>JALGBA010004253.1:2682500-3282500 GCA_023970755.1 Azemiops feae
ACACTTCACATGATCTTGATTCTATCCCTCTGTTAATGCAGCCTAGCACTGTGTTGGCTTTTTTGGCAGCTGTAGCACACTGCTGGCTCATATTTAAGTGATTGTCCACTAGGACTCCGAGATCCCTCTTACAGTTACTACTATTGAGCAAGGTACCACCTATACTCTACCTTTGTATTTGGTTTTTTTTTTTGCCTAAATGTAGAACCTTACTTTTTTCACCATTGAATTTCATTTTGTTAGATAGCACCCAATGTTCAAGTCTGTCAAGATCTTTCTGTATCTTAAGTCTATCCATTGTAGTGTTGGCTATTCCTGCCAGCTTGGTGTCGTCTTCAAATTTGATGAGTTCCCCATCTATCCCCTCATCCAAATCATTGATGAAGACTTTGAAGAGCACTGGGCCCAGAACAGAGCCCTGGGGAACCCCACTACACACTTCCCTCCATGTAGCTGCAGTTCCATTGAGGACCACACGGTAAGTATGGCCGGTCAGCCAGCTATGAATCCATCTGGTGGTGATGCTGTCTAACCCACATTTTTCTATCGTATTAAGTAATGCCTTACTGAAGTCCAAGTAAATTATATACACAGCATTCCTCTGGTCCACTAATGTTGTCAGCTGGTCAAAGAATGCAGTAAGATTTGTCTGGCATGATTTGTTTTTGTCAAACCCATGTTGGCTTTTGGTAATGACTTTGTTTGCCTCTAGGTATTCGCTGAGTCATTGCTTGATTATCTTTTCCAGAATCTTCCCAGGTATTGCCATTGCCAAGAGTGAAAAGAGCAGAAAATGGGCATCAATCTCTTTTCATCGCTCCCCACTTTTTTTAAGAATCTGACTGAGTATTCAATAAGTTCACTAGACTTTGTATGACTTTGGAATTTACAAATAAAGAATATATATTATTAATAAAGAATTCCTTTATTATTTCCTTGACAGTTATGTTAGGAAGCTCTTCTGAATGTTTCCTTGATTACAGTAGCTACAAACATGAGCTAGTTGATCCCAATTATTTTAATCTTTTTGAAATAAAGTAGAATGGTCACATTTGAATTACAAAGTATATTTTAGAATGACCCAAAATAGTCACCATGACTTCAAGGATAGCAACGTTCTCAGCCTGTCACCTTCTAAAATTACTGGGACTAGAATTTCCAGAATTCCCCATCCTAATGACCAAAGTCCATTCAGTCTATTGAATGCTATTTGGAAAAAGCTGCTAATAGTACACAAGTCAACAAAGGTATATACTGTAATGTCAGCTTAAGTAGTCTGGAAGAAAATACATGCTTTGCTTGAAAAAAGTACTAGGTTCAATCTCAGACATGCAAAGACAAACATTATTTGGAAAGCCCCCACTTAGAGTATGGTACTTGATGGATTCATGGTCTGACTCAGAATAAGTCTGCTTCCTTGTGTTTCAAAAACATATATGAACTTGAAGTATAATGGAACCATTGATTGATGGGGATTGAGGAAAGGACCTGTTTTACCTTTACTCTGAGTAATGATAAAATATCACCTCCCACACTAGGCAACTTGGTTCCAAAAATAGGAAAATAAAAAAATAATTTGATTATGTGCCATCATGTCAGCGTCAACTCTTAGCAACTACATAGACAGACCTTCTCTTGGATGATATTTCCTCTACTTGGTTCTTCACATCTCCAACAGCGTACCTGTTGCCACTATGATTAAATCTATCCATCTTACTACTGATCATCCTCTTCTTTTTGCTTCCACCTTTCCAGCTAGGTCTTTGTACAATGGGTTTAAAGTACAATAATTTGACCCTGGTCATTTGTGCCTCAAGTGAGAACTCTATAGGACATGGTTCATTCAATGCAAAACAAACAAACAAATAAGATCCAACAGAATCAAATATTTATAATTGGGACTGAAGCAATCAGATTTCATTTAAGCCCAAATCAAGAAATATGCCCATATAATATGTGAGAGCTAATTGTCTAACTGAAAACATAATTTGGCTTTGAATGCTTTGTCAGTCAAAGGAATAATTAGAATTTTCAACAAATCAAACCTTGGAAAAACTGTCAGATCAGGCCTGCAAAAGTTGGTTGGCCAATGGATAGTAATATGAATTTGACTGTTGTTGCTATTTTGCTGCCATTTATCAGACACTCACATTTTTGCAGTCCAGATCTGGTAGACATACCTTCAGAATAGTGGCAGCTATTATTTCTTCCTGTTAGTCCTTTTGAATCAAACTAGTCCTTTGTTAACCAAACAGCTACATCCATTGTCACTGAAAAGTGAGTAAGGGGCAAAGGAAAGCCTGAAAAAGTTTTCCTTTTCTTTTAAACCATATCAATAGAGAGAACAAAAGCTCTTTGTCAAAATCTCTTCAGAAGAAGCAATGCAGACCTATAAAAGTCAAAGTTTACTGCCTTTTATTGCAAGCAAATTTTTATTTCATAGTGTGTGTGTGTGCGTGCGTGTGTGTGTGTGTGTCTGTCTGTCTGTCTGTCTGTCTGTATCACTATATTGCTCTACGAAGGAAAGGGATTTTTTATTTAGCAATGTTGTGACATCTGAAAGCAACTACTCTACCTGGAACCATTGGAACTGCATATCCAATATAAAATGCTTAAGATTTTGTTATGGTATCTAATTGTCTTATGCATATGCGACCAAGATAATTTTTCTGTGATCACAAGGTTAAATTTAGAGGAAGAAGAATGCATGAAATGGACTAGGTTACATGACATCTGTTAAATTGGTCAAGAGGGAATTCATGGTTTTAATCAAGCCACAATTATTTACATGTTTTTCATTCTTACTGGCCTCTCTTTGCGAGACACACAAAATTACATCCCTTTTGGATATAAGCCAGCCCCAAATATGAAAATGGAGAGATGATTTTGTTTTTATGCCAGTTAAGTAATTGTTATCAAATGTTTTGCCAAAGGATCATAATTTCGTTCCTCCTAATGCAAAATCAAGTGTTTGAGATAATTGGTGGCCAGTATTTTCCATGACTGGAATAAAGAAGCTGAGATTGATGGTTGTTGTCACTAAACATGAAGAAAAAATAGTTCAAATTCTCTGAGTCTTGGACCCAGAGAAGTGCTTAAGAATCAAGTAAAGATATAAAACTACTCTCAAATTTTTTATCATTATTATTTGCATAGAAGTACGTCATCTGTGATTTTTCTCTCTCTAGCTCTGTCTTATACTGGCCACATGATTCTTCCAATGTAATGTCAGTGTAATTTCACCAGCATCAAACTTCAATGGGAAGAAAAATGCCCTTCCTAAAGCACAGAATGGAATAATCCCACTAACCGGTTGTTAGTATCTATGGCAATAAGATAGTTATACACCAATTACTGGTTGGCATGGTGATGATGCTGGGATATTTGTACCTTTAACTTAGTCTTAATTCCTGACAACTGCCTGGATTAGTCTCTACAGTTTTCTTGACAGCATATTCAGAAGTGGTTTGCCCTTCCCTGTTTCCTAGGACTGAAAGAGAGAGCAACTGGTCCAAGGTCATCCAACTGGATGCATGCCTAAGGTTGCTCCATAATTAAGATTTCTAGCCTAGTGCCTTAAGCACTACACCAAACTGTGCAGAAACAGCTTGGCGTAGTCATTGGCACTGACTATCTCCTAAAGCAGCATCCATAGAGGTTCAAAAAAGACAAAGTGGTGACCATAACTGCCTAAACAACCTCTCCCCAATACCTTTAAGAGAGCTAGTCCTTAGACCAGGGCTTTTCAACCGGTGGTACGCGTACCACTTGTGGTACATTAACAAGTGGCAGGTGGTACGCAGCCCTACCTAGCCAAGTTTAGTGGGGGAGGGAATGAGCCAGCATAGGCAAGGACTGTGAGAGAGTCTACCCTGACATCAACTGGGAGACAAACTCTGCACCAAGTGGAAGATCAAACAGATTCCTTGCAAACCTAGCAGACAACTTTGTCTCCCAAAAAGTAGAGAAGGGAACTAGGGGATTAGCCATTTTGGATCTAATTCTCACTAACAGGGATGAAATGATAGAAGGTGTTGAAGCCACAGGAACCTTGGGAGGAAGTGATCATGCAATATTGGAATTCAACATTATGGAAGCACAAGCAATAGAACACAGTCAAACTAGAGTCTTGGACTTTAAGAGAGCTAATTTCAATAAACTTAGAGAGGGTTTGGGAAGGATTCCATGGATGAGAATCCTCAAGGGGAAAACAACTCAAGAAGCTTGGGAAATTTTGAAAAGTGAGATAATAAAAGCCCAGTCTAGCACAATACCAACAAAGAGGAAAAATTACAGCTCTCAAAAGAACCAGCATGGCTGCATAAAGAACTCTCTGATAAATTGAAAGATAAAAGGGACAATATAGAAAGTGGAAAGAGGGCACATAACTAAGACAGAATATCAGCAAATAGCCGAGCCTGCAAAGATGAAGTGAGGAAAGCTAAGGCTCATAATGAACTAAGGCTTGCGACCAAAGTCAAAAATAACAAAAAAAGCTTCTTTCAACATGTAAAAAACAAGAAAAAAGTGAAGGAAATGATTGGTCCACTAGTGGGTGAAAGTGGCAAAAAGGTGACAAGCAACAGGGAGAAAGCAGAACTATTTAACTCATTTTTTGCATCTGTCTTTACACAAAGGGAAAAAACAGACCAACCTACCAAAAATAGTGCCATAAAAAACAGAATAGAAATGCAAGTTAAGATAGGCAAGAAAAACTGGTAAGTGAGCACCTGTCCAGCCTAGACGAGTTCAAATCACCAGGACCAGATGGATTACACCCCAGGGTTCTCAAGGAACTGGCAGATGTGATCTCAGAACCATTGAACTATATTTTTCAAGATCCTGGAGCACTGGGGAATTACCGGAGGACTGGAAAAGAGCTGATGTAGTTCCCATCTTCAAAAAGGGAAAAAAATGGACCCAGGAAATTACAGACCTATCAGCCTGACCTCAATACCTGGGAAGATTCTGGAAAAGATAATCAAAAACGAATCAGCGAACACCTAGAGGCAAACAAAATCACTACTAAAAGCCAACATGGGTTTGTCAAAAACAGATCATGCCAGACAAACCTTATTGCATTCTTTGACCAAGTGACAAAATTAGTGGATCAGAGGAATGCTGTGGATATAATTTACTTGGACTTCAGTAAGGCATTTGATAAAGTAGATCACAACCTACTACTTGATAAAATAGAAAAATGTGGGTTAGACAGCATCACCACCAGATGGATTCGTAGCTGGCTGACCGGCCGTACTCAGCGTGTGTCCTCAATGGAACCGCATCTACATGGAGGGAAGTGTGCAGTGGGGTGCCCAGGGCTCTGTCTGGGGCCAGTGCTCTTCAACATCTTCATCAACGATTTGGACGAGGGGATAGATGGGGAACTCATCAAATTTGCGGATGACACCAAGCTGGCAGGAATAGCCAACACTCCAGAAGACAGGCTTAAGATACAGGAGGACCTGGACAGACTTGAAGATTGGGCGCTATCTAACAAAATGAAATTCAATGGTGAAAAAAGTAAGGTTCTACATTTAGGCAAGAAAAACCAAATGTACAGGTATAGTATAGGGGGTACCTTGCTCAATAGTAGTAACTGTGAGAGGGATCTCGGAGTCCTAGTGGACAATCACTTAAATATGAGCCAGCAGTGTGCTGCAGCTGCCAAAAAAGCCAACACAGTGCTGGGCTGCATTAACAGAGGGATAGAATCAAGATCACGTGAAGTATTAATACCACTTTACAATGCCTTGGTAAGCCACACTTGGAATACTGCATCCAGTTTTGGTCACCACGATGTAAAAAGATGTTGAGACTCTAGAAAGAGTGCAGAGAAGGGCAACAAAGATGATTAGGGGGACTGGAGGCTAAAGCATATCAAGAACGTTGCTGGAATTGGGTATGTCTAGTTTAATGAAAAGAAGGACTAGGGTGACATGATAGCAGTATTCCAATATCTCAGGGGCTGCCACAAAGAAGAGGGAGTCAAGCTATTCTCCAAGGCGCCTGAGGGCAGGACCAAGAAGTAATGGATGGAAACTAGTCAAGGAAAGAAGCAACCTGGAACTGAGGAGAAACTTCCTGACAGTTAGAACAATTAACCAGTGGAACAACCTGCCTCCAGAAGTGGTGAATGCTCCAACACTGGAAGTTTTTAAGAAGAGACTGGACAGCCATTTGTCTGAAATGGTATAGGGTTTCCTGCCTGAGCAGGGGGTTGGACTCGATGACCTCCAAGGTCCCTTCCAACTTTATTATTATTATTATTATTATAGAGTCCTCTGGAGCTGCAGTGGCTGGGGAGAGACAAAGGGCCCAGGCTCAGTTCTGGCTCACCCTCCCCCATGAGAAAGGAGGAGGAGGGGGCAGAGACAGGAGCGGCTATAAAAGGAAGCAGTTTGGCTGCACCGAAGGGAAAGAATTTGAAGGAGGAGGGTGGGGGAGGGGTTGCCCTCCAAGAGGAATGAAAAAGGCAGCAATGGCTGGAGGTGAGGAGGGAGGGAGGGAGATGGAGAGTGGAAGGATTCTTATGTGCTTTTGTGATTTTGAAGTTCTGGGATTTGTGCAATGTGGGCTTTGTGTTCTTAAGGAGTGTTTGGCAATTTCTATTTGGCTGATGGCTGATGGCTGATGGCTGATGTCTGTGTTAGCTTCTATTGCTCTGCTATTGTTAGCTGTAAGTTTTGCTGCAAGGGATTTTGAAGTATTTTTCTCCTGAATGGATTTTGCCTGTAGATTCCTTTATTTATGAATGGAGCCATTTGGGGAGGCTGCCTTAGCCGGCAGCCAATACTTACTACATTTTTTTTCTTCCTTACTTTCCTTTCTAGCCAGTAGCTAATTCTTAAAGGGGAATGTGCCTTTTTAAGCTAGTTCACTCAGCAGTTTGTCTTTTCTGTTTCTGGAGGCTTTTCCTTGTTTGATGAATATATGGAAGAGAGAAAATATGGGGGGAGTCAAATTCTTCCTTCAGAAGGAGGTGGACATGAGAAAGAGGGAGGCAGGGAAGGAGGGAAGTCCCGCCTTAGCACTTGGCCACCAGCAGCCCTGCCATTGATTTTACTTGTCAAAAGGTTGCAAAAGGGGATCACATGACCCTGGGACACTGTGACCATCATAAATATGAATCAGTTGCCAAGCATCCAAATAGAAATCACATGACCCTGGGCATGCTGCAATGGTCATAAGTGTGAAAAATGGTCATAAGTCATTTCAGTGCAATTGCAACTTTGAACAGGGGTTTTTTTTTTGGTCATCAAGTTTTTGACACCTTGCTAGGTGGTACTCGAATATTGCCATATCCTAAAAGTGGTACAATCGGTGAAAAGGTTGAAAAGCCCTGCCTTAGACAACAGATAAATAAGGAAATGATGAAGCTGACTGAGAAGATAAAAGAACTTTCCTAACATATCCAGTTTCTATAAGGGGTCTCACGTATTTCTAGCTTGCCACTGCTGAAATCATACGAAACTGATAGATATTACAGTATTGAAATACAGCATTCTTTCCACTATTTTCTAGCATCAGAAATTAAATAAACTTAAGTCATGGAAATGTTTACTTTCTAGTTAAAGAAGGCACTAATTAACACAAAAAAATGTGTTAAACTTTGTAAAATGCATCTCAGATGGGGGGAGGGGGCAAAAAGTCAAAATGGTAGTCAGTACCTTGTATTTTAAACCACCACCTTGACTGTTTGACCTTTCCTGCAGACATCCAGTTAGAACAATTAACCAGTGGAACAATCTGCCTCCAGAAACTGTGAATGCTCCAACCCTGGAGGTTTTTAAGAAGAGACTGGACAACCATTTGTCTGAAATGGTATAGGGTTTCCTACCTGAGCAGGGGGTTGGACTAGATCAGGGGTAGGCAACCTTGGCTCTTTTATGACTCGTGGACTTCAACTCCCAGAATTCCTGAGCCAGCAGTTGAAGTCCACGAGTCATAAAAGAGCCAAGGTTGCCTACCCCTGGACTAGATGACCTCCAAGGTCCCTTCCAACATTATTATTATCATCATCATCATCATCATCTTCAGTATTATTAGTATTATTAGTATTATTAGTATTATTAGTATTATTAGTATTATTAGTATTATTAGTATTATTAGTATTATTAGTATTATTAGTATTATTAGTATCCCTGTTTCAAATACAAAAACGTTCAAGTGATATTCTGTTTAGTGAATTTGAAGCTTTGAGTCAAAATCCAGAGGGGGGAAGGTTACTCTCCTCACCTAACTTTTTCTCAGCAATACATTGGATATGAACATAGTTTTTGTCTTAGCCAAAAATCTTAGCCAAAATCCCTTCACCAAAGATGTATTTTGTGTGACCAAATAGTGTTTCCAAAAAAGAGGTTATTTTGTTTTCAGGAAAATGCCTCAGAATAAAAATATTAACCTTTCTTCTTTTTTAGCCTTCAGAATTGCATTTTTGTGCTATGGAATCAAAGGCCACACATGTATAGATGTGTGTAAAATTGATTTTGTTTTACTCAAATAGATACCATGCGTAACATATCCATTCATATCTGCATACCCCCATTCACACTCACTTAGCGACCTGCTCAAACACACAACAGACTGCCACATATTGAATGCAAGATAGGGAAAGAAAAACATGTTGTAGCTCTCTCTTCTGACCCTCTTCAGTTCTCCTTCAAATGACTGAGCCAGCACTTTTTAGCATTCTCACTGCAAGTAGAGCTGCTCCTTCTTCTTTCTCAGGGATTCTGCTCTGGAAATGGGAGAGAATCCTATAAGTTCTCCAAGCTGGGAAAAAGTGACCTAGGCCCACATGTGACAGGGGAATGAGGGCAAGGTGCTTATGGACTGAAGGGAGCAGAAATGCTAGTGTGCCCTAATTTATCAACAGATAAAGATGTATTTCAGAATGTAGGGGCTATGCCCAGACTGGATTACAATATAATAACTGACTGCTACTTGGGACTCTTGCTGCTTCTTTTATTTCTGTGCTGGACTTGACTATTTGCTTTTTTCTGTCTTTGTTTGGAAATATATTTTTGTTTGGACTCTATATTTTATAACGCTGCAATCTATTTTTTAAGCTGAACTTCTATAAAAAAAAAAAGAGGATGGAATCCTACTCACAGATGAATTATGGACTTATATTAGAAAAAATTTTGGAAATGAGAATGGAATTTAAAGAACATATTAGAACGCTTAGCAAAAAGGAGGTCTCAGAATTAAAAATTGAAGCTCAACTTTTGATTGACTATGATACACAATCAGATCTACAATTTAACGAGATGGATGGAATACATTCACAATCTATTGAATCTATTGAATCTATTGAAGAGGAAGAGGATACATCCCACATGATGGAGATTTCTGATGATCAAAGGCAGAACTCAACTAAAACATTTACAACTTTAAAAGCAACAGGATTGGACTTCCAAATACGAGGCACTAAAAACGTTGACAACATGACAGTACAGACAACACTGGATAAAAGAGAAAAAGACTATGATTGGACTCAATGGTGGGAAAAGGCCTTTAGCCAGTCACTAAGATGGGAGGAGCTAGAGGCCCTGCTGTGGAAACCTACCTGGCACAAAAAGAAAGCTAGAATTAGATTTAAAAATGAGAGTTAAAATTCTATCTGATGGGTTAAAAGGGCTTTTGGACGTTGATTGAACTAATACTTTTGAGATTTTTAAGGTGATTCTGGTTTGAGACAATATTAGATCTAAATTATGGATTTGATTATGGTTTGGAATGGCAATAGGAAAAACTGGAAAATTTAAAATTAAAGGAGTTAGATTGAGATTGAGACTGGTGAAGTATTATTGATACTTTTACTTACAAGAATTGAATGGTAATTAGTGATGTATTAAGTAGACTAAATTGAAACAATTGAGGAATTTTTAGGGACTTGGATTGATTTATAAAAATATTGGATAGAATATATGAAATAGAATATAGTTGAGAAATATTAAGATATAATAGTTATATTATTAGTTTATGATAGAAATAATTATTGTCCTATTACTATTATTATTATAATATTATTATATTATTATGTCTTATGTAATGGTTTTAAAACATACAAATTTATGTTTATTTACAAAATATGTATGTGAAATAGAATAGAATAAGAGATATAGTTTGATTGAGAAGTATAAATTAAAATTGGAATAATAGATATAGGTGAGAAACAATTTATATTTTAGGAATGCTCGAATTGTATACTATATGTTTATGCAAGACTAAATTGAAATAGATTAATTGAAAGTTGGTTAAGCCTGAAAACGGGTGAAAATATGATTGATAACTTTTGTTTTTTGTTTTTGTGTGTTTTTTTTCTTTTTTTTCTTTTTTCTTTCTTCTTTTTTTATTGATAAAATAGAGAGGGAACCTTTAAAGAAGTAGTTTAAATTGTATATGTATGACTGTATTTTTTGTTGTGTTCTATGGAGTGCCCTATCTCCACGATGTGTTATAAGCACTTGGCTGTAAAACAAACAAAAAAAACTAATAAAACTTGTTATGACAGAAGAATGTAGGGGCTATGCTTTCATAATACAAGAGGCAAGTTTATATGACACCACTTCCATGCATAGAAAAATTCTTCTGAACTTGATGTTCTCCTATGGGCCCATATAAGACTTGAATTCAGTGTGCTTTTTTTTTTTTTGCTCAGCCAGACTTTATTTTTTCTTTCCGAAAGTAATGCTATTTGTCCAGTAATTTAAGCATTGGCATTCTAGAGAGAGAGAAATATCAAATGGTTCTTTATATTTCATGAACCTATATTTAACAAAGCTAAACTGTTGATATAACACTAAATGTCAATCTTTTGCTTCTCATGAAAATCAGTGTTCCAGATGAGGAGTACCCAGTTGCATGTTTTTTTCTAGTTTTATTTAATTACACTTCAAGTAAGGAAATCTAATTTCCTATGAGTCTAATTTTCCACTGCTGTGCTTTCCACCTTGACAGCATTGCAGGTGGTTAATTGGTATGTGAACTTGGCTGGGAAAGGTCAATAAAAGAAGAGTATTTTGTGAGACACTGGAAGAAGAAAATGGCTTTTTTGTAAAGATTTTAATACGCATTGTTTAAGACTATCAAAATTCAGATATCCTGTGAAAAGCAAACTAACTGGAAGAATAATTGCAGTTCTTCATAATTTCAGGGCACAATCTTTATTTAAGAGTCCTAAGAGTCCTAAGGCTTATTGAAATTACTCTTTTTAATCTGCATCTGATAGAATGCAGAAAATTCCATACATGATTCTAATATAATCTGCAAACATTCTAATGAGTTAATATCCTATTGGATAGAAAACTTTTGACTATCAGGACAGCACAAATTATGCTAGGGTATTTTTCTGCTAGTTCAAGGACCAGACAAATGAAAAACCCAAAGAACACAACATATTGTAAAAACACAAGAATAGTCTTAAGTGGGACAGTTTCATGCAGCTGCAGTTTCTATGGCTGTTTATACCGTTCTTTAAATCAATTTTAAAGGGGCAACATTTTGTCTACCCCATTCTGGCTTTGGTGGCATCAGATGGCATAATGAAGCTGTTGTTATTATGCACAGATCGATCATAATGGCATGATTGTAGAATCATGGCATTCTAACACATGTTTTCCTTGGTCATCCACTAACATATTTTGGTGCTACTAGCTACAAGGTTAGAACTAGACTAAGTTTCCACCATTCCTTTGCAGCCCTAGCTAAAGATAGAATTCTCTTCCACAATTTTAGTAATCCCTTCTCCTTCTCCTTCTCCTTCTCCTTCGCCTGCACCTTCATCTAAAAACAATAATATTTTCTTCCTCAAAAATACAATCCATAAAGTGCTAATGGAGGAACATGAGGAAAAGTTCTGAGTCAGTTGCACTTCTGGAAACCTGGGGAGGGGTTAAGATACAGCAAAAGTACCTGTTCAGTTACAAAAAAAATAACATTTTTGAGAATATGTAAACTTTTCATTCATATAAAAAGAAATTACAGTATATGTACATACCAGTATATACCATCACTTAGCAACTGAGTGCCAATTGCAAATGATGTTGCCTCTCAGTATCCATAAATAACTCAGCTGTGTGCCCTTATTACCCCTAGTTGTACCACATTTTCCAGGGGTTACAGTTTGGCATTTAAATTAATGGTGCACAGCACACCTTTGTGCAGATTGGCAGAAGAGATGGTTGCAGCTCATGGCCAAACAGACTCTCGCACCCATCTCCTGCAGCTATCCTGGCTCAGGAATGAGATTAGGCAACTCCTTGTGATTAATCATAAAGACCACAAAAAACTGGCACCTATAGGTAACCTAAGGATATGAGCAGGAATTCAGCTCTGCTGCCATGATAATCTCTATGTTGCCACAACACAACAGGCGCTGATAAAGTGCAATTTGATGTAGCTGGTACCAATCCATAGGTGCTAGTGCCTGAAGCATTCAAAACTGTGCATACAGGGGCGGTGTGTGTATATGTTAGGCGGCTTGCTGTTTGCCAAATGTCAGTATTCTATCAATCTTTCACTAACCATTCTTTTGATTCTTTTGTTGAAAAGTGGAAACAAAAGGTGGAGATTCATAACGCAGTATCTTTGGAAGGAATAGTGGACATCATTAGTTTCATGGGACATCAGTTACTCACAATTGCCATATAAAGAAAGCTGTTCTCTGACGGAGATGGGCTTCTGGAGTTTTTCCTATTTTTTAATGGAATCCTTCTTTAGGGAAAACAGATGGAATGATCACAATATCTTTGGATCATCAAGAAAGAACAAAGCAGCTACAAATCTGGTTAGAGGTTTTATAGGACAAAAGAAAGTATCTGGGGTTCAGGAAACATAAGAAATCAAGAGAATCTCTGTACAACAAATGGGACAATAGTAGTGCTATTATGATAGCAATAGCACTTAGACTTATATACTGCTTTATACAGTTCTCTCTAAGCAGTTTCAGTGTCATCCTATTGCCCCAAACAATCTGGGTCCTCATTTTATTGACTTTGGAAGGATAGAAGGCTGTGTCAACCTTGAGCCGGTCAGGATCAAACTCCTGACAGTGAACAGAGTCAGCCTGCAATACTGCATACAAGTGCCCACAAGTAGAGTTATATACAGTAGGCATGTCTATGAACTTATCTATGTGGAAAGATGCCACACTGGCTAGTCACATTTTCTCAATGAGAGGACAAACAGAAGTGTCAGGTGAGATGTGCTTAGGAGAAATGTGCTTTGAAGAACACAAGGTGAGTGGAAAGGGACCGTATATTTATTTATTGATTGTGCCAGAACATTTATGGAGATAATGGTACACATTCCATATGTGTAATAAATATTTAATATTTAATAAATATTAAAGCATGGGAGAAATTGGGGTGGGGGTGAGTGGGGAAGAAGGTACTATTGCAAAACACAAAGTTTTCAGCCATGCACAACAACTGCCACCAAGCAGTGGCAGAAGTTCTTCCTCTACAATGTTCTGGGGGTAGAATGCAGAATATTCAAAGTACTTCAACAATGCATGTTGTGCTGTTAATCTTTGCTTACACAAAAACACATGATGGGGAACTAGAAGTGGAAAGTGAACCAGAAAGACCAGTAGAGAACAGGGACCCAAAAGCAGAAACCTCATGTCTTCAACCCATGCACAAAAGCCAAATAGATAAGAAACTACATGTCTGTGCATGCTTCCTAATTCCAATTCCGTTTGTATCATAGCATGCTAACACCTAGATTCCTGCCCAATCTCTTTATGCATACATACTACAAGAACTTGTAAACAATCCTATTCTCTATATATAGCCTGGTACTGACAAACAAGTAATAGCAGGACAAAAGAGAATACACTCAACAACAAAGATGATTTGCTACTGACATTATGTTAGAAAGTCAATTTTATGAGTCTGCTATCATGCATGGGACAAACCCATCAGAAAGTACCATGAGGATGCATTCATTATTCCACCTCCACTGCCATTCTGGACAGGCCAGCTTGCAAGGTATCATCATGTCTGAATGCATTCTAGATGGACCCATGATGCATTCATGCATATGGGAGCAGCAATGCAGCTTACGCAGAACCAGTATTTCTGCTCAACCTCTCTTTATGGCAACTTCAGTTTTGGCTCTGCTTTTGCTCTTGTTCCTCATTTCTTCCTTACAGAGTTCATCATTTGATCTCTGGCACCCAGACCAGCAATGTTGAGACTGAAGAACAGTGTGCCATATTGAGCCTACTATTTAATTATGAAGCATTTGGAGAGGAATCAGCAGAATCTTTTGCCTAAGTTAGTCACTGGACTGCCTGAAGGATTCCTAAAATGTGCCAAACAACAAAGAACTCTATGTGTGGCCTGGATGAAGCATTTTAGACCCTGGTAGAATTTATGCATCATGTCCTTTCTAACTGTGGAAAAATAGTTCAGATGGTGAAGTGCAAATCTGCTTGAATAATCAAGCTTAGCTTTGGAGGATACACAAGAAGCAACATCCAGATAAATGATTCTGTGGCAGTCCTAAGTAGAATTCAGTCAAGATTCTGTATCACATGTGTAACTCATCACTCGGTAAGGTTAAGTATCCAAAGATCAGGAAGCTACTACAGTACAATGATCCCATGTCATCTGTCAACATGGAGAAGACTGCTATCTAATATAGATGTATATGTTCTAATCATGGTCATTAGCTAAGATTCCTGGGACTTCATTCTTTCCTGGGAGATTCTTCAGAGGCCCAACAAAAATAAGAGAAAAGCATCCCTTGGAACAAGGCAACATGATTTTGTGCTTCCAAGGAAAAAGAATGGTCCTTCTTCATTAAAGATGCTGCAATGCCATTGGGGGTCGAATTGCATTGCTGAAAAACAAAAATGAGGAACAGAAATCTGCTAGTGGTCAGTATTGGAGGCAGCCACAAAGGCAGCTGAACTGCAACATGGGCATCCCATTGCATAAATGTAACTGGTGAGAATAGGTGAACTCTTATTGTGTTGGTTAGGCTTGGGAAAAGCAGCTCAAAGTGAATGACAGGACATACTGTTTTTTTCTTAAAAACAAGTCAAATTAATTAAATATATAATCAAACATCAAATGTTAACCAAGCATGAGTATTATGGCACTGTGGGGAAGGGGACAGTATGAAACTGTAGAAAGATCTTAGATGAGAAAGAACAGAAGAAACCAGTCTTCTGTGCCTCTGTCTCAATGCTTCTCTGCTCCAGTCTTCTCTGCATGCTAGTCTTCAATTCTATGCCTCCACACATAACTCTCATTGTACAGAGAGGTCAAAGAATGGCAATATGAGAGTTACATCATCAAGGCTGCCAATAGTAACTTCATCTGAAAGTCCATATAGGTTTCCCTCTATGGTTTTGTCTAATATTCCAATACATACAAATAATACAGACCAAAATGTGACTGAAGTCTCTTTTTTCACTTTGAGTGTCCATTTTGCTAGTTGAAATTTAATAATAATTAGAATTCCAAAAGTAGATAACAATTTAGTCATTACAATTCTAAACCATGTGGCATGTTTACTGTTTTGGAACAGTAAGGTCATCCAGAAGCTGGCAGGAGGCTTCCAGAGTCATGCTGTTTTGATAAATAAGGGACACGGGGCAAGACACTTGGGATAGAAACTCCCTGGTCCTCCTGGGCTTCCTGTCATTTCATTATGCAGATTCATCTCTGCGCAGGGTTCTCACTTGTTTACCATGTTCTTCCCATTCTCCTTGAAAGGTAATATTATCGGAATGAAAGAAGATGTTTTGCAATTAGAGAGATCTATCATGGCACCTATTTTATTCTTATATTATCTGCATACAGTATGAACTGCAAATTGTGCGATACATCAATAATCTTTTTAGACTGGATACATTTAAATATTTTTTTAAAAAAAGATTTTGTAGTTATAAACTGAAAATAAAAATGAGGATGTACTTCTCATAAACTAGGCGGTGGTGATTCTTATGGGGCTTACTTACTTTATAGCTAGTCATTTGGGTTATGAATGTCCAACAACTGATTTAATGTTAAATATTATATAAAGATTTTAGTTTTGCTATTGTTTTTTTCAGCCACTTTGGAAATCCTGAAAGTATTTATACCTGAAAGATAAGTTTAAACTCTAAAACGAAATTAAATATTCAACAGATAACTATAATACTTCTGTGGTGGTTGCAAAATGACATGAACATGAATGGGAGTTCAGCATTCATTTGTACACCAAATTAGGCCAACATATAGAGTGTCTTCCTTCAACATGGGAAGACTATAAATAAAAATAAGTAGGCAAATAACATATGTAAGGCAAATTATATTTCCTTCCTCAGTAGCTCAACTTTTGACTTTCAGAATTCCATAAAGCATCTAAAAAGACCTAGACAAAACTAATATTGTGTTGACAACCCTACTTGCATACATCTGTTTCTTTTAGCCTGTCATGTTTCAGTATACTGTATAAGTAATTTTATATTGTCTTACATACATTTTCCATAGACAAGGCAATGTTATTGACAGGAAAGAAATTAAATACTGTTCTGGCACCAATCAACTTACTTACTTACTTACTTACTTACCTACCTACCTACCTACCTACCTACCTACCTACCTACCTACTTACTTAACTTATTTCTTACTTAAAATATAACCATATAACCATAAACCTGGGCAACTTACAATGATAAAAATAATAACAAAATATAAAAACTGATACAAAAGAAAACACCCATATTATAAATCCAGTTTATCCTTGATCACCAGGTGCTGAGGATCACATTGGGGGGATTTCCTTGTTTCTGATCTTGTAAACACCCAGTCACTAGTGTGAGATAGACAGGTGCATAAAAAATGTATATAAACAAATACATTTCCTTACGGGGCTCCAGCCACATATTATTCCAATGCTTATGACAAAAGCCAGATCTTCTTCCTGGCACTACTGCATTTGTCCTTGACTTGGGAAGATGTCTCAGAGTGAGTTGTTGCTGTGATTTGATCATCATGTTCCTATGCTCAATGAATCAATCATCTGGAAGGTCCCTATGAAAGAAGCATTAAACATTGTAGGGATCTAAGAAAAATTACACTGCCACTATGAACTCACTAGGTCAGCAAGGAAATCATATTTGATCAGAGATTGGATTACTTACAATGTGTATTTAAGGAGATTTCTGGAGGGCTGTAAAGTGTAATTAACGGAAAAGCCTACAATAGGTTATAGTAGACTGGAAATTAGGGATAGATGTCTATCCACATATAATGATGTTTCAAACAGGTTTCACGTCTTACTTTTACATGTAGTTTTTCTGCTTCTCTGGTATAAATATTCTACAACAGATGATACTTAATAAAAAAGCATAGTATTTTACGGCTGCCAGCAATTCAATGACATGTCTAAGGGAATAATTCATCTTTGACTATTTTTCAACATTTAATTTTCAATTAGCAAAAAATGTAATCTAGGAGTAGATTTTGGATTTTGTGTTCAATTTGTAAAAATGCTTTAAGCATTCCTTAAGGTAAATAAAGCTTTCTGGTTTGTTTCAAAGTATTCATCAGACACTCCATCTAGGTCCATCAAAATGCAGAGTTTGAAACAATAGGATAATGGTGCATTTGATATGGTTATGGACGCAACACTCCCTAACTCCTTTGGTAAATTATTTTGCTGGAGGCTACAATATTCTATGTTGGGAGTTGGTGGAGGCGTGAATAATTCACCACTTATGAAGCTTCAGAGTTGAGTTGAGCCGCAGCATGTTGAACTGCCCTTTGATGCCGACTGGTTGAACAGGTTTCTGCTCTACCAAGGAACTGGTTTGACAGGACTGTTATGCCAACAAATTCTGGTATGATTCCATGTTCCAGAGAATGCAGAAACCTGCCCAGCCAGTTAAATGAAAGACATATTAGGTTATCCATTGCACATTGTATATATCTTAGGTGCAGCAGAACTCCTCTCTGCATTCTGTAGCATGGTCCACTGTGACTTTCTCATCCTATATAAGCTTGATGTTTATCAACTTAGGGAAGCTTAATGAATGTCACTGATTATCCAGAACCGAATCAGACAAACCTGTTTCAGTTTTTAAAAGGTAAGTTTTGAAAGTATCAATGTAATACTATATTGCTTCTGAAATTTAATTCTGAATGCTGTACAAATATGTCACTTATTCTCTGTGTGTGTTCTTTGGTGAATATTTCTATATCAGTATATAGTTATATAGTTATGGCTTACATCAGTTTGTAACTTCAATGAGTGATTTTTCATCAGGTTTCATTTAACATTTACATTTCAGGCAAAGGTGATTGTAGAAACATCTCTAAAATTGGAAAATAGTTTTTAAAGATGGATAGCTGAATTGTAGCCTGATCATTGCCTGCTGTGATGCAGTGATCCACTGTATAAATTTGTTTGTTGTGCTGCAATGTAACTCTTTGCATATTTATTCAGAAGATCAATTGGTCTTATGCCAAACTGAATAAGCATTACATTGTAGTCATATCTTCTTTGTGTAGGATAGATGATAACTAGATCAATTTTAGGACAGAAAATTAAAAAAGGAAATGTTATGCATAAAAGAGATGTTTTTCCGTGCAACATGAGTTCATGTTTTTAATTATTTTTTAATTAATTAACATACCAGATTTTTATTCTGACAGAAATTCTGACAAATTTTGATTCAGCACAACTTTACAAATTATCCACTAGAAGGGCAGTTTGTCTTTTGCTATTATAAATAGGGGCTGTACACACTGACATTGTGCTCTAAAGTATAGACCAAAATGTAGCACCACCTTTAGTTTAGGTGTTTAGGGTACGGATCTTATATATACAGGTAGTGTCATGTAAGAATTAGACATCTTTGAAAACAAAGGCTGTAGAATCTGGTGACTGATTAACTTGCTGAAGCTAAGTAGTATATTGGCTGAGCTGAACAGAAAGGAATGAAGACAGGTTTTGTCATGTCTGTTAGGACAAAATAACTTTTGTTTAACATAAATGTGACTTTTGTATTCCTCTTTCAACTGGATTTAAAACAAAAAGAAATATACTGTGGTATTTTCTCTTTCTAAGGGAAGTTGTTGTAATGTGAATTTTAGAAGAAACAATTAAGAATCTTTCTAATAACAAGGTAAGTAAAAATATCAGTGTCTATTGGGCAATGTTTTAATGCTTAATTGCTCAGAATATTCTATGGAATCTTTTCAATAAAAAAATAAGTATAGCCTTGGTCTCTGCAAATATCCAAGTTGATAAACAGCTATTTTTAATTATTCTTTGAGACAATCCCAAATAGCTCTCATTGATTTAGCAGGGAATTGCATACTTAAATCATTTTTTTTAAATACACTAGGCCACTAGTTTTGTAATATTTTAGACAATGTGGCCTCATCAAGTTAAAAGCTACTATTATTCAAAACAGTTTAATTGTTGAGTTTAGCAGCTTAACCCTATGCATGTTGACATAGAAATTACTCCTACCGAATACAGTGGCACTCCTTCCAAATACAAATGGATAAGATTGCAACCTTATATGCTAATCCAACTAGATATTTATCTTATTAAATTTGAACCACATTTATTTTGGGTGAAAGCCAAAGTGAATATAGTAAGACCTGCTTCTCAGTCTTCATAATACACAGTAGTGCTGCACTACAATGAAAAAATTGCAAATAACTACATGGATTTTAATTGATCGTACTCATAGGTAATTTTAACTTATTTCATTCTACAAATGGCATTTTACTGCTAAAATAAACAAAAGAAAAACTATTGATTTGGGACCACATCCAATATTATATCAGTTAGTTCCCATTTATGAAACAAAATTTATCTTATCTGTCCCAGATCTGCTCTGGAATGATTTCTGCTCTGGAATGATAGAATGAGCAGATTTGGGGAATCTATTTTGTTGATAAAATAGTATCAACACACATAACATCTTTTAGCACTGGAATGGAAGAATATATTCATGGGTTCGAAAAATGTATGATCCTGAATTCTTGTCAGCTCATTTTCTTCTGCCTCTGAAAAAAGGCAACAAAACCAAATACCCTGAACAAATTCTTTTACATTGTTCCACAGTGTTGGCTACATGAATTGGTAAAATATTTTTCTGCTCCTCAGTGCTTTTAATTTGTAATAAAACTCTAGTATCTACAATTCATAGTGCAATTCTGTACATATTGACTCAGAAATAAATCTCATGCACTTCCAAAAAGCTCACTCACAAGTGACTATAGGGCAGGGGTGTCAAACTGCCGGCCCACGGGCCGGATGCATCATAGCAAAACCGTGCCCACCACATTGCCAGCAATGGCAAAAAAGTCTTGACACGTCACGTGACGTTGCAAGTTTGACACCCCTGCTATAGGGTTTTTCTGCTTTTGTATACATATGTACTGTAGAAGGAAAGAATGGTGAGTGCCTCTAGGTAACTGTCAAAGCCAATGTTCATTGCAGTCAGACCAGGAAGAAGGCATTATTTTAATTTTTTCTAACCTCCTACTTACTACAGTATAGAATAAAATCAACCAAAAACATTTGGTATAGGCTCACATTTGGGTATGCAAGGAAAAAGAACAGGCTTAGGATTTTTGCCAAACCTCAGTGCCAGTACATCAATGGATACATTGTATAAATGTCTGCAGATTTCCTTGTCAAATGGCAGGACTATCAATTCATCCTGCAGCCCTCTTAGTCAGCCTTGGGGTGAGCATACAACTACTCCATCTTTCATGCTCCAATATTACAATTAAATTACAATTAAATATTTGAGTTTTAGATTCAATATTTCTTAATTATAAAGATGTTTTAAGACAATCTCTTTGATAAAGCAAAGAGTACTTTGATAGATTTTAGATAATGATAAATGGTAGCAAATTCTTAATGATTGAATTTTTACATATTTTACAACCGTGTTTTTAAAATGATTTTATGCACAGTACGTCCTTTACAGGCTGTTTGGAAATTTTAAATTTTAAACACTGACACTCCATATGATAAGACAAAACATAAATCAAATGAATGGTTGAGATTTTCTGCCTCATCTGTCAAAATGCCATCTCAATATTTGTTCCAACTGTATATCTAGTTGTGAAAGTTTAAACAGTACAAACATCAGTAACCAACCTGAGGAAAGTTAATTCTGCATTGTGGGAAGCATGGAAAGCTGTAATGTAGCATATGGTATAGATGCTGTAGTTCAAAGAAGCAAAGTAAGATGTCCATTTGGAAAGATACACAATTTGGATTTGCCCAGAAGAGATATTTTCATATGGGCTTATATTAGTATGCAATATTTTTCACAACGACTCAAATATTCTGATATAGAATTCTGCTGTACTAAAAGGATATGAAAACATGGTAAAAGACTCTAGATTCTAAGTTAGAACTATAAAAAAATAGATGTTTTGACACTTTGTATGTTAATAGCAGGATTCATGTTCAAAAAACCATGACTAATAATTTCTTTAAGGTTTTTCACAAAAAGATATATACTGAATAAACTTCAGTGATTATCCACTATTTTTTTGTTCTGATTCCCTAAAGGTTTTCTACAGTAATCCATGGGTTATGAGAACATTTTGCACTAGAACCATTTTCAAATTATTTGAAATTCCTGGTATTTCTTAGAAGTCTATTTGTGTTCTTCAATGAGAATACAGTAATGACAAGTTATTTCTTGAAAGAAAATGTCCAGTCCCTTTCTTGTTCTGATATAACTAGTGTTTCTAGTAATGCTAGGAAAGTTAGAAATGTTTTAAATTATTAGCAGTTCAAAAATTACATTCACTAGCAATTCAACGTTTACATGATTAGATTCAAGTACATTATAGACATAATATATCTGAGCCTACTTCATCACATAATCTGAACTGGGTTATAAGAAACTGTTTTTATACTAGAGCACCTCTAATCTGTCTAATCTAGTACTGCTACTCTAATTGGCAGTGTCAATGCAACATCCTGGAGGAACTTCTCATATCACCAGCTCTTTTCTTTTAAACTGGAAATGTCAAAGTTTAATTGAGGCCTTCTGCATGAAGGAAGCATGGATTCTATCACTTAACTGTGAATTCCTTACTAGTTAAACAAATTGGACAAAAAATACACTACGATTTCTGGAATGCCCTACATCTTTATGACATAAAACAAACAGTAGCTAGCAGGAAGACTAACACAAAATAATTGTCTGAAAAAATCCAAGGAATGCAGTATTTTCCTTAAATACGTATATACAGTGAAATTTCACACAAAAAGCATTATCACAAGTCTAAATGACTAATGCTTACTTGATTACATCAATTTTAAAAAACTCTAAAACAGAAGAGGCCTCCAGGAGCATTCCTAAAACATAACCTGATTCAAATAGCAATTACATAATACTTAACAGGTATAAAAATATTTTCTGCTAATACTGCTCAATAAACCTGTTAAGAACTGTAAAGTGCACAACTATAGGCTCTAGAAAAAGTTCTCATACATGTTGAGCATTTCATACAAATAATACATGTTGTAGCTGATCATTTGGAAAACGAAGGTTTCAGCCCAAACATTTTGGGTTCAGCTATTATGGAAACAGAGGCACAGAGAAACCATTACAGAAGGCAACTGGATCCCTGTATAAGACTGACAGTTTTGAATGTACATTTGCAGGAAACAAAACATAAGAATAGAAGTTAAAAGTTAAAAACTCATTCTATGTATACTCTGATAGCAGTATAATGTATGTTTTGTATGTCATCTCTTAAGCTTATTTCCCTGGGGGAGATCTGTTTTAAAACATATAAATGATTCCTTCCCAAGAGAACAGTGTATTTACAAAAAAACAGAGCTGGGTGAACAATGTTGCAACTTAAATGAAATATTTGTATATACTTGATGCACTATTAACTAAAAACTTTCACTTGGAAACAATTTGTGTAACTTTCTCTTGTGGAAAATTATTCATACAGCCTATTAATACAGCTTATTCTGGTAAGAACAATTTAGTAAAATAATTATATGAAAATTATTTAGTATTCAGTATTCTAAAATTACTTCAGATCCTAAAATATTTTTAGTATGATTTCAAGTATCATAAGTGTCATATAACACATTTATAAAAAATAGAATAGATTTTAGTCCCAATGTATTTATAAACTTACTTAGTGATTTTCATTAGGAAGTAGTTAGAGATCTACTTTTATTCTGTTATGGCAATAAAGAAATAACAGGGATATTTCAGGAAATAATAGTGTTAGATTTTTTTAAATCCCTACTAAATAGGTCTCCTTGGTAAGTAACAAAAAGGTATTGTAATAAAAGTAAATGTAAACAAGAATGCAACATCTAAGCCAGATAAGTCTATTGCTATCATCAATGTATTAAGTACTTTAAAATGTCTTTGAGTTCCTGTCAATATTTGACAAGCACAACAGTGCTAATTCTTTTTGCAGTTTTATTGTCTAGGTATAGATTTTATTCCTCCTAGACCAGGGGTAGGCAACCTTGGCTCTTTTATGATTCGTGGACTTCAACTCCCAGAATTCCTGAGCCAGCTATGCTGGCTCAGGAATTCTGGGAGTTGAAGTCCACGAATCATAAAAGAGCCAAGGTTGCCTACCCCTGTCCTAGACAAATGACACATGCTGTAGTATATTTCAGTATCGACTTTGAATCCATTGAGAAGTATTCTTTTCATGAGAACTCAACACCAAGCTAGGTGTAAAATGTCATCTCATTAACTGTGAACATCAAACAGTTCACAGCATTTGTTTCATACTTCCCTATTTTGTTTCTACAATGAAAACTGCAGATAAGCAGATGGTCATTTAAGTAGATTCAAATAACTCATTTTGTTTGTATATTCATTTCTGATCAAAAGCAGATGTAACTCTATAGGGGATATATGCCCGCATTTGCAGAAATAATATAAATTAACACATTTCTAGAAATCTAAATTTGAGAAAGGATTATTTACTTTTCTACAGCCAATCTTTAGTGTAACTATTAAGTTTATTCTATGGAAAATTGAATCTAAACATGATAAATTGCAATCTTTTACACATATTTTTAAATAAGATCCTGCAATGAAAGTAAATTTACATATGCAACAAATGTTTACATTTACAACTCTTTTCAATTTCATTACAGAAATATATTGATAAAAATAGTTTTCCTTTTTTAAATATAGCTTAGAGGGATAGAAACAAGCGACTTGAGGAGGAGTGGTGTGGCAAGCCAAATTTCACTGACAGTATGTTTTACATGTTGTGTACTGTAGAGCAGAGCAATTATATTGTTTTACATTGTGAGCAAGTTGATAAGGTGACTGTCTTATCAACTTTTTAGCTCTCAGAATGCTAGATTTGGGGACAGTCAATAAAGCCAAATACTGTAATGTAAGATTCGGGATCAGAAAATGAAAGTATATCTTTATATGGTATATATTGTGTAACTTACTACCACCTAAATTATGGTTACCAGCTTAAGATGGCTACAAAGGGAATTCATGGGAGCATACAGCTACCAATAGCTATTATCCATGATATGTAGTTAGTTATACAAGTAGTCCTCAACTTACAACCATTCATTTAAGTGCCCTGTCAAGTTACAGCACTGAAAAAAGTTATTTACAATCTTGCACTTACAACTGTTGAAGCATCCCCAGGGTCATATGATCAGATTTTGGGTGCTTGGCAGCATGAATTTACAACAGCTGCAACATCCTGGGATTATGTGATTGTCATTTACTTAATGATTGCCATCACTCTGCTTAATAACTATTTCCTACAACACTGTTAAACTACTTAGTAAAACTGTATTACTATGATACTCAACTTTTCTACTATCATCTTCTTATGACTATAACTTTGTTGCTTGTATCTTACAATTTATATTGTTTTTTAGTATCCTAGCATGATTTATGTTGTTTGCTTAGCTAGTATTCTATGACTATCACTAAGTGTTGCATCTTATGATTTATGATGAAGTGTTGCATTTTACAATTTATGATGAATGTATTTCATGTTGTTTATCATGATTATCACTATTACTTGTATGTACACTGAGAGCTTATGCATCGGAGACAAATTTCTTGTGTGTCCAACCACACTTGGCCAGTAAAGAATTCTATTTCACTTAACATCTGCAGTGATCTGCTTAAAAACCACAGCAAAAAGGTCATAAAATCAGGCACAGCTCACTTAACCACCTTGCTTAGCAACAGAAATTGTGGTCTAAATTGTACTAAGTTTATGACTACCTGTAATTTTATTGACCAGAAACTGTGGAACATTAGCAGAAGAGGCCTGTTTTGTTCGTGTCTCACCAAAAACTTAGAGAATCTGACCACTCTAGTAAATAAAATTTAAACTAGACAGTCTTTGGTCCAATCCAATTTACATAAATGGAATAACTAATAGATTACATGTAAAAATATCTGAGCATATTGAACAACTATTACATTATAATTAAAACACCTCTCCCCTGGCTCCCAGCTCCAAGATAGGCAAGAATAAATATTCCATGTTTCCTTTTTTGCACTGTATCCTCCATAGTAATGAAGGTAGTAGCTAAACTCTTACAAATCTTCAAAATTTGCTCTAGATATACAAGTTGATGGATGGAAGAACTCTTGTAGGAGTACAATGAATATGTTCTCTATCCTATTCCCAATTGCACTTTGGAGATGCCTTGAGGTCTCCTCTACTTGAGACTTTCCAAATAGGATTATGTTCAGCACTTAGCACATTGTGTTTGGTTTGTCCCAGACCGCATTGTTTCTCTATTTCCAAAGTGCTTCCCCTATTCTATATAAGTCATCTTATTTTCTCTATCCAGCTTATAGAACACTGATTCATTAAGGCTAGATACCTGTGCATTATTACTCAGGCCTGTAAACAGCTTTTTTCTCTTATAGCCTATAGCAAGGAAAACTCATTTCTAAGCAAATAAGAAAGCACTTTAGTTTCTAAGAACAGACAATTTGATCTTTGTTTAATTTCAAGGGTATTAATGCACCCTAAACCTTTGAATTTATTCGTTACTTGGAACAGCTGTGCTGGAGGGCAGGATTAAACAATGATCACATCAAAAAGTGTATTTGGAAGGCAGTTAAGCCCAATATTGTACAGTATTCCTTAGCATGTTTTGTAGCCAGTGTGCTTTGCCAGAGAAATCTACGTTTCTATATTCTTTCGCTATTTTATCTCTTCCCTTTCCTTGATACTGTTGCCTTCTCTTCTGTATTTCCGCACAAAGCAGCCATTCTAGAGATTGATTTATTTTGAGAACGATTGATACAACTGTTTTGCTAAGCTGGTTTGATGATGATAATATCCATTTAGTCGTGTTCGACCCTTAGCAATTCTATGGGCCAGATCTCTCCCCATCTTCCAATCTTCCACTACTTCTTTGAGTTAGAAAGTCATTTCGGGTCATTTTCTATTTTTTTAAAAAAAAGCGAAACAGAAACAATTACTTGATTCTAAAAGCAAGGCAGAATTTGAAGATCAGATGCTATATTAAAACGCATACAAAAAGGCCTCTAGTGGGCGTTCAGAGCTCAGTAGCTCCCATCGGCTCTTCAAGCTGAACCGGCTCAAAAGTTTCTCTCCGCAAGGCATTCTTGAGGAGGGGTGGACAGAGAACTCTGCACGCGCCCTGTGACTCGCTCTCGCTCTCCTTCTTCGCCTCGTCCTCCCGCGGCTCCAATTGAAGGCCGGGCCCACCAAGCTGGACTTCTTCCTGACAAGAAAAGGGGGGAAATTGTCTCCTTATGCAGCCGCCAAAACAGCCTCCGGCCAGCAGGGGCAGCCCGGTTCTTCCGGAAGCCCCGCGACCTAGTTGTTGGCTCTCCAGCAGCAGGCGGTGGGTCAAGAACGAGCAAACGCCGCTGAAAAAAAGAGAAGCATCTTTCTTCGCTCGTCTTCCCTGCCCTGCCCTGCCTTTCGATGAAAGGAACCAACGCCGCCAGGTAACCACGCGTCAGAGCCCGCCTTTTTGTGCAACTGCGAGCGGCCGCTGCCTTCTCCTCTTCAGGAGCGGATCCCCTTCCCGGCTCCCCTCGCCATTGTTCGCGGTCGCAGGGAGCACTCCGCCCAGGGCTTTCCCCGTCTGAGGCAAAACGTCCCCCCAGCGCCGTTCAGCACCCACAAGCGTCCAACGCACCTCCCTTGTTAAAATCAAAGGGCTCCACGTCTCCTCTTCGGGCAGCCCAAACGCAGGTTTTCATTTCCGTGGGAGGCAGGGACCGCGCGCAGTGTTGCGCCCAGGCTAATATCGTGGTTTTCCCTTGGGTCCTTTTGAAAAAGCCGCCCTTTTCAAACTCTGGCGAAACAGTCTGCCCTCTCAGGAGGCGTGTTTGCTGTGTCGGATCGTCTGGCGAACTCTTTAACCGCTGCGTGGCGGGCATAAATTGAAGCGATCCCGCTATGCTTAGAGTTCCCCCTGGAGGCGAAATTACCTCCGTCGGATGTTTATGGAAGGCATCACAACTTGGGGAGATGATAAATAGTAAAAGGAAGATACTATTGGAAGAGTCATTCTGAGCAGACCTTGGGGATTCGGCTAAAACGAATCAGGAGTAACTGTTGTGTGCTTAGCTCAGGAAATGCATTATCACGACGGGCACAACTTTTAGAACAACGACTGCCACAAAGGTCAAAGTGAAGACTTTCCCGTGTGCTCGTTAGCTTGCTTATATTTCTTTTTGTAATAGGCAGTAGTCTGATCTTCCAGCCAGCTACTTGCTGGTAAGAAGAGCAGGCAAGGTAATCTCTACAGACTGCAGTTTTGGAGCCAAGGACTACATATGATCAACAGGTTGCAAGTTGCCCAATCCAATCCTAAGGCATTCAGATCTAGGGAATAATGAGAATCAACCATATACACAACTATATAAGTATTGTAGAAGCACTATGTATTTCAGCTGCCTTGAAATTGTTAATTTGTGCCATGCCTCCTGGACATTAGTCACTATGATACTTTCTGCATTTCATTTCTCTGTGAGTTCATTACTTATCAACCACAATTGGAACTGGCAACTTGGTTGTTAAAGCAGTCACTAAGTGAAACCATAACTATGCTTATGATCTTACTTAAGCTTTCCTTTGCTTTACAGACCTGCGAAGGTTGTAAATGAAAGACTGATCACCATTATAATTGTGATCTGTTTCTAAACAAGATAATCACTAAACAAGGGCTATCTTTAATGCACTTGGCAAGATGTAATCTATAGCTAGCAGAAAAATATAATTACTTATTACAGCATAAATAATTTATAAAACCTTAATTCTCTTATGTTTCTTCTTGCAACAGCCAATTATGGCTTTTGTTTATTTCTTCAGGAAAAACTTGTCTTTTGAGGACAATGAAAAGTCAGCTTTCTAATGGCTTCTGTGTTATTATTATTTTTTAAATGCAATGATTAATCAAGATATAAAGATAATGATATAGATTAATTACAATAACTATCATTTAATAACTATATTGTAAACATTGTATCTGTCATTGTAGGAATCCAGTTGTCGGGGGAAAAACGCTCCCTAACTGTAATGTGAACCTGAAGAACAGCCAAACATCAAGAACTCAGGAAAAAAATTGAAAAATTATAAACAGATAAAATGAGTGCTTCTGGAGGGAATTGTGGAAGTCCCAATTCTACAGAACCTGCAGTTGACTATTTCAAGGAACTATGGTCCAAACTGAAAGAATGTCATGATAAAGAAGTCAAAGGTATGGTTGCTGTGTGTATTTTGTATTTGGCA
This sequence comes from Azemiops feae, assembly GCA_023970755.1. Taxonomy (NCBI): domain Eukaryota; kingdom Metazoa; phylum Chordata; class Lepidosauria; order Squamata; family Viperidae; genus Azemiops; species Azemiops feae. The sequence continues at coordinate 2,711,255 of JALGBA010004253.1, forward strand.
AATTAATATTGACAGCCATGGGTTATTTCTAAATTAGCAAATTAGCTGTAAAATAATGTAATTCCTAAGATAAAATTGTTTGTTAATTTTAAGAATCCTTACTGAGTTCATGTGGTTGGGATTCACATTTTCATATACTGAGTTTTTCATTGACTTTTTCGCCATGCATATAAAATTTGGTGAGATCATATCACAGTCAAGATCAATAGGTATGTATTATCATTTCAAGTGAAAGTGTGTTGGTCTTGTTTGAATGTTTGTTTGAATTTTATTGGTTATTGATTTTTTTCATGGCTTAGTCACATAATAAAAACTAACAGTTCTTAGCATATTCAGCCTTATATCAATTTATCTTGCTTGAGTTTACCATAAGCTGTAAAGCAGATTGAATACTTTGTAAAGCGATGAAGTGTTTTCCACTTTAATTATTTGAATGCAATTATATAGTACATAGATTAAGCAAGCGGTACACAAAGTAAATACAGTTGAGTTTTATATACCTTTTCTTTTTTATCATATTTAGAAAGTATAATGATGGATATGAAGATTCCAGTAGTGAAGAATCTGATGGATCCAAGATCCACAGTATAATCCTGTAATATCTTTTAAATCAGAAGCAAAGCCCATTATGTTCAGTAGTCAGTCTTACACAACCAGAGATGTGTAATGATGATAGAATTTTTAACTAGGATATTCCTGTATGCTTAGAGAACTCTCCAAGTTCCATCTAAATAGATCAACAAAAGATGCTATCAGATTCCAAGAATCAAAAAGAAAACTGTTATGCTATTTTATCTTGCTTATTACCATAGAAAAGTACCATGAGATATTAAGAACTTGTTACAGCAATCCACTAGTGAAACTGATATCATTAGCTAAGAAGATTAGGATCAAGGAGACAGAATAATATCTAAAAGTCTGTCTCATGAAATAATTAAAGCAAGATATATGACATAACAATTAAAATTTACTTAGTTATAGATGTCTGCTGAAATATCTGGTTGACATTTGGAACAATGATTACAAAATGCCTGGTGTGAAAGAAAACTATTATCTTATTTTTCAAAACTTTTAATAGCAGGTTTAAAACCTATCTGGAATATTGATTACTTTCTATAGACTATTAATTAAATACATTTATAAGGCTTAATTTATTCCACAACTGGGTTTTATAATTCTGGGATGCTGTCAGCAGAGTACATGTTGAGGTATCACCAGTATAAGATTTGGCTGCCTAAGGAGTATCTACATGTCATGGAGCCACATAATAGAAAACTAAGTATTAAATTTTAAACATTGGGAAAAATGCAGGTAAATTTTCAAAATAGTTAGGAGCTATAATCAAAAACATATTACATATACTAAGAGAAAGGTCTCACTTTGGAGTTTTAATGAAGACTGTAGGTGTGTCAGTGCAAACAGATAAACTTTGTTAGTGTGTTCTGTGTAATGCATGGCAAATTTAGAATCTGTATGATTTTATCAAAAAACATGCCCAAAGGATTGTTTTTTCAAAAGATGGTGATTGTACAGTAGAACCATATGGTAATATATAAGGCAAACACAGACTTGTCTGGACTATGTTTCTGAAGTCTATAAATAAGAATTAAAACTGACTCATGATTTTTAATTTTAGATGTCAGCAAAATATGCTTTATAAAATAGAAGTCTATAGTCAGTGAGTTTTGTTTTTTGGTTATGTTTGTCGTATAAAGCCATATTTTATGTCTTTTTTAATTATCTGATTTTTAATAAACATGGCTGAGATAAATGTGATCAAGTAGACATTATACTATGCTTAATGTTAGTTGCTTTGGCTTAAAATGCACATTTCTTTGTAAAAATTACTTTTTTCTCTCAGTTTTGATTTGAAACAAGTGAACTTGATCAAAACAGAGTCATTCAGAAAGCAAATATGTGCTAATATAATGAAAGAATTATCAGGGTATGTTTGATGGGCAAGAAAGCTCTTTCTGCAACTTGTGGCATGGCTGGCCTTTCTTTATTTTATCTTTGGAGATCAGAATTAATCACCTAAATGGGAAAAAATTAGGTGAAAGACCTACATAGAAGAACTGATAGGGAAGGATAAGCAACTACAGTACTCCCTTTTCCCCATCCACCTTAGCACCTTTGCACATTATTTACAATCATATACTTGTCTGGGGAAAATAAATCTCTTGAAATGGGTGTAGCTGACTAAACTAAATGTAAGTAGTCCTTGCATACCAACTGTTCATTCAGTGACTGTTCAAAGTTATGATACTGAAAAAGGAGATACACAACTGATCCTCAAAGCTTCAGCTGTTGCAGTGTCCCAGGGGCCACATAGTTGTGATTTGGACACTTGGGAATTGTTGTGCATGTATGGCAGTTGTAGTGTTGCATAGTCACATGATTGCAATTTGTGACCTTCATGGCTGGCTTCCAGGAAGCAAAGTCAATGGGAAAGCCAACAGGAATTTGCAAGTTGCAGTCACGTGATCTCATATTTAACAACTGCAAGTGATTGTCTTCCTAACCGCAGCATGGTGATTTTTCATTTACAACAGGTTGCTTAATAATAGAGTTGCTAAATACAGTTGCAGTCAGTAAATGAGGACTAGTCAGTTACTGAAACCTTGCTCCATAAATAATGTTGAATCCAAATAATTTAATCTGAATCCACTTTGCAACCTACTCTAGGCTATAATTTAATTTATTTTAATAACGTTTATATAATGAGCTTATGGAAATTTACTAATTATTATAAATTTGTTCTAAACATGTTGTTAATGAAAATTTCAGCTCTTGTAAAAATATAGAACATGCTCTGTAGCTGTGTTGTGGTGCATTTTGTTAGAAGATGCAAAGGAGCAATATAAAGTCATTTCATCTTCAACCCACTTGGATTACTCTTGCTTAGATATAAATATCACAACAGTGATTAATTATAACTGTATTAATGAAAGGAAATGATAATGATTCTAGTTCTATGAAAACCACTTTTTGTCATTTTAAGTTGTTTTCAGTTTGTAGATCATAAAGTGAATGCCAAAATTCTAATTTAATGTTTGAAAATTCCTTCAGAAAGATTTCTGGTTTAGATGAAATTTGATCACTTTAATTACAGCATATAAGCAATGTTTGTTTAGTGACAATTCAGGTTGCTAATATCACATTTTTAAATACTCTCCGAAACAGGAGCTTCATTGTATTATAGATTCATTCTTTCTGATGGGTGTTGAAAAGGAATAAAATGGAATGATTTTTAGAAATTTTGATCCTGATATCTAATTGTTATCTGGCTGACTGGCTGATTTGAGATGCATGTTTTTTAAACTTATATTTTCTTCTGAAGTAGTTTTCAGTCACTTTCCAGTTTGTGACTGTGACATTCAACTTTAACGTGACTATTGTTTTCTAAATAGAAAACTGAATTTTGAAATATTTACAGAATTGTAATTACTTATTTATTGCATTCAGTAATAACTTACATTACTAAGCTAACTTCAAGTAACTTCATATAATCAGGGATAAAATTCTATCTCATTCTGATTTCTTCCAACTGTTGAGAACTGAAACAGCTTTGGCTATCAAGAATCCATGCCAGTACCATTTTTACAAAGAATAATGTCCTGGTCACAATTAATCTTGCTTCACTACTTTTCTTTCTTATATTATGTAGATATACAATAATTGGTTATTATAATTATAATTATTACAAATTATTGCTGAAATTGGCTTAATAGGCTAAAGTGGAGGAAAATCAGTTTTCAGTTGAATGGGACTGTTTAGTAGACCTGAAATCTTATACATTAAGAATATATGTGCATGCATCATTTTCCTCTCCTTTCTGAAATATATAAATACATTTCTATTCTTTATCTTTTTTATATGCAAATAGTCTCTAGCATTGAAGTTCCATGTAGTCAGTTTTGACTCATGGAGATTATATGGACAAATTCTTGCTATCGTGATCTGACTGATAATAGCCTGTAGCTATTTCAAAATCATTCCAAGAATTTATTCGAACTTGTCCATCTACCTTCTATGTTGTACTCCTCTTCTACTTTCCGTAACTTTAGCAAGCATAATAATTCTTTATAGTCTATCTTGTCCTTTTTCCTATGCCAAGTGGAGATCAGTTTCTGCTTGCTTATCAACACTTCTAAAGAACAGTCAGCCATTATTGTTCCAAGATTTGGTCTGGCAGTCCAAGACATTTTTTGTAACCATTTCCAAATCCATAATATAGTACAAAGATAAATTGTTTCCAGATTGCACAGCTATAGATTATCACTGGAAAGACCAATATTTTTTAACTATTCTGACCTTTGTTGTCATTATTTAAGTTGGCAGTTGCTTTTCTCTATAGGACTAATCTCTTTACTTTGCCAACAGTCTCCCTCTTTGCTACTTTTCAATCAAGAAACAAATAATGTTTTCAATTCTTTACCATCAGCTGTTAGTTCACTAAGCATACAGGTTGCCATTACCCTTGTTTTAGTAGAAAAGACAACCAAGGTAGAAGTTACAACTGGTATGATGTTTAACTATCTTCTGGATGGAAAAGAGAGCTTTTGGTATACGTATGCTGTGATAGCCAACTGAATTTATTTTGTAGGACTATATCTGAAGTCTGTATGCTGTGGCTGATTTCACCCTATAGGAGTGCAGAATATATGCCTTCCATGCTGTAAGAGCTTCCGTGGTTGACAATTTATTCTTGGACTAAATTTCAGCTATTGGTTTGATATATCATCCTTAGCTTGAGTTTGTGATTCTATCCTATAATGTTTAGTGACAAACTTCGTACAGGTATTCTAACTATCTGGAAAGTTGTAGACTTTTAGAAAAAATAATTGGTCTGTAGCTAAAGTTGGAAGAGTAACCTTTTGTCTGTTTTACTTTCTAATTTACCTTTTTTAAATATTTTATTTTATTTTGCGGTTATCTGCTCTGAAAACTGAATAACTGACACGAAAATCAAACCATAACTAAATAAATATTTAAATAACATTTTCTTATACTTCCAGAGAGTACATGGGCAATTTGTTGGCAATCCCAGTTTCTATACTGTACCTCTGAATGAAAGATCTTCTTTTAATTTATCAGATTATAGAAATTTTAAACAAAGAATTAATTGTATCCTGTCTTCTTTTCTTAGGATTATTGTCAAAGATCTCTAAACTGAAAACAGAAAGGTGTCTGTAAGTACCTTGAGCAAAAAACTGTTCTTGATTAGATGGTAATAGTTGAGATGGCCACTTTATTCGTGGCCAATTACTATATATCAAATTGAGTTTTGCAAGAAAAACCTTTATAACTATTACCTTCTTAATTCCTGCAAGTTGTTGTTGTTAATGTTATACTTTTATCTTGACTTTTTGATGGATAACTCAAAGTGGCAAACATGCTTAATATTCCTATTTTACGTACAATAACAGCCCTTAAGGTGGGCTGGGTTGAAAGACTTCCAGGCCCCAAATCATCCAGCTTTCATGCATAAGGGAGACCTAGAACTCACAGTCTCCTGGTTTCTAGGCAAGTATCTTAAACACTATACCAAATAAGTTGGAAATTAAACCCTATTTAATGTACAGGTAGTCCTTGACTTAACAACAGTTCATTTACTGACCGCTCAAAGTTACAATGGCTCTGAAAAAAGGGACTTATGACTGTTTTTCACATTTACGACCATTGCAGTATCCCCATAATCATGTGATCAAAATTCAGATGCTTGGTGACTGGTTCATATTTATGACTGTTGCTTTGTCCCAGGGTCATGTGATCACCTTTTGCAACCTTCTTACAAACAAAGTCAATGGGGAAGCCAGATTTACTTAACAACCAGGTTACTAACTTATCAACTGCAACAATTCACTTAACAACTGAGGCAAGAAAGATTGTAAAATGGGGCAAAACTCACTTAACAAATGTCTTACTTAACAACAGAAATTTTGGGCTCAATTGTGGGTGTAAGTCAACTACCTGTATGTGGAAAATGTTGGGGCTGAAATTTTTATATTGGGAACAACATCTTTTAAAACAATGAGAATCTTTCAAGTAAATGTACCTAGGATGCTACTGATTGCACATACCAAGATAGCTGGGAGCAGCTTACAAAGCATCTGTATAGTTTTGCACAAAAGATGCAGCAGTTTCATCGATCTAAAGAAAGGTGTTTCATACTAATGTGTATTGTCTTTAAATCTGGAGTATGCCCTTACTTCATCAGTCATTTAAATATTTGCTTTCTTTTTTGTTGCCAGTTTTGCTAGTAAAATTCTTTTTTGCATATGTTAATTTATATTAGATATTGTTTTAGGTTTTGAATTAGTTAAAAAGAGAGCTGTCACAAGATATACAGCATATTCAGTTGTTTTCTTGTTAGAAACAAACCTGCTCTACTATTAATATTCAAACACATCTCACAAACCTGCTCTGTTTCCATAACTGAGCCAAATACATTTTAATGCTTAAATATATACTTCTACCATTGTATTTTGCTTTGTGGTATTGGAGAAGATTTTTGAGAGTCCCTTGGACTGCAAGGAGATCAAATCAGTCAATCCTAAAGTAAATCAACCCTGACTGTTCCTTGGAAGGACAGATGCTGAAGCTGAAGCTCAAATACTTTGGCCACCAAATGAGAAGAGAGGACTCATTGGAAAAGTTCCTGATGTTGGGAAAGATTGAAGGCAAAAGGAGAAGGGAACATCAGAGGATGAGATGATTAGATAGTGTCATCAACACATGGGCATGAGTTTGGGCAAACTTGGGGAGACACTGGAGGACACGGGGGCCTGGTGTGCTATGGGCCATGGGGTCGCGGAGAGTTGGATATGACTTAGCAACTGAACAACGAGCCATTGTGTTTGGTTTGTCCCAGACCACATTGTTTCTCTATTTCCAGTGTGCTTCCCCTGGTCTATATAAGTCATTTTATTTTCTCTATCCAGCTTATAAGCATAGAACACTGATTCATTAAGGCTAGATACCTCCGCATGGTTCCCTTGATAGACATACATAATAGAGAAAAAGTATTTTTGCTATCATTTTATTCTTCCCTACAGTATTATATAAGAATTTCCATTTTTCTTTCAGATTGTTTATAGTAGAGACCCAGTGCAGCTACATTTACGTCATTTGTAATATGTTATGGATGAAACTTGTTATTTATTACCATTTAAAGCTATCAGTTTTGTAAGATAGAATTTGTATTCAGTCCAAATGTTAGTATTCATAGCTATTTGTTAACTTTGAAGTAACAGAATTTCTTCTTAATAAAACTATACCTAACCCCATACATTCTCAATTTAAAAATTAATTTTCCTTTATATACAGAGATGCAGCAAGGCTTGATGAGTTCTATGTAAAAAACCAGCAGCTTAGAGAACAACAAAAATCATTGCAAGATACTATTACAGTTTTAGAAGATCGGTAAGTAAGAATTATTTCTTTTTGCTTACAGAATTCGGCTATTTTTTCTTTAGTACAAGTTTAAAGGAATAGTCTTAAATTAGTTACAGATTTTATTCAGTAGATAATCAATGATTACTTAGTAGTATTTTTTAAAATTATCTTTAATATAGATTTAATGTTTAACAAAATAGTAATCACAAGTCAGAATTTATAGGAAACAAACGGGAGAGATTTCATGCAGTACTTATTGGCATATAATAATTTCCAAAAAAGATTAGACTCTTCATATTTTTTCTCATTTCTTTGTAGGATAATTCTTTTATATTTTGTAATCTACTCCTTTGTTTCCCTTATGAAGCAAAGTTCCTTGGCTATAAGAAATTGCAAGCGCTTTTTTGCAATTCCTCATTTTACTCTATCCTTGTAGAAAAACAATCTGTCCAGGTTCAAAAGAAAATTTTAAAACAGGTATTTCTTGCTTGTCTTTTCTTTCTGCATTTCTGTAGAAATTCAGGGAAAGAAGAGAGGAATAAATTTATACTTCCACCAAATGTTAAGATTCTAGTGAAACCTCCCAAATCTCTGTTCCTAATATTTATCTTGCCTATGTCAAACATCACATCTGTTATGAGTTCCTGTGAGAAGTACATACCTCAGTACTAGATAGCTCAAATAATCATAATGATGTATCCAGAAAAATTGAGTCTTAGTCCTAATATATTTGGCATATTTTTGTCAGAGATGTGTATATAAATTACACTGTATGGTGAATGTGAATGTATCTTTTGGAGAAAAATCTTGTTCTGCAATATTAGGTAGATTTAAAGTTGATTGAACAGCAAGAATTCTGACACTAAAACCACATTTTTGCTTCTGTCTGCATATGCTTATTATATATAATAGAAAATGAAGATCAACCAATAGTTTAAAATTAATGTTCGAGCTGTACTCCTAAAAGTGCATACTAAATTCCATTGGGCGTAATGGGATTTTTAAACAAAATGCAGAAGATTATTTTGCATTTGTTGCCGTAATTGGATGCAGAAAGTCCAAATATACATGAAATGCTACAGACCTCTTTCCTGAGCCCTGTGTTGTTCAGCCTTAGTGTCTCTGATGAAGAAGTTAAAGTGATGGTGATGATGCAGAACTAGGACTGGCCAAAGTAAATAAAGTTTCAAAAAGATACATATTTACTTAAACAGTGGTCTGAAATGAACAGTGTGAAATTAAATCTAACATAGGAAGGGGAAGGATGGACAGCATAGGATGGGAAAGACCTGGTTTAGCAGTAGCATGTGTGAAAAAATCAGAGCGCTCTAATAGATCATGCACTGAATATAAGTCAACATTAATGGAGCAGCTAGAAAGGTAAATGCTATGTTAAGATATATTAACAGGAATATAGAGTTCAGATCATAGGAAGTAATTATCCTACTCTACTGTGCCTTGCTTAGGCTCCACTTGGAATATTATGTTCACTTCAGGACTTCACAGTTTAAAAATGACTTTTATAAATTGGTGCAAGTTCAGGTGAAGATCACTGAGATGGCAAAAGGGAATTGAAAACCAAGTCCTGGAATGAACAGTTAAGGGGACTGGGTATATTTAGCCTGCAGCAGAAATGACTTAAAGTGAGAAATGGGAATCTACCTGAGGGTTGAACTAGAATGACCTCTGACATCCCGATCAACTATGGGTCTATAATACCATGTTGCTTTTTAATATTTTCTGGTATGTTTAAAATTCCCCCCCCAAATATATATATACTGTCATTATTTTTTAGTGATGGCTTTACTGAACTAACAGAGCGACCATATTTAGTTAATCATGCCAGGTTAATAAGTTGAAATACAGATGAAACTTTTGCTTTCAGATTGCCCTTTTCTTCGGGGTGCAAGCAAACAAACCCGAAATCTGTAATAACAAGTTCATGAATGTTAGAATGCTATTGGCAGAACTTGCATGACACATAATAAAGATAAACTTAGTGTATCATTTGAATCCCCTCTAGGCTTAAGCTGGTAGTTAACAGAGAAACTTTATAGCAGACTCTGGAATACTGCTTCACTTAGCCCTTGCTCTGCATGAACCCAAATAAATAAGTTAAATAATTAAAAGCTCCTATTCTCTAATCATGAAGTCAATGGTAGTAGCAGGCACAACTAGAATTGCTCCTGCCATAGCAATTTGGCCACTCATGGATCTCCTGAACACCCTATTTGTATTAGTATGTAAAGATTAGCTCCCTGGTGGGTAAGGACTGACCGGCCAGCTACAGTGAAGAGACAAAAAGGCAGAGTGATTTGCTTGTTCCTATGCTAGGCACCCAGAGTTTGCCAAAATAAATGGGCATGCATGCTATGTGAACGCACTTTCTGCTTGCATAAGAGAAGCAGAACAACTATATGCTTTTCAAATGGCTTCCTTTAAAAAAAATGCTATTAGAATAATGGCTTCTTGCTATATTACTGGATCAGAAATTTCCAGTGTTGTAAATTTGTCACTAGTTCCTTTAAAATATTGCTTATCAATAATGTTTGTTGAACTCTGGGCGAGACCAAAAATAGATCTTTTTACAACATTTTTACAACATCACATAGGTCATTTGGCCTTTCAGATTTCTAATGTCATAGGCCTATAATTTTTTATTAAAACTTTTAAAGTTTTCAGAACATAAAAATATAAACTAATGTTTTTGCTTTGCATTCTATACTTAAGGTATTTGTTTTCCTGCAGAATAACATTAGAACTGAGCTATTGAAGATAGCATTTATATTGAAGGTTCATGTCTGAATATGCCATATTGGATCAGATAATGGCTGAGTTGTAAGGATTTTTTTTCAATAATATCCAGCTATGAATTTTCTGGAGAATATTCAAGAACTGTAAAATAAGAACATATGTGAGAAGAAATGTTTTTCTCTCACAAATAGTATTTTCTTCACTCAATGATCAGAAATTGGAGTTAACCCAGAAACATGCTTCAATATTTATAAGTATTTCAGTTACTACTACAAAGCAATTATTGAATGATTACTTGCAAGCAAATCCTGCAATGTTCAATAAGTCTTAATATCTTGTAAGTATGCTTATGATTTCAGCCTTAATGTTTGTATATCCTATTAGCCAAATCTTTATAATTTATCATAAGCCCATCTTTAGAGTGCGCTGACTTATCTAGTACTTTCAAAATTTATATTGAACCAAAAACAGATGGAGAAAATACACCTTCTAATTACATAGGTTAAGGGCAGGATTGTGTGATCGTTGTGCAGTAACTGAAGAGCATATGAAGAAGAAACAACAGGAATTTGAAAATATTCGGCAACAGAACCTTAAGTTAATCACTGAACTGAGTGAGTTTTATCATCCTTTTGTCATAATGCCATTGTTTTGCATTTTGGGATTTGTGTCGCTATTGTCCTTCAATCAGAGATAATCCCATAGGAGGATTGCTGCATAAAACCATTTATCCAGTAGTAAGCTCAATTTAATTTAATTTAGTATACCAGTGAAGAGAATATTTATAGCTCAAGGATTGTGGGGTCCTTGATGCTCTCTGATCTTGGTTGTTTTCTTGCTGACATTTTATTAACCAACTAGGGTAACTAGCATTGATGATGTTACTAGTTGGGTAATGAAACATCTTCAAGAAAAGAACTAAGCTCAGAGAGCACCAAGGACTTCACAATTAATCTGGTATGCTTCAAAAGAGATATGTGAGGGATTGTACTATTAATGCCATATATTTTGGAGGATTCATGAAATATACTTTTAACAACTTTTCAAAGTTATTAATATAGTAAGATGGAAAGCTTTTATTTGTTTGAGACAAAATTCAAAAAGATTTTACTTGATATTGAACTAAATTACCAAGAACATTTCATTTAGACTTGATTCAGTGGATACATTTGCTCACATATCACATTTGTATTAAGACAGTGGTGGTGAACCTATGGCACGCATGCCAGAGGCGGCACTCGGAGCCCTCTCTGTGGGCATGTGCGCCGTTGCCCCATTCCTGCCTCCCCTCGCGCCCCCTCCTCACCAGCAGCCCCCCCAGAGGAGAGTCGCCCCTGGGCATGGCCCGCGCAGAGCAGCGCAGCCAAAGACATGGCAGCCGGGCAGCAGGGACAAGACTCCGCCCTCGCGCCCCATCGCACGCAAATCATGTTGCGGGGTGCGGGCAGGGGGCGTAGCCGCCATGGTGCTGCAGGGCCACCTGGGCGATCTGCGGAGGGCCATGGAGGCGGTGGGTGGCCCTGCAGGTGGGCACTCGGTCTCTAAAAGCTTCGCCATCACTGTATTAAGATATAATTTTGTTTCAAATTCTGAACCTGTGTCATGTGAGTGCTCAATAATTCTAATTCTTAACAATTAAGGAATATTCTGATGTGATGAAAAAGGTAAAATAAGAAAAGATTTATTGCCAAACCTTATGATGAATGTAATTGATTTATAAAGTATTGTATGAAATATTCCATTTACATTATTATGTACTGTAAATCCATTTAGTGTTATCTTAGTGATTTTATATATATAGTTTGTGAAAAAGGACAGAGGAAGATAAAACACAGCAGAAATTTATAATGCTTTCATTATATTTCAGTGAATGAAAGAAACAACTTACAGGATGAAAATAAAAAGATTTCCGAAAAGCTTCAGAAAATGCTGCAAAAAAATGAGTAAGTTTGTTTATAAATGTAAAAGACAAAATTATCTCAGAAGAAATGAAAGAGAACGTGTGTATCATACCATGAAAAATGCATGGATGTATCTGTTTAAGTTATTATTAGTCAAGCTCAGGTATAAATTATAAACTTTTGTGTGTGTGCTGGAAAAAAGACATGTTAATGACATAAGCAGAACTCCATAACTTTACTAATAGAGGCAAGTACCCACACTCAGTGCAACATGAGACGCTCATTTTCCTAAACAAAAAAAAGTTCTACTTTCGTAAAATACTGCTAAGTACTTTTTTTTAAAAAAAAAACCCTTCATCTCTGAACTTCATGTTCGAAATATTCAAAAATCCGCTGTGTTTTTCAGTTAAGAGAAAAATAGGAGTTCAATGAATAAATAAAAACAAAGGTTAGCTCCTTGCTGAGAGAATTTCCTTTACATTTAGTTCAATCTTTAGTACTATAAGATATTTGGATTGGAATTATAGTGGAGATGATCATAGCAATACCAAACTGTATTTACTAGATAAGCTAAGGTTATCTGCAATTCTTATCTACAATTCTAAATGAAGTTGGGAAATGACCTCTTGTCATTTCTAGTTAATGTTTTTAAACTTGCATAATTTACAATCTTTATAATCATCATTTATATGCATACTGCTGCCATACTGTTGTTGTTTTTTAACCAGTATTTTCTTCCAAGTTTTATCAGTTGCTCTATGCTTCTTCCAGATTGTTATCTTTGAAGGCTGGCTGTTTTCCACCTTTACTGCTGTTTTTTTCTGAAGTTACTTTCCTGATCATTTCCAGCTATTATGGACTTTCTGATTATTATTATTTAATTCACAGTGCTTTTTCATCCCTCTTTCTCAGTAATTTCTCCAGGCATAGGAGCTCTCTTCTTCCTTAATTTCATCTCTGTTTACCACTCTCCTTCCCCAGTTCAGGTAAGAGAAGAAGAAAAAAGGATATGGAAATAACCATTCAGTGGTTATTTGATAACAGACTTTCATTGAGTCGGTCTCCAGGAAAATGAGAGAATGGGGGAGGTTGATGTATTTAGCCTTTATTCATATTGTTCTTCTATGGTTTTCTTAGGGAGCAAGAGCAATATATGGAAGACGTTATTCCAGATTCACCAGTTCAGTCACTGTCACTTTCAGTGGTTAATCGAATGCGGCGTAAACGAGAAAATAGGCATGTCCGGTACACAGAACAAAAGTGTACAGATATGGAAAAGAAAGGAACAACATATGGTATAGTTTTTAATAATTAATTCTTCCCCTAAAGTAGTTGGGAATAATTTTAATTTCAAAGGTAACAGAGAACAATAGTTTTTTTGTGCTGCTTTTTTGCCTGTTAAATCAGCTCAATATTTAACCCTTGTTTTCAATACTAGCAAACTAAAATCATCAGAATGTAGACATTTGAATATAAGTAGTTCAGTTAAGCAATATTTTCAGTAGTTTAAGCATGTTTCATTGAAATAATACAAATGTATCTTCAAAAATGTTATGCAGCATAAAAAACAAGTTCTTAATTTTAGTTGCTCTACTTTAAGCATTACATCACCACCTTGTGGACAATAGAAGGATTTTAATTTTATGATATCCAAGTTTAAATTAGAATAAAAGAAAATATAGATGATAAACTATTGTTTAAAATCTTTTAGTCATAGACACACAAGACATAGACATACAGACAGAGATGGATAGAGAGAGAGTTATTTAAAATTGTGATTTTAATCTGAAGTATAGCTATTATTTAATGAAAAAGCATGTTTTAAATATTTACTCAAGGAGCAGGTAGCAATAGTGGCTAGGAGGGCCAGTTACAGCCCTTCCTGAATTGGGAGGCCCTTCTCTCATTCACTCATGTCTTGGTCATCTTCCATATGAACTATTGGAATGCGCTTTAAATGGGGCTACTCTTGAAGAGTATCCAGAAGCTGCAGCTCCAAGGACTGCTGTGTGAGCTACATTGGGTACCATTGTGCTTCTGGATTCAGTTCAAGATGTTGGTTATCACCTTTAAAGCCCTTCATGGCATGGGACCAAGTTACCCGAGGAACCATCTTTTTTCCGATTGCATTGACCTATCCCACCCAGGCAGGCAGGAAAGGTATGTTATGGATCCTGTTGGTTAAAGAATTTTGAAGGTAGAGAAGAGTCTTCTCTGCCATTGCCCTTGCCATATGGAATATCATGTCCCCAGAGATAATGTTGGCCTCCACTTTTTTATGCCTTCTAGAAGAGTGTGAAGACCTGGCTCTGCCAACTGGCACTGAGTTCAAGGAGTGGCACATCACCCTGGGGTTGGCTGGTGGCTTCAGGGTACTCCTTTAAGATTTTTTATTTTACTCATTTTTTAACTTATCTTTTAAACTCTTATTTTATTTTTCACTCTGTTTTAAATGTTTTTAATTATATTTGTCTTATATGACTTTATCATTTGTTTCAGTAAACCACCCAGAGACATGGATAGTGAGATGGGCAATGTGTAAATTTGATAAATAAATAATGCCTAAGCTTTTAAGCCAGGCTATTATTCATACAGCTAGAGATAAAAATACAAATTGAAAATAATAAAAGCAATTCTCCTGCTATGTATATAGTTGTACTACAAGATGAAATTTTTGGAATGCTTTTATTTTTAAACAATACTACTTTTTCTTAAAATACTTAAAATATAGTTATGTATTTATTTGAAAATCATAACTTGGACACATACATTCAGTATTAGAGCTCTTATGTACAACAGTCACTTCTTTGTCTTTTAAACTGCATAGAATTCTTTTGGCTATTCCAGTTTCTGTTCAAATATGCTTGTTTATCATTTATTTTTTAAAATATATAGTGGGTTTGAAATAGTTTAACTTCAGGTTTTTTTTTAAAAAAGTGCAATAATGGTAAAATCTATAAGAAAGTAAAGCTATCCTGTGATCTAAGGTTTTTATAACCCTCTGTTCTTGAAAGCATCTGGTTAGCCATTGACAAAAGCAGAATATTTTATTTAATTTTTATATATCATATTCTAGATTTCATTATATATCACTGTACATACCTGCCTAATTTAGACTACCAAATAACACTAAGCTGTTCTTTGGTCAGTATCTTTTGTTCAATATCCATGTCCTCAAACCTTAAATGTTCTCCAATTTTTAAGCTTGCATACTTCAGGTACTTCTAAATAAATGCATTTTTTCCTAGTATTATGAACAGAAAGTAACTTTTTTTACAACACAGTTTAATGGCTAATCAAAATATTGAAACCAGTTAAAATTTACAGCCATCTGCTTGCTTCTGACATCTAAAAGCCAATCAAGACAAAGAGTATCACTTTAACGGAAATCCACAGATGTTCAGATTGTTGCATAGAATTTTCAGTAATTAATACAAAAATATTTTGTGGGGGATTTTGAATAGTAGGTTGGTAGTTATGTTCTATTATTTAAGCACAATGTAAATTGTTTAAAGTACATACTGAATTTGTGCTTTATTGAAATTTGAATCAATACATCTAGTTCTTACTCAGCTATTTTGCTGACTTGTTTACATACAAAAACTACTCAAACTCTCTCAGAGAAAAAGGATTTATGCATCCAGGTCTATTCAGCTTTTATTTATCTATTTATCATTCCAACACTGAGGCTGCCTAACTTCATACCAGCTCTGGGTAGCTTATAGATAGAAATCAAAAGAAAACAAAATATATCAAGAAGGAAAGCAGGACAGTTAACCAGAAACCAAAACCATTTGGGATCTAAGCAGTGGTGGGATTCAAATATGTGAACAAACGGTTCTCTGTGTGGATGCAGCTTCCGGAAGTCCATTCTGGGCCTGGGCAACAAAAAATTAGCTACCGGTTCTGCCGAAGTGGTGCGAACTGGCTGAATCCCACCACTGGATCTAAGCATGTCAGATTTTTTTAAAAAGTTTTCTATAAATATTTAAATACAAATTCTGTATTTTATTTTATTTTCTTTGTAGAACTTGGAAATATTCCATTGTCATCCACTCAAAAGCATGTTTGTTCTGAAGAAGAAATATTGGTGGCAGATACATGTGATCCACAGTTGTCCCCAAATTCAGGTAAATATCACCAATTTTAGCATTATTTAATATTTAATAAGTAGCAACCCTATTATTTAATAACAAAGAAATGAATTGTTTTAAAGAGATCTCTTATAAAAAATTTTAGTTAGAAAAGAAGCAGATGTTCAAATAGTTCATTCCGAAATATTTTTGAAGAAAACAGATGGAACAGTAATGCAATTATAGTATAGCTTTATGTAAGTTAATTATTCTTAGCTTAGCTGTTTATCTGCCACAAGCTTGTCTAGCTTGAGCATTCAGCTGCATAATATTGGAAGCTTATTTTCTGGTATAACTTTTAAGATTTTTATCAACAAATTAAAATTAAGCAGAATCAAGATTCAAGATTCAGCTTTTACTGGAATGTAATTACTATAATTTGCAGTCAGAAAAACTATGTTGCCAAGAATTTATGACATGCTATTATATCTGGGGGGATGCTAAGTTAGAAAATACTGCCACAGAAATTTAATATGCATATGTTTTAATATTGATCCAGCCAATACTATTTTAGTGTAGTTTAGTGTAATTGATTTTTGGTTAAGAAATAGAAGTTAAAATTTAAAATTTCAGGTTCTATGTATATTGCAATGGAAAAAGTTTTCTGATGTTTCTAATAAGTTTTTAAACATATTAGCACAGTATTCAGTGTGTTCTGGAGGTTTTTTGACATTCAGAAAATTTGATATAGATATGAGGATATACATATTTGGTTAAGTTGGAAGTTTGTAACAGAAGTTGTGGTGAATATAATCTTGATGACGAGGCCAAATTAGAGCTACTCAGGCAAGTTTTTTATATGTGCCATGAATTATTTAAAAACATTTTTCTTCAAGGCATCCCACCAGGCTTCAAGAAGCAATAAAGAACCTCAGCAAATTATTGCATCAGCAAAGCAACATGCAGGGATCAAAAGCCTGAATATTTTCTCCCTGCCACCTTTTAATCTGTGTTTTTCTATTTTTTACTGCTTGTATATTTATTTTAGTTCTTTGGTTTTAGCACTTTGGGAGCCAGCTTGGCTGAAAAACAGGAGGTAGCTTTAATAAGTACTGATTTCTTTGGTCAGTCACTTTAGGTCAGCTTGGTAATTTGTGCTTAGCAACAAGAGTGATGGCATTGGTATAAAGCATTTTTTTGCTTTTCAGGTTCTTCACTTTCAAGCAGCATTGAAAAACATAATTTTGCAAAGATTCCAATAACAATTCTTTTAACATTTGTTTTTTAATATCTATATATTAAAGGAACTATTTCTGCAATACATAGACACACACACATAAATACATAGATGCATATGATGGTGTTCCCTTTCATAGTAAGTAATGTTATTCAAAGGAAGGAACTAAAGTTGTGAGGTAAAAGAAAGGGAAAGGAAATATAGTTAAATCTAGTTCACTATAACATGGTTTACCTCTTTTCACTTTGTTCCTTTTCTTCAATGTCCATTTTCTCAAAGTCACATTTGACTACTAAGAAATAATCTGTCCCATATTCAGAATCTCTCATCATCTTTGTATATCCATCACTAATTCTCTCAGTATTTCATCAAAAACAATTGCATCAATCATGCTTTTAGATACAAATTCCTTCCTTTGCCATGTGTGCTCATAAATAAGTTTATATGACATATTTGGAATAGCATTTTCTACACAGGTATACCCCAACAATCCCCACTGTCATTCATTTCTGGATCTCTGAATAGTTGAATCATTTCTCTGTAACTTCTTGGCTCATTCCTATTGTTTCTTTATGGCTCCTAGAATAATTTTCTCACCATTCAGTGGAATGGAAACCAGTTATCACCAATCTACAAATTAGTACTTTGATACTCATCCATAATAATCTTTATTATAGCATTCTGTACCTTATATGTTTTAGTACTTTTCATTCCTAATTAACCTTACACATGACTGTACGTATTCATACATTCAATTCCATTCCACATCTGTACTTCCATGCATGTATTAATATATTCAATTCCATTTCATAGGATAAAGCCACTTTGATTCAGAACTATTACTTATTTCTCATTTTCTCTTAATTTCATCAATATTCCACATGCTATTTTGACCTATAAATATATAACCTAAATATGGACTACCAAAAATTTGAAAAAAATGTGTTTGTTGACAGCACTGATAAGAGAATATTAAATAGTCATACAGTTTGTTTTCAATATTGACATGATATTGATTTTCAATATTGAGACTATACTACTGTACAGTAGATGATGAAACCAATCAAAATGGAGCAAAAGTTTTGATCTAATGAACCACAAAAACTAGTAGCTTCCTGTTTATGACAACTAGTTTTGTATGTCTAATGAAAGCAAAGCAGGTTAGAGGCTAAAAGAATGAGTTGAATCTAACACTTGGTAGGTCCATGAAAAAATGTGATAATTGCTCTCTACCAGGACTAGTGAAATTGAAATATGATTATTACTAGATGTTCACCTCATAATACAGATTATGACTAATATGAGATGCGGAACCCTAAGTAACCCAAAAGTGGTCATTTCTGAATCAGACTATTAGCAAGAAGAATATTTTAGTGTCCAATAGCTTGTAAATGATTTGGCACAAGATTGTACCAATCTAACCAGTAGATTTTTTCTTCTTTAGATAGGAGATGCAAAACTTAAGTCTTAATTCAGTCTATAAAAGATTGAAAAGACCATTACCAAGAATGGGAAAATATTTATCTTATGTATTTTTGCTGATTTCCTTTTCCATTGGTACAGGCAAAGAAGTGAAAGAAGAATGTCCCAATACAATGCATTTTAATTTCAAGGCAGTTGTTGCAGAAACACTTGAATGTGATGAACATGTAAGTACTATTTTTATGATCTATCACAAAGTCTATTTGAGAGGTTAATTTTCATACAGAAGAGTTTTGTTCCTTTTCCTTATTTCATCTAATGACTTACAAAACATAACACCAGCTGTTAAGCACAGTACATAAAGCAATCAGACATGTGTAATTTATAATGGATTCTTCTGATCTTTTCCCAAAAAGCTAAATAAGAATGTAGATTCTAAAAATTGCAGTCTACCTGTACGTTTTCATTATACCAAGTGAAATGATTACATCATTCCTACATCTGCATAATTTTTTAAACAAAATTACAGGAATGTTTGGCCTCAATTTGCTAGAAAGCAAATTACTAGAAATAAGCATGAAGAAATAGATACAATCTTTTTGCACTGCTATATGCATTTCTTTGCTGAATATAACTTCATTGTTTTACAGTAGTTCCTTAGTTATAGTTTTGAAACATAATTCATTTTTTAATAAGCATGAACATTGTATAAAAAGTCCTGTGCTCTCAGAACTAGGTTTGAGAAGGCATGCTGAGTATTTTTAGTACAAGTACTATCAACAACTGACCAAGTTCTTCAAATATATTTTAACTATATGCAGGACAATTCACAGAGGCAGATAGGCTAATATTCAAAAGTACTACTCAATAAAAGTTTCATTCATGTACTAATTCCTTAGTAATACACAAATAAATTTATTTGCATTTGAAAATTAGGTATAAATACATTTTTAAAACCAAGTAAACAGGTAATCCTCAACTTATAACCATTTGTTTAGTGACTGTTCGAAGTTACAGTGGCACGGGAAAAAAGTGACTTATGACCATTTTTCATACTTAACGACTGTTGCAGCACCCACGTGATCACATGATCAAAATTTGGACACTTGGCAACTGACATGTATTTATGATGGTTGCAGTGTCCTGGGGTCATGTGATCAACTTTTGCAACCTTCTGACAAGTAAAGTCAATGAGGAAGCCAGATTCACTTAACAACCATCTTAACAACTGCGGTGATTCACTTAACAACTGTGGCAAGAAAGATCGTAAAGTGGGACAAAATTCACTTAACAACTGTCTTGCTTAGCCATGGAAATTTTGAGTCCAATTTTGGTCATAAGTTGAGGACTACAAAATACTTGGTTAGGAAGCCAAGGAACAGTTAGGTATCATATACAGTTCACTCCAATTTTCAGTATTCAAGGCTCTATATGTTCTTTATTCCCCCTTTTCCATCCCACAAATCTCACTGAGAATTAAAAATTTTTAAACGAACTCTATATATGTACATGTGATAATTCTGTGCTTTGTACACTGTTTGTATCTGGGATGATTGTCTTCTTTCAACCAGTTTGTTGGTCTGGTCTTAAGATTTTGAATTAATATTAATATTCTTTGTTCAGTTATATTCACTTTCTTAAGTGAATAAATATAATTGGGGCCCATTAGAAAATTATATTGTGCAATATTGGAATTATTGCTGAATCATATTTTTTTGTTCCATAGGAACCTCGCAGGAAACCACTTGGAGTTACAAGAAAACAATTGGTTCAAGGGTATTATAAAAGTAATAGTGACAATTTAGAGTGAGTCTTCCTTTTTTTTTTTAAGAATGGAAAGATCATATTCTCCCACGTATTTATTGATACTTTAGGATTATACTTGGATATATTCCTATAAATAATTTAGCCTGTTACATGTGATAAGTGGGTAACTACTAGCAGCATATTATTCTTAAAGACAATACCTGGTTTTAAAAATTCCTTTCCTACAGAAGATTGCCTGCTACCTACTTATATGTTTCTATAATGTTGTTAATGTGTCTTTAACAGCATTTTCATGATTCCCTAAGTACCTGAGTCTGCTGCTCAACTTATGAACCTGTTGTATTATTAATTTTAATCCTTTTAATTCTTACTCATAAATGGTCATACATTTCAAAGATTTTAACTTTTTAAAATGTAATCAGCCTAAATAATTTTTTATGGGAACATGTTATAAATAATAGATATACCAAAATCATTAAACATACTTGCAAGCAAATGAGTCTTGTTTTGTAATTTCCTTTAAACTTATTTATTTATAAAACTTAATTCTATTTAGATTTTCCAATCCATCTGAGGATCCTTCTCCACCTACAACATGGGATTCCAAGATACCTTCTCCTGTTTTCGGGGCATCTACCAATATTAAAAGTAGCTTAGTTTTCTCCCCATCTGTTTTAGCAGCTGAGAAAAAATCAAATCTGAAAAACAGATCCATCAATAATTCTTCCCTTTTAAGATCTGAGAAAGTGAGATCAAAATCTGAA
This sequence comes from Azemiops feae, assembly GCA_023970755.1. Lineage (NCBI taxonomy): Eukaryota > Metazoa > Chordata > Lepidosauria > Squamata > Viperidae > Azemiops > Azemiops feae. Next base: position 2,732,571 of record JALGBA010004253.1, read on the forward strand.
GACATTTCTTTTATGAGCCTTGGGACTGAAATAGCAACAGTTCTCAGTCAAGCTTCAATTGGTAGGCAAGTGGCTTTGAAACAGAATTCAGAGGAACCCATAACATGTGTGACCAATACACATCTGGATAAAAGTGACATCATCAAAGGTGGCTTCCTTGTATCACAGAAACTGTTAGGGAACAGATGTTCCAGAAGGAAAAAAAATGACGAGAAGAGCAACCATGTAATCCGCTGTGAAAAAGAAAATGCTTTTCCATCCCATGCAGATGTTTCTCCTATTGCCAGAGATAACACGATTGATAAACCTTTGGATCTGTCTGATCGCTTCTCTGATTTTCACTGTGAAAAAATAATTGCTGAAAGTTCCAAGATAAAAATGAGGCAGGCAACTCTCCATGATGTTTTTCAACCTCTAGTGAAAGATTCTTCTTCTAAAATCACCAATAGTAATTCCATAATGAACAAAGATTCACAAGAGAATCCCTGCATACAAGAAGCAATACTAAAATCTCTTATCAAAATGTCCCCAGTGAAAGAGCATGAAGTAAAAGAGGAAATTGCTAAGTTTTCTAATCCATCTTTGCAAAATGATGACAGTATAAAAGTAAGTATGTGACTAAGGCATTTATTTTATAATTCACCATTATCTGAAATGGGTTTTTTGAGAAACTGAATTAATTTCTTCCTGTAGAGATTTTGCAAGATACATAGAGTACTTTTGTTTCTGCATACAGGTTTGATGATCAGAAGATAAATGCAACTGAAAATATGCATAGGCAGATAATAATTCTATACTAAAAATCAGTACTGGTATGTTGCTTATTCTCAGTTGTTTTGGCAGGAGGTTGCTGGTGATCATGAACCAATACGCAAGAGAATAAGATCAGGACATGGAATGGGTGAGCCAGCATCAGTACTTCAGCCAAATCCTTGCAGGGTGACAAAAATCACACAACTTGATCAAGGTATCTTTTTACTCATAAATTTATAAATGAATAGGACTATCACAGGCTTTGAATGTAACTCCTTTGCTCATTGTTGTTTTTTTTCTTCTGTTCTGTTCAGTTCTGATCTGATCCTCAGAGACTGCCTGGATAGGTCCCTGCAATTTTCTTGGCAAGGTTTTTCAGAAATAGTTTGCCATTACTCTTTCCTAGGAGTGAGAGAAAGTCACTGGCCCAGGGTCACCCAGCTGGTTTCATGTCCAAGGCGGGACTAGATCTCAGGTTCTCCCAGTTTCTAGCTTGATTCCTTAACCACTACACCAAACTGGCTATCTAGCATTATTATCTCTGGTATTGTAATGTAATGTAATACAATATACTCTGGTATTATTGCTGGCATTATCATAACCAAAACATGCTTCCAGCTACAGATCTTCCCATGCCCACAGTAAAAAAATGACAATAAAGGTTATCTTATCTTATCTTATTCTCTTAATTTACTACTTGCATATTCTCGTATATAGCTTTTTATTTTTATGACACCTGAAGTCTATAATTATACAGGCTACGATTTGTATTTTATATCTACTATATGTGTGGAATTTTGTTACTGTATAGACAGTCATGACACTTAAAACTTCTGATTTCTTTTCCAGATAAAATACCTTTGGAAAATGTACAATGGAGTATAGATCCAGGAGCTGACCTTTCTCAATACAAAATGGACGTTACTCTGATTGACACAAAAGTAAGGAATTTTAAAGTTTTGCTCATTGAACACACCTGAATAAATTAGACTCTTGATGTATTAAGAATGAAATAAAATGAAATAGTATCATTTTTTCTTGAAAGTAAATTTTAGACTAAATAAAAATGATATACATTTAATTATTGATAATGCAAAGCTTTACAGCTAATTCCTAAATATAATTTCACATTGAAACAGTGCTTCTTATAGCATAGAAACTGTTTCATGTTATTAAAATCTCTAAACATGTACAGTTAATCCTCACTTAATGACCATTCAAAGTTACAATGGACCTCCCAAAAGGGACTTACGACTCAATTCAAAGTTCCTCTACCCTCCCCCCCCCGCCATGTAGTCATCAGATTGCACTTTGGGAGCTCAGCAACTGGCCCACATTTGCTTGTTTTTTAAATTTCTGTGCCACCCATCTCACTAATGCAGTGACTCTGGGCGGCTTGCAATATAATAACATAGTTAAAAAGTGCTAAAAAAACCAATTAAAATTAGAATAAAAGATTAAAAGTTAAGAACCAGGTTGATGGGCAGCCTGGAGGTGAGAATCGTATCTATCCCATCAGCCACCCTCAGACCAAGTGGCAGAGCCAAGTTTTTAGACTCTTCTGGAAGGCCAGGAGTGTGGGGGCAGATCTCACCTATGATGAGAGGACAGCAGAAAAAGCTCTTCATCTGGACTCCACCAGCCGAAATTTTTTAGCCAATGGGATCTGCAATAGGCTCTTTCCACTGAACAAGCAGAGCAGGTTAGTCCCATCAGGATAAGATGGTTCCTCAGGTACCCTGGACCATGCTATAAAGGGCTTTAAAGACGATTACCAACAGCTTGAATTGGACCCATGTGCCACCCAGGAGGCCTCCAGAACTGTCCATGCTGCTGAATTCTGTATCAGTTGTAGTTTCCAAATACTCTTCAAGGGCAGCCCCATGTAGAGCATGTTGCAGTAGTTCAACTGAGAGATGACTAAAGCATGAGGGTACAACTGGCACATGAAGTTGCATGTTTGTGGCATTCTGTGGTCATGTGACCCGATTTAGGTTGGTTTTTTGCTAGAAAAATGCTTAACAGCCACCACAAAAAAGTTGTGAGGTTAGGTCAGTCACATGATGACCCCCTTAACCACCAGCATGACTTACAATTGTAATTGTGGGCTCAATTACAGTCATAAGTCAAGGACTACTTGATGATTATCTACGAAGAAAATGATATTCCAACTTCTCATCCAAAAAGTTTCCTTTAATATATCTTCTTTGTTTTCACCAAAAGTATTATCTTCTTTTTTTATATTTTCTCATTTATCACTTTGGATATTATAATCCATTAAAAATATGAAAAGTTTTCAAAATATATCTTTAGAAAAACTGATACTTTAGAAACCTCCCTTATGAATTTTCATTTATAATCTGCTTGTGATATTTATATGAAAGTCTCAATGTAGGAACTCCTTGTTTTAGAGAATTGTATGAAGAATATCTTCATTCTGACATACCACTAGTAATGTCATCCTTAACTTGAAAATAATAATAATAATAATAATACTGTATCCAAGCAGGATTTTTGGCAGCAAATGTTTGCATATTTATCTTACCTATATAGATCACCAATATATATGCAATCCTAATCAGACTCTTGGAGGATTACATTCATGTTAAAAGTACTTTGGCTTTGTAAATGAGAAGAGATACTTCAGAATCTTGTTTAATCAATTGCAGATAGGTACAAAATGAATTGTGCATACCTACACATTATAATTATGGATAAATATTTAAGATATAAGCCTAAAGTAGAGAAATTCAAAATTTAATTTAAATTTTATTTTGTATAATGAAATTGCCCGAAGTATTGGGTAGTGCAGTATTACTCCTTTGTTTTTCTGCTTCTTTGAATTTCCATGAAAATATAATTCATTTCCTGTATCAATTCTAAACAAAATTGATATAATTCTCTTCATTTATAGAAGTGCTCAATGATGTTTATCTGCTAGAAACTCCAAATCATGCTTATATTTCTTTAACATATGAAAAACTGTATGAATTTCCAAGCTTTGGAAAACACAAATATTATTGAGGCTTTGATCAGAATTTGCACATTATGCAGCTGCTTTGTATGCTGCACCTCCAAAAGATTTGGGATTGTTCTAGAAGCTAAAAAGATGATAAGTATAATATTTGTTTTAAAATGTTGATTTAGATTTATTGAATATTTATAAAAATATAGTTGAATTTTAGGAGTGATATTTTAATTTTGTCTATTATAGTTATCTTTAATTTTGTTAATTAAAAGGAAGGAACTCAAACAAGAATTGGGTCAGAGACTCTGGACATGGACCATACGTATGTCAGTGATAGTATTCTATTAAGAATGAAAAAGCAAAGACAGAAACAAGTAAGCAATCCAGGTAAGTTTATTTTTGTTTAATATAATTTTTATTATTCAGATAATAGAGGCATTAAGAAGATAGATCATATTAATGTACCTCTACTTATGGGGATTTGTGATCCCACTCCATAGATGCATCAAAACAGCAATTGCATCAGGATCACAGTTAATAGGGAATGATGGTAGTGCGTGAATAGCCCACTGTGAAAGGGTAAACTGTGAAAGAGGTTTAAATCAGCTCCATCTTCTATTTCATTGGAGAGCACCTCATTAAACAGATAAGAAACACAGAGCAGGTATAGGTGTGGTGACAAAGGAATTAAGCCAGTAAGACTGTAGCAAAACAAGGAAAGTCCAAAGCAAGCAACTCAGTGGCAATCTTAGGAAGAAATGGCAGCCTTTGGAGCAACCCTTCAGTGAGCAAGACTAACTGAGACAGAGCCAAAGGATTGGGAGAGGAGAGGGCGAACCTGACCAGAGTCTGCAAAGAAGCAACAGAAGCAAACTTACTGCGTGCAACAACTCAAGTGGAGTTCTATAAACCAGCTGTAGGAAGACAGGGCCATAAGTGCTGGGTGAGGAGGGATGAGTAACCACATAACACAAGTATATGGAGTAAAAAGGGTTTTCAAATATAAATGGACTGTGGCTGGCTACAAGAACTGAAGACATGGGCATAGCAGTCCCGATTCTTATCATAACTGGAGGATTACCTGTAAATTCTCTCATGCACTATTAGTACACGCATTAATTTAGATTTTGAAAAAAAAACATTAGCTTTAACAAACTTGAGTATGTGTGTATGAGATAGTAATCTGCCCACATCATTTTCTTTTGCATCTAGTCTGGTGACATTAAATGCAGTTAAAATATTTATTCATTTATTTATTACGTTTTAAAACTGCCCATCTCCCTCACAGAGATTTTTTTACATGTTTAATAAAGTAATAGAATTAAACCAATAGTTAAAGCCATCCCTTCAAAACAATGCTAGGAGTCTCTTAGAACTAATATATAACTTTCACCCATCTTTTTAAAGAGGAAAACGTAGATGGGAAGGTGTTTATGTCCTCCTAAAAACTAATATCTTTAACTTTATTGGGCCTAGATAGTCATGTTGATTGCTAATACTTATTGTTACTTGTATTTGTAGAAGAAGTAAAAAGAGAAAAGGATACCTTAACAGAAATATTTGATCAGACAACTTATGAAGAATATGAATCCTATTTAGAAGATGACAATCTTCCAGAATGTGACCATAAGAATTCTTCTGAGGAAGAAGAAAAAGAAAAAAGAACCATACAAAGTATTTTACTTGTTATTAGACTATCTGTAATTCACTATCTGTGGCTGAAGACAAATAATTTCTTTATTCTGAATGCACATAAAAACATTGTTTTAAAAAACTAACTTTGATACTCAGAGAAAATGTATTCATTGTTACAAATGGTTATAAATCTAGTTTTCTGTAGTCATATTACTTCAGTTACATTTATAATTATATCGTATTCTTTCCAGTATTGTTTATGGCTTAATCTATATGTTTTCAGGGGAAGGAGACAAGCAAAATAAAATGAAGCAGAAGCCTTTCGTGGAAACATATTTTAAAAGTGGTGAAAGGTATTTATGGAATCAAGTTTCCTTAGAATATAAATATTAGTTACATTTTCCCACAGATGATAATATGGCAAAATTAAAGTTTAGTTTTAAAGAATTTAATCAACTTTGAAAATATTCCTAAAAAATAATCAAATAAAAATATAAAATATTTTGAAGGATTATTTTTTTAATTTCACAAAAATAAAATACCTCTCTAAGAGATATTTTTAATTTTGGAATTTCTCTTCCCCCAAAAATATGTTCAGTAGTCTGCCAACGTTTGGCTAATATAGGGAAGTCATTCTGATATCAGTAGAACTTTAGCTATTCTAATTGTGTCCTTTTTTCTTTTCATTATTTATTATAGCAACCAAATACATAAATATAAAACTGGAAATATATTCAGAAATACTATAACTGCTAGAGTGTTGTCATGATTGTTGTCTGTATTGTGTATATTTATAGTTATGGATACCTTATGCAATTTTTTAGCAACATAAAGTTTAGATCCTTGTCTTTCTCTGCTTACATTGCAGAACAAATCTTGTACTGGATTTTCCTCACATTGAAGTTGTGCGGAAAAAAGAAGAAAGAAGAAAATTACCTGGCCACACTTGTAAAGAATGTGAAATAGTAAGTATACAGTGGATCTTATACAGGTAGTCCTTGACTTACGACCACAATTCCATTGCTGAGCAAGACAATTGTTAAGTGAGTTTTGCCCCATTTTACAAATTTTCTTGTCAGAGTTAAGTGAATCATTGCAGTTGTTAAATTAATAACACACTTGTTAAGTGAATCTGGCTTCCCTTTGATTTGGCTTGTCTGAAGGTTGCAAAAGGCGATCACATGATCGCAGGACACTGCCACCATCATTAATACATGTCAGTTGCCCAGCGTCCCAATTTTTATCAGATTACCATGGGGATGCTGCAATGGCCATAAGTGTGAAAATTGGTCATAAGTCACTTTTTTCAGTGCCATTGTAACTTTGAACAGTCACTAAATGAATGGTTGTATGTTGAGAATTACCTGTATACTTGTTTTTGAATATGTATTTATATCCCAATTTTCAAATGCAAATAAACTTATAGTATTAAGGAATTACTACATAAATAGCAATAGCACTTAGACCTATATACAGGTTCATAATGCTTTACAGCCCTCTCTAAGCGGTTTACAGAGTCAGCATATTGCCCCCAATAATCTGGGTCCTCATTTTACTGACCTTGGAAGGATGGAAGGCTGAGTCAATCTTAAGCCGGTGAGAATTGAACTGCTGGCAGTCGGCAGTCAGCAGAATTAGCCTGCAATACTGCATTCTAACCACTGAGCCACCACGGCTTAGTGAAACTTATTGAGCAATACTTTTGAATATCAGCCTGTCTGCCTCTGTGAATTGACCTGCATATAGTTAGAATATATGTGAAGTACTATGTCAATTCTTAGTCATATATTCTGAAAATAATATAGATAAAACTGACTTGTAACTAGAGGAAGGTAGCTAAAAATGATGAGGGATTAAAACACCAAGTCCTATGGAGAAATGTGAAAAACTAAGTATAAACACAACTCACGGAATAGCCCAAAGCACATATTCCAGTAGAGAGAAGTTCCCTGAAGATGGGCTCCAGCATGAGTCCAAAAGCTCGGAAAAGTAAATCTCTGGTCCTGATGACCGACTCAGATTCGACCTTGCAAAATTAAATATATTCACATTGACCTATAATCCATTGATTTTTTTCCTAGAATGGGATTGCATATCAAATCAAAAATAAATGAACCACCGTAGGGCTTAGTATAATGTGGGAAGAGTTAAGGGACCAATATGATAACTATCCTCCCCAAATTATGTGTAAGGTAGGGAGCAACCAGCCTGCGTGAACAAACCACCAACAGTGTTCCAATGGAGTTTTTGCCAATTTTTAGAAACATATTACTGAATTTACCATGGAAAATTCTTGTGAGTGTTCCCAATCACAGAAGTTTCCTCAACTTGCTCTTCTGATTTCTGGCACCACTGCTGTAGTTCCTTTGTTTTCACTTCAGAAGTCTTCCTTATGGCCCTTGAGGACTTTCAGAATTGGGCTTATTAAGAGCGACTATTCATATAATAATTATACCATTTCATTATTGGGGAGAACATTATATATGAAAAATGTATATACTGCTATTCTCATTTGAGTATATTTGCTTCTATGACTGCCTTAAATAATAAGAGGTAAATTGCTTCCATATGAGAGTGTACATGAAATTCATTTATTAATATTCTGTACAACTTGTTTTGAGGTTATATATCAGTGTTATACTTTACCATGTCTTTCAAAAATTCAGTAATGATTCAATTTTAAAGTTTATCTCAACCATCTTAAAAAATCCTCAACAATATTTTTCTGAAATGGAATCCTTAAAATAAGAAACTTACTTTAGTAAATAAGATTGTTGCTAGTGTTTGCTGTTTAGTGTACAACATTTTAGCCCATGATGAAGCTTAATTCTGTTCTCTAAAACATGCAGAATCTGGAGTCTTGAATGAAGAAAGAAACAGGACATAAAAGCAGCTTTGTGTTTTGTTTTGTTTTTTGCCAAGGTTTGTGTGTGAACAGTTTTAATTTCCTGTCACTGCACAGGCCAGGTTTCTCCTCTCCAGGAACTTGGTTCTTGTTACATTTTGGCAAGTGATTGTTAGTGCTAACTGTTATATTAAAAATAGTTAGGAACTTTTCTCACTACTCTAAAAAGGTTAAACATATGGACAAAACATCTAAAGCATTTATAAAAAAATTTGTTCAGTATAAACAATCCAAAATTAATGTTTTCATAGATGTATGTTGTAATGTCAGCATGTCATGGTACCAAAGTGATAATGTGAGAGGCAGAAGACTTCTAAATCAAAATAAACAAGACAGGAGAAGTTATGCTTAATTGACTTTTGTCTGGATTAGCACTTCTTTTTTGAATGTTGTTTTCAAAGTTTTGGAAAGCGTTTAGAAAGAAGAAAAAATATGCTACAATACAACATTAAGAATATAAGTATTGTACAGGCAGCTTTCTATTGCTTGGGGATTGCTAATTTGGAAAATACATTAACCCAAAAGTGTGGGATTCATTTTGTACCTAACAATATAATATGCAAACAGCACAAATAAAGAGATTCAGAAATACGTTGATAGGGATTAAATATTGTTGGATATCCATGTTTTACTACTAAAATATTCTCCTTGATTTGTTACTTATTTCTAATTATTGTATCTTAGTATTATGCAGGTTTACCAGAAGAAGAGAGAGAGAAAAAACTAGCTACCTGTTCTAGACATCGATCTCGTTATATTCCTCCTGAAACACCAGAAAATTTCTGGGAAGTTGGATTCCCTTCCACACAAATGTGTGTTGAAAGAGGTAACTATATAAAGCAATACTATACAAAAATGGGAGAATAAGTTTTGTTTCCAAAAGTAATACAGGAATCTGACTAGAAACAACAAAGGGTGGTTGCTTTAAGAAGCAGAAAATGGAAGTCATGGAAATGGGTTAACTGAATTTCTCCTAAGTAGAAAGCAGAACTTCTTCCTATTCCAAGACAACCTCCCCCTTTTAATCTTTAGTTCTGGCCTTTTGGAAGGACTAGTGGCATATCCATCAGCTCCATTTTAAGGACTTATTAAGAAGGTGACAAAAAACGACCGGGGGTACAGGTGGCAAAGCGGCATTCAGTGAAACGCAATTCCCCAAACAGTATCCCTGCTAAGTAACGTGACAATCAGGCACTACAAACCAAATGTCATCTGGAAATTAAAGAGACTGGGAGAAAGCAGTAAAATTGGAGTGAATAATCCATGAATACAAAGACTTTTCTCAGAATACTTTGGCAAACAGAGAAGCCAAGAGATCCATGGCAGATCAGGACATCACACGGAATCCTTGGCTCCATGACAAATGAGGCCCCAGGTAGCACCAACTGCAGTGACTGGCAGCCAGTAGCTGTACATGGCAGATTAGGAGACTTCTTGGCATCTTGGGCCGACTCTTACACAGGCTAAACACCAGGTAGGCCTTTGGCGGTCATTCTCTGAAGACTAACAAAGGAAGATAGCACAGCAGTACTCATTTCCTCCAGACTAGCATAAGCAGACAGATCTCCCTCAGTTTCATTAAGAGAATGCAGCAAGAGAACCAAAGAACTACTGATATAGCGGTATCAGAAAAAGGGATGTGTGAATTCCAAGAGAGGAGCAATGGAAATGCATACCTGCATATCTAAGCTCATGTCTTAATGGTTGCTCAGGTTTTTTGCGAGGAATCTGTGAAAGAATAGGCCATCATAAAATCCAGATGATTTAAAGATGTGTAAACACCCATTGAAACAGATTTGTTGCAAATTCAAGTATTTTAAGAGTAGGGGTCACTATTCATAATTATTACATTAGCTTTTCCCAGCCTAGGACCTTCACACAGAGTATCTTACTCTATCTTCAGGCAGCTCCCATCAGCCCTGCACAAAGAATGGATGGAGCGAGCACTGAAGCAAACCAAAAACCAACAGCCTCGGGAAGCAGGGCCATGGCTGTTCCTTCCACCATTGTCTGAGTTTTGGTAATAGAGACAGAAGTTGTCCCAGAAGTTGTGACAAATACCTAAGAGAGGGCATTAAAAACTACCAGAGCAACAGAACTCATGATAGACTTGTCTGTGCATCTTTTACAGTTCACAAGCAGATCCATGACTTGAGAATGGTGGCACAAAAGGGGGCTATGCTCAACCACTGGGAGGTGATTCACCAATTGAGAGGGGGTCCTGTGGTGCCCTTTCCCTTCCTGGGGAATCTACTGTAAATAAAAAGAAAGCTTTGCTTGCACCGAGGTCATACAGAAGAAAACTGTCATCATCCTCTCCTGGAGACTACACCCCCTCTTTTTTCAGGCAGGAAATAGTCAAGGAAGAACCACTGCAAGTCCCTGGCTATTTCATCACAAATTTAACTCCAATAAACATGGATAATTCTGTTCCAATTTTACAATGATGGCCAGCTCACTGGCTATCTTTTAAAGGTTCGTAATCTGAAGGAAGTATTTCCTGCCTGAAGAGACTTCAATTAGTGGCAGGGAGAGTAGATCTGATGGACAGAAAGAATATTTTTCCATTTGCCCAAAGGCAGCTTGACTGAGTCACTCTGCACAATCATGGTGTCTAAGCAGGTTAGTGTATTTTGGTTTTGTCCATTGTTGGTTATGAATAGGACTTGGTGGACAGGAAACACTGTATTTTTTGTTTTATAGTTTATATGACAGCTTATTTGAAACTATTATAATACCTAATAATTGCTATTTAGATATATAGAAAGGGCAACCTTAAGCTACAACAAATGATATTATGCCTATTGATTGTCGTGAATTTTATTCATAATCTTACAGTGTGTTAATAGGATATCACTAATCTTCATTACAGTAATAATAATAACCATTTTTTATAATTTAGTTTTTGAGTATTCACATTCTTTTGGCAATCCTTAACTTAAACCTATCGGTCAAACCAGCATTATCTCCCTATTACTGAGGCACAGCTGAATCAAAATGTTAATAATTTATCTATAGCCATCTAGTAAATCCATGTATAAAGTAAAAATTGCATAGGCAATCTTCCCATTTAAATTTCATTTTTCAAAACACCATGCTGTAGAAAGCAAACTTTATTAAATTTCTTAGAAAGTCTGCAAAAAATGTGGCATAAAATGTCTATTTGCACATAGAAAGTTACCTTTAACATCTCAAAATATCAATTGTCTCATAACAATTAAGAAGCTTATAAATTAACAAATAGCACCTCACCCTACTCACTTCATAGCTGTGAACACAGATAGTGTCTTGCAATAAAAGTTCTGAATGAAAGTCAAAACACCTTTATCCCAGTCTTTTAGATCAAATTTTTAAAATAAATTTAAAATGTTTATCTAACAAATTACTTTGACATTTTACTAATTTATTTTTTTTTGTTTTTCAGTATAAAACTATACTATGTAATTGGGTTTTTAATAAAGATTTGTTTATGATTATTATATATTGAAATTGGCAGAAATTCAGGTCACTACAATTTAATTGTGTTTTTTTACCAAAACCATAGTGTAGACATTTGTTGTCTTTGTTTTTTTAGGTTATATAAAAGAAGAGCTTGCTCCCTGTCCACGTCCCAAAAGAAGGCAGCCTTATAATGTGATGTTTTCTCCCAAAGGCAAAGAACAAAAGACATAACAGGGAAACAATTTTTAAAACTAGCAATTTTTTTCCAATTCATATTTATATGAATTTATTTGAAAGATAAATAATAAAGAGACCTGGGAATTATCTTCCCTTGTTCTATTTGAAAATGATAGCCTCTGAATGCAACTATTTAATATAAAGAATATATTTGTAGATACATTTTTGTGTCTTGATGGATTTTGCACCTTGTGTGTATTTCTGATCTTTTGGAGGTCTACATTTAGCTCCCTGCAATTAAGCTTGGTGTAAGTTAGTGTGATTTCTTTGGGCCAAGCAAAGTTGCAACAGCTTATTTCAGTTCTAGAATAGTTCCATGAACTTTAGATGGAACCTTGTAGGGTGCTTCTATTTTGCACTTGATAATTTAAATAAAGTGTAACCATTTGTTTTTTGTAATAATTTTTGAAAAAATATAATAAAGTGTACTTTCTTAATTATGACTTTTTACATCAGTTTTATCATATATTTTATTCTATGCATGCCCGTCTAGAATATGTTATAGCTTATAGAATTTTTTGGCAAGAGCCCTTACGTGTATGACTTTGCATTGGTACTCCCGGAATCCTTGCAGTTTCTTTTGATTACAACAGCAATTGCATGCTTGTTCTTGAAACTTCTTTGTTCCTATACAATTGTTCTTTTTTTCAAAAGTATTCCACATTATAAGATGTCTCAAACTGGAACTGTTAGTGATTTGAAAGGAACTTCAGGACTCTAAGACAAAACAGTCCAGATTGCATATAGTCCTTTGTTATATCTACAAGAAAGATAACACATACACTCCCCTTTTATACCCCCCAAGGCAAATTTGCCTTTTTGTTCCATAAAATTCTATCTCACAACCATTTCTTCCTTTTATGTTCTAGTGAATGGTATACTTTTCCAATCTGCTTTGAAAAGAAATTTAATGAAGAGTTTGATTTGTTTTTACCCACTAGTACCCACACAGGTCCGTGCTTGGAATCTTTTCCTATTGACCATACTAATATGAAAGCTTTTTGAGTCAGTGATTGCTACATTCTGCTGCTTTCATGGAAAATGTCATTTTAAATAGTTTGGCTATCTAAGTGGGGGAACTGGGACTTACGTTGGGATCCACCTTTCATCATTTTTCACAGGGATAAAACCACCTATCAGTTGTCTTCTATGTCCTAAAAGAAAATTTTTAAATGCTTATTTTTTCTTTTATTCCAGATTTAGCCTAGAAGTACTTCATTGACTGAGCAATTAGTGGTTCATGAAGCAGAAAATGCAGCCTGGTATTTGTGGGTCACAATAATTCTATTACTTCTCACTTAAAGAGAAGGAAACAATATCACCCTCTGTCCTCATCCAATCTGCCTACCAAATGATTTATAATAATGTACAGGTAACCTGAACTAAAAAATTGTCACCAAGAATTACATAAGAAGCATGGGTGTTTCAGCATTGAAAAGTAGGATGCAAATTAAAGCCTGTCTTGATTGTGAATTTTCTTTCACATATACATAGGGAATCAATTTAAATGTTTATTCTGAATATAAAAAATGTCATTTCTGCTTGTTCACCATCCTGTTTCTAATGCACACTTAATAGTTTAAGGTAGGATAGCTTGATGACAACTATTAAACTTTCACTATGAACTGGGAAAGGTATTCTTATTCAATATTTTCTTATTGCCACTGTTCAGCCCAGCAAACCTAATAAGGGAAAGGGCAAAGGCAGCAGAACGAAAGGAAACACTTAAAAGCTAAACAAACGTATAATAATAAACCAATTTTTGCTTGAATAAAAATTTGATTCCCTGCATGTCATCATCATCATCATCACCATCATAAACATGCATGCTCCCCAACTCTCAATGACTGCATAGCTTACAACAATCAAATTACAATAAAATCAATAAAAGATGGCAAACGTGACAGACCAGATGGACCCAAGAGAGGGATTTCTCCCTTGCTAAAGGTCCAGGTCTTTGCGGATCTTCTAAGGAGAACAGAGGGGCTGAATTCAGAACTTAGGAAGAAACTCGTTCCAGAAGGCAGGTGCTGCCTCAGAAAAGGTAATATTTCTGAAGTCCCAATAAATGATATCAAAGGGTCAATCTTGCAGGATCAAATTGGCCAGACAAATGCTATTGGAGACAGATGGTGTCTAGATTGTGCAACATGGTTGCAGTATTGTAATAAAGAGTGCATCCTTGGGAGACTTGAAAGAACAGAGGGATATACTGTTATGGAGAAAATCTATCTATATGGTTGCTAGGAGTCGAAAACAACTTGATAGCACATAATTAGCCTTGGTTTATAGCAGCTAAAACAAGCTCAGCTCTCACGACATTAGCTATAATGTGGTTGATTTATATACTACTAAAACACTCATGTCTGTAACTTCTTAATGGGTGAAAGTGCATCGTAGGGTGACACTTTTGGAACCAAAGTACCTCAAATGGGCTAATTTACAGAATGCATCCAAAATCTGGAATCCGTGACTCCCTTAGAATTGAAGTTTGGCAAATTTTATAAATCATTTTATGATATAAAAATTATAATAAAACATTTTATGACATTACAAAATGTCATAAAACACTTGTGTTTGTGCTATACAGTTCAACATGGGCTATTTTCAAAGTAGATGCATCTGAATATCTCGCTCCCACTCTTTCCAATGATGACAGTAGGGTAGAAGCTCTGCCATTGTTGAAGGAATTGAGGAATCTGCTAAGGAAATACCTTTGAAACAATGACCCAATGGGTCACAGGTTGCCTAGTTTGCTAATATAAATAATCACAGGCTGTGACTCACTACAAATGGTATTTCCTGGCTGGTTATATGCTATAAAAACCAGTGTAGTATAGAGGTCAAGGTGTTGGAGTAGGGAGACTCACGTCTCCAGATCATCAGCTATGAAGCTCACTGGGTAAATCACTCTCTAAACCCAACCTATCTCAGGGAATTGTTATGGAATAAAACTGGAACAGGCATGCTATGTACATTGCCTAAAGCTTCTGAAGGAAAGAAGGGATATAAATCTAACAAAAAAAAGCTATGCAAAATACTCAATTATAATTTTTTTGAATAAACTGGTTACAAAACTAATGGCTTAGTATGATGTCTGCTTCAGGGTAAGTTACAGAATCAGGAAACTGAAATCCAGTATTGATATCTGTAATGTTCTGAGTTCTCAGAATCCAGGCCTAAGTTTAGCTTACGTCTTGCTAATTGCAGATCAATTCTGCCTGAAGTCTAAATTAGAATAAAGTAAACAATTTAAAAGAAGTGTGAATGTGATAGGCCACAGCCAGTTTCGTAGGATTGTATGGGTGATTTAGCAAACTAGTTAATCAGCTGATTGAGCTTATGATCTTTCCTCAAGTCCAAATTACAATACAAATAGTTCTTGTTCAGCAGCTATCCAAAGTGATGACATTGCTGAAGAAGAAGGCTTAATATCAATCCTTGTATGGTGGAAGTAGTTAATAGGACTGCAGTCATGTGATCTGTTCCTTGGCAACTAGCTTGGAATTATGTTATGGGATCCCGTGGACACATGATCACCATTTCTGACCTTCAGTGCCAGCTTCTGACAAACAAAATCAATGGGAAGCCAGGAGGTCACAAATGGCAATCATGTCATAAGTACTGTGTTTTCCAGAAAATAAGACCTACTCCAAAAATAAGACCTAGCTTGATTTTTGGGGGTGGGCTAAGTCCTACCCCAAAAATATGCCCTAGTTTTGGGGCGAGGCACATGCCTAAAAATCAAGCTAGGGTGGGGGTGGAGCTACCCCATGCGCCCCACACCCGCTTACTGTTGCAGCCAGGCCTCCCATGCCCCGACACTTGCCTCGTCTCGCCGGCCCACTTCTATAGCTGCTCATTGTCGCTCACACTTGTGCGTTACCCCCAGCTTCCATTTCACCATCAGAGGCCTTCAGGAAATGCCTTTGCAGCTGAGAATGGAGCTCCGGATTGACGCGTGCGGTGCCTCCCGGTCTCCATTTCGCCATCAGAGGCCTTCCATCAATCTGGAGCTCGGTTGTTGGCTGCAGAGGCCTTTCTGGAAGGCCTCTGATGGCAAAATGGAGGCCAAGGGGCGCCATGTGCATCAATCTGGAGCTCCATTCTTAGTGCAGAGGCATTTCCTGAAGGCCCCTGCCAGAGAAATGGAGGCTGGCTGGGCGGGGCTGTTGGTGCCGTCACCGTGAGGTGAGACTGTGGAAAATACATCCCCCGAAAATAAGAACTGGTGCCTCTTTTGGAGGCAAAAATAAATAAATAAGATCGGGTCTTATTTTCCAGGAAAAACGGTATGAGCCTATTGCCAAGTGTTTGAATTTTGAGTACATGATCATGGGGATGCTGCAATGGTTATAAGTGTGAAAAACAGTCATAAGTCACTTTTTTCACTGCCATTGTAACTTCGAACAGTTTCAACAGTTGTAAGTGGAGTACTACCCGTATAAATGGCTAAAATGGTGCTATACTTAGTTTTATGTTTACAATGTGCAGTACTTCTAACAGAACTTGATAATTTCATCTCTTTTGTAAGAAATAATATGGAGTTTGATGTTAATGTTTAGCTGATGTAGAAGAAAATTGACAATAATTTTAATAACTGTCTTTTAGGGTAAGCTTTCTATAATTGTTTTCATTTTGTCTAATATAATAGAAAAATCAGTGCTCACAAGAACACAGATTTGAATGTGCTCACATTCAAATGGGTAGTATGATCCATACAGAGCACTTTTTGTTCAAGGTTTATGTAAGTTATTTATGTAAGATTTGGATGATGCAACAGGCAGTGTGCATATGACTGCAGTTCTTGAAAGGCAGACAGCAACCATGAAGAACAACTCTCTTACATAAGCTGTCATGATGACATTTCTAGTTTTGTCATGAAGATTTTTGATATAGTTCATACATAATACATTGATACATTTCATACATAATAGAAAAACTTTCTAATGATAAGATCTTATAACAGTGGAAGAGCAGCTTGGTTGATAATTGTCCTGCTTCTAGTTCCAATTAAACACTCACTCAGATAGCTGCTATGGGAAATAGTAATTTACTCAAGGCCAAAAAATAACAGCAGATAAGGAATGCAAGCCAAAACAGAATCTCTGAACGAAGTTTGCTTAGGTGGGTTTTCTTTAACAGGAGCACACTGAAGAATAGTCCAAATCCAGTCCAGAGTTCCAAGATCCAGGTCAGAATTTCATGAGCAGAATCCACATACAAGTATCACACAAACACTAAAGGTTAGATAGTTGCTTCCAAGGGATCATGAATCAGGGCTGCCTCTTAAATCAGGATGCAGCCAGCTGCCTCTAATCAACAGATAAATTTTGAACTTGGCAAGGAACTTCACAGAAATGTCTGCTCCATTTTCCTTTCTGCTTGCTGGTTGTGGGGGCTGGTAGACCTTATGTCATCATCATCATCTAACTTCTCCAGCTACTCAGGTAGTACCTTTGTTTGATTTGTCTCATATGATTGAGTTTGTTTCTCCCGAGGTCAACATTCCACAAGTTCTGTTGGAGCAGCTTCTTCACATTCAGTCATTGTTTCCTGGGTCATGACAATATAAATGGGGCTGCTAAATGAGATTTCATTCCACCAGTCATTAAATCACCGCACTGGTTACCTGTGAGCTAAAGGCAAAATTCAAAGCTTAGGTCTCAAAGACTTAAAATCTCCCATCAACATCAATGATCTTTTGGATTAATTTCATCAGCTTAGGTCCTATACAGAATTCTAACCATGGGGTCAACTCATACCGGTAGTAGTTATTGCCATACCTAATGTGTCCTGCCCCCCTCCTAATTTGTGGAATTCTCTTTCTGGATAAGAATGAGTGCCTCTGATCCCATTTAGACCCACGCAATAGCTTAAGTAAGACATGGTTATTCATCCAGATATATTCTGGATAAAATAACCCCAGCTGTTTTAAATGGGTTTTACATTTAAAAAATAATGAAAGTGTTTAAATATTTCTTTATGGATGATTATTGTTAAGCACTTGCCAATGCGAAATTTATAAAGGTAATTCAAACGCTTCTTTGCAGCTTTGCAACTGAAAAATCTTGTACTAACTATCTAGTACAATTTACTCGATAAAATAATTTTCTCCTACTCATTTTTTGATAGAAAGCTGCCTTACCCTGAAATAGAAGAGCTGTATTTAGATCAACACCATTTACTGTTAGCGTCTCTCCACCTTTTATGCAGAAGCTTTTCTGGAGAAACAAGAGATTGAATGTGGTGAACTATGGGATTTTAATGATCAAAGCCAGGCATCTAAAGATTTCTTTCTTTTTCAGAGTTAATAGGTTCTATGTATATCTTCTTTCCTAACTAATTTAGTACTATTTTACTCAAGATTTCCTTGCATATTAAGATTTCAGAAGCAGCTCAGTTATTCACTTCATTATTAACCCAAAGCATTATTTTAAATTTCCTAGACAGATAAGACATGTAAATGAATAATTTTAAATATGTTAGTTCAACTAGAGATGCATATTATTTTGCTCCTAAGACCACAGCTGTGGAAATATTATTGCTGATTAAAAAGATTATTTTGTCAGAATACAAATATGTATTATTATAATCATGAATATTAAGTATATGCATTTCTATTCAAAAGATATTGTGAAATCATCAAAAGCATTAGAAGTGTGGCAAAGCAGCAGCAAAGGCTTAACTGTTAAGTTCACAAATCATTTCAGGTAGCTGTTATAGCTCCCCAGACTCAGCTAGAAACAGTTATAGCTGTGGACTGTTGTGATGGCAACAGAAACATTTTGGAGAAGTGAGAAACTGATGAACACAAAGCCTGTGGTTATGATGACATGTGGATGTGGAGAATGTATAGTCTTGTTAGCAATAGCTTTATAATACCTTGTTATCTAAGAGTAAAAATCCATGATCAGCACAAGGCAAAATCAGTAATTTCTCATCAACTGAATCAGTTTTACAGTTTTCATTTTATACTGCAGAAATATTTTAAATAAGATTGGAGGTCAAACTACAGATAGTTTTTTTGGTGTATGCTAAATACCAAAACATCTTGTCAAGCTTAGCAGGAATTGTCATCCTGTCTGTTCTTCACCCTAGATATCTTGAATATGCAATAACACTGATGTACTTTTGCAGTATGCATTTTTGTTTAGAACTTAATCCATTAGCTGGAAGCTATCTACTGCAGGGTGTAGGAGGCAGAAGAGAAGCAAGTAGGAATCTCTGAAGCACACAATAAGCTACCACACACGTGGCAGTTTGCCTAGAACTGCCAACATCCTCCCTCAGTCTGAAAGAAATTGAAACATGATTAGTGAGGATGCAAGACAAGTGAAATCAATATTTTATATCCTGAGTTGCTTCTTTTATAAGAAATGGAATTGGTATCACATCACTGCATATTCTCTTAACCATGCAATAATTTGCCATGTATACCAAAGGTCTGTAATTATAAAGGCATCAAGTGATCTATCTATAATCATCTTTTCAAGAGGAATCCACAAGCCCTGCAGGAAAATATAGGAAGCAGTCTTTTACTGAGTCAGATGGCTGGTCTAATTTCCTACCTGCAAAACATATGACTTCTTGTTGTGCTAAATCAGAATAACATTTGGAAAACAAAACGGCCAAAGTTGGGTTTTTCTAACTGCATATAGTACATTATACATCTCCTAGATACGACTGGGAGGAAATGCTTGAAAAATAATTTGCTCTTTTTGTATATTTCAGAGTTGTGTTTACCTTTCCTGCTCTTTATAAAATGCAAATACAAGTTGTCTTGTTTTGCTGCAATGCTCTTCCACAGCTACTCTGGAAATTATTTTGAAGTGTTGTGTATTTAGACTAATTTTTTCTACACATTTAATATAAATGGAGGGAAATCAAGCTCACAAGCATTCAGAAGTCTTCCGTTCTTTTGATCCAAACAACTTTCCCTACATGGGTGCCCTTCACCTGGATTGGATTTCAGTGCCCATAATTTCCAGGCACTAATTACAATCAGAGTTGAGGTCCAGTACAACTGGAGGGCTCACAGAATGACCACAGTACATCTGGAGTCTTTAATGAACATATTTTATTCTGAAGATATCCCTGAAGAACAAGGAAAAGAATTTCGAAACCGAGGGACTTCAGCCAGTCTAGTTTCATGGTCAAATTGGGAGTGAAATACAAGTTTAGCCGGCTCAGGCAGGAAAAAGTAGAACGTGTTATGTTCACAACGTCTTGGAAGGAGACAGTCGTTAAAAACCGACCAACAGCCCGAAGGAGATTCACCAATTTTTAAATCCCATCAACTTCTAGGAGATGGCCCTATTTATGTAAGCTCCTCATGACCATGTGCTGTGCAACACAAGCGGAACTCCACCTTCCTCGCTTCCCCTCCCACTAAGCAGATTGGGGGGGAAAGTAGTAGAAGAAAAAACACTGGAGGAGCTTCCTTAAACCTAGTTTCCTCCTCTTCTCCCCCCCCCCATTTCTCCTTCCTCCTCCCTCTATCTTCCTCCTCCTCCTCCTCCTGGCCGAGCTTTTGTTTTTCTTCCCAGCTATTTCTCACACGTGATTGCCGTGTTTTTACGCCGAGCGCTTGGCGGGCCGAGTGCACCTATAAATGCTAATAACTTTGGCCAAGGAGAGAAGAAAGGCAGGAGCCAGAGGAGGGGAGGAAAGGAAGAGGAGGGGGGTGCATAACTCGAGCGCTCTATCCATGCAGGCAGCCGGGGGGGAGGCGGAAGACATGCCATGCAAGCCAAAAGTCCCCTGCTTCGCGCGGCTGGCGCTCCCTCGCCTCGCCCCAGCTTGCTGCTAACCCTCCGCTCGCCGCCGGGGAGGTCGCGCCTGCCGCTCGAAGTCTCATTCTTGTCCGCTCTGAGGGAGGGACGGAGGGTGGACGGGCGGGCGAGCGAGCGCCACAGACAATGGCGGCAGCGGCGGCGGCTCCTCCCGCCGCCGCCGCCGCCACCAGCAGCAGCAGCAGCAGCCCCGGTGGTACTAGCAGCGGCGACGGCAGTACATTCCACCAGCAGCTGGAGCCCTGCTTAAGGAAGCCGCCGCCGCGCATGGACCCGCGGCGCAGGCAGGCTGCTCTCTCCTTCCTAACGAATATCTCACTGGACGGGCGGCCGGTGTTGCAGGGCGAGGAGGGCGGCGAAGAAAGCGACGTCGGCGCGGCAGCCACTGCAAGGACTGCTTCTGCTGCAGCCTGCGGTATCAGCAGCGGCAGCAGCACGCGGACTCGTCGGGGCAACCTGAACGCTTTCCAGCCGCCCGCCCCGCAGCAGTACGGAGCTTATGCCAGCGCCTGCGGTGGCGGCGGCAACAGCAGCAGCAACAGCAGCAGCAACGTCAAGCTCATGAGCCCCCTGGGAGCGGCTGGCCAGCCGCAGCAGGGCGAAGACGACGAGCAGGAGGAGGACGAGGACGAAGATGCCTTTGCTAGCGTGCAGGTGCCCATTGCCGCCGCCGCCCTCCCGGGCTCCTCTGGGACCCCCTGTGCAAGGGGTCGCCTCAATTCTTTCACTCAGGGAATCCTGCCCGTCTCCTTCGCCAGAACCGCCCCACAGAACTATTGCTGCGTCGAGCAAGGCACGGTGGGCGCCAGCGCTTTTGAGCTGCAGAGGTCCAGGTAAGTGGCATCCAGAAGGGCCTCGAATGGGTGTGGGTATCTTCAAGAGGAAAAAAACCCAGAAGGAAACAAACCAGGGTTTAAATCTTACCTTGAAGCTCTTTGGTATCTAATTTCTGAGATGTGAAGTTTGTGTCACTCTGCACATACCCACCTCTCTTAAGAATATTTAAGGTGTTCCTGGGCTGGTAACTGTTGCTTACATTCGGAGCTCAGGAGAAAGCTATAGCCAGTTCTCAATTTTGACCAGTTATGTATGTATTACTGCAATTTATGTGCCACTTAATTCCAAAAAGGCTTTGAACAGCTGTCATGAGAAATGTCAGGGTTTGAGGCATCTCCAAATTGTTTCCACTTACTCTCCAACATGTGTGCGTAGTAGAGGAGTCAGTTTTAACAGGGTGATGAGAAGAAAATATTTTCTTCATGTTCAAAGAATCTTCTGTAATTTGTGGCTCTAATATTTAGCAACAGGGATTTGAGTTGAATTTCAATGAAAAAAGGGATCATGTGCAAATAACATATAAGAGGAATTCGTTGTTATGCATTGATACTGTTGTACTTATTTGATTTTTCCACCAATACATATCTGTAAGTTAAATTAGAAGTCTAAACACTGTCCTTGTCCACAGGAGACTTGTTGCACCTGTCTGGGCTCAGAAGCTAAAATGAATGGTTAGTAGGTGGATGAGAGACTTAGGAAATCTCAAAGCTAAAAGACAGGCTAAGGAGTTAAAACACATCAGAAGAATGCAGTGGCAACTTCCTTCTGTACTGTAACTAAGAGGATTGCTAGAGCATGGCATGACTTTGCCAGGAGTTGAGTTCCACATGAAGGAATCTGCCTTTTATCTACTATGCACCCATTCCTCTTTAAATACATTTATTTAGTACAGAATTCTGAAGGGGGGAAGAAGATATTTTAGACCTGATAAGCTCAAGAATACAAATGGTTGCAATGTACAGCATCCTATTTTGTAAACCCTCTAAAGTATTAGACAATTTTATTTTCTGTACAAAATTTAGCATAACTTCAGGCAGCATATAAAATTAATTAGTAGGCTTCCATATTAAATTTAGAACTAATCTTGTCCACTATATTACATGAACGGACCTTTGGTTGCACAGTGAGACTTCCCCTTGGTTACTCTCACGCTGTGTGCAGAGTTCCTCCAGAGTAGGCTTGAGAAACTACTAGGGGAGATGGTTCTGCCAATAGTTTCTACTTTGACAGATGGGCCAATACAAATCCCTGAATTTGCACAATATTGTGACTCAGTCTGACAGCAACAAGACTGCTTCATATATCAAAAGACTTGTCCCATCTTCCTAGAGCAAATGCTGACTTATTTTAGGAGTTTCATCTTAAAACATTTAGAGCCCTGAAAGGTAATATATAATGTGACAAAATACTCTAGTGCAGCTTTGGTAGAGTTTGAATAAATGTATTTGATTTTCCTGTTCTTATGAACAGTGTCTGATGAGTTTCATTATTGATTTGAAGACAACTAACCAAATCTTGGCAATAATAATAATAATAATAATAATAATAATAATAATAATAATAATAATAATAATAATAATAATAATAATAATAATAATAATAATAAAGTTGGAAGGGACCTTGGAGGTCATCTAGTCCAACCCCCTGCTCAGGCAGGAAACCCTATACCATTTCAGACAAATGGCTGTCCAGTCTCTTCTTAAAAACTTCCAGTGGTGGAGCATTCACCGCTTCTGGAGGCAGGTTGTTCCACTGGTTAATTGTTCTAACTGTCAGGAAGTTTCTCCTTAGTTCTAGGTTGCTTCTCTCCTTGATTAGTTTCCATCCGTTGCTTCTTGTCCTGCCTTCAGGCGCCTTGGAAAATAGCTTCACTCCCTCTTCTTTGTGGTAGCCCCTGAGATATTGGAACTTGAAATCAGGACTTGTAATTTTCTTATTGTGAAATTTGGGGCAATAATTTCTAAACCTGCTTTTTAGGCTAATAGAGAAGTCACTTTTTCCCAATTGCATTTCAGCCTCTGAAATACCACTCAGTATAGGTAATCCTTGATATATGACCACAATTGAGCGCAAAATTTCTGTTGCTAAGCAAGGCAGTTGTTAAATGAGTTGTACCCCATTTTACAGCCTTTTTGTCACAGTTGTTTAGCGAATCATTACAGTTGTTAAGTGAATCATGCAGTCGTTAAGCAAATCTGGGTTTCTCCCATTGACTTGTTGGAAGCTGGCTGGAAAGGTTATAAATGGTGATCACATGACCCTGGGACAGTGCAACTGTCATAAATACATGCCAGTTTCCAAGCACCTGAATTTTTGATCAAGCATCCATGGGGATGCTGCAACAATCATAAGTGAAAATTAGTCATGTCATTTTTTTCAGTGCTGTTGTAACTTCAAATGGTCACTAAATGGTGTTTGTAAGTTATAATATTTAGAAAAGCGCTTAGATGTTATTAATGCTAAAACTACATACAGTAATCAAACCATCAATTAAAATGTAAAGCTATTTCTCCACCTTGATCAGATTCTCCTTTTCTATTCTGTTCCAGTTTTAAGTTTGGCGACAAATAGAACTATAAGGGAAGAAACTAGGGCTAGGCTGCTCAACTCTTACTATTGACATAAAGAAGTAGCTTGGAAATTTTCATTTATTCTTCTCTCTCCTTTTCTCTTCCGATGCTACTTGTAAACTGTCATAATGGGTTTAGCACATTATATGGGGGGGGTCTGTAATTTTCATTTTTAATGGCATCATAATTTCATGAAATCATAGTGAAATTAATGAGAAGCAAATCTCCGTTACCTTTCTGAAGTTAAAACTGGTAGATTGCCAATTAAAATAGCACTCATATTTAATCTTTTGTATGTTTTTCTGTTGAGTGTTGATCTTAGTATCTGAAATCTTAATCCCTTCATTTATTCTCTGCTGTTATCATGCATTATTTATGACCTGATGCATTACCCCATCACTTGCATTCTGTTGTTTTTCAGCATTGATCTTGATTTAATGGGAAGCTGCTACAGCCTATTTGTTTAAAGCAGTGTTTCTCAGCCATGATGACTGGGGAATTCTGGGAGTTGAAGTTCACATATCTTAAAAGCTGCCAAGGTTGAGAAGCACTGGTTTAAAGAGTAAACATTTTATTTATCTTGGAAGTTAGGCAGGGTTGGCCCTGATTGGCTTGGATTAAGGACCATTTGGGAATTCCAAGTCTGTTGGCTGGATGAGGGAATCAAGAAAAATGCTTTGGAAGAAGACTGAGTAGACTTGGTAGTAGAAATGGAACAATGTGAAGAAACTTACACAAATGCCATCTCCAAGAGCTGAATTTAATTCAAAGCATCTTTATCTTACCTGTCTTAAAACATTAAAGAAAGTCTTTAATGATTGGTGAATAAATAAGAGCAACAATCTGTAAATTTTTCCCTCCTAAATGCTTTAAACTTGATTTAGATCTTAACAAAAATAATTGGCAGAAGACAAGCATTTGGTTGCTACAGTTGAAATCTCAGATTTGTATTTGCCCCAGGATATTAAGTAATCTGATTGATCTGGTTAGGATTTAAAAAGTGCATGTCAGAATCAAGATAAATGTTTATAAAGGTAAATGTGTATTTATTTGCTACAATGTGAGATTGCTTGGATAAGGATTTATATATTTATATTAGGTTTCTCTCCTTTTTATTGTTCCTGTGTTAACTTCTGGTGGCTGCACAGACAAGTGACTGCAGTTTTCTTGGCAAGGTTTTTAGGAATTGGTTTGCCATTGCCTATTTCCTTGGGTTGCAAGACACTGACTGGCCCAAGGTTACCTAGTTGGCTTTATGCCTAAGGCAGGGATGGTCTCCTGGTTTCTAGGCTGATGTCTTAACCGCTACACCAAACTGGCTCTCTTTCTCCCACGGAGAAACATAATTTATTGATGAGAAAATATAGCCATGTAAATATTTCTACTTCTAAAGAAAAAACAAATGAATTGTCACCAGATTCTAGGAGAAAGGTAGATTTTATTATAAAATGAGCAGTGGTAGGCTGTAGGCTACACCAGGGGTCCCCAACCCCCGGTCCGTGGACCAGTACTGGGCCGCGACATGCCAGCAACTGATCTGCACAAACAAGCAAAGCCCCATATGCGAGATGCAGGCAGCACACAAAACCATGCACCCTCCTGTCTGCGGAAAAACCTCTCTCCAGGGAACCGGCCCCTGGTGCCCAAAAGGTTGGAGACTTCTGGGCTACACGACATGAGAAAAATTTAATGAATGTATTCGTTAATGTGAAATAACCGATATCACAATAGTCTTCATCTTTCTTTCAAGAATATAGCATTTACAACAAAACCCCTCTGAGATGAAAGAGAAAGCATGTAATAGCCTTCACCCACCAAATCATGTTAATAGTAGCACAGAAGTTTAATTTCCCTAGTTCAAATGTAACATTTGTTTGTGGTATCCTACTGCTTCCATATTACCAATTCTACCTTGTTTTTGTTTTTCTTTACCCTCTTGGTACTTAAGGGCTTTAATTATCTCTTTTTAAAACAAAATAGAGCTAATTTCATGCTCATACCAAATTAAAATAAGATTGAATAATTTTTGCTTCATTGTGTTTTGGAACTGAGCCATTGTTTTGAAAATCAAGTGTATGCTAATCCATAATATGGTTTATTTGTTGGGTATAACATGTTCCGTCAAAACAACAATTACATTTTCTTAATCTGGATTTAGTATGTTGTGTAAACACAGCTAATAAGTCCTTCCAGATTTATTTCGTATATTTATAATAATGCCCTGGCAGTCATTTGGCATTTAGTTTAAAGCCTTGAAAATGAATTTATTTATTAAAAGATTTATATTCTCTCCTTGTGTAAAATAATTCTCCAGATTTACCAGAGAGCCCCACCATTATACGATGGATGCAACTCACTGTTATGTGCCATATTTTCTCTGCTTCAAATATTTAATTTGAGCCTAATTTAAGAATGTTGTTATTTTATGCAGAGTGATATTATGTGACAAGCCAATGTATACTTTACCACTAGTTGTTTGCCAGAGGTAAAACATTTCCACTGATGGGAAATTATGATCCAAAATATGTGGAAGGCACCAGATGAGAGGAAAGGAATCATGGTGACATCTCACTAAAGCTCATCCATCATTTGCCAGCTTTGCAGAAATCTCAGGAGATGTGTCTTTTGAATGTTTAATTGGTCGAATCCTACTTCTTCTAGTGATTTTTCAGTTTTAACAGTATTAAGATTCTAATTAATTTTATGGAAATATAGCATATAAATAAGCAATTCTTGACCTTTTGAACTACATGACCAACTGAATTAGATATGTCAGATCTTTTCCCCTCTATAAAATATACTATATCAATTAAATGTGAAATAGTATTCAAATTATTAATCTGTTCACAGACATATAAAACTCATATATAAATGAGAAGTTCTCCATCTCAGTTCTCCTGTGAATTGTCCATATAGCTATGAAAATAGCATTACATATTTTTCAACAAATGCCAAACCATATTTTAGAATTATTATTATTACTTTTTCTTTGCTAATCTAGTCATTCTAAGGGACAATTTGTGAGTTTCATGTGCACAGAACTGTCATCACAATCCATCATTGAGTGGCAGAGTCAACATTGATTTGTAGGAGTCAACATTGACTTTGTTGGCGGGGTCCACAATTTTGCATTTCACTGCTATTTTGGTTTGCAGCATCGGCATGAGGCATTGGAGAATATCTTCTAAAATTGCATTAAGAAAATCTATGTAGTCAATAAGAATCATCAACACCGATGTGATGACGCATAATCGGATCAAAGTATCATGGGTGATAGCAGCTGCAAGGAAAAAATCCTTGAAAAATAAGGTAGTAGGGAGAAATGAAAGACATTGAAAGTGCTGACTGACTGAAACTCTCACTGCATGATTTTGTTGCAAATTCTGCTTTCAAATTGATCAGTATAATTATAAAACAAAACAAAATTACTTTCATAGGAGTCTGCAACTTAGTATTAAGTCATTGCCATTATATTCATATTATATCCATTTTTCTGATAGGATTTATTTTATATCAAAAATGTAGTGTTTTATGTATTCAAAAATTATCTGCTAAATACTAATTGCAGTAACACAAAATGCTACAATTTGGCTTGCGTAATCTGGAGGATGCTCATTCTTTTTTAGTATCTTCATATGCATCATTTTAGTTGTTCTTTTCAAAGTAAAGAAACTGAAATGAGCCTTAAGAATAAGAAACTGAAATGCAGTATGTATAGAAGCTATCTTCTCTCCATCTAATTTTTGTTTATTTTCCACACATTGTGATGTAATTGTGTATTGCTTTATATATGTGCTACCTCATTTTGGTAGAAATATAATTTGAATTTACTATGATGTAAATTCTGTATAAATATGGTTAGAATTCAGCTTCAAGGTATTTTTCCAAAATGAAAAAAAATGATACAAATTAATTATTACTCTACAGGAATCTTTCACATTTCTGATTACGTATAGAAGAGATTAACTGAATATACATCAGCTTCTCCTCCTGGAAAAAGTCTTCTGACAGAACCAGTTATGCCAGTCGAAAGTAGAAATGATGTATTTGTTTATTTTGGCTACTGAATGTTCTCATGTGATACATTTTGAAATTATGGAATAGTTTATAGTTTATAAATTATAGATTGTATAATTATACACACACACACACACACACACACACTTATAGATTAGGGACTACTGTTGACTTGAGTGTCTTTCACTTTCATTTGTTCAACCAAACTCCAATATATATATTCAGGGCACAATTCCCTAAAACTAAATGATGTAGCCTGATGTATTATTTGGTAACTTGATGTAGTTATTTTTGCACTGTGAACCTTCTTACTATTTTAGTTTACAATTTCATCCTGATATCAGTCACAACATAAAGTTTGTTTTATTTACTTTTTTAACTGTATGACATTATTATATAAACCAGGACCTGGTTTAAGAAAAGCTCAGTGAAAATTCTTCTCATAGATTTGGGTAACCAATTAGAATATGTAGCTTACATTGCATAATCAAAATCCTCAGGGAAGAGCGAGGTCTTATCAGTGATGCTGTACTTTGAAGGAACTTAAAAGTAAATACAACTTTGTCTCTGATTATTAATGTGATATGAGAAAGTAGTAGTCTCATTTTTATTTGCTGCATTTGCCATGTTGATCAGATTTGCTCACCCGGCAAGCATTTTTGTGGATCACTAATTGCAGATACTGCATAAGGCACCCTCTTAGAAGAGACATCTGATGTATGAGAGAGATTGGAGAATCTTCTTGTTCTTGGCGGGGTCCACAATTTTGCATTTCACTGCTACTTTGGTTTGCAGTGTCGGCATGAGACATTGGAGAATATCTCTTCTAAAATTGCATTAAGAAAATCTATGTAGTCAATAAGAATCAACACCAACGTGATGGCACATAATCGGATCAAAATATAATGGGCGATAGCTGCTTATTTGTTAGTAAAGAAAAAATCCTTGAAAAATAAGGTAGGGAGAAATGGAAGACACTGAAAGCACTTGGGTACTAGTTATCTGACTGACTGAAACTCTCGTTGCATGATTTTGTTGCAAATTCTGCTTTAAAATTGATCAATAAAATTGATCAATAAACATACTCACTGATCTATTTGTATTTTGTTATGCAGATATTAGTGAATATGTTATGCATATTCTTAAAAATTTCTTAATCTTGAGAATTATTTATGGACTTCAACTCCCTGAACATAGGCTTTTGTGTGTGTGTGTGTGTGTACGTGTGTGCATGCGTGCACGTGCTTGTGAATGTATGTGTGTGCTGACTCACTTTGAGCTGAACTAATGTCTTTCATCAAGCAGTTTCATTAAAGCATATCTACCTGCAGTTATACAGATTTTATGTACTCCTTTCACATTTACAGATGGCAAAAGTTCACACCTGAATGAGTAAATCTTTTGTTTAAACTACACACACACACATATATATATATGTTGAGAAAAATAGTCGAACACCGGGATAAATATAAAAACAACTGTTTAATAAACTAACAACTGTTTGATAAACTTAGCTTTCGTCGGCTAACTGCCGACGGTCGTCAGAGTGAAATGCCGGAGGTTCGAAAGCCTGCTTATAAGACCGGCAGTTTGTGCGCTCTGCTTATAGAACGCGTTACCGGTCTACCTGCCCCAGTTGACCGTATTGCTTCTAATAGTCTCGCATCCGTCTGTATACTCGTAAGCTCAGGGATCATCGCCTCACTTGTTGTCGCTCTTTTTGCCCGCTTTGGATGTATCTGGGTACATGTTACTATAGGATGGTCCCCCAGTGCCTCCTGTCCTGTGGCCACCACCCCCTGTTGTGAGTGGCCACACTCACATAAGGCACACATATATATATATGCCTTAAAAATAAGAAGAAATAGATAATTTAAAGAATGGAACATGTTTAGTCATACATTATTTCTGTGGTCCTCTAAAGTGCTACAATTTTTTTATTTTCAATTGAAAGAACAGCCACTTGGTGTTAGATCTATGCCATCTATTATGAATGAAGCAATATAGTCACTTTCTGCATTACAGTATGCATAACTTGTTTTCACAAAGCTTCCTGAAGCTGCTATAAAAATATAATCAGAATTCCTTGGCTTTTCTGTTTATGTTAACAGTTTATGTAATTATATAGTAAATTAAATTTAATGGGGATATCATTTGTGTGGTTTGGGTAGGGATTGTATGTCCCCTGGTTTTTCCTGCCCTCCCCCCTAATATTTTGTAAAATTGCTAGATGTTAGGATGCTAATA
The DNA here is from genome assembly GCA_023970755.1 of Azemiops feae. NCBI lineage: Eukaryota > Metazoa > Chordata > Lepidosauria > Squamata > Viperidae > Azemiops > Azemiops feae. The sequence goes on from JALGBA010004253.1 coordinate 2,762,976, forward strand.
AAGGTTTAAAGGTCCCCCTGTCCAATTGTGACCGACTCAGGGTTGTGGTGTTCATCTCCAATTCTTAGCTGCGTTGTGTGAGAGATGATTCTGTCATCATGTGGCCAGCAAGAAAGTATGGAATGTAGTAACCTTTCCGTTGAAGCTGTACCTAATTATCTACTTGTATTTGAATACTTTCAAACTGCTAGTTTGGCAGGAGCTGGGGCGAGGAACCGGAGTTGATGCTAATATATAAATTGATATCAGATCTTGGTGGGCAGAAATGGTGATGGATGGTAATTTGTAGTCATAGGAGGAAAGATTTCCAATTGCTTGGCAGTAGCAATAATAAAATCACACACAGCCTGGTTCTAGGTAAACATTTAGAGTAAATAGAAGTAGAATTTTGAGAAGTCTATTTGTTGTGCCATCCTGAGAAGTGTTCCATTCTGTTCCAACAAGACGGTGGAGGAAGGAGTATTGGAAGGTTTACTTTCTCAGTGATTGCTTGGTCAGATGGGCAAATTGTTGTGTGTCTTCAGCCCTTTGAAGAAGGCAGGGTCAAGAAACAGGCATAGCAGGAATTCCAGGAAAATTATTATTATAGGGTAAATTAAGAGAATCTTGAAAGACTGTCAGGATTACTTTCTGCCCCATCTTACACCAAATGAAACCAGGGCACGGTTATTTTGAATTTCTTTTTCATGCTTTCTTAGGACTAAGCATTCTGAAAGTTCCTCTTAGCAATTCATTGGTTCCTTCCTCATTCCCAAGGCCAAGTCTACATTCATTCATGCACACCCACCTTCAGAATCATCCCCCCTCCCACATGCAAAGACCAGTTAAGAAAATGGACACAGAATCCCTTCTCCCTTTCTCCTGCAGGACAATAGGAAAGAGGAAGGAATAATGGGTATGTTCTCCACCTTGAGCTATTTAGAAAAATTATTAAAGGTGGAATATAAATAAATAATAAATAAAATGACAGAAAAGGCTAGAGAGATACGGAAGGTACACCCTCCTCTCCTGTTATTCAGCAACCATCGCTGGAGGCTCTACTCTAGCATGAAGCAAAGAGTCTTCTTCATCCTGGGAGTCATTGTCTATTGATTGCAGCGGCAGTTGATGGGGACAAGGTATACGTGGGAAATTCAGATAGAATTGTTGGACACCATATGACCTCTATCCAGTGAATTCTAGGTGTCCCCTCTTATGTGTAGAATCCAGAATTCGTTCCATCTAGTACTTCTCTTATCCAGCCACCAAAACCAGAGTGGGGGATGGGGAGGGAAAAACAGGTGCAGAATGCAAGGGACATGGCTGTTTCTCTTGAACAAAAAATAACTGGTAAAATATCAAATGAATCATCACTGAAGCAGAGAATTTCAGACATAAGGCCTGTGGATTAATTTGATGGATAACAGGGAAAGTGTCAATAACTTTTGAATTTTGAATTCAGCTTCTTAGAACAGGTTGGTCAGTTGACTAAATTCTTTTTTTTTAATATATTTTATTGGTTTTTCACAATAACAATCTTTAGTGCTTAGTAAACAGTGTGTTGTCTGGGTTCATATATTTGAAAAAGCAATAATTTCTATAATCCATAATCAATATATTAATTAATAGTATGTTTCCTTGATCTTCCCTTCTTCCAATGGTATTCTCCTTTGTCAACATTAGATAAATATAATATTTTCAATATATACAAGGTTGGATATAAACATTTTTTGTGTTTGTACAGATAATGACATCCATATATAACATCTTTTCTAATTAACTTATGTTTCAATTATATTTGTAAAAGTCATCTTGTTAGGTCACTATGTGTCCTATTTTCAAAATTCTTATTTAAACTTAATTTCCCCTCAGTATTCAAACCATTCTTATCAATTATAGTCTTCTCAAAATTAATTATCTAAATATCCAAACTTTTCATTTACATACCCCATCCCAATATTTTCATATTTCATATATTATAAAGATACCATACTACTTATATGTCCTATAACATCCACATATAACATCTTTTCTGAACGGCTTATATTTCAACTATATTTGTAAAAGTCATCTTGTTGAGTCACTATATGTCCTGTTTTCAAAAATCTTATTTAAGCTTACTTTCCCCTCAGTATTCAAATCATTCTTCTCAGTCATAATTCTCTCAAATTTAATTACCTTTAAATGTCTAAATTTCCATTCACATACATCATCCCAGTATTTTAACATTTTATATATTATAAAAAATACTATACTACTTATATCTCTTACTATAGGGCCCCTTTATATCCAAAATTATCTATTCTTTTAATCATATTCAAACAAATATTTAATCATGTAGTACTCCATCTGATAAGTCAAATCAGATCTCTTAAGTCTAACTCTAGCCGCCTTCATTTGCCAAATAGCTTTCCAAGTTAGTATATTCCGCTTGCCAGGAAGTTCCTGTATTTTTGTGGGTGTTGTTGGGAGTGTGAAGGATAGGTTGAGTAGGATGTACGGTTTTTGTCTCCCAGTCTCTGATGATTTTCCTGGCAGCTCTATAATCCATTTTGTTAAATCTTCTTTCTTATCCTCGAATTTGTTTTGAAGTCCTGTCGGATAAAATATCTTTTCCATTTTCATTGTTGTAGTAAAATCTTGTAGATTTTTTTCTGTTTGTGTTAAGTTATAGTTCTCTTCATTTGTAGCTTCCCTATTTAAGTCACTTTCTTCTAGTTTGTGTTTTGTTATCTGATTTGTTTGTTCATTCTTTATCATCGTTTTCTGAGAATGTTTTAATTGTAAGTTTAGATTGAAGATGTGCTCATTTATGTCATCAAAGTTGTTTTTGATCTCATCGTGGTTTGAAATTATTGTCGTTTGAATCTGTCGTAGCATTGCGTACATTTCCTCCTGAAAAGTACTTGTCTCGTCTTGGAGTATTACTCCTGCAGATCTCTGATAATCCAGGCTAGATCTTTCAGAAGGGAATATTTGGTGTAGTTTCCTGTCCCTTTTAGATAAATATGCAATATCCATTTCGTCTCTCCCCTTCAAATAATCTTTCGCTACTACCATAGTCTCTGTATTTAGCTTTATCGAACCAGCCAATCTCAAAATCCAAACCACCAAATCTTATATAGTTCTTATCTTTATATATAGTTTTTGTAATCCAATGCGTTTCCAGTTGTCAAGGTATCAGTGAAAGCAGTATTTTATAACAATTCTATTCAGGGGTCAGTTATTAACCAGTCAGAATTGCAATCCAGAGTGTTTAGCCACCTTGAAGCCTTCTCTAGTAAGTTCCCCCCTAGAAGATTAGCCAATTAGCCAACTTCCCCTGAGGATAAATTTTGAGGGAGAAGATACCTGGAAGCTTCTGTGCTTTTGAATCTTTCATGGGAGCAATGGCTGGCTCTGGGGAAAGAAAGTCAAGGGAGCATTAAGTCCGAACCCAATGTCTGTGGTAATCTCTTCTGGGTGTAGGATGAAATCTAATTGACCAGACTTCTAGGCACAGGCAGTAACTAGATATAGTGAGATTAGGATTCAGTTTTATGTTGTCTCAAAATCATGCCTCACATGTTTTCTACAAATCAGATTTTCTCTGGCACCTAATTGCTATCTTAGATGGAGCAATCCATTTTTCCTTTCTCTTTTGAAGCTTAAATCTTTTTTTAAAGAAGTGTAACACCATTGGGTATTTTCTTGCCACTTTTTTTTTAAATAAACATGAAACACAATTTTAAAAAGATATTTTTTAAGAAGAGACTGGACAACCATTTGTTTGAAATGGTTTGAGGTTTCCTGCTTGAACAGGGGGTTGGACTGGAAGACTTCCAAGGTTCCTTCCAACTCTGTTATTCTGTTACTCTTGGTGCCAATTAATTTCTTGGGAAGTTATAATCTGAAAAGAAGCCTCTGCAGATTGACTGTTAGTTATTAAGGTTAAGATACTCAATAAATGTGTATGTGTGTATGTATGTATATACATGCATATACATACATATACATGTGTACATATATATGTATGTGTGTGTGTGTGTGTGTGTGTGTACATGCGTGTGTGTGTGTATATACTGTATGTATATATACTGTATGTATATATACTGTATGTATACACACGCGCACACACACACATATAATCTTTTGGTTTTCTATAACACTAGTTAAAAAAAGATGTCAGGAAATATTAGCAAAGAGAATAATAGTTGCAACATCTCAGAGCGACTGGGTGGAATAGATTCAGTTGGAACAAAACAGACAAAGAGTAACCTCTTTTCCATAATGATGGGTGTTGGCATCAAAATGTCAAATACAAATAAAGAAGGGGCAGAACTTGTATTGTGACATAACAATGCATGTTTTGGCATTTTGATGAAATGTTGGCTTGGTACACACATCCTTGATGTTATCTCCTGTATTATCTCCTGTATTACTGGCATATTGTTTTAGGACAAATTGTCCTAAATTGTCATTATAATTAAATAAAATAAAAAGTCATTTTTATTGTATACCAGAATACCTATGACTTATGTACTGGTCATAAATATATAAACTTTATACTCACTTTTTTAAAACTGATGGTATTTTGAAAAGGGATTAATGTTCATCGTCTGTCTTTCACACAATCTTTCTTTTTATCACCTTCCATCATGTTGCATCTTGCTATTAATATTGTAGCCTATGTGGAGACATGTGATTGACTTGAAATTCTTTTTTGTCCCATTGACGTTTCTGGTCAACTTATTTACATAAGAATAATTCTGCAGCATTTATTGGACAGGTTTTATAGAATTACTGAGATATATTTTTGGAGGGCCTAAACAGTGCAGTTTATTAGGAACTTGATCTTGTACTGGCAACAAAAAAAACCCAGAAAAATAAAAGCAATTCCACTTACTCTGCTGCTTCAGTTTGACCTTTGTATAGTTTTAAATGATTACTGAACAATCAACACTTCCCTAAAATAGACATAGTTTAATTAGAAGTTTGAATTTACTGTTAGCAACATCTAAAGATTTTTTATTTGTTTAAGCACTCTACAAATCATTAAGTGGAACTAGATATTTATATAGGTGCCCAGATAAAATAAGTAATCTGACAATACTATTCAGTTGCCATACTATTCAATTGTGCTTGCTCTTTAAGTACAAGTATGTATAGCACAATTTTTTAATACTGTTAAAATTGCAAGTCAAATATTAAATTATTTTACTAAAGGAAATATATTTCTTTCAAAAAATTGAGGTCTCTACAGAACTGGTCATGACCTCAGTCCTGATATGTCAAATGCACAGATGAAACTGTTCTTTATAGGCATGTCCTTGTAAATAGTGATGTTTTTGTTTATTCTTTGCTGCAGTACTTTCATGTCTATCTTGTAAAAATTATTCAAGTGATGTTTTTGTAACACATTTTAACGATCTCTTGCCCTTTCATGTACTATAGAAAACAAGTAATTCTTTATTTCTATTCTTCTGCTTAAGGCTGTTGCATGGAATACATAGTGAGGGAAACACAGGTCAGATGATCTAGATCCCAGTGCAAGATAAAAGGCGAATTGTTATATCTGAAATTAATTACATGAAAGCTATCACTTGTGGACTAGTTGTGAGTTGTCTACTGGTTGGATAACCCACACTCAGAGAAAGTAAGAATTTATGGCCCTAACTCGCATACATTCAAAGAGTGGCAACAAAGACAAAATACAGACTTAGGGATATGACCTATGCCTGTAGGTTGCAGGAACTTGGGATGTTCAATCTGATGAAAAGAAGACTGAAGGGAGACATGATATCGGTGTTCAAGTACATGAAATTATGTCAAATGGCCAGCAACTATTTTGCATTGCCGAAGAAATTCTGACCAGAAATAATAATGTACAATAGAAAATAACTTGTAGCCCGGGTTTTAGATTTTGGCAGTGGTTTGCTTTCCGAGCTTGTTTCTATTTAGTACCCAAACGTTTTGTTACCAGACTAGGTAACATCATCAGTGGGAATCCCGCTGGTTAGAGCTATCTACACCTTGTTTAAACACAAGGAAAAACTTGAGAATGAAAATACGATAAAAAACTTGAATTGAAAGAATTACTACACTATTGATGTGTAAGAAATACTGTTGAAAAGGAAGCCATGCATACTGAGAATATTGAGAAATAGTAAGGTTCAAAGTGTAAATGGTATACGCCTGAGAAATACTAAAATATGGATGTGGTATACTTATTGACAGTACAAGCAATAACTGAATATTATTTCATACACAACCCTTTAACATGACAGTTATCCACGTTTATACTCCAACTATTGAAGCAGAAGAGGAAGTTGATGAATTTTATGGGCATGTTCACTCTGAAATCAACAGAACTTGCAAGTTCTGCTGCTTATGATTGGACATTCGAATGCCAATGTTAGAAAGAATAAGGACAAAAATGTGGTTGAATTGTAAGACGTAGGTAAGAGAAATGAAGCCTGATCTCAATTCAGAAGGACGCTCCAACCTTAAATTGGTATGTTAAAAGATGTTAATGGACAGATAGTAATTGATTAAAAAAATCAAAGATGGAAGGAGTATACCAAAACTCTGTACAGTAGGAAAATTAGTGTACAAGATATTTTAGAAGATGTTCCATCTTCTCAAGAAACTCTAATAAAAGAAGATGAAGTTAGATCACCTCTTTGGTCATTACCAACTTGGGAGGCTGCAGGAATTGATGGAATATCTACAAATAGATGGCATATGGAACAGAAGAATTAGTAAAGGTTATATCGAAACTATGCCAGCAAATCTGGAGAACAACAAAGTGGCCATAGATTGAAAGAAGCAATCTCTCTCAGGCAATGATTTCTTGTTTCTTCTGTAACATTTTATGGAAATCAAAGTTGGATTTGAAAGAAATTAGAAAGTGTAATGATGCTTTAGAACTTTGGTGTAGGAGAAAGCTCCTGAGATATTACCATGGATACTCAAGAAAACAAACAAATGAAACGTTGACCAAATCAATCCATAGTTTTATTTGCTCTCACTGGTACAAATAACTATGCTCAAATTATCATATTTTGGACTCATGCAAAGATCAAGCTTTATTGAAAAATCTATAATATTGGGAAAGGTAGAAGGAAAGAGAAGAATAGGATGACCAGCAACAAAGTATATTTGTAATTACAGTGACATTGAAAGATTTGGAGGGCCAATTGGGAACAGATCACCTTGGAGAAGGTAAATTTGATTGCTAGGAGATGACACAAATTTGATGCCATAAAATTGAATTTATGGAATTGCTGTGCAGCTTCTTTATTGTGTGTGAAGACTGCGGTTCTACCTGACAGTTTGTAGGATGCTATTTTTGTTCTCATATATAGAGGGAAAAATAATAAAAATGAATGTTAAAATGAGACAGATTAGTTTGTTCAATCTATCTGAGGTGGTGTTTACCAGCATTCTGATCAAAAGGGTACAAAATGTTACAATAAACAAAAGTATTGAGTTTTAGGCATGATGGGTGCCTAATTTTTATCTTCAGGAAATATTTAAGAAATTTATGAATGTGAGGGAGGAAGTTTGCTATGTATGTGATTTTGAAATATTGTATGATAAAGTTGGTAGGCTTGGATTGTGGGATGTTTTGCATGAATAGGGAGCTGAAGGTTGATTGCCTGAGAGAATAAATAGAAAGTTTAGCAAATGGTTCAGCTTTGAGCAAAGATTAAGCCAAAGTTGTGTGAATGAGAGCAAAAGTTTTGTAATATCTTATTATGTAAAATATGGGGTAAATTTCCTACAATTTAATCATTTCGCAAAGAACCAGGGTATCCTAGATTGCCTTTCAATAACATTCTCACTTTTCACTAATTTTTTATTAAAATAAGAGCAGTTAATTTCTAGTTCTGGATGTCTCTCAAAAATACTTTTATAATGAGCAAATCAGGAAATAGCAGCAATATATATTAGCAACCAAACATGAATAATTTATGCAAAAAATATGGCTGTTGGCATAACATCATCTGCAGTTTATGGTGTAGCTGAGACTGGCATATTGTCTACTTGTTGGTATTTGGGAATGGGCCGCACATTATGTCTGTTGCTTTTCAAGTTTAGAATCATTGGAAACTGCAAGGAAGAAACTGAGATTAGATACAGTTCGAAATAAAACATCATCGTTTTTTTTTAATATGTAAAATTTAATAAGACTTTTAAGAAGAGCAAGATTAGCAATGGCTAATTCAGTAAAGTTTAGTCTTATTCTCCTGGGGCCTTAGGCAAACAATTATTGCAGAAGTAACAGGATCTCTGTTAGAGCATTAGTTTATTATTTTTTTAATAATTTATTGATTTCTCAACATTAGCAAGGAACAGTGTGCTTGGCTTTTACATATTTTAGACCATCCTGGTTCTCTAATTCCAATCATAAATGATATGCAATAGCAACATAGTTTCAGTGATTACAGTGCTTGAGAACTGTAAGGGTATATAAATATTCCCTTATCAGAACTGATACACTCCATTTTTCTGAAAGATACTTTGGGGGTATACAGATCCAAACCAATTCAAGCAGTAAGGGCAGAGTTGGATATATCCCCTATACAAAATCATTTAGTAGTTAAAACTATTCAACTCCTGTCTGAAGACTTTATTTATGAATCCAGATAAAGGCACTTAATAGGTCTCCTTGTATTTGGACTGTCCAACTTTCAAATGCCATCTCACAATATGGTTCGCTGACTACTTCTCAGTCCAATCAGACAAAACTGAGAAAGCTTAAGCCAAAGGTCTTAGATGTTGCTGCCCAAGATGATATTACATTCCTTAAATGTCCTTGAAGTGACCGGCTCAACACAAATCACCTCCCAGATAGAAGCGTATTTAACAACTAACAACAGCTTTTTCTCTAGAGTTGTTTTGGAATAAGTAGATACCATGGTAAGATACTGTATAAAAAGTTTCATTTGAAGAAAGATTGTGTATCTATGATGCACCAGGTGTTGAAGACATCACACATATTGTATCCTATTTGATTACAATTACAAATTATTCTGTAGAAAGGACTGTTTACTTAAACATTTATTTAAAAATAAAAAAATATTGGGACCCCCAAAAGAAATTTTTACTTCTTATAGAGAGTGAATCTGCATATCGCTACCAAGACTGTAATTTTTGTATCAAAGGCCATTTTAATGAGGATAATTACTTAGACCAGATTGGGATTGACTCCATGAGCGATGTTTTTTCTGTATCAGTTTGGTAGCTTCTTTATATAGTCAGACAACTAATCAATTAAATGCATTGCTATTATTGTTCTATATTTTTTATCTCCCATTGGATATTAATGGATTATAGTGAAATAAAAAGACATTTGTAATATTTCCAGAAAGTAGTTTTCATACTGTATTATACAATTCTGCATTGAGAATGAACCAGTGTACCCAAATGTATTCTCCAGCATGAAAGAATGGAGAATCCACCAATGGGTTATCTTGGACCTCCTGCCCACGTAGACCAAAACAAAGCTGCCACGCCTCTCTGGTTGAGGGCACGCCCCCAGTTTCGTTTTGGTCTTCAGCCCAGACAGACGTGGTAGTTTTGGCTCCCAGCGATTTGAGATTCAGGTTTAGTTATTTCTACCATTGGTGGATTCTTCATTGCCTTTCTGTTTCCCCCCTGGCCAGCGCTGGGATCAGCGCTGTTCTAGAAGGGGAAATCAGCTCTTATTTGTTGTCTTTCTGTTGAACTCGTGTTTCCCCCCCCACAGCTGATTCGCGGCTGCCGTTTTGGGCGCTGGGAGGCATCCGATTCCCATCGGATTTTCTCTTGATTTTCTGGCTCTTCTCGCCTGCTAGGCGCCTAGGGGGGTGTCCCCTGGGGGTGGGAGTGTGTTCCCCCCCCTTAGGACCACTTCAGGCCTTGGTTTTTTCGGCCGATCGTCGCAGCCGCCATTTTGGACGCCGCGACTCAAAAACAACAACAACAACAACAACAAAAAACAAAAAACAAAAAAAAAGCCTCTCTCTTTCTAACTGAGGTGCTAGTTTTTTTGTTTGGAGAGCTGCTGCTGTGAGGAGGGAGCCCCTATTCTGCAGGCTGCCCCGGGGTCTCCAAATTCCTTCCCGATCGTCGCGGCCGCGTGGAAAACGGCCCTTTTACCTTTCACTTTCCCTTCAGAGAACGGAAAGGAGGCCCAGCAACTCCAGGAGGATTGTTTAGTTTCGTTTTCCCTTCTGGCGACCGCCATCTTTGGTCACTAAACAGGGAGGGACCAAAAGGCCCCACTTCTGTCTTTACCCTTTCAGAATCATCAGTCAGGGGTCTGTCCAGAGATTTGTCCCTAATCAGGGATATAGGAATCCCCTGTATTGCTAGGTAAAAAAAAAAAAAAATAGTTTACCTTTTAGCAGCTGCACCCATTGAGCCTTTGCCAGTTGTAGCCTGCTGCCAGAGTCTGCATCTAGTGAACGGTCAATACTGAGCTTGCCGTCACTAAGTGAGACACGTGTTGATCCCGTCACTAAGCGCGACATTGGCCTCAAAGTAGGTCTCACGCTCAGTCTCATCATCGCTAGTGACCCGCGACAGCCGTCGCTAAGTGTGAGTCCGTGCTTGCCGGTGGGCCGGACCATCACTGATCCATGTGGAGGCAAGTCCCACTCAGGTGGGGAACAGCCGCTTCTCTTGCAGACCGAGACGCTTCAGCACCCCACTGAAAAACTCTCGCTTTACAATGGCAGACAACACCGAGCCACAGGCTTCCACCTCCAGCGGGCACGGAAAGCGTAAGTCCTCTAGTCAGGAGGCAGCCGCAAAAATCAAGGCCAAGACCAAGGCCAGCTCAAAGAAAGCAGCCTCCAAGGCGGCCGATAAACAGGCCAATCGTAGGCATCGTGCCCTGGAGAGACAGTTCTCACGAGCACAAAAACTGGCTGTAGGGGAGACGGTTAAGCCGCCCCCTACCACAATGGTGGCACTCCCTTGTGGCCCTCAACCTGAGCCTCAGGCCCCATGGTCACCAGAGCGGGATTCAGAAGGGGCTCCTTCAACTGGTCCTTATCAGGAACTCCTTTCCCTCTTTGAAGAGGAACAGGGAATTCAGGACCCTAAGGCTCCAGAAGCCACATTTACACCAACTGCAGCGGGGCTACGGCCCCTTGAGGGATCACCCCTGGTGGGCCAGGCTCCAACTGCCACTTTTACCCCCACAGCAGCGGGGCTTCATGAGCTGGAGGATCCGTCCTTCAAAGCTCATCTGCAACAGTTGGTTTCTCAGGCAGTTGCCCAAGCCATGGCGCCCATGAGGCGTCCTCAAGAGACTCCCGCTCCCATAATTCCCAGGCCATTACCTGACCCAGTGGGGTCAGGTGCAATACAGTACCCGATTTCTGATTCTCCTCCTCATTCCTTTGCCAGCGGGGGCTCGGAATACGCGGAGCACAGTCAGGCGGAGGGAGAGTGGTCGGACGATGAGGAGCCTACTCAGGAACCTCCCCCTCTAATAGGACTGTTTAATCCCTCGCTATTTCCGTCTCTGCTCCGCAAGGCCTGTGCGACCGGTAGGATACACTCGGCTCAGCCTTCAGTACCTGAACAGGTGCCTGAACAGCCTCCTGGCCAAGACACAGATCCGCTGTTTTTAGAACCGGTGGTGTTACACAAGCATATACCTTGCCCCCCCATGTTTTTAAAATCCATTAGGGCTCAATGGGAGGCCCCAGGTGCTCCCACCTCTACTGGGGGAATAGACCGCAGGCTGCTTGACACGGAACCAGTTCTGAATGAGGCCCTGGAGGTGCCTGAGGTTGATGAATCCTTACTACCCTTATATTCTGATTCCAGGGTACCTGGAGATATGGCGGAGGCGTTGAAGCCCGAGGATAAAAAATCCGAGGCTTCTTTCCGCAGGACACACCAAGCTTCAGCTTGGTCAATAAGAGCTTCTACCTCAGCCTCATTCTTCGCCAGGGTCTCTCTTATGTGGCTCCGCCAATTGCAGGCTAGAATTCCCCCGGAAGAGGTAAGAGTCCACCAGGACTTGACAAAGCTCATGGCCGCATCACAGTATATGGCGGACGTGTCCTTGCAGGCGGCAAGATTCTCTGCCCGGGCCATCGCATCCAACGTCTCCGCACGCAGGCTTCTATGGCTTAGAAATTGGAAGGCTGAGACTAGACACAAAGGGCGTGTAGCTTCCGCCCCATACAGCGGCGCCCGTCTCTTTGGGGAGGCCCTGACCCCCTACTTAGTCGAAAACAAGGAGAAACGAAGGGTTCTCTATCACCTTTCCAGGAGATCGGGCCGCCGTTTCTCCCCGTACACCCGTCGACAGCCCTTTCGGACGGGATCGGATTCGGCCTCAGCACAGGTCGCCCGGCCATTTCCCGCAGGCCCGGACCGTTCCTTCGACCGGTCCGGGTACAGGGACAGATACAGACAGCAGGCTCAGGGTAAGAGACCCTTTCGAGGCAGGGGCGGCCATCCCTTCCGTAGATCCAGGTGACTCGGGGAGGGAAGCTCCCATAGGTGGCAGACTAACTTACTTTCTCCACCAATGGGAGACCACCACCACGGACTCTTGGGTGCTAAGCACCATCAGAGATGGGCTGTCTCTGGAGTTCGTGGCCAGGCCACCCCGGCGCTTTGTTTCCTGTCCCCTCCCCAGGAATCCAGTCAGGAAGACCCTCCTGGGGGAGGCCATCCGACATCTATTACACATACGAGCCATAGAACGGGTTCCAGTCGATCAGCTGAAACAGGGTTTTTACTCCATCCTATTCGTGGTTCCAAAAGCCTCAGGGGGATGGAGGGCGATACTAGACCTCAAGGGCCTGAACTCTCACCTGTCGTACAGAAAGTTCAAGATGCAGACGCTTCGGTCCATCTTGGCAAGCATCAGACGGGGGGACTTTCTGACATCCATAGACCTTACAGAGGCGTACCTTCACATCCCTATTCATCCAAACCATCGGCAATATCTCCGGTTTTGTTATTCCAACAATCATTACCAGTACAGGGCCCTCCCCTTCGGCCTGTCCTCAGCTCCCAGGGTCTTCACCAAGATCCTGGCGGTACTTGCCGCACACCTACGACTAGTACCGGTGCGCATCCAATGTTACCTGGACGACATTCTCATCCAGTCGTCCTCCGCTCTGGCCGCCCAGGCGGAACTGGCCCTCACCATAAGGACCCTCCAGGGTCACGGTTTCTCAGTCAACTTTCACAAGAGTCAACTGACTCCCGTAACACGCCTACTACACCTGGGCGCGATAATAGACACAGACCTTTGCCGGGTCTATCTATCTCGAGACAGACGAGACAGCATGCGAGACATTGTTCTCAAGATCCGCAGGGAGCGTGTAGCAACACTGGCTGTCCTCTCCCAGTTACTGGGAAAGATGATATCTTGCCTAGAGATAGTGCCTTGGGCCAGGCTACACTCCAGACACCTGCAATGGTTCTTGCTCCCATTCCAAAGACTGGGCACAAGCTCTTCCAATCAAAGGGTACGGGTCCCCCTTCAGACCCTAAGATCCCTTCTGTGGTGGGCCTCCCCAGAGGTGGCAAAAGGGTCACTATTCAAGGAGCCCAGCAGGCTGACATTGACCACAGACGCCAGTCTGTTTGGTTGGGGGGCCCATTTCCAATCTCAGTTGGCTCAGGGTCGGTGGTCCAGAGCAGATCTGGCACACAATATCAACTGGCTGGAACTGAGAGCCATTCATCTGGCCCTTCGCCACTTCTGCAACCAGGTGGCGGGGCAGCACTGCTGGTCCTCACGGACAACGTGGCGGCAAAGGCCCATGTGAACCGTCAGGGCGGTACCCGATCCCGCTCTCTCATGGCCGAGGCCATGCTATTGGGGTCTTGGGCAGAAAGCAATCTCCTCTCCCTGAAAGCAGAACACATCTCGGGGGAGGCAAACCGTCAGGCGGATTTTTTAAGCCGGGCAACAGTGGACCATTCGGAATGGAGCCTACATCCGGATCTCTTCAGGGAGATATCGGAAAGGTTCGGGTTGCCGGTCCTAGACTTATTCGCCTCTCCGGCGAACTCCCAACTTCAAAGGTTCTTTTCCAGGTTCCCCTCTCCGGGGGCAGAGAGGACGGACGCTCTTCGCAGCCCTTGGCCAGGGGGACTACTATATGCCTTCCCACCTCTCCCTCTGATCCCAGCAGTTATCAGGAAGGTATTGCAGGAACAGGCAGAGGTCATATTCATTGCCCCGCACTGGCCGAGACGACCGTGGTTTGCCGACCTCGTGAGCCTCTCCATGGTCCCTCCGTGGAGGATTCCTCCAAATCGGATTCATCTAGTGCAGGGGGCCATACAACACCCGGAGCCCCAGTGGCTGCAGTTAGCCGCTTGGCACTTGAACGCAGGGTCTTGACCCAAGAATCTTATTCCTCGGGAGTGATTTCTATGATTCAGGCCTCCCGGAGACCGGCGACTAATCGCATTTATGACTCCACTTGGAGACATTTCTGCCGTTGGTGTGACAGCAATCACTTAGCGATCTCAGAGGTATCCATTCCACGGATATTAGACTATTTGTTGGAGGGTGTTGATAAAGGCTTGGCGCCTAACACTATTCACCGACAGGTCTCGGCCCTAGCCACGGTGTTTACCTGTGACACCTTAGAGCCACTGGCCCATCACCCCAAGGTACGATCCTTTCTAAAAGGGGTCACCAACAGTAGACCGCCGGTAGTTCATAGATATCCCACTTGGGAGTTGCCCCGGGTCTTACAGGCCCTTACGCAGGCGCCTTTTGAGCCCCTTAGGTCCTGCACTTTTAGGTCCTTGTCTCTTAAGGTTGCTTTCTTGGTTGCAGTTACCTCGGCTAGGCGCATCTCGGAGCTTGCAGCTCTTTCTGTCAGAGAAGACCTGTGTGTTTTTCACACGGACAGAGTGGTCCTACGCCTGGACCCCTCATTTGTTCCCAAGGTGAACACCGTTTTCCACAGGGCACAGGAGATCGTGTTACCTAACTTTTGCCCTAATCCGTCTCATACCTTGGAAAGGCAATGGCACACTCTCGATGTTCGCAGGGCGTTGCGCTGTTACGTCAAGCGGACAGAGTCCTTTCGTAGATCTGAGGCCCTTTTTGTTTCCTTCCATCCGGCCTCCAAGGGTAAGAAGGTATCTTCTTCTACCGTTGGTAGGTGGATTAGGGCCTGTATTGCCGAAGCGTATCAGACATCTTCTTTACCAGTTCCAGGTCACTTGACAGCCCATTCCACTCGCAGTGCTGCTACCTCAGCAGCATGGGCCACACAGGCCAGCATCGAGGACATCTGCAGGGCGGCGACATGGTCCTCGCCTTCCCCTTTTGTGCGCCATTATCGCCTTGGTAAGTTTGCCTCAGCGGAGGCATCCTTTGGCCGCAGGGTACTGCAACAGGTGGTGCCGGCGGCAGGGACACTGGCCCAGTCTGCTCCCCTCCCATTGGGACAGTAGGGCTTTGGTAAGTCCCATTGGTGGATTCTCCATTCTTTCACGCTGGAGAAGGGGCGTTGTCTTACCTGAACGCCTTTTCTCAGCGTGATGAATGGAGAATCCACACCCATCCCTTGGACGCAGTCAGGTCCAGCGTTTAGGGTCTGGGAGCCAACACGTCGTGCAATCATTGGCTTCGCCCTTTCGAAACTGGGGGCGTGCCCTCAACCAGAGAGGCGTGGCAGCTTTGTTTTGGTCTACGTGGGCAGGAGGTCCAAGATAACCCATTGGTGGATTCTCCATTCATCACGCTGAGAAAAGGCGTTCAGGTAAGACAACGCCCCGTTTGAGCAAAAATTGCATGGAATTCCATTTCCATAATGACTGCATTCAGATAGCAAATTATTTTCTCGTCTAAATGAAAGATTTAGGCTACTCTTTCCCATCTGTGTGCTTTAGCTCCATTGGACTGTTTCAAAAATTAGCATTTATGTGGGTTGTACCTCCTTTTTTTATTCTTTCCCTTATATGTTTGTGAATTACCTCATTTCCATGCAAAATAAATCCAGATGCTGATTTAATATGCCAGAATATCTACCATTATGTGGATACATCCAATCCATGTTTTGCTCCTTTTTCATGAGCAGAAAATTGAAGAAAAATTCAAAATTTTAAGTCTTAATTTTGCATAATATATAATTGAGTTTCAGTGCTTAATTCTGCCTTGTTTTCCCAATTAGAAGGAGGTTGTGTGTTTCATATCTATTGCTTATTAAACTCAATCTGCAGGTTTAGTGTGATGTGTGAAATAGAAACAGAAATAGCAAGTTCTCACTTAGCAACTATCTTGTTTATCAACTATTTTGTACAGTGGTAATGAAAAAGTAACCAATCCTCGCATTTACAACCTTCACAGGTTTGTAAAGCAACAGAAAACAGACATTAGATTGTAAGCACAATTGTGATTTCCCTTAGTGACCACTTCACTTAACAACCAAGTTGATACTCCCAATGGTGCTCACTAACTGTACTGATTAATGCACAAAACAATACATCCCTCCAACCAAAGCTTTAAACCAGAATCATAACCATGTAAACCAGTTAGGTTGAGGATCCAAAAGCAGAGAAGAGGAGAGAGTGTGGACACAAAGCTTCTTTTGATTGGCAGATTGTAAACAGGAGATTTTTTGAAGAACAATTTATTGACATGGAAATCTTTTATTATTTTTTCTATCAGCCGGTCTGCTTACATTTTTTATAAGATCTGTAACATGATTGTATAATTTGTATGTATCCTATTATAGGAACATTCTAGAATGATTTATCTCTAAATATCATCTTAGATTTTTTTTAAAAAAATACTATGATTTTATATTAAAATAGGTTGAAGTATAACCATTTTAAAATAGAGGAATTAGGAATACCAGTTTGAATAAAAAGTATTGTTTTATTAGTATTTTACATCTTTAACAGCAAATCTGCCACTTTATGTACATTGAGCTATTGCTATTCCAAACTCCCCCAATTTGCGTAAGGTTCAAAAATTTAATTTCTTTCTCTCTTTTTCCCTTGAGAGACGTCGGCTAATTTCCCAGAGATCTTCACTGGAGACTTTGGAAGACATTGAGGAAAACGCTCCCTTAAGGAGGTGAGTTTTTTCTGATTTATACTGTATATGTTGTTTTGTCATTCACATATTATGTAATATATGTGATCTGTGCAGTAACTATAGTGTGAGAACAAAATCCTTAATTGTGTGATGTTTCTCAGAATTCATTCTGGTACTAGACATATTTTTGTATTCTTATGCAAGAGGATTAAATGGAAAAGCTCAAGATAGATAGATAGATAGATAACCTTTATTGTCATTTTTATATTGTGGGCACAATGGCACACATAAAAAATGAAATTTAGTTGCCCGCTCTCAAAGTGAAACATATACACACACCTAAACATACTATGTACAACATATATATAGACCCACATCCCTACATATACATAGCAAATAAATATTAAATACTGTCCATCTTGAATATATAACGCAAGGAGGAAGTTTGAGAGTTCGCAAGGTTAATGCTCAGGCATATCTGAGTTCTTAATTGTATGATAAAAGGAATGAGTGGCACTGCTAGTTATCATGAACTTTAGAGATGTAGTTTACATCCTTTTTCTTCAAAGGAGCCTCAGATTAAATAACTAATAGTCAGAACAAGCAGTAATCTGAAAAAGCAAAAAATCACAAATATAAAAGAGATGTGCTAATTCAGAACCGGCACCAAAAAATACAAATGGTTGTCACTGGGCACCAAATCAAAGAAAAAATAAGAGTAGGCAAATCTTGTTGGGGTGTATGTTCTGGAGATGAGGTAAACCAAGAGCCTTCTGTCATTACTGCCTTCATTTCAGGGGTTAGGAAAAATGTAAGAAAGTTTTTGGAGAAGATTAAGAGAACGTTAAACTAGTTTTTATTGCACAGGAGTGGATAGCCTTTTATGACTTAGAGCTGTCCTAGCATTTCCTACCTCTTGTTGGTGGGAACTGGCCCATGTATGTTCAACTTCATAATCAGAAGAGATTCCAGGACCTCTGGAGAGAAAGGGTTTTGTGCTCATACAGCCATGGAATCACAAATTGACCACCCATGTTAAAGCAAGAAGCACTACCGTTTGAGGAAGCCGATTGTAGGAAAATTGCTTGCTGCAATAAATTTTATTTACTTTGCTGGGATATTGTTTGCCCTTTAGCCTTGCAAATGCATGGGTTAACCATATTTAGAAATTGGTGGCCTGGAGGTATTTTGCCCTGTTATATATATCAGTTTTCTTAGATTGCAAAACAAAGTTTTAGAATACTTTGTTGCTGTTTCTTGGTTTTAATCATCTTAAAACAATTTTATTTCATCAGTAGACTTAACCAACTCATTGCTTGTTCCTAATTCTAGATAATTAGTATACTTCTAGTAAAGTTGAAACCCTATCCTTTACTTTCCTCCAGTGTAAAAATAAATCATTTATTTTTCCTCTTTGCTGTTCTTTAACTAAGAACCCTAAGACAATTTTGTGTTTTATTCCATGACAGCTAAGTCAACGTAAAAGTTTTTAGTGGACGCTTTGTCAAATGCTTTTAAATGCCCCAAAATATTTATTGATTGATTTACTCAGTTAATTCATCATGGATCCACTCTAAAGGCAATCCAGAAGTCCTTGGAAGATGTGGTTGGTGTCTCAAGCTTAGAGCTAAGGTGTTTGTTAAGCCCCTGTTGTTGTTGTTTTTTTCATGTTGTATGTTTTCTAGATGTATGTGATTCTTTTTTTGGCTCAGTTTTATGCTATGTTCTAATTTTTAATTGTAAAATGTCCCAAATCATCTGGAGTCAGGTGGCTTCTATGTTTAATTAATTAAATAAATAAGATATTTTTGCCCAATTTTTATATTGCAAGTACAAGTGGCTTACATAGGATTAAGGAGTATCTTTCAAAAAAAGAAATCCCTAAAATCTCATAAGATAGAACCTAACATTTACATAGACCATGTCAATTAGCTTTTCTTTCTAATTAACCTTCTAATTAAAGCGCTTTGGTTTTTCTTGTCAAGTTTGTATAAATCCCCATTTTTGTAACATGTTTATTGTTTCCAGATTCTTTCTAGGGTTTAAGGGGAAAAAAGCTTATCCTATTTACGAAAAAAATGTGTCAAGCATTTTGCAATTAAATACTTACATATTCTCTCCTTACTCCAACTTCAATTTGACGCCAGCTTTACTACATCACACCTTGTTCTTATTACCAAAATATAAACGAAGAACATGTGAAGTACTAAGCATCTCCTTTAGTAACTGGGTTTTGGTTTTTTTTGCTCGTTTAATCATGTTTTATACAGCTGCCATATAAATTCCCGTTCAAAAGCAATTTTCAGGCTACTTTCTTTTAAAGCACCTATAATTTGTACAGCAAGAGAAAAGTGTGCTTTGTCTCATCTCTTTCTTATGCTAACTTCAGGGGAAGAAAAAAAACATAAGAAAACGAGCTCTAGAAACTCACAAAGCCCTCATAGAAGAAGATTGTTCCTATCTGTTACACTCCTGTCAGTTTTTGTTTATTTAGTATGTTGTTATATTATGTCAAATGCTTTGCAACTCAGCAACATCAAGGGAGCAAAAATGGTACCGTTTTCAGTGAGGTATATTTAACATAGTCTGGAGTAAAGACATGACTTTGGAAACTGTAAAAGGAATTTCTAGTCCTCATTCATAGTGAGTTAATTAAGGCAAAGTCTCTTTGAATTACTCTGAATGCTTATTTCTCAAGGGTTTTTTCCCCTCCCAGACTAAGTTACTGTTTATGCAACAAACATATTATAAAGTATAAGAGTTTAAGCCTTGAGTAATAAACTCTGGGGTGATTCTATGATCCATTTTATGTTTTTTATTTTATTTCTTTTGTTGGCTGTCTATAACAGGGCTTTTCAACCTTTTTACCGATTGTACCACTTTTAGGATATGGCCATATTCGAGTACCACCTAGCAAGGTGTCAAAAACTTGGTGACAAAAAAAAAACCTGTTCAAAGTTGCAATTGCACTGAAATGACTTATGACCATTTTCCACACTTATGACCATTGCAGCAACAGGGTCATGTGATTTATATTTGGATGCTTGGCAACTGATTCATGTTTATGATGGTCACAGTGTCCCAGGGTCATGTGATCCCCTTCTGCAACCTTTTGACAAGCAAAGTCAATGGCAGAGCTGCTGGTGGCCAACTGCTAAGGCGGAACTTCCTTCCCTCCCTCCCTTCCCTGCCTCCCTCTTTCTCATGCCCACCTCCTTCTGAAGGAAGAATTTGAACCCCCCCATATTTTCCCTCTTCCATATATTGATCAAACAAGGAAAGGCCTCCAGAGACAGAAAAGACAAGCTGCTGAGTGAACTAGCTTAAAAAGGCACTTCCCCTTTAAGAATTAGCTACTGGCTAGAAAGGAAAGTAAGGAGCCCAGCTGGCACTTAAGGAAGAAAAAAAAATGTAAGTACTGGCTGCCGGCTAAGGCAGCCTCCCCAAATGGCTCCATTCATAAGTAAAATCTGCAGCTCCAGAGGACTCTCTCACTGTAAGTCTTTGCCTGTGCTGGCTCTTTCCCTTCCCCACTACACTTGGCTAGGCAGGGCTGCGTACCACCTGCCACTCATTAATGTACCACAAGTGGTACGCGTACCACAGGTTGAAAAGCCCTGGTCTATAATACTCTCCAGAGTTTTCTCCAACGTCAAAAGTTCAAAAACATCAATACTCTTCCTATCTTGCTTCTTCAAAGTCCAACTGTCATTTCCATAGAGTATCAAAGAGAAACTTATTATCTGCATAATACTGATCTTTGCAGATATAGACATGTCAGAGCCTCTAAATATTTTTTCCAAACTTTCTTTGTTATTTACCAAGAATATGGTGTGATTGATCGATCGATTGATTGATGGGTGGATTGAACGATTATGTGCCATCAAGTTGTTGGCTACTCTTAGCAACCACATGGATTTTCTTTATGACAATCTATCCCTAACCTGGTCTTTTAACAGTGAACCAATTATCATAGTAACGGAGTCCCTCCATCTTGTTGCTGGTCATCCTATTCTCTTTCTTTCCATCTTTCCCAGCACTTGAGCCTTTTCTAGAGAACTAGGTTTTTGCATAATGTGTCCAACTAGAATAATTTAATTCTGATCATCTGGGCCTCAAGTAGGAACACTGGGTTGATTTGTTTGATGATCAATTTGTTTACTTTCTTGATTATCCACGGTACTCCAAGAAAGCGTCTCCAATACCAAAATTCAAAAGTGTCAATATTTTCCTATCCTGCTGTTGTTTTCATAGAATATCACAGGAAATACCATGGCTTGCATGATTCTTATCTTTATAGATAAAGACTTATCCCACCATCTGAATATCTTTTCCAAGGCCTTCATGGAAAAAAGAATTTGAGGGAAATAGAATTGCATGAGATATAGAAACAGTTCTTAAAGTACAATTTAGACTTTTCCCTGGCCGATAATTCTAAAACTATTTTAATGACTTTTGTCCATATCACTTGAAATTATTAACAGATCCAGAAACAAAGATAATTTATATAATCAAATATTATTGGAAAAGAGAAGGACTACTTCTAATCTGTCCCCAATGTGTGTGTACTTATAGAATTTGTGCTCTACATCACAAGTCTATTGTTCGGCATTTCAGCCAAACGCTATGTAAACTAGGGCAGGAGATTAATCATAGTTAATAGAGTTCTGCTTTATTCAGAAAGGGGTGCTTGAGAACACTGCTGTTCCTGGCTGTCTCTGTATGGATGTGTATGCATAGTCACTTCACTTTTATTGGGGAGGGGAAAGAAAAAAAGCAAAGTGTGCCTCATTGTTCTAGATACACATCATAATCAAGAATTGATTTCATGGCCTGAAGATGCTTTAACTAAAAAGCTCTTTTTGACATAAGTTGCCATCAGTGGTAGAGAATCTGGATTGGTAAAATAAACTGAGCACATTAAAAGAAAGGCTTGAGTGCTCTGTATCTTTTTATTTAAAATGTATTGTAATCTGTCTTGGGGTTAAGGTTGTGATTCGGTATCCAGCAGAAGTTTTATTTGATGATCTAAAGACTAAGGTCTAAAATTTTCCAGAGGAAACTGCTGATCACTGGCTGATGAAGAGGGACAAGTGCTAATCCGTTAACTGGGTAGCACATCTCTTCCTATCAGGAGCCAGATTTTTTTTTTTGGGGGGGGGGGTCTCTGAAGTGAAGAAAAATTGAAGAAACCCTTGAGTTTAATGCCTCTTCTATTTTTTTAGTATTTCTTTGGGTATGGGGACTTTAATTCTGCAACCTGCCATAGTAACTGTTGCTTCCATTGTTTCAAATAAAAGGCAAAAAGAATCACCAGTTGAAAAATTTGAAATGGCCACTTCTCTTAGTTCCTGTATTTTGAAAAACACGTAACTATTGTTATGTAACTCCTCGTATCATCTTTATGGGCTTAGGTTTATCAATTCATTATTTTTTAAACTGAACTGAAAAGGTTTGTCTTTTCTGTCTTCTAAAACAGAAACACAAATGACAAAATGTACCATTTTCCTGGTAGTAAAATGTTAGTGCACAATTACAAGAATGTATGTGACTGCACGTTCACAAGAATATTAAAAATATCATTATACATTATTCAAATACATGTATAGTTGGCAAAAGAAATAGTGCTTAATATTTCATATCATTTATTTAAGGCAATATTTCCAGTAGTGTTTTGTTCACAGTGAGGTATCTTTTAATTGGAATCCATTGCGATTGCCAAAAGCAATAGGAAGATGTTACAAAGAGAGCAAATTAGAATTATGGAAATAAGCATAATTAGCAGTATAAAGTCTCCAGAAGGGATATGCAGTTTATATGTTGCTTTGTGTATCTTGTGATCAGTTGTGGTTCAAATGCATGAACTCAGGACTAATATCCACATCAGTGCCAAATTACGTATTAAAATGCAGTAGTATTAGTCTTTTCTCTTAAACTTTTTTCTTTTTACTGAAAAACAGCAAAATAGTTAGCAAAATAGTTTCCAGTTTCTCTTAAATAGACAAAAATAAGAGATGCTAACTACTTTTCTTACAGTTTAGTAGTTTGTAGCTCCATTTGTATAAAAATATAGATGTGTAAAAATCCACATCAATAATGCTTATTATTGTTTAAGTAAACACAATATATTTAGAAGTAATACATTTTATAAAATATAAAACAGTTAAGTATTGCATAAATTTCAACTATTTATTTATCAAATTTATATAGCTACCCATCTCACAAAATGTTACTCTGAGCAGAGTCCCATAAGTCCCATAACTTTTCCCATAGCTGTTTTCTCCTTCCCCAACTCCTCAATACAGAAAACCCAGAGCATTTTGAGTTAAAGTATTGCCATTTGGAATGTTGATAGGAAAATAACTAATTTTAGTTGTCCACTGGATCGTGTAAATGCTTGTCTTTAATTATTTTAGGTCTGTAATTTCCTGTTCTTAAGATAGGAGTCTTTCTTTCCTCTGAAAGACATTTCCTTTTCATCCTACAAAAATAAACTAGTCTGTCCAGAAATTAACAATCCCACTTCCAAGAATATTGCTTTTACTAAGCCCCAATATATATATAAATACAAAGAACAGCTTTGGATGGGTGGTTATTCACTAATAAGCAACATATTGTGCAACATTTTTTTAAAAAGAAAGCAGTTTTTTGCTGTTATCTTGGTTTTAAAATGAATGTTATAATTAGTATTCTTTATATCATCATACCCCTTAAGATATCAACTCTATTGCATTTCTGAGATATTGTTGGCCAACGAAAAACAAAAAAAAAGGCAGAAACAATATTTGGAAAATCTCATGTGTCTAGAGTTATTTATATGAGCCAGAATTTCACTCACCCCCAAATATTTTGAAACCTAGAAATGATAACACATAGCTTAAGATGCACAATCAGAAAATTCTTGTGAGAGAAAAAAAATGCTGTGTTCTTTTGTAATCAGCTTTCTTAATGACAGCTACAACATAATCCAAAAAGTTTTATATTTCATTTTTAAATACATTGTTTTATGTTTTTAATGTAAGTTTTTTTTATTTCTACACTCTGTTATTGCTATAAATTCATTAATTTTAATAGGGAAGGGGTAACTTGAATAATTGCATTCTTGTTTTTGTGCTAAGAGATTCAGCTATACAGAAAGAATTTAATTTTTTCAACATCATTATTTTTTAGATGCCGGACTCTGTCAGGCTCACCCAGACCAAAGACCTTTAAGAAGATTCATTTCATCAAGAACATGCGGCAGAATGATACGAGAAGTGGCAGGTATTTTGCAGGAAAAATGCCATATAATTGGAATAACACATGAATAGAGGAAATGAGAACAGATTATTTATTTGGGGGGGTATATAGAAACGGGATTCTAAATTCAGAACTGTACATTTTTCATATGGAAGAACTCTGCAAATAAAATCCTCAAGCAAATTGATGGAGAATTATTTATGTATGCTGATCAGCAAGTTGAGCTACATGTTTTAAAAATTGTTGTTGCGGTGCTTGCTCCTATGAACTAGAAAGCATGCTTTCTCTATTATGAACATTGCCTTCTGGAATAACATTGCCCCAGAGATTTTGGCCGCCACGACCCTGCTAATCTTTAGATAATCTTTTGAAAATGGCATTTTCCCCAAGCACCCAGACAGGTTGGTTTTGCGCTCATTGTATGTATAATCTGCCTTGCTTATAGTACATTGTTTGCCTTGTTCTATGTAGCTCTATTTCATATTAGCTCGCTTATGTTTTAGTTATTGCATTGGTTTTAATAGTATATTGCCCATAATCCACGCTGATTGGGTCAACTTATAGAAATCTAAATTATAAATAATATACATTTTATCTGCCTGTCTATCCAGATGTACTGAAGCACAAAATATAACATTTCCAACCATCATGGCCACTCCTGTGTTGGTTGGGAATTTGAGGAACTCTAACCCAATACAACTGCAGAATACTAATCTGAGAGTAATAGTTTAAAATCTTCTGTACTGTATTCCATCCATAGAACAAGTGAGCTGGAGAGTTTTATTTGCCACAAATACCTGCAACAGATACTGAGGTCTCTTCATGCAGTTTCAACAACTATAAATGCTCGTTAGTCTTTATCAATACAATCTATTTACCGAAGGTTGTAGCTGTGCTAATCTCTTCTGTACATGAACAAGCTTGATTCATAGTAATATGAAGATTAAATCTTTGCATGAAATCAAGCTTACTATTTTGATAGCCCTAGGTATCTAGCTAATAAGAGATACAAGATGATAGGCATCATTATTCTCAATAACACCTTGATAAGTTTGCATGGTCTACAACATAATAAAAACAGAAGTAATAAAATTCTATGTTTTACAGTTGAACCAGGAAGTATAATAGGCAATGGGACTCTTCAATGCAGTAGGGAATAGTCAACAGTTGTCTTGAAGCTTACTGCTGATTTCAATGATTGAGCAATAGCAACTTATTGGAGTTGAAGACTAGGATCTTTTAAGTATAGAAAGGAAACGAAACCTGAGCACACTGTGCCTGGAATAATTGTGTAAAGAATGTGTGTCTCTTATTTTGTGCTTGAGAAATTGTGAAATTGATAGGATAAATGACCACCTAACGTATTTGATGGTGTACAAATGCATACTGGGAATACAAGAGGGGAAGATGTCTTACAAACATTTGGTTTCAATGCTAAAATATCTCTGAATAATTGAATGGCTTGAAGTCAATCAGCAGTGACTTCCAAATCCTTAGAAATAAGGAATTGTATTTATGAAATCTGCTTCCTTATTTTATCCATTTGTATTGCCAGTTTGCTGCAAGATAGACTTCAGTACATGACTAACAACGGAAGGTCTTTAGTTTAGAAGCATTATTTCACAATGAGACTAGAGCATTCGTTATATAATAACATGGCAGGCTGATTTCTACAAAGAAAGATTGTTTTCCTGTCTAGTCCAGCATGGTTGGTTTTGATTGCCAGAGTTTCTTATAGTGAACTATTTCTCCTTCCCTACTATTTGATTTTCCTACTCCCTACTACCACATTCACAGTGGTATTTCTATTGTATGCATCCCTTTAAAGAACTTTAGATGAAAATTCTTTAAAATTCTTTCCTATGGTCAACTGCTTCTAATAAGTAAGGCTAGTGTAATACCTTGGGTTTCTTTTGCTAACTTCAATTAGATATTGAACTTTGTTATGAGTAAGCATAGTACCGTTCAAAAAACTCAAACAGTAGGTAGTAGGGAGATTCTTACTCTTTATTCTCATCCAATCACTGCACAGGTTTTTGCAGTCCAGATGTGATGATCATAGTCATGAACACTTTAATTAAAAATATATGACTAGTCTCTTGATTGCTGTCCTTGCATTTTGCTTTATGCTTTTTCCACTCTTCTTGCAATTAAAATATGTAGTTCATGATCAGCAGTGCAGAGTAATACCAAGTTAACTAAAGGGTGAATGAAAGTTCAGTGTTAATGCTTCATGAAGTACAATTCCTATGGATTAAATGAACATTCCTAAAAGATTAGCATCTAACGTAGCAGTCATTCTGTGTAGTAATTTACTACAATGCCACCTGTGTTCTCAGTTAGAAACTTTGCAAAATTTCATTGCATACTTTGATACTAGATTGCATAGTTTGAACAGGCTGGAATATCAGACTATTGTTGTAAGTTTAATGTCTCTTCTAAATTGTAGTACTTTTATTTTTTGAATGAAAACACAAAATAGTGAAGCCATCTGTTTGATGTTAGATTTGGTTAGCTGTTAAATATCTGTACTGTCATCTGCTCAGCAGGATTTACCTATTGTTATCTTTATGAACACGGGCAGAAAAAATCATTTATTTCTCAAACATCTCTGGCACAGCATTTTGCTTTAAAAAAGATAATCAGCTGTGACATTAGTAGCTTCCTGTGGATTACCTTGTCAGATATTTAAACATAATGAAAGAGACAAAAATATGACAGCCGGATTGGGGGTTTTGCTGAAAATTTTATTGAGACCTGACCCAGGGCCAAGTCCTTACTTTCTTATCTTTCTTATCTCCTGCCCAGTCTGTACTTTCATTGTTTCTTAGACATAGCATTTTTAAAGCTCTGGTTAATAATGTTTACAGTATTCTGTTCTGCATTGGTTGTGCTTGTTTGAAATACAGAGAACAGGCCTCCCTTTCTCCCACTAATGATATGATTAATGCTACACTCTTTCAAAGGACTGGCTGCCCCTTCCAAAAGGAGATGATGAGCTGTCCTTGTGTTTTACAAATTCTGATGCTTGGACTTGCATCTGATGTTATTAAATGAGCAGGGAAAGATGGATTTTGACATTTGAAAATTCTTTGCTCACAGCAAAATAATAGACAGGCATTGTGATCATGCAGGAGTTAAAAGTGTTGTATCAGATCCTGTGAGGGCCAAGTTCACAATCATCCCCAGCCTTGGAAGCTCACTTGGTGATTTGAGCTATCCCTAAGGCTAACCTACCTCACAGGATTTTACTTTGGGGAAACCTGGAGGAAGGAATGGCATGTAGAGTACATAGAGCAAAGACAGGAATAGCAAGGTAACATGAAAGAAAAAGAAGAGTGAGAAGTAGGTTTATGAGACCATTCTGAATTGCTGGATATTCTGCTCTAGATCATATCCTTTATCTTGTTTGCCTTCTAGAATAGTCCTTATTAGTCGCAGAAGATCCTTCTGCAGCATATTTTCAGTGCTGCCATATCGGGATTGTAGCCATATTGGGTATGTATACTTTTTCATAGTTTTTTTTTTGAGCATACAATAAGTGTGACTTGCAATATGGATGCCACAGCTGTCATTTCAGGAAAAGGTTACCTTAACTTAATAACAATATCTGCTCAGCTGAAAATTGTTGAAGACCTGCTTGTTCTCCCAGGCCTTGTGGAACTCCAGTTTGGTTTGGTTTTGTGGGTTTGGTTCTTTGTCTTTGGTCTTCTAGTTGTATTTTTTTTAATTAGTTGGTTTTTAGTTGTAAGACATCCAGAGTAATTTGAGAGTCAGGCAGCCTATAAATTTGAATAAATATATAAATAAAGTTTGTTTTTGATGGAAAACATCTACAGATATAATTACTTTGCAGCATTTGGGATTTGCCTCCTTAGAAAGGGACCCATTGTAATCAAGCAAGAAATAGTGATGTGGTAAGATTAGAAATGAATTGCCTTTGTCACAGTTCTCTTCTTACTCTTCAGTAGAAGAACATTAAGAACAACAATTCAACAAGGGGTTATATTGCAGGGTAAAAGTATTATCTATATTAAACATACTTTAATAAACATGTAAATATAGAACAGATGTTTTTCAGGCATTTTATTATTTTTTCTTTTTCTTCTAAAACTAAATATGCTGTAGCACATAGGATGAATAGAGATTAACAAGAAGCTCAGTAATAGCCTCTGTTTCCTAAAGATTTTGAAGCCAAATTAGTTAGAACTGCAATTTGACAATAATTGCTCTCTTTTTTTATAAGATGAGGTAGATTAAAAATGAGACATAAAGTCTAATCAGTACTGGTATAACATGAATGGCTATCATGTGAATGTTGATACAGTTGTTGAAAAGAGCAGCTGGTTCTGTGTTGAGTTAGCATATACCACATGCTCCATGGAAAAGTAGATATCAACCGTCTCACCCCACTGGGACTGGCCTAACCCACGCACGCCAGCAGAGGAGGTGTGCTGTGGGCCCCATCACTCAAGGAATTCCAGCTGGCGGGGTTGAGGAGAAGAGCCTTCTCTGCCATGGCTCACCTCTGAGGTGAGATCACCTCCCACTCTTCTGACTTTTCTGGAAGAGCCTGAACACCTGGCTCTGCCAGATGGATAAGGGCCCCCATGGGAGAGCTTCACACTAGAGGTGGTTGATGACTTGAGAGGTGATCCCACCTCCCCCCCCCACATCCTGCTTCCTCTTTTATCTATAATTCCATTTTTCATTGTAATTTCCATTTTTATTGTTTTAAAAATATTTATCTTTTATTATTTTAATGCTTTTACTGCCCAGAGTTGCTTCAAAATGAGATGGGTGGTGAATAAATTTAATAAATAAAATAAATAATAAATAAAGCCAAACAATCGCTAAGTAAAAAAGGTGCAGTTAAAGGTACAGGAATTAGGTACTTGTATGATGCATACTAAAAGGGAAGTTATTCTGACTGCAAATCATCTTCTAGTCAAATTGTAAATACTGTTAACTGCTTCTTTGCATTTAATTGCTAATTATTACAGTGAAAAAGCTATTAACCAGGAAAGAAAGTAGAAGCTAATAATTATTAGGACTGAAGATTTTAGAGGAGTAATTTAAGATTTCTTTGCTTTAGAAGATTGATCATTAATTATAATAATCTCTCAGCTTTAGCTTTAGAGGAATGATGCTTCTCAATCCTGCAACAGAAAAGGACATAATAATGTACTTATATAGGTAGTCCTCGACTTAACACTGGTCGCTTAGCAACTGTTGAAATTACCACAGACCTTCTCAGGGCCTCAGCACTAATGACCCAGATTCAAGTTTCCCCACAGTCATGTGATCACATTTTAGGCACCCATCATGGCCAGTTACTCGCCACAGGATAATTCAAAGCTGTATTAATTGTTTCATTTAGTTACTTTTATTATTGGTAACTACATTTTCATTAAAATTATTGTAACTCTTGTATTTATGGATTGATTTTTTATTATATTATTATTGACCACAGTTCTCTTGAAATTAATGTAACTTTTATATTTGTTGAATTGTCCTGTGGCAAGTTGCCCTGCGGCTAGTTGGCTGTGGCAAATTGGCCATGGCGAGTTGATCATGGTGAGTTGTCCCATTGTGTGCAAGGATAGCTTTCGTGTAATGCTATATACATGTACATGAGAGAAAGGGAAAAGGGAAACACAAAAATACTGATTTGTTTTTTACTATGGACTGATTCATCCTCAATGCTAATCCATATTTTTTGAACAGTGTTTTTTTTCACATCACACCGATGTGTTCTCTCTAATCTACAAGTTTATTGGTTATTGTTATTTTAAAAATAATATGTTTTAATCACACAACCCATGGAAGACATGCAGTTGAATTTAACTTTCAATAGTACAGTGGTACCTCGGTACTTGATTGCTTCAAAACTCATTGAATTTGGTATAGATGCATTTTGATGAGAAATTGTTGTTCCGGTACTTCTTGTTGTTTTGTACTTGACACACTGCGATAGGAAGAGGGGGAAGGCCGCAGAGAATGGCAGGAGGTCAGCCATGCTGGAAAGGTCACTGACATAGGAAAAGGGACAAACAGAAAGTCCTTCCTGGCCAAAATAACTGGTCATATGGTAAGTCATGTGGTTTGTTTGGCACTTGTTTTTACTACTCATTGCACTTCCCAGAACCAATTAATGATGAGTACCGAGGTACCACTGTATATAAGAGAAAGAACATATTTATAAACATGAACTTTCTTGTATAAGTAAAGAGATAAATTGAAGGATTGAACTGAAAAAAATGCACCTGATTTTCCAACCCTGTATCCAGATGATAGAATAAAACATGTTTGAACAATTTTATTGCCTTGCACTTGTATTGCATTTTTAGCCACCACTGCTCTTCTTTCTCCAATTTGCTCTTCAAGCCTTCTCTATTTCTAGTCATCAAGATAGACCACATCATACTATATTGTATAGGAAACATTCCCTTATGATGAATTGGCATTCTTGCCCTAACATCTTAGTAATAATTCTGTCTGGCTGTTTGATGTTGTGATGTTGTTTGTAAATAGATCACTGATGATCTGAATTCATATTATGAAGAAGAATCTTGATAAAATAGGGAGAAAACAGAACATACTAAAGAATTTGAGAAACTCTAAAAATATTGGCAATGAGAGGAAGGCTATTAGAATGATGAACCAGGCCTTGATTTTTGACTCAGCAGTGTTTATTAAAGAATATTTAACAACGTTCTGATAAACTATTCCTGTTGCAAGCATGTTACATCTAATTCAAGAAAAGATAAAATATAAATACAAGTGTGTACCACTGTTTCACAATTAAATTTTTAAAAATGAAAGCAAAATGGACACACTTTAACGTGAGGTATATTTTAATCAGAATGGAAATAAATGTGATGCAGTGTTTCTCCCTGAGTTCAAATGATACAAAATTAAGAGAAACATTAATCCAATCACCAGGTATTCTGTTAGAAACGAGGTGGTTTATACATTTTTCACAAAATGAATTTTTCTTTAAGAAGTCACTCTTCAGAAAACACTGTACAACTGGGGAATAAATAAATAATGAATAATAAATTCTTAACTTCTTCCAGATAAGTTATTACTGTCTTGTGACTTCCTTCTGTTGTATTTACTTGGTTAACTTTTTGAACTTTCAGGGCAGCGTTTTTTGTGTGATAAGTAAAATAACTCATATTTCACATGGTTTCAAGTACATGGTTGTTTTAATGTTAATGTTATCTAGAATTCCTACCATGAATGCCTAATAATGTTTGTTTATAGCATAAATTATTGCTTCCAAGCTTCTCCTAAATGAAATAAAAGGGGGAAAATCTTACATAAAGTAAACTATATATTCAACTAAGAGATATGAAAGTAATACTATGGCCTCCTAAAAGTAATTTAAGGGAACAAAGACAAAACATGTGGTATTTTAGTCAAATGAAATGAATGAGGTATGAAGTAGTCTCAGAAGGGGAACATTTTATTAGACAGCGAAAAGAAGTGTTTACTATTCCCTTGTGCGTGGTTTTTCCTCCAACAGTAATTGCCAGCATCTTTTATCACAATAATGATAAAATAGTTTAGATCAAGATCTATTTTTCAAGTATGCCATAAAATCTGATGACAGTAGAACATTTAAAATGTGATTTTCAAGGGAAGGATCTATCCATGGGCATATTAAGAACTCCTCTATGTCAGTTACCTAATGAAGCTGTTTTGTAACACAAAACTAAGGTTAAGGAGGCCTTAATTAAGTTCTTTTCATCATATCTCATTCAGTGGCTTGATTTATGCTAAGGAAAAGTTTGCTTTATCAGTAAGCTGGCTTTATATATCATACAAAACAGTAAATCATGACTTTTAACCTTATTTATATATTGAATTTATTTGCTGCCCATCTCATATCAAATGAGTCTGGGCATTTAATTGAATTTGCACAAAACACTAAGCAAAATAAAATAATTCACACCATGGTTTGCCTGATCTTTGAACCCAATCAATATATGCTCCTCTGGCCATAGATACATAGGTGTCATCAGCCAGCAACAATATAGCAAAATGGCCACGTGCTTTGATGTCACAGCACAAGCTCTGTCCTTTCATACTTGCATCACAATGTTGCGTGAAGGGGTGGAGTTGGCATTCTAGTCATTTGTTTCCCTGTGCTTTGTAGATGCCCATGTATAGATATCCCCATTTATTCCAATAAAGGGGAATATCCATATGCACAAAGGAATTTTTTATAAGAGTGCTATTTCTTCAGCTAAATGGAAAATATTTGTGAATAGAACTACATCCACACAATACAGTTCCTAAATTCATAACAATTTTTAGAAGAGTTCATGATTATGGTATTGATATGTAACAGGATTTCTTTGGGTTTTTTTAAAAGTTTTTTTATTTTTACTGTAAAAATAAATCATTTTCCATTTTCAAGTATATAGTGAAACATTTAGTAAAAATATTGCAAATATGTAGACATATTACTGAATTTTTGCTGTTGTTTGTTTCTTTTGCATCTTAATCTATAACTTGCACAAATGTAATTATTTAACCCACTAAGATTACTATAACTTGGTTGCAAAAAACAAAATGACCAAGATATAGTAGCAAAGTGCTACAAGTATTTATTTATTGTAACTCCATGTTGTCATCTGGAGGTAGCAGACATTATGAATGGCAGTTGTGGATTAATAGATTCTATATTTCTTCCAAACATTTCCTGACCTTGACTGAAATTTTACATGAATTTGAAGATATTTTATTGCACTCTTTATCTTCCTCATTTTTCTCTTGCACAAACTATAGAAGTAACAAACAGGGTCATTTTCAAATTCAGCATTTCCACATAATTCTAAAAACTATATTCATCGCTGATTTTATTTCACAGAGACATGAAAACAGAAGGTGGAAGGCAATGTCATTCTACTGCAGGTGTTTGCTTGAAAGATATAGTTGGCCTTGAAGGTGTGGAATTAGGAGCTAATGGAAAGGTATGGGTACTTATTCTTCAAAATATAATCTCTGAAATCATAAACTACATTCAAATTACTATCTTTGGAGACATGAGTGGTTATTACTAAACAACATTAGATTATTCAGTTCATTTGTAAATTATGCTAAAATCATTAATCCTCTTCCAGAAGGAGTAAGCTTCACTGCATTTAATGGAATTTACTGCTAACTATCGATATAATCAAGTTGAATTGTGTAGAAGTATGTTTCTCTAAATAGCTTCCTGTTCATCTTCTATGATGTGTTCTCTCAACTTGAATATTTTTTTTCTTTTCTTCTTGATTAGACTGTTTCTTATACCCAGTTTCTCTTTCCAACCAATGCATTGGGGGCACGGAGAAACACGATAGACTCGACCTCATCCTTTTCACAATTTCGTAATGCAAGCCATCGTAGCCTTTCATTGGGAAGAGCTAATAGCACCCAAGGGAGCATTGATACAGGTAGCTTATTAACAGTATGTGCACACGTGATCTAATTGGCCATTTTATGAACTTATGTGACAAAGCTAACTTTGAACACATTCTACATATCCCATGCATTGTGTTTTTTCTCTGTTATAGTATGAAATCAAATCACAGTATCATTCATGAATCTTGCAAGAGCTGTTGATATTGATGGGATGCCTTGCTTTAGCATATGGCGAAAAAACTAACACATTTTGTGACTAAGCAACTTTGCTCATTTAGATGCTCACTCAGTGCAGCAAAGCTATTTGTAGATCAAGCATTTCACTAATATTATACAGTCTCCAGTAAGTTTATTTTCCACAAACATGATGTGAAAAAATATCTTAGTTTTGTTAGCCTCTACATTGATCTAATAATAGAGCTGATATGAAATTCATGGTTTATTATTTAGGAAGCCTTTTTCCGATTTACATCATGTGATTTTTTTTACTTAACATTTCTTGTACCTATTTATCCACTGATCTACTTCAGCTCTTTCCTAAATTGTTATTGGAAACTACATCAGCTTTATATCCTAGCTCACCTCATTTAGTATTAAAGATTTCAGATACAAAAATGAAGGCAGACAATATTATATAATTTGACTATCCATTTGACTGCTGTTGTTTTAGGTCTCATGCAGTTGCTTCTTTTTATTAATAATCTTCATAGGCAGTGACTTGGGAGATTATATCGAGTACAATCCTGATCTTCTAGATGATCCTCAGTGGCCATGTGGAAAGCACAAGAGGGTGCTGATATTTCCTTCCTATATGGTGAGTATAATACTCAGTAATGTGACAGATAGTTACATTTCAGTTATAATAATTGGTTATACTTCTGATTTTTATATGGCTTGATTACTATTATGTCATCTGTGGGTAACAAATTATTATGATTGTATTGAAATTGGAATAGCACTTGTAAGAACTGTGTTCACAATGAAAGAAAAGGACAGTGAAATATCACTTGATTTTTCTTCATGCTTCAGCAACATCAAGTGTGACTTAAAATACATTTTTTATGGCATAGCTGCCCTCCTGTTTTCTTATATACTCTCCATTACTCTTGAGATACTGCTTTTCTGTTTGTTGGCATCTTGTAATATTTCATATTTCAACATCCATTTAGATTTCAGAAAATTCTGCTGCTGCCAAGAGTTATAACTCACCATTCTTTAAAAGAAAAACAATCAATAATGCTGATATTGACAGCCGTTTCATGTGATATTCCAGCAAATCATACCATATAGTTACAAGCTGGACATCCAACAGTATACATAGGCCTAATTGTGATAATGAATCATTCCATTGTAGCTACTATTACATGCATTATGTGTAGATCTCTTTGTATAAGCAGTTAGTTATAAAACTAACTTAAATTGTTTGGCTTTCTAGTCGTCAGTCATCAGGAGCAGACTTTGAGGGTGTATATGTGAAAGAAAGCTGCAGGGATGAGGAGGGGGAAAAAATCTTGCACAAGGAGGTTTCGACTAGCATGACAATGGATTCTGCTCACTGTATAACAAAAAGCCAAAATAATCTGCAACATTGAGAATACAGTTATTTTAATTGATACATTTCAGAAGGGTGCTGAACTGAGAGTGGCCCTTGTGTCAGCATGGAACAGTTTGTTCCCTGCGTGCTGAAATCTGGTTTGTAATTAAGCAGTCATTTGTTGGCAGGCTCATGTCATTACAGCTTGGCAGCTGCAGCCTTGTAAAATTGTTCTCTTTCATGGGTGAGGACAGACACATACATACATACATGGGATGGATCGAAGTAGAATATACAAAATGGTCTGACATAGTGGTGTAAACCAGCTTTTGTACGATGTATTCAAACATCCCACTCTTGCACTCTTGTTTTCGTAGTTTTTGTTCTAGTCTGAGGAGTAGAATTATGTTGGCAGTCTAGGGACATAATTAACAAAATCAGGACTGAGAATTTGGCAAAAAAAAACCTACAAAATTTTAAAATTTGAGGCATTTGTATTTATTCAAAGAAATGTTCCTTGATGGCACTGCATGAGTTTATGGAGCATACTTTGGAAGGGGATTGATATAAAGTATTTCCACTAGTCATACTAAGAATATAGCACTCTGGGATGTATCATTTCAACAGTGGTTTAAAAGGGAAACAACAGATGCAAACTGGGTTTTCTTTCTCTACTATTTGTTTCTCAAGGAATATGAATCTCTATGCGTGGGGTTTGAGGAGCAGGAAAATAGATTGTAGTTGCTGCTAGCTAAACCAATCTATGTCTAGGTTAAAAACAGATTTTTTTTGGCAAAGTTATGTATTTGTCAGCTTGTGTACTGAGAAATACATCTGTTTACAATCTGGCAGAAGGTTATATTCCAGTGTAGTCCATTCTATCCATTCCATTACAGAATAGCTTTGTCAGATGCATGGGGAAGAATATAATTTATGTTATCCCCTGCAGTTCCATCTTCCCCTGCTTCCAAATCTACTCTTGTAGATTGAGAATGTTGTTTCCAACAGATGTTGAGGAAGGACATTTCTTCAGGATTCTGAAGAAGGAAGAACAGAATAGAAGGTGTATCAATAAATGACTGCATGTACAACATTGGATTTCTCCTGAAGTAGCTTTACTTGGCACTAAATTATACAACAGCGTTTAAGATGATGAGGTACCCAAGAACAGTCCTGAAAGGCTTCTGCTTGGGATAAAGTGATTTTTTGAAAATTAATACATTGCATTATTCTGTATATTTCTAAAGTGCCATAGAGGAGTGAAAACTTTGAAAGTAATTTGGAAGTTTTTCAGACTTCATGCAAGGGCGATATCACTGAACAATCTGTTAAAGTAGGCTGACCGTTTTAGATGTCACATAAGCTTGAAAAAAGATCTCACCGCTTTAAGAAATCCCAGCACTAAAATTAATGGAGCTTTTAAAGTAACATCACTTTATTTCAGGCTTACCTAAATATAAGGATGGTATTTATAGATAAATTTCTTGCACCATAGCATGCCTGAATGCTTTGATGTTGATTAATTCGGAAAATAAGAAATAGTTCTGCAGATCTAGAAACCTCTGCACATAGCTTACATATAGGATGCTTTTTTAAATTACAGTTTGTGTTTCATCTTTTTTCCAGCTTGAAAATTATTGAAAAAAATTAGGGAATTACATCCAGCATTTGATTTTGCTTCAGGTTGTTTCCAACTTTGATAGTTACTCAGGAGTTACTTAGAATTACTTCCATAGTCAAGAAATTTTCCATGGTGACTTGTCTCAATAGTGAGTTATAGCAGAAATTCAAAAGGACTTAAATTGTGCTGCAGGGGAGCACCTCATATTTAGTTGTCCATTCCACTGAAGGGGATTAGTCTGCTTGCTATGTCTGGCTGAACAGTTGAATGTCTGCCAGGATAAATAGCTACCAGTTCCAATGGACTCAGGCCAGCTGTTCTCCTACATTTAAGTGCTAACAACATATTTCATGTCTTTAAAAGTAAACAGTCTACCACATTCAACACTGTTTAGGGATGAAAAACTGGGCAGGTCATTTGATATTTTTTTGCCCTTTATATTTTAAAGATTAATAAAATTTACAGCTGTAGTCTGAGAGGTTTTGTATACTTCAGCACTTCATAAAGAATCTCTGGCAACTCTGTTTTGCTCTTTCCCCCAATAATATAAGGGCAATAATCAAAGATGTAGTAACTTGTGTTATTTATCAGATTGACTGCAGGGGCGCTATAACTCCCCCTTATCATCCCAGGACTGTATCTTTTGGTGCCATGCACAGTGGCACTTGGCAGCCACAGCACTGGGACTACAGCTGAAGCAGAGGACCATGGCGTTCAGCAGTCTCAGCCAGCTGCCATAACATCTGTGGCTTCTACTTCAGTTCCAACATTACAGCTGCCACTGATAAATGCTGCCTCACATCACAGCCTGGTGCCCCAGCACCATTGTGCAAAGCCCCAATTTCCTTGCTGTTCTGCACTCCGCAGGCTCTGCTATGCCCAGCTGACCTCCAGAGTTTTCCTCCTGCTGACGAAGTGCACCCAGCGTAAACATACTGTATACAAGGCAGATGTTGGCCATGCTGTTGGCTTCTTCCCCTCGCTGCTCATGCCATTCCTTCTCCAAATCACATGCATTCTTCTGGTTGTTTGGAAAGCTTCCAGTTTCCCCAGATCTTGCAAGACTGGTTGCACTATTTGGAGAATGGCAGGAGCCCCGTTCTCAGAAGGCCTCATTCTCCAACTTGCATGCACCATTTCTTCTCCAAATAGTATGTCTCTTCTCACAAAATCTGGGAACACGAGAAACTTTCCGAATGATTGTGAGAATGGAGCACTCGGTTTGGAGAATGAGGACTTCCAAAGCACTGTGAGAACAGGGCTGCTGAATTTCTCCAAATAGTGCACCTGTTTTTGCAAGACCTGGAGAACATCAGAAGAATGGAGCACACAATTTGGAAAAGGAATGGCACAGAATGGCTGCTGTCGACTTGCCCGCCTTTTTTTGCAGTGCAAACCAGTCCCAGCCCTGTCCAGGAATTCTTTGCAAAGAGGCATTTTGGCACAGTGCAGCTCAATGATATTTTTGGCTTTCTCCCTCCATTTTCTCAGTACAGTTCTGGCCCAACAGCCAGGCCAGGAGTACCTCATCAGCAGCAGGAGCAAGACGATGGCAAAGGTCAACTGGAGCATTAGAGTGCAGGGTGTCAGGGGCCCAAAAAGGCATAGATGGGAGGCGGAATTGGTGAGTGGGGAAATTGCAGCGTTCCTGCAATCATCAGAGTGGGCCAACTCCCAAGCACCCAAATTTTGACTACATGACCACAAGGGTGCTGCCATAGCCACAACTTCTGGCATGGTTTGTAAGTTCCTTCATTCAGCATCATTATAACTTTGAACTGAACAAATGACCTGTCACCAATTCAGTTGCTTTAGTGTCATCGAAGTTAAGCGAGTTTTTTAGCATATCATTAGAAATGCAGACCAAATTGATTTACTTAATAATTTAAGAATAAAACAATACAAAGTATATGTACATTGTGAAATGTATAGCTTAAAAAGTCTACATAGGCAGGAACACTTTCTAACACATAGAATTTAGTTCGTACACTCTTCTAGCAAGCTAGCTTAAATGTACTCTTTTGAAGATTAAAAACAAATCTTTCAACTTCATTACTCCTATGAGTCTGCCTTATTTGTATTTGTTTAGTAGTAGTAGACCATTCTTATTATAGAACACATATGAAATAATGAAAGTATAGTGTTTTTATTGTACACTACACGAGTCCTTCTCTGAAGGAGATGAGCAGTTCAAAAATGTGATAGATAGATAGATAGATAGATAGATAGATAGATTAGATAGATAGATAGATAGATAGATAGATAGATAGATAGATAGATAGATAGATAGATAGATAGATAGATAGATAGATAGATAGATAGATAGATAGATAGATAGATAGATATAGTTTATTTGTGAGAATTAAATATAACCCATAATTGTTAGTGGACAACCTGAACCTAAGCACCATTGAAGATACATGTATCTCTCTTGATTATCTGAGATCAAGGAGGACCCTAAAGTACAAGCTTGTTTCTTTAGAGAGAGAAAAAATACAGGCCTTCTCAGTAATTCTCAAACTTGAGAGCTATTTGTATATAGCAGTTGTCAGATTCAGACTCAGTGTATTGATCTATATCCAGCCCACCAGTGCATTCACGTAACCTCTCTTAAGACAAATAAAGTGAAGCGATAGAACTGATGAACATAGTAATGGCATCACAATCCAAATCACGGTTCTCAGTGGCTTCTCCAGTTGTGTAGGAGTAATATAGCAGAACCAAAGTCACTATAAATCCTGCAGGTAGGACTAGTATCATTGAAATAGGGACCCCCAATAATTAATAAATAAGGTGCTTCTGCAATATGGAATAGGATTTTAAACAGAATAACAATTCCCCTGTCTATACTGTTATACATAACTTGTAGTATTTAAAACTATAAATCAGGGTTGAAGCTGATAGATTTAGAAATGGATTTGGATGAGAGGTTAGTTACCCATGGCTTACAGAATGTATGCAACATACCAGCTGCAAATTAGCAACTTCTTAAACCAGACTTTCTTAACTATCTCAAATTGTGAGATAGATAGATGTGTGTGTGTGTGTGTGTGAGAGAGGGAGGGAGGGAGGCAGGGTGGAGATAATGCTTCAAGCAATAACACTTCCAATGATAGGAATTTTTATGCACCATGACTGCTGCTAGCCTGCCAA
The DNA here is from genome assembly GCA_023970755.1 of Azemiops feae. Taxonomy (NCBI): domain Eukaryota; kingdom Metazoa; phylum Chordata; class Lepidosauria; order Squamata; family Viperidae; genus Azemiops; species Azemiops feae. The sequence goes on from JALGBA010004253.1 coordinate 2,802,933, forward strand.
TGATTGTTCTGATAGATGTTGTAAAACATAAATTATGTAGTTAGAAGTAAATTGTACTGCAAACTTTTGTATTGTTATTTTTATTTAGGAGTACTCTGAGTATTAAAAATTATTAAATGAGTTCCTCCTGGGGTAGAAAGTTTCCCTAAACTATCCAAGATCATGCTATTAAAATATACCAGACTACCCCTTTTCAGTAGCACAGTTGTGAGGGGCTTTTTTTTTTTTTTTTAAATAACAATTAAAATAGTTTTGCTAAACCTCTGTTAGGTTTAATGCGTCTGTTTTGTACTAAATTTTCTCTTCTCCCAAGACTCTCTGCCACTTTCATAACAACACAGTATTACTGGCTACTTTGAGATTCTTTGAGGAATCTCATATTAAAAAAATATGACTTCGCTGTCTACAAAGAAGGTTGCTTGCCTCTAGTCTGAGTAATTGGCTTCCTAAAGGTATATGTAGCTAACTGGCCACCATTCTTCTTGCTAGATCTTATGAGCTGTGATAGAGAAGTATCAAAGAATAGGCTTGATCGCTATGGGCATCTGTTCAATTGCTTAAACTATAATTATAAACTAGATCCTATAAATCCTCAACTACATAATACTTCAGTAGGGGCTTGTAACCACTCAATCTGGAGTGTACATGAGTAACTTTACATTGAAAGTGCACTGTGGCTACTGTAAGTAGTCAGCTTCCAGACTGGCTTGAGCAAAACCTTTACAACTTGCAAAAATTCTGCTGGGCACGTCTCTGAAGAATGGTTCCCAGCAAGAAAACTCAGAGTAGCCTACATGCAAACCTACTGCTGCCCCTTGCTTTTTGGCCCAGCCAATTGTGAAAAAGTAATTAGTAATGTATTTGTGTATGTGTGTGTCCATGCATGCCTGCATCCACATGTACACTATTTTGTGGATATTGATAAGAAATCTTGAGCTTATGAAAGCCTATGCAATGATATTTATATTGATTTTAAAATACCACAAACTGTTTTATTGTTCTTTGATGAAACGGATATGCATTAGAAAATAATTACTATGGTAATTTTTGAAAAAAAGAGGAAAAGGGATACCAAAAACCAAATGGATATTAAATCTTGTTTGTAATATATTACAGATTACATTCATTGATTATGTGAAGCCATCGGACCTGAAGAAAGATATGAATGAGACCTTCAAGGAAAAGTTTCCTCACATCAAGTTGACACTCAGTAAAATAAGAAGGTAATAACCCCAGGGAACTACCCTTTGATACATTTGGTATAGGGAGGTAAAACATTAACAGGAGATTTTCTGCAAAATGACCTTTAAGGACACTAAACAATCAGCTGCTTCCTGATCAGGTTGTTGAGTAAATAAGATAGGAAGCACATGGGCCTAAGTATATATTATTGACTTGCAATGTTTTAATAATTAACTATAAATACTGAAAGGAAAGACTTAAGGGAGGTGAGAACTTTTGTAAAGGCAGTAAACAAAATAGAAAAAATTCCTATTGGATAGTTTAGGGACAGACAAAAAATTGAGATTCATTAACAGGATGAATTGATGGAACAATTTATCCTAATTGCATTTTATTAAAGACTGCTTAGGGATTGGCAAATATGTCAGATATAACTTTTTTCATTGTTCATTTTTCTCAATTTAAGTTCATTCTATCCTTGTTCTATGTGAATTCACAGCTTCTGGGGTTTTTTTGTATTCATCTCTTGACAAAAATCCATGTTTTCCTGTGCATGTTTCTCCTGAATATTTTCGTGAGCAATTTACTTTAGTATATTTTACAGCACTTTCTGTACTGTACAATCTTAAGTTTGAAAAAATGAGGATATAAATAATCTTTTCAGTTGACATGTATAGGCAAGATAATTGGCAGATTGTAGTATTATGCAAAGACTTTGCACTTTGCATATGTATATATATGTGTGCATGTGCATGTACATATATTATACATATACTGTACATATACATATACATCTATATCTATCTATAAACACCCACAAGTGCATGTGTGCACCTAAACACACCTAACAGAGGAAAGGTTATAGAAAAAATATTTTTCCCTATATAAACATGTATAAAAATAGATTACCATGGCTACTTACAGCAGCGTGTGACCCTTTGCCTCTTTTCAAAAGCCTTTGCTTAGAGTTAGTTCAGATTTCAGGCAGGAGCCTTTTTTAAGGCCTGCTGGGCAGGTAGAAGAGGTAAGAGGGGAAGAAAGGGAATTGCAAAAGATCAAAAAGAGCATTGCAGGAATTATAAAATGTAGAGAGCCAGTTTGGTCTAGTGATTAAGGTACCAGGCTGGACACCATGAGTTCTAGTTCCACTTTAGGCATGAAAATTGGCTGGGTGACTCTTGAGCCAGTCAGTCTCTCTCAGCTCCACCTACCTCAGAGAGGGAAAATAGGAGAAGGAAAGAGTATTAGGTATGTTCACTGCCTTGAGTTATTTATAAAAATAATAAAGGCAAGATATAAATAAAGTCCATTTCTTGCTTTGTTTTCATTTTTTGTTGACATGCAAATCCCACTGTTACTTTTCTTTTTAAAAAAATCCCTACTTCTAACATCCTCCCCCTGCTGTGCTGCCTCATTATGTTGATAGTGTTCCTCAGAGGGATGAGTGAAGAATGTTGGGAGTGTGTGCTGTTATTCCTAGCAGGGTCACCCAAGGTGTGCAGGTCATCTCAGCTGCCCAGCTAAATTAATTACACACCTACGTTGGGCAGCATTGATATAGGAAGATGCCAGAGATAGATGGTCACTTTAGTGACAATGGCAAGGGTATCATTTCATATTGCATAGTTGACGGCAATGATAAATCACTTCTGTGTTTTTAACCAAGAAAATCACATGGAGAGAAAACATAAAGTCAATCAATACTAACGTAGATTGAAAAAGAAGCATTCATAGACTTATAGTTATGCAAATGTACAGATGTGATTCTTTAGACTAAAGGAGAACAGAGAACTGCTTAAACAGAAGAGGAGAAAAATCCCTGTAAGAATTGTTCAACAGAAACATAGAAAGAGATGGGTGAATTCATAGGTTGGATAGATCTCAAAATGATTACCATTTTCAATTAGCACTAATCAAGTTTAATCGCTGGTTTCAAATATTGATTACTTGGTTACTAGAAAGGCCATTCTCCATTTAGATGATAAGAACAGCTATAAGAAATCCACTATATATAGTTGAGGAACTACATGGACCAGCAAATTGTTTATGTCCAAGTTCCAGTTAACCAGCTGGAACCAGTTCCAGTTAACCAGTTAATCAGCATATCACGTACATTTATATACCTCTTTTTTACAGTTTTGCAGTTGCACTGGGGAAAGTATAACAAGAGCACTTCTTGCCTTGGCCCTCACATTTTTTCCAAGGAGATTCACAGCATGCGACCCAAAGGCTAGGTGTGGCCTTCAGCCTGGAGAGAGCAGTGAAACCCTATTCTGGAAGGTAGAGTAGGAACAGCAAGAATAAGAAAGAGCTGTTAGACTAGAATTTCTACTTGCCAAATAGTCTTTTAAGCAATTCAGTCCCTTGCTATGTTAGTTACTTTACCTAGAATCTTGCCTTGTCCAGCACAATTGAATTTGAAGATACCAGGCATATTACTGTGTAAATAGTTATGATTTCAAACATGGACATTTCAGTGTTCAGAAATTCAGAAGGCATAAATAATTACATGTACTAAGAATAATGTGCAACATAATACTACAAATATTTCAGCTATGTATATTTAGGCAAGCTTTCTAAATTACAGACATTGTTATTATCTTCAGTTTTCTTTGGCAACATAACTTACTTCCTTTCCTCTTTCAGCTTGAAGCGAGAAATGCGCAAACTAGCTCAAGAAGAGTGTGGGTTTGAGGAGCCTACTGTGGCTATGGCCTTTGTCTATTTTGAAAAGCTTGCTCTCAAGGGAAAACTCAACAAACAAAACAGAAAGCTCTGTGCTGGAGCATGCGTCTTACTAGCTGCCAAAATTGGCAGTGACATCAAAAAGCATGAAGTCAGGCATCTTATAGATGTAAGTATCTCTGGCCACTAATTTTTGCCATAAAACGTAAAACTGAAGAAGTATTGGGTATGTCTCTGATGAAGGGGTTGTGTTTTCTTCTGTGGTCATTACATCAGGTAATACCTTTGCTTGAGAAACAATTAAAATGATCTGAAAATTCTATTTTGATAATACTAATTATTAAATTGGTATGCTCTACAACTCCCAGCAACTCTGGGTGGTTTATAAATTTGTGCAAAACCAAAATGAACACATAACAAAAGAGTAGAGATGACAGAGCATGCAACAAGAAAAAGAAAGAAAGGTCAAACATACTTACCAAACATCCTGGGCAAACACTCATGTCTTTGGGGCCCTTTAAAATACCAGTGGGGTGGGGCTGTTCAAATCTTGGGAGGAAGCTGATTCCAGAGGCCATGCGCTGCTATGGAGAACATGCACTTCTAGGGTCCTGGTGGTGGTATTGTTGAATTGATGGAACCTGTAGTGTGCCAACCCTGACTGATCAAACCAGTTGGGCAGATACTATTTTAATGTATAAATAAATTTAGGGAACTTATTGTAAGTACTTTCTAACAATTAGTATCCTAAGGTACTAAGCTGTAACTGTTGGCTATGTTACAGAAACTGGAAGAAAAGTTCCGCTTGAATAGGCGAGAGTTGATTGCCTTTGAGTTCCCGGTGTTAGTGGCCTTGGAATTTGCTCTTCATCTACCTGAACACGAAGTGATGCCACATTACAGACGTTTGATCCAGAATTCCTAGCACAGGCTACCCTTCCAAGAAGGGGGAGGGGTTTAAAAACTATTGTCTATTTTGCTCAGAAGAGCAGCAAGTTACTACTGAAAATGCAAAAAAAGAAAGAAAAATGGGATGCAGATGCCCCAGTGCCCTTTCTTCTCTTTTCAATGCAGCTTTTCAACCAGATAGTAGGAATAAAACAGTGAATTCCTTAAGACTTCTCAGGCTAGATGAACTGTTTAACTACTAAGTGCAAATGTTGAATGAGTTCGCATGTGAGTGGACAGTAGGTGGAACATTCATACAATGCTTTGTGGACCAAAAGAGAACTTCACTGGGTTGCCCAAATAATTCACGAAAGAACAAGGAGTATTAGCACCTTTCTTTTACACTTTTTTTTTAAAAAATGATCCTGTTGACCCACTTGGAACTGGATGCTTTTCCTACTAGAACTGATGTCCACCTAACGAATGGATCCAAAACCAATGATGGGTTGTGATTGATATTGTCACTGTGTCAACAATGTGCCAATCTATTTTTGTAACTGTTATTGAAAGTGCACTTTTCCTGGTGGGTGGGTAGACTGTTCAGTTGTGTATAAAATATTGGACAGATTTGGAACCCAGTGGCAGCCTTGAATCATTGCAATGATATTGTTTACTAAAGACCAGAGGACAACTTTTTTCTGTTTGCTTTACGAAAACTATTGGAAGAGAGACACATGGCTTCATTAGAATAAGCTCAGATAGTATTTTGCAATTCTTGATTATTTGATTACCCCAACACTAACTTTTTTTTCAAGTTCATAGTACTTTAAAAAAGCTACATGTACAAGAAACAAATAACTGATCTTATGTTTTCACCTTTGTATGTGATGCCATTCAGACATTCAAAACAAAGATGCTGTTATATGAGGATCTTGTTTTAGGCCACATTCAAATTTATAATCACTGCACTTTCCCCTATGTGTAGATGGTTAGATTTGCACTTGGTAATGTTGGTAATTTGTACTCTATGTTAGAGTGCATTCCAAGTTACATTGATGATGCTCTATTTTTAAGCAGTGTTTTATAAAACCAAGTTGTACTGCTGGGGGCATATTCAGCAGCAGCCTTGGGCCCTCATAGTAGATGCATATCTAATGTAAGAATTTTTTATGGTTGAACAATTATTGTTTTCATTAGAAATGACTGTATAAAATCAAATTTAAATTAGGGGCCATTAAAATTGCCACTTTTTCATATTGCTCTGGAATCTTAAAAAATTTATAAACCGCATGTTCATAAAATATAACATGTAAGCTGAAAAAAAAGCAGACTTGTCCTAGACAAACTGCTGCAATTTCCATGTATTCTGTTTTCTAAATAAATGTATGTATGCATAGATTCTCTCTCTCTCTCGCACACACACACACACACACACACACACACACAGATCTGCAAGATGACAGCTGGATGGACTTTATAACATGCTATAGAACAAACATCAGGTAATTAAATTACTATTTTTATATATAGTTTATGCTCATGTCCCACTTTTTCCAGTGCTGATTCACTTGGTAAGACTATGACTGGCACAATAATTAAAATAAAATCAAGTGTTTATTGTTTGTCATGGAATGAAGATTAATTGAACAACTGTTTTATTCTCATTCCTCTTTTTATTAGTCATTAGCATTAGGACTAAGAAAAGTGGAAATGAAAATAATATAAGAACAAAAATCTGTTGCCTTAAATTTCAGATATTGAAAAAATGGAACCTAAGGCTTCAGACGTAACAATAGAAGACTTTTATTTTATTTTATTTGATTAATGGGACATTACTACAATATATGAGATCCACTACTAGAGTGGAGTCTGAGCAATGCAGAGTAGAGCAAATCATATTATGTGATTCAGAAACTACACTTCAGTTGATGGAACCTACATTTTTCATAGTCATGTCATTGATGATTATACTACTGCTTATGATTAATTACAATTCTAACATCTTTCTTACAGAAATATTTTTACCAAAATAGTCTCATGTACCTTTGCATGTTTTTCTTAAGAATTTTGCATTTGTCTTGTAAATTTCATTCTGTCATTTTCATTCCTCTAATCCAGGGGTGTCAAACTCGCCGCGTCATGTGACGTCACGACATATCGTGACTTTTTTCCCCTTGCCGGAGCTGGGGTGGGCACAGTTTCCGCGTGACGCATCCAGCCCGTGGGCCTGCAGCTTGACACCCCTGCTCTAACCTATCAAGATTGTTTTGCGTTTTGCTTCTGTCTTCAAGGTTATTACCTATCTCACCCAATTTTGTGCCACCTACCTATTTGATAAGTTATTTTTTTCCATCTCAATCCCAGTCCTTGTGCAAATATTCAAGAGTACTAGAACCAAATCTGGACCTTATGGTATCCCACTCTGTACCTTGTTTCAGTGCAACAAGTAATTTTTATAGTAATTTAATTAAAGATTATAATTACAACAGTAAAAAACTAATGCAAACTGAAAACATAGAAGAGTATAACTTTATCATCTTCTCTTAAAATGCAACAAATGATTTCTTCTTCCCATAGCCCATGGGTGTCAAACTCACCGCGTCACGTGACGTGTTGCGACGTATCGTGACTTTTTTGCATTGCCGGAGCTGGGGTAGGCACGGCATCCGTATGATGCAACCGGCCTGCGGGCTGGCAGTTTGACACCCCTGCCATAGCCCATCTCCTCTATAAACAAATCCATGAAACATTATCATTTCAGTCCTGATGTCAGCAAAGGTTCAATAAGGGTTAACAAAAATAACAATATATTTTAACTTGGTCAAATAAATCAACTTTATATTCCTTATTTTTACTTCTAACAATTTTGATCTTTTAGTCTCTTCAAATAATAAAGAACTTTCTTTTTTTTTGCCCCATCTCACAAAATTCTTCAAAATTTAACAAGTCTCTTTTTTTGAAAATCCAATATAGGAATTCAAAATGCTGTGAAACTTATCATCCAAAGGTTCATAATAATTGATAAATAGTTAACAAGAAACTTCCGAAGGTGATTAGAAAGTTCTTTCTACCTTTAATATAACATATAAGCTGTACAATTCAATTGAAAAACAAACTGAAATCTTTTTGAGGGAAAAATAACAATAAAAACTAGAATAATGTGGCTGCACTATTCTTGTAAATGGTGCTGTGGCTGTGTTCAGAATTAACCAACCACACTCAAACTGATGTTAAATAATTCAAACCTGCCATCAATTAAAGTGACTGATCAAGCACATATAAAGTTCAGCTGTGTGAGTAGGATTTTACTGACATTTACTCAGTTGCCTTTTACAGCAAAAGCCATGGTCTGCAAAAAGATCTCATTGTTGGAAGGTATCAGTCAGGAGAAGGGTACATTCCCCCCCCAAAAGCATTGAATATACCATGGAACACAGTGAAGACAGTTATCAACAAGTGGAGAAAATAGCACAACAGTGACATTACCAAGAATTGGATGTCCTTCCAAAACTGATGAAAAAAACCCAAGAAAACTAGTCCAAGAAGTTGCCAAGAGGCCTACAGCAACATTAAAGGAGCTGCAGGAATTTCTGCAAGTATGGGTTATGTACTACATGTGACAACAATCTCCTGTATTCTTCATATGTCTGGGCAGTGGAGCAGGGTGGCAAGATGGAAGCCTTTTCTTAAAAGAAAAACATTCAATTCTGGCTACAGTTCGGGAAAAACCTAGAGGCAAAAGCTTGTGGAAAAATGTGTTATGGTCTGATGAGACCAAGGTTGAACTTTTTGGCCATAATTCCAAAAAGAATTTTTGGTGCAAAAACAACACTGCACATCACCAAAAGTACACCATACCCATAGGGAAACATAGTAGTGGCAGCATTATACTTTGGAGATGCTTTTCTTCAGCTGGAACTGAAGCTTTTGTCAAGGTGGAGGGAATTATGAACAATTCCAAATATTAGTCTAATTTGGCACAAACCTTCAGGCCTTTGCTAGAAGGTTGAAGATGAAAAGGACTTTCACCTTTCAACAGGACAATGACCCAAAGTATTCCTCTAAATCAACACAAGAATGGCTTCACCAGAAAGGGTTTGGACTGGCCCAGCCAGAGCCTGGACCTGAATCCAATTGAGAACCTGTGGGCTGATCTGAAAAGGGCCTGTGCACTGGAGAAGCTCTCGCAATCTGACAGATTTGAAGCACTTTTGCAATGAAGAGTGGGCAAAGATTCCCAAGGCAAAGTGTGCCATGCTGATAGGCTTCTTCCCTGAATGGTGTCATAAAATCAAGAGGTGCTTCAACTATTTTTATGCAACCATCTTTATGCAATCATGTTATTGTACATTTTTTATTGTTATTTTTCCTCTTAAAAGTTTTCAGTTTGTTTTTCAATTGAGTTTTTAAATGTATATGTTATATTAAAGGTGGAAAGAACTCTGAAGTGATTTATCTTGGTTTGATAACGTTTACATTTCAAAAATCTGCCATTTTAATGATTGTATAGAATTTTTATATCCAGTGTATTCTCAGGAGATTTAAATCTACTATTTAAGGAATAGTAGATCATCATTTACACAGCAGGTTCTTTCAGTATTAGAATTTCAGCCATGTGAATAAGAGCAGTTTGTTCCTTGAAGTTGTTGCAGAACACTTATCTACATCTCATAATATTATGAGAAAATCCAAAGATCACAATTTTCAAAATCCAAATCTTTTTTTTATTATGAGAGACCATGGGTTTTTTTAGTATGAAAGATAATCCTTGCGAAGAAAAATCTTTCATAATTAATTAAGGCAATCCTTATTTTGATTAATGATGTAGAAGTCCAAGACAAAGCTGTTCTGTCATTGGATTAGGAAACTCCATTCAGCTATCTAAAATAGTCACTTCTTTTCATTAAAAGGACTCAGAACTATCCATTTACATTTTGGATGCTTTCTAATGTTTACCTATAGGAAAAAATGCTGATGTGTTCTAAATAATACTAATAATTAGGACTGCTAGACAATTATTTTTTAAAAAAAATCTTTCATTAAATAGCTTTTCATAGGTATTTACTGTAGATGAATTGATTTTGCTGTCCTTCAAAAACAATTGTTTTTACTAAGAAGGTGTATTTAGAAAATACATTAATTTTGAAAGTCCAAAATATGTAATATAACAGAAACTCATTGGCAAGAATAAATTCTTATTAAAACTTTTTTCTTAATGATTTTCACTACATTCTCAATAGAAAAAATAAGCATGTTGAATCAATTTTTGCTTTTGAACCAAATACTGGGTTGTATCTCATAATATTGAAAATGTCTATAATGATACATTAAATTACAAATAATTTAGGCCATAGCAGAATGCAAAGAACTTATACTTTGCCTGCACACATTTCCAGATTGTATTGCAACAGTAGTTTAATTAGAAACTTTCATTGGCAGAGACTTCACCCTAGATCAGCATGGATTGTAATGGATTGGCACAGAACCTTTAAGGCCTCTTAATATTCTGAAAGAAGGCAAAGCCCCAAAAGTGGATGGGAATAGACATGGTATGGTTGAGAGAAAACTGAATTAAATTTAAGGTTATTTAAATTCGGCATGAATAATATTGAATAATATTATTTATTATCCTGTAATAATCTACAAGAGAACCTTGATTTATTTATTATCCTGTAATAATCTACAAGTGAACCAATTGGGACTGGAATCTCAGTTGTTGAGCAAAGTCTACTTTGGTCGCAGCCAAGGCTTTGGAGGACACATGTAGTCCTATAGTTTTTAGACAGTGCATCCTAGGACTAAAGGGAGTAACATAATAGCTTAATATCTAACGTTTCAGTATATTTATATATACATACCAATTGAATAAGCCTCAAGTTTGAGGAAGGCAGTAGACCATTACTGTTTTTCATCTGGGTAAGGGTCCCTACAGATGTCTGAGTGTAGAGCAGTGTCCAACTGTGGCAACTTGAAGATATGTGGACTTCAATTTCCAGAATTCCCAAAAGTTCATGCTGGCTGAGGAATTTCTGTTCAAGCTGCCAAGGCTGAGAAACTCTGGTGTAGAGATTTTTTACATGTTTGATGGGGAGAGGCTTAAAAATGTTTGCATAGAGGACTTCTATTATGAATTCATCAGAATACATGCAGTATTTATCATGTCTGTCAAATGTTTGCCTTCTAGGAAGAAACACAGCCATATGCTTTTGCTCATATGGGAGTCATAGTTCTAGACCAGGCATTAGCCTAACTGTAGCTAAACAACATTTTTATTCTGAATGTGATTCAGATTCAGAGACCTGCAAAATGAGGTTTTTCTGAGATGTTAATGAGGTTAACATTGTGACTTTTGTCTCTCTTTCTAAATTGACAAATTCTAGCAACAAGATTGCATAAAAGTATCATAGTATTGGCCGAATTATTTCACTTTTGGAGTGATGTAGGCTGAACGCAAAAGAATTGAGGCCTTTGAACTATGGTGCTGGAGAAGACTCCTGCGAGTCCCTTGGACTGCAAGGCGATCAAACCGGTCAGTCCTAGAGGAGATCAACCCTGACTGCTCCTTAGAAGGCCAGATACTGAAGTTGAAACTCAAGTACTTTGGCCACCTAATGAGAAGGAAGGACTCACTGGAGAAGAGCCTAATGCTGGAAAGATTGAGGGCAATAGAAGAAGGGGACGACAGAGAATGAGGTGGCTGGATGGAGTCACTGAAGCAGTAGGCGTGAGCTTAAATGGACTCCAGAAGATGGTAGAGGACAGGAAGGCCTGGAGGAACGTTGTCCATGGGGTCGCGATGGGTCGGACACGACTTCGCAACTAACAACAACAAGTGTGTATTTGTTTTTTGTTTTTTTGGTGTGGTTTTTTTTTTTTTTGCTTTGAATAAATAAAGCAAATGATTCAGTCCTGTTGAGGATTTGAAAAATGGCAGTGACATAAAAGTCAGCTTACGACTACTATTTGAGCCCAAATTTTCTGCTGCTAAGCAAGACAGTTGTTAAGTGAGTTTTGCCCCATTTTATGACTTTTCTTGCCACATTTGTTAAGTGAATCACTGCAGTTATGTTAGCAGTGCAGTTGTTAAGTGAATCTTGCTCCCCATTGACTTTGCTTGTCAGAAGATTGCAAAAGGTAATCACGTGACTCCAGGACACTGCAACTGTGATAAATATGACTCAGTTGCCAAACATCTGAAGTTTAATTGGATGACCATGGGGATGGTGTAATGTCGTAATTTTGAAAAACGGTCATAAGACACTTTTTTCAGTGCTGTTGTAACTGAATGGTTACTAAATGAATTGCTGTTAAGTTGAAGACTATTTGTATCTTAAAGCCCCTTAACAAACCCCTTACCGAGATGACGAGCATTTTTGCTCAGCAAAAATATTTAGGGATAAGAGAGATTCAAAGACCAATATTTGCTATGGAAAGAGCCTGCATTCAAATGAAGCAATGCTGCAGACTGAATTTCAAAAACTGTATGCAACATCACTGTATTTCCTTGTACATATGCAGAGTCAGAACTAATTACAACATACAGGTAAGTATTATACCCCATATGTGTAAATATTTAGATAGTAATAATAATTAAACATAAGTGAAAAAACAGACTAATGTTTAAAGAAAGATTCACTTTATTTTTCATTCAATGCAACTAGTGTTGCAGATGTGCTGATTATCATCCACATTTTTACTTTTATTTTCCACAGAATCCTTGGCACACATCAGATTCTGGGATGGAGTATTTTTTTAAATTTTTATTCTCAGATGGTTTCATTTTATACAGAAAATAGAACTGAATGCGATGCTTTTACTCTGGTGGAGATTAAACCACATCCTTGCTGGTTACCATTCAATTCTAACAGAGTCAACATTTGAATATTCACAGTGATCTACATCTTTACCATGCCAAAAAGTACAAAGGACTCATGTTGGAGAAGACCTTCCAATGAGTTATTATTTCTTTTCCAACTAAGTTGAAATCTATTTGCTTTTGCAAAGAGGCTCAAAAATGCCAAATCACAATATACTTACAGTGGGGCAAAAAGTATTTAGTCAGCCACCAATTGTGCAAGTTCTCCCACTTAAAAAGATGAGAGAGGCCTGTAATTGTCATCATAGGTAGACCTCAACTATGAGAGACAAAATGAGAAAACAAATCCAGACAATCACATTGTCTGATTTGGAAAGAATTTATTTGCAAATTATGGTGGAAAATAAGTATTTGGTCAATATCAAACGTTCATCTCAATACTTTGTTATATATCCTTTGTTGGCAATGACAGAGGTCAAACGTTTTCTGTAAGTCTTCACAAGGTTGGCACACACTGTTGCTGGTATGTTGGCCCATTCCTCCATGCACATCTCCTCTAGAGCAGTGATGTTTTGGGGCTGTCGCTGGGCAACACGGACTTTCAACTCCCTCCAAAGGTTTTCTATGGGTTGAGATCTGGAGACTGGCTAGGCCACTCCAGGACCTTGAAATGCTTCTTACGAAGCCACTCCTTCGTTGTCCGTGCGGTGTGTTTGGGATCATTATCATGCTGAAAGACCCAGCCACGTTTCATCTTCAATGCCCTTGCTGATGGAAGGAGGTTTGCACTCAAAATCTCACGATACATGGCCCCATTCATTCTTTCCTGTACACGGATCAGTCGTCCTGGTCCCTTTGCAGAGAAACGGCCCCAAAGCATGATGTTGCCACCCCCATGCTTCACAGTAGGTATGGTGTTCTTTGGATGCAACTCAGCATTCTCTCGCCTCCAAACACGACGAGTTGTGTTTCTACCAAACAGTTCTACTTTGGTTTCATCTGACCATATGACATTCTCCCAATCCTCTTCTGGATCATCCAAATGCTCTCTAGCAAACTTCAGACGGGCCCGGACATGTACTGGCTTAAGCAGGGGGACACGTCTGGCACTGCAGGATCTGAGTCCCTGGCGGCGTAGTGCGTTACTGATGGTAGCCTTTGTTACGTTGGTCCCAGCTCTCTGCAGGTCATTCACTAGGTCCCCCCGTGTGGTTCTGGGATTTTTGCTCACCGTTCTTGTGATCATTTTGACCCCACGGGGTGAGATCTTGCGTGGAGCCCCAGATCGAGGGAGATTATCAGTGGTCTTGTATGTCTTCCATTTTCTAATTATTGCTCCCACAGTTGATTTCTTCCCACCAAGCTGCTTGCCTATTGCAGATTCAGTCTTCCCAGCCTGGTGCAGGTCTACAATTTTGTTTCTGGTGTCCTTCGACAGCTCTTTGGTCTTCACCATAGTGGAGTTTGGAGTGTGACTGTTTGAGGTTGTGGACAGGTGTCTTTTATACTGATAAGTTCAAACAGGTGCCATTAATACAGGTAATGAGTGGAGGACAGAGGAGCCTCTTAAAGAAGAAGTTACAGGTCTGTGAGAGCCAGAAATCTTGCTTGTTTGTAGGTGACCAAATACGTATTTTCCACCATAATTTGCAAATAAATTCTTTCCAAATCAGACAATGTGATTGTCTGGATTTGTTTTCTCATTTTGTCTCTCATAGTTGAGGTCTACCTATGATGACAATTACAGGCCTCTCTCATCTTTTTAAGTGGGAGAACTTGCACAATTGGTGGCTGACTAAATACTTTTTTGCCCCACTGTATAACCCTGTACCCACGGGAACAAAAATTAACTTAGCTAGTATGCTTACATTTTGCCCATGCCGAGGAAAACTGGAGATAGATGGCTGTGTTCATATATAATATACAAAAACATAATGTGACTTGGAGTATTGTCTGAACCCAACTAATGTATCTTGTTAACAGTTTAACCAGATTAGTGTATGTGAATCAATGATAGAAGGTCTTATAGGGAAATAAGCACAAATGATTTTGTGTACCTGAGTTGACCCAACTAGTGTCAAAGAGGGGTAAGTCTTCAAGTGCGCTTATCCTATCAGAGTGACTGATGATCATTTATTTATGAGTGGTCATTTATAGTTGAGTTGGGTTTTTCTTGCATCCAATATTTCCCTCACAGCAAGTTTGTAAAGGCATGCTAGCTGGGGAATTCTGGGAATTGAAGTCTGCACATCTTAAAAGTTGCCAAGTGTAAAACAACAATCTACAGTATTAGCTGCATTCTACACTGGTTCAGTAAAACAAAACATAGCACTATTGCATGTGAAGGTCAGATCATATGAGAGGTCATTGGATCTGTATCACTGCCCCCCCCTCCCCGGAATGTATGGTACTGATGCTTGCCAATGGATCCATTCCTCCCACACACTTTTGCGGCTGACATCTTGCCATGCGGTGTCAGGAGGAAGATAAGGAAGCAGGAAGTAGAGCATGTTACCTACAGTAGGTAATGGGCACCCCAGGCTGTTGAGGAACGTAAGTACTGTTTATCTGCAAAACATCTTGAGATCAGAATATCTGCAATGCAGGGCTTCATAAGGGGGGGTATTGGGTTATCTATTACGTTCTTTGATAAAAGAATCTGAATAGAGTGCTACAATTAGAAGGTTGGCCCTGAGGAAAAAAATAGGGAATGTTTGGATAGTACCAGAGAAGTTCCAGTTTAGTGATGATCGTTCATTTTAGCATAATATAAAAAAAAGAATCAAATCCCATTTTTATACATTGCTATTAATAGAAGATATGGCTTAAAAACAGGAACAAATGGAATTAATCCTACTCTGTCCTATAGCTGATGCCTCAGTTTCATTGTGAGTATGACTTATTGTTGAGAAAGGCACCATGGGACTGCACTTGTTTGCCTACATGTCTTCATTAATTGCTTATTCTTAAAACAAAAATTGAAGAGTCCCATTGAAAGTCATTTTTCTCACTTGCCAGTGTTCATGTACCAGTCCTTTCAATGTAAAGAAGCAAGACTTCAGCAAATCCAGCCAGCAAAAGACTGTTAAGAAAGGATAGCAGAAACTTTGTTAGCAAACATTTGCTAGAACAAACACCAGAAACACACAATTAAGACAGCATAACTCAAAACTACGTTTTTTCAGCTTGTTCAATAATGGAAGCAAGCATGGATTGGGTTTGCTGAAAATATGATCCCATCCAGATTCCATCTATAAGACTCATCCACCAACCTTAGTGGTTATGCCCTAGGAAAGGTACCAACAATTGGGAAGGATAGAGTTCCTTCGCCTGAGACTTACTTTCTCCTAGACTGCCCTTTCTTCCCAGTTAAATCCCGGAAGGACTAACCACTGATTAATTCAGAGCATTTTGAAATATTAGTTTGGATAAAAGTATATGGAGCACTCAGTCAATGTTTTCCTCTAGGAAAGCTCTAAGAATAATAGGGTATGCATGCAGTTCAGACTTTTCATTGTGAGCATGACGAAAGTTTGGCCCTCCAAATGCTGTTGAATTATAAATCCCCATAAATCTTGGCATTGGTTATGCAGGCTAGTGCAGCTGGAAGTTGTAGATCTGGACGACTAGAGCGCCCCAATTTACTGGCTTAATATGTACTCTTAATTGCTCTAATATTTACTCTTAACTACTCTATGACTATACTGTAATACTTAATCCAAAATTCCTCTTTCATCCATTTATTTTAAACTACCAGAGTTGTACAATCCTCATAATTTAAATGTGGATAGACCTATGAATATGTTTAAGATAGAACATTGCTCTCAGTGGCTTGAACCAAAAGACCCTGTACATTAGCAAAAACTACTACTTATCCATAGTGCTGTTAATAACTCACAAATTCCCTCCTTCGTATTGCTCGCAGTACCAGGAATTTTCTTGAGGGGAGGCAATTTGCTCTCAAAAGAATGGAATTGTGTGGCTTAATCCAAATATGACTAAATATGCAGTATATTTTCATATTTGTTTGGGATAGTGGTTAAAGTGCTGGAGGAGAATCAGGTGGACCTGAGTTCAAGTCCATTCACATGGAATACTAATACCTCTATCTCAGTCCACTCTACCTCACAGGGTTTTTATGAGGCAATATGAGGGGAAGGAATGCTACATACATCACCTTGAGCTTCTAGTGAAAAGCAGGACAAAAATCTAGCAAATGCATAAGATACAATTCGGACATCCTATCCTGTCCTTTCTTCCAAAGAATACTAAAGCTGCAGATCCTTTCTTTAGGGTTACAATAACCTTGTGATATGTGTAGACTGAGAGGAGGGAATATCAATCAGTAAACTTTGCTGCTCTGCAGATAAGATGCAAAGACTCCCCAACCTAAGCTTCTATGTCATCTTTTACTTCTATTTTAGTTTTAAAGAGAGTTTATATAAATTATTTATTTACTGAAGGCTACTAAATAGGTTTGGAAGGAAACCTGCATAGCAGCTTGGGTGGATCACTTGGATTTCCTATTGTGTTTCTGTAACACTGCCTGTCATCCAGGGGTCCCTATCACACCTGCCCCAAAGGTACTTCTCCAATTCTGGCTTCTCATATTCCAGTTCTGTATACAGTATTTCCTGTCCTGTATTAATGTGACCAACAGCATAAGCTGAACAAAGGATCTCAGAGGTACCCAGGTTCAAGAGGTTCATCTTTTGTTTCTACAAAAGTCAGTCCATGCATCATTCATCTTGAGCAAGAGCAACAGATGGCTTCAAGGCTACTCTCCCATTCCTCCCCCTCAAATTCAGCAAAATGCTGCCTCTGCTCTCTCCCTTCCACCAATTCTATGTTACAGCCTTATATTTTAGTTCCCTGATTTGGTTTAAAAAAAAAACACAAAGCCTCTTTTACAGCTATATCAATAAAACAAATCTTTGTACAAGGGATAAGTAGAAAGTCCTTTTTATATGGCAAGCTAGCAAAACTAATGGATTTGGAGCGTATTATACTCTTTTAGACTCTTAACAGTTTCATTGCTTTTGCAAATCATACAGCCGCCTTTGTTCCTGAAATATGATTTGTAAGATTGGTATTATATAAACAGTACCATTCTTACACCATAACATACTAAAATCATTATTCATTGTAAGCCAAGGATATGACTGTTTGGAAAAACATACTCTGGGAGGTGGGGAGGAGCAATGGTGAGATCAAAGCCCATTAGAAACATCTTGTACAGGCCCACTTGGGAATAAGTCTTACTGAAGTTCAGCAAGGCATATTTCTTAATAAACAGCATAAGCTTGTGAAAAGAAAGCTTTCAGCATCTATTGACTGAGGTAGAAATTAATGACCCTTCACAGGTTCATGAGCCATCTGAACATAAAATGATTCCTTCTGGGTCAACCCATCAAGTCTAACAGAATAATTTATTTTGTCCCTTATTATCTCTGGGAAAGGGTTCCAAGGAGTAGTCATGGTGACTAATCAAAGCTTTTTCTCCATGGATTTAACCAATTTCCTATTTAAGGTAGTACCTGTCATCTCATTGTGCAGAACTGTATTCCAAAAAGTAATTTTCTCTTGGTGAGGAAGTTCCTTTGCCTTGTCTTTGCTGTCATAACTACTAACAATTATGGTTTATATCAAGAAAGTTCTCTTTTTCTTTTTTCAATCTTTGTTTATTTTGGTGTCTTCAAGTCAGTCTTGACTCCTGGGAACTACTTGCAGTTTTCTTAGCAAGAGTTTGGAAGTGGTTTGCATTGCCTCTTTCCTAGGGCTGAAAGAGAGTCACTGGCCCAATGTCACCTAGCTGGCTTTGTGCCTAAGGAGATCTAAAGCTCCTAGTTTCTAGTAGTCTGGTATGTTAACCATTAAACCAAACTGGCTCTCTTTTTTCCATACCAGATATAATTTATGTGCTTTGATTGCTAAAAAGGCCTATTAAAATTAATGGGAATTAAGCGGGCGTACCCATGTTCCATCATTTCAGAGAAGACAACACCAATTTAAACCTACAGCCATTCATTGGAGGCCCATTGTGACTCTTATCCTCTGAAGTGTCAGGATATCTGGGGCAGCAGCAGGAGAAAAGGACAAGAAGTAAAAAGAGAAGACCAGGGAGGCATGTGGGCATAGCTTATCCATCTCTGACATACAAGCACAGCTTCCCTATTTCCTTTGGCTAACCAGTGGAGGCGTACTCTTGGTGCTTTTATTTTAAAGTAGGTCCTGTTATAATGTACAGCATCAGTTCAATACATACTTCTCTAGTTTTATAAAATATTCTTTGCGGCTTAACTCTGTGGTTTGGCAAAAATGACCAAGTCAGATGAAACTAAGGAAGATGAATTAAAAATTCAAGAACATTTTAAATAATCACAACCCTCTGTCTAAAATACATACCAGCAGGCAGTTGGTACATTCACTGCAATTTCAAAGAAGAACGGTGACAGACCAGCTGTGATAACCTAGAAAGACAATGAGACAGAAAGCTGGTTGTTGCAATAACCTTCTTTTAATTAACCCCAAGAATTTACAAAGGGCTAGGGCAGAGGTGTACTCAGGGTGTGGTCGAAAAAGTCAAGACAGTCACATGATGCAATTGATGCTTAAGTGTGGCAGATACCCTGCGGACATCCCTAATCCAAAGAGAGTGAGGACAATATTTATCTTTATTTCAAAGGGTTTTTATGTATATTAGCACCTTTCTCGGATTCCTTGGGCAGTTTTGTAAGAACATACAAGTCTTGCTGGATCATGTGAAAACCTCATCTAGTCTAACATTTATTTGTCACCATCAAATGCATTTGGGGTTCCCTGAGAAAGTGTCTTTGACCTTAAGGTAACCTGGGTCATCTTTTTGAGGAGAGAAAAAAATCTCACAACAGAAATCTTGCATTGAATGAACTATACTGTATTATTATTACAGGTAGTCTTCATTTAATAACCATAATTGGGTTGAGTATCTGAGTCATTAAGCAAAGCAGTCTCTAAATGAAACTGCAACTATGTTTACAGTTTGACTTCAGTTTTCCTTTGCTTTATAGACCTCAATAGGTTGCAATTGTGAAGATTGGTGAAGTAATTTTTTCATTAGTGTTATAACTCTGAATGGTCACTAAATAAGGTAGTCGCTAAATTAGGACTGCCTGTATTATGATTTGGAGGAGTGTACCATTTCAAAAGATGAGACTCAAGTTTCAGAAATGTGTTCTAATAATCAAACCAACCACAGGAACCAAGAAACTGCTCTTCCAGATAACCAAGCAGCAGTTCCCCTACACAACAAGTTTAGTGAACTTTGACTGCTGTGATCTCATGCTGTCAGCCCTGATGGAAAACTGAACTGCTACACTTCCGTCTTGGCTGCAGTGTATCTGGTACAGCAGCAAAGCTAGTACAGTATTTCCTTTTGCAACATGTGAAATGCTGAGCCAGTGGGAACGCTAGTTTCAACCCATCTCCTAGATCAGGGGTCCCCAACCTTTCTGGGTTGGTGGCCCAGTGGGAGTGGGAGGGGCAGGCACCTTACGCACACATGCGCAAACGTGAATGTGGCCACATGTGCGCGCATGTGCGCAAACGGGGCTGAGCATGCATGTGAGGCTCTCTG
This sequence comes from Azemiops feae, assembly GCA_023970755.1. Taxonomy (NCBI): domain Eukaryota; kingdom Metazoa; phylum Chordata; class Lepidosauria; order Squamata; family Viperidae; genus Azemiops; species Azemiops feae. Next base: position 2,823,119 of record JALGBA010004253.1, read on the forward strand.
ACACTGGCGCCTGTGGAAAGCTTGTGCAGCCCACAGTGATGCTGCCACTGGCGCGAGGATTGCGCTGTCACCCGCCTGCTGCTTGTGCTGCCACCGCCTGCACAAGGTTCATAGCAATGCCACTGCCCGCGCGATACTAGCGGTGCTGCCGCCGCCCGCACAACACTTGCAGCAACGGTGGCACGGGGGGTGAGCATGCATGCATGTGCGCATGCACTGCCCAGCTACTCATGCGGCCCGGTAGTCAAGAGGCCACAGCCCGGTAGTGGCCGTGGCCCATAGGTTGGGGACCTCTGTCCTGCATCCCACAGTTGAGGCAACAATTAACCTTCTTTCCAGTGGTGGGATTCAAATATGTGAACAACTGGTTCTGTGTGTGGATGCCACTTCCGGAAGTCCATTCTGGGCCTGGGCCACTGGCTGAATCCCACCACTGCTTCTTTCCCTCCCCCAATTTCAGTTTAGATGATTTATCTCAGGACCTTCCATTGCAAGGCAAGGAAGAAGAGAAAACAAGTAAAGCAGTGGTAAGGCCTTTTGTAACCAGCTAGCTCTCTGTCAAAGGAAGGACAGAAATTCATGACAATTTCACCGCTGCCCCAGAAAGTAATTCCTGCTGCAGTCCTCCACTCCTGCTGCAACAAAAAACAACATAGTTTAAGCCAGTGTTTCTCTCCCTCATCAACTTCATGCTGAGCTGGGGGATTCTGGGAATTGAAGTCCATGCATCTTAAAAGTCGGTGAAGGGGAGAAACACTGATTTCAACCATTGTAAAAAGTGCCAAATTGCAAAAACTGACAGGGTATCTTTTCACCTTCACAATACCAGGAACTTTTGAGTAGGAAAGGTGCTTTTGAAACTGGCTGAGTTCCCCCCATAGCAACTACTTGGATTTCACGTCCTTTTACAAAAACCAAATGTGCATAACTAGTACTGAAAATGTGTGTGCACGTGTTATAAATTTATTTAGTTTCACTTTTGTGGAAGGATTTTTTAAACAGTCTCCAGGGAACCAGGGCACTGATGGAATGCCATTTTTTAAATTGTCTGCTTGCAAAGCATCTTGATTCCTGTCCCTTAGGAATGTCCTGTAATGATATTTTTCAGTCTATGGAATTTGGAATACAAGGGTGAAGGGAGGAAGACTGTCATGGCTTTGCCTTCACAATGTATTGGAGATACACAAAAAATTGAGGGGTGGGAGGGCATATGGAAAGAATCCCTTAAAATAGCCAAAAAACTCAGGTCAGAAAATAGAATTAAGTGGTCAGTATCTTGAATACTTTATACAGCAACACTGCCTTGTTTGAATGTGGTTTATTTTAAGCATAGGGAGTAAAGGCAGCCCACCCATTAGCCCTTTTAAGATCTCTCTCATTTGAATAACTTCCATCGCAGCTAATCACTACATATAAAAACTAATAAGAATGGGATTTTTTCCCCCACCATCCAATTTTCCTTTTGTATCATTTCTTTAAAAGTGCAAGATTGAAAACAGAGACACACGTGTTTTTAAACATTGATTTGTACACTCAATTTAAATCTAATACACTTTAAAATAATGAATCAACCAAAAGTTGAATTCAAATTAGTTTTTTTAAAAAAATAATCTTCCTGGATCCTAAAATAAATTATAACGGTGCAATTTTTATTTTTATTTTAAAAATTGACTTTTGATATTTTTATATCTCTTTCCTCATGTCTTTCTTTACTTTTAGATTAATCTACAAGCATGAATTTCTGCAACTTTTGTATAAAGAAAAGAAAAAAATACCAAATGCCAGAGGTTCAAAGTATAACAACTAAATGAGTCCTGGACATCACAGGCTTTAGCATTTTGATACGATGTGATTTTTTGTGTCAATAAACTATAATATATTTTCTCAGTAATTACCTAGTCCCCAAAGTCAGATTGCAAAGAACCTACATTCACTGAACCACTGCCAAGGACAGATGCTATTTTCTCACAAAAATTGTTTTTTTCTGACAGGTTTTATAATGTTTTTTGTGAGCAATCATGGCTCCAATTACCTGCCAAATCCAAAGTGTTTCAAGTCCGTAATATTATCAATTTCACTACAGAAAACTCCTAAGGGAAGATTCAGAGGTTCAGGCTACAAGTAGAAAAAACACATAAAATCAAGTTTTCTATTGGCCATGTAAAACTGACTACAACAGACTAAAACTGGACCGGCAGATAAAATTTAGATTAAAGTTAAGATTAAATATAATATTTAAAATGTATTAAAATTAATACATTGGGAAATTAAAGTAAGGCACTTTGCCAACAGTAGAAAGTAGAGGGGGAAAAATAAATTCTGAATTCTCTTTTCTCCGAGTTACAGGTAGCATGAAACGACTGATTTCATTTTTTAAAAACTGCATCAAATGCAAGAATTATGCGTGCATCTTGTATATGTGTGCACATGTTGTAAACAGAAAAATAGACTTAAAGACATGCAGTGGCAACAAACGTCTGGCAGGCCTCTTGATTGCAAAAACCAAATCTGTGCCATAGTTAGGTGTGAATGAGGAAAGAGGAAAGACTCCACATTAGGTCACCAATACTAACACTCAAAGCTTTGACTAAATAAAACATTGACAAATTGATATTGTTTAGCAATACTTGGGAAGATAGTGGCACTTGGAGCAGCACAAGAAAACTGTATTTGCTTAATTTCATTGCAAAAAAGAACATTTCTGTTAATTGTTATTTATTTAATCATATTTGTATAGCCACCCATCTCACATGAAAGTGACTTTGGGTAGTTTACAGCATTTAATTAAAAAAACAATATTTACATTATGCCTCTGTTGTTCTTTCAAATATTGCTGTGCATTAAAGATTGTTATTTATGCTTATTTTCCATTTCTAATTTAAATTTCAGGCTGTTATTGAGATATTATAAAAAGCAAAAAAAAATGCTCCTAAGCCTGATTTAAATAAAGAACAAAATGAACAGCTTTACTGATCCTGTTCCATTTGTCCCCACAGCTATTTTTTTTAATTCTGTCACTTTTGCAGTATGTCTGCTGTTTCTCAGATGATGTAATGGAAAAGCAAAAAGGAAGGAATGGGAGTTGTGTTATGCTTCATTTTTCCACAAAAAAGATTGGCAATGCTAGCTCTATGTTGGAGAACTCTGATCCATCCATTTCTTACCTAGTTGTTGTTTTTAAGGTCTTCCACTGCAAATAAACAGCTGATCTAAATTTCTCCTGAGCCTGGGGCAGACTTAAGATCTTGAGTGCTTCCTTTCCAGCACTGAGACCCTTCATAAGTTATGCGCCTGTAAAGTGGACCTGACCCTTTGTATAATTTCTTTGATAGCTAACTCCAAAGAGGAACATCAGTCAAGTATAATTCTTCTTGGTTGGAAAAGCAAATTTGTTAACATCTACTCAATTTATTACTGCATTACCTGTTGTGTATCACAATTGCTGTGATCCGTTAAACTTATATAATAATAAATTAGTTTTCAAGGTGCTACCAGGCCTGTTTGATATTTAGGTATTATAGGCAGCTGTACCAAGCAATGTGGTAAATACAGCTGGGATAAATTAATGTCAACTTTTTTGGCAGCCCAAGTTTCTGGATCATGTATACTAGGTCAGCTTGCTCAGCATGGTTGTTTTATGTTTAATTTTATTTTGGTTTCTTCCCTCAGCCAGCTATTTTTTTAACTCATTTGACTTCTCCTGACAGAGTCCTGGCAATATTAAGAGTTTCTCCAAGGACTCAAAGGAGAACTAACACAGATATGACTGTCTTTTCCTTGCTCTGGCCTATATTTCTCCCATTATCTTCCCTGTCCCATAGCTCTTACTCACCCTACCAACCCCTATTTTTTCCAACTAGAATTACACCAAGAAACAGGAAATAAGGAGAAGTTATCAGATAAGATTTGGCACCAAGGACAAACCTGAAAATCAAGCTATCCTGAAAAAATCTCTAGGTTATTGCACTGAATAAGAATGTAAACTGTACTTGTGACATAATACTATCTAATTTCAGTATCTTCTAAATCTGAACATTTGTTCACATTCAGTCATCTGGCATATTTGTTTGTAAATTATTTCCAGACCAATTCTTGTTATTTTTTTCCCTTTACTGTCTCCATGACAGTAAAGACAGCTTATACCAAATGACTATAAATAGCTTAAGGGAAAGACTAAATAAAAACCTTGGCTTGCCAAGGTGGGCACAGGAAAGAAGCTATTATACAGAGAATAATTCTTAATTAGGTTTTTACAGATTCTGGAACTCGCTCATATTCTTTCATTAGAAGCAGAAATAACATTTGAAATGGTAAAGAGGAAGACTCATTACAAATAATGCAATAATGTTACAATTATGGGTAACTTGGCAATGCTCTATACTTTGCAGCATTTTGTACAATAATCTGACATGTAACCAGAAGGGAAGAAAAGTTCAGTAGCTCCTGGTTGTATGGTGTTGGAAAGGACAGGATTGCTATTTCACTGTTACTATTTATTATATTTTGATTCTGTTTGTCTTCTATTGTAGAGTTCATGGTAAGAAAGGAAGGTTCCTAATAGGTCTTCCAAACCATCTTAGCTTTAGCAAGATCATAATGCCTTCAGATCATGTTCTTAATTATGTCTACAATGATTGACATGTGTGAGAATGACCAGTGTGGACAAACTGATTGCAACTCTAATTTATATCAAGGTAAACGAGGCAGTATTAAGACAAGGATGAAATATACTGTGTATTGCAGTTATCATATTCTTCCTTAGATTGTTTTTCTATAGGTTTTAACTGCAAAAGCTCGTTTTGATAGTTTCAATCTCATGAGAGAAATTGTACTTTTGCATACCAAGGGCACATCAGCCTTAAAAAAGAAGTAGAATTATATAAAATACAAGTGTTATCAAGATTAGTTTGAGGACTCTGCATCAATTTGAGTACTGGATAATTAGTGCTGGATGCCTCAAAGTTATTATTATGTCATCTCTATGGAAACAAGCAGAAAGTCTACATTTTTAGCTGCAACAAGTCCTTCGTATCAATATCCTCTATACTCTACATCCTCTTCAGGTATTAAAATTGTATGAAAGTTGAATGTTGGGTTTGGATATACCTTAGGACCAATGTTCACTATTATATTCATAGACCACAGTGACCTTTTCAACACATCATTAAATGGAATCAGTTACTGTTGCCTTTATCGTTTTCTGTTATAATCATGGGGAATATCTATATTTGCCTAAACCATTTTTGATTGAAGAAAATGTCAGGCAATCCTTGGACAATAGGTATTCTTGTGCCCCCTGTATATTGTGCTCACAATAAGCTTGCCTGGATCATGAATGAACAAAAATCCCTTCATTCCCCCCACCAGAAAAATAAAGGAATCTGCCAGCCTTCTCCTCTACCACCAGTCCTTATATTATCTCTGTATGTATTTGACCACATTTGCTTAGGTGTTTGGGAAAAAAATCTGAGAGGCAGATATGAAAGTCATAATGAGGCAAGACTAATTACTAAAAAAAAATTACCAAATATTCCTGCATATATCAGCTTTGTGATAACACAGCAGTAAATCTACAGCAGAATACCTTCTACTAAGCTTTATGAATGCTGGCTTAGCAGCAAATCTATGTACATTTTTTTTGCATTATTAATGATGCTCGGCATTCTGAGTGATGGTAGGAAGATCCTTTATACATTTCAGCATTTTATACAATAATATTACACATAACCAGAATGGAAGAAAAGCCACATGATAAAAAGTAAGAGTCAGTGTAGAGGTTGAAGAACTTATAGTAAAGACTTGCAATGCCCTTTCGTTTCATATGGAAATGAAATACTGAAATTGAATAAAGATGCTGGCGGGTATGCAGTGAGAATTTCCACCCTCCATGATTAAAAAAACCCCTCATTACTACCAATGGCTGCAGAAATATGGCTGTGATTTCCAATGTAATACCAGTAATGTGGATTTCAAAGAAAAGGCATTTTTTTGGGCTTTGGGGAAAATCTTAATTATGTAATAATAACAATAATAATAATAGAGTTGGAAGGAACCTTGGAGGTCTTCTATCCAATCCCCTGCTCAGGCAGGAAACGCTATACCATTTCAGACAAATGGCTGTCCAGTCTCTTCTTAAAAACTTCCAATATTGGAGCATTCATAACTTCTGGAGGCAGGTTGTTCCACTGATTATTTGTTCTGTCAGGAAAGTTCTCCTTAGTTCTAGGTTGCTTCTCTCTTTGGTTAGTTTCCATCCGTTGCTTCTTGTCCTGCCTTCAGGTGCTTTGGAGAATAGCTTGACTCCCTCTTCTTTGTGGCAACCCCTGAGATATTGAAACACTGCTATCATGTCACCCCTAGTCCTTCTCTTCATTAAACTAGACATACCCAATTTCAGCAACCGTTCTTTATATGTTTTAGCCTCCAGTCCCCTAATCATCTTTGTTGCTCTTCTCTGTACTCTTTCTAGAGTCTCAACATCTTTTTTACATCGTGGTGGCCAAAACTGGATGAAGTATTCCAAGTGTGGCCTTACCAAGGCATTATAAAGTGGTATTAACACTTCACGTGATCTTGATTCTATCCCTCTGTTAATACAGCCTAGCACTGTGTTGGCTTTTTTGGCAGCTGCAGCTACTACTATTGAGCAAGATACCACCTATACTATACCTGTGCATTTAGTTTTTCTTGCCTAAATGTAGAACCTTACTTTTTTCACCACTGAATTTCATTTTGTTAGATAGCGCCCAATGTTCAAGTCTGTCAAGATCCTTCTGTATCTTAAGCCTATCTTCTGGAGTGTTGGCTATTCCTGCCAGCTTGGTGTCGTCTTCAAATTTGATGAGTTCCCCATCTATCCCCTCATCCAAATCATTGATGAAGATGTTGAAGAGCACTGGGCCCAGAACAGAGCCCTGCGGAACCCCAGTACACACTTCCCTCCATGTAGATGCAGTTCCATTGAGGACCACATGCAGAATATGGCCGGTCAGCCAGCTACGAATCCATCTGGTGGTGATGCTGTCTAACCCACATTTTTCTATCTTATCAAGTACTAGGTAGAAAAATGTGGTACAATGTGGTAGGTAGAAAATCTGTTTTATGAGATCTCAAAAAATAACAGTAATTAAAAAAAATACACAAAGCATATTTGTGGAAGATCTATATATAGTTTGATAAAATCTGTGAAGGAGATGGAATTACATAGTAAGAAAAAAGTCTTCTTTTTATTGTTTTATTTGTTTTAAACAAATAATAGAACTATAGGTTATTAACATTGTAATGACTAAACTAAAGAAAATGTTCACTTAAATTTTTGAGTAATAGAAAAGTAATCATCTTACCTTTGCTAAGAAATTCCAAGTTATATATTGTCCTGAGGAGCTGCTGCTTTTAAGTTTCATAGTATGTAAAGTCAGAAGAAATCCCAGAAGTCCACTATGGTGAGTAGTAGAAAAATGTATTAGTTGAGGTTTTGTGTTCAAATAAGATCTTTAAAAAACAAGTTAATATTTTTTAGAGATAAGCAACAACAACCCTATTTTGCTAACACTTTTCCATCACATATGGAAAGCTTTAAATCACCTTTCCCAAGATGGTGTCTTCCAGATGTATTGGATATTATTTCCCATAATTTCCAGCCAGCATTGCCTTTGGCAACATGTTAGGGAAAGATGCTTTAGATTCCATAAAGAATCCCATCAAGGAAGGCAGGACGAGGAATTTCCTCCAATTCCTTCTCCTTTGCAGTACCATTCTAATTCTGGAACAGACTGGTGGGAGAAATTAGGTTACAAGAAGAAAGCCCAATCAGCAAAAATTGCTCTTCCTTTTTGCTGGCAGGAGCATTCTAGTGCCAGAACTTTGCTTAAAGATGCTTTGTTTGATGGGGACAAATTCTGCACCAGGATTCTGTACAGAATACAATAGTCTGCCCATTTTTAAACCAGTTCAAATCTTATTCAGCTATTCAGCTCATTTTAGAGCAGAGGTACCTAACCTTTTGGGCACCAGGGACTGGTTCCGTGGAGAGAGGTTTTTCCGTGGACCAGAGGGGGTGTGGTTTCATGTACTGCCTGCATCCCACAGATGGGGCTTTGCTTGTTTGCGCGGACCGGTTTCTGGCATGCCACGGCCCGGTGCCGGTTCACGGACCGGGGGTTGGGGACACCTGTTTTAGAAAGTCACTATTTTTCAGGAGGCAATTCTTGTAATGTTAAAATCATGTCCTCTAAACCAGGGGTCCTCAATCCCCAGTTCGCGGCCCAGTACTGGTCCACAGTCCATTGGGAACCAGGCTGCGCAAGCAGCGGGCGAGTGCACGAAACTGCATTTGTGCAAGTGGCGCACACGAAACCATCACTCCCCCTGCCACCCGTCCACAGAGCTGGAAAGGTTGGGGACTGCTGCTCTAAACCATCTCAGTGGAAAAGGGCCAAAATACAAATGTGATGGTATGCTTCTATGCTCAAAAAAAAGGTAGTCCTTGAGTTACAACCATTTGTTCAGTGATCATTCAAAATTATGATGGCACTAAATGAGTGGGACTTGTGACCTGTCTGCAAAGTTGGGGCTGTCACATTGTCCCAATGGTCACTTGATTGCAATCCAGGTAGTCTTTGCCCAACTCGCAATTACAACAATGTAGTGAAGCACAGTCATTTCACAATTTCTGACATTCCCTGCTGACTTCCCCCAAGCAAAGTCAATGAGGAAGCTGGTAAGAAATTGGATGTTGGTCCCCCATTTTTTTACCTATCTGCACTCCATAGGGCCTGCTTCTGGCATCCCCTGCAGTATCTGCAGCCCACCTGCACTCAGAGCCTGCCTGCAGTATCCATCCTCCCCCATCAGCAACACTTGTGCACCCACTGGCATGCTTGTTTAGGACTCTGGCTTCTTCTCTCTTAATGACCCACACAGCCCTAGGGTTATGACAGCACCAGGACTGCAGGATTGCCATCATTAAGTGATGCAGTCACGTAATATTGCACTTTACAACCTACTGCTTAGCAACAAAAATTCTGGTCCCATTTGCCATCAGGATTAATAAACTTATTTTTAACTCAAAAGCTATCTGAAGAATGCCTCAACAATGTCACAGATGGAGATATCAGCCGAGAAATCTTGAGGACCCTTTAAAATATTACTAATAGTTGGTTCAATCTAGCAAGAATACCTTTTAGAAGTTTACTTCAACCAAACTGAGTGAAGGGGCGAAATGATTTAAAAATTAACATTTACAGTGCATCCTGTGGGTAACATTAAATGAACTCACTTCTGAACAGACACGTGTTGGGATTTTGGTCTAATTCACTTGAATGAACGTCTCCTGTGTTGGTGCCTTTCATGAGTCCTGCACTATAATTTGTATAATTTCCCACCAAAAATGTATGCAGCCTTTTGCTGCAAATAATCCTATAATTTATTCACATTATAATGTTTGGCATATTTTGAAGAAAACATTTGGTTAAATTTCAGATTAGTATGATGCATCATTGCGGACCAATAATTGAATGCTTTGGACCATACTTGAGACTAGAAAAAAAGAAACACCTTTAACAGCTCATCAAAAATATAGCAGTTTGTTTCTCACGTATATCATAAGGTCTGGCTTGTATCCTGAAAAGTTACCTGGCAAGGCAACTGCTGTGAAAGATGTAAAAGTACAGGAGTGGAAATTCCAAGGCACTGAAGAGATCACCTAAGAAATAAAATCATATTTTTAGTTTTTAAAAAATTGGCACCAGTATTTGGTTGCTCTGTTGAAAAATGAACGGAATAGAGGAACACAACATTGTAACACTGGAATTGAATTACTTATTTTTGTTTTTAACATGATTTTTATCAGTTCAGCAATTTGCCACTGCACTTACAACATTTCATTCTCTTTCTCATCAGTCTGAAATCAGGTTGTAAAAAAAGGGAAGAATGCCATTTAAGGAGCATGTTTCTACTTTAAAAATGTTTGTATTTTCCATGGAAATTCATGAGCAAGACTCCCATTTATAATCATGGTTGTTCAGGGAATAATTTGCTTTCCGCTGGCTATATATATATTGCTCCATACGATGCCGCAGGAAATATTTGCAAGCATTGACTATTTCCCTCCATGACTGAATTGTTGTGAAGAGAAGAAGAAACATCAAAGGGAGAAGATAGCAACTGGATTTCCATTTCAGGGTTTCATAAAAGAGGGATCTGTTAAGTTGCATCTGAGAATACATTGCACAAAAAGAGGTGCATTGTATGTTAAATGTATTCCAGCTCCTAAAAATCAGAGATTTTTGTGGTCTTGAAAAACACAGGTAATCCTTGACTCCAAAATTTCCATTGCTTAAGCAAGACAGTTGTTAAATGAGTTTTGCCCCATGAGTTTCTTGCCACAATTGTTAAGTGAATCACTGAAGTTGTTAAGTTAGTAACACAGTTAAGTAAATCCAGCTTCCCCATTGATTTTGCTTGTCAAAAGGTCACAAAAGGTGATCACATGACCCTGGACACTGCAACCATCATAAATACATGCCAAGTGTCCAAATTTTGATCATGTGACCATGTGAATGCTGCAACAGTCATAAGTGTGAAAAATGGTCATAAATCACTTTTTCCAGGGCCATTGTAATTTTGAATAATCACTGGATGAATAGTTATTAAATTGAGGACTACTTGTAATAAGATCCTGCAAGATTTACAGATGTTTTTCACTATCTTCCCCTAAATAGCAGACCAGAAAACATATTAGTCATAGGGGAAAATTAGGAATAAGTATAAGAGTTTATTGAAAAGGCTATAGAAGTTGATCTATTTTTCACCTGCCTATGTTATCAATTTTTCTTCATCTGGGAGAATCGGGGTAAATAAAGGCTTGCCCACTTTTTTTGGGGGGGGGGGATTGCTGATTCCCAACTCTGTGTTTTCTATAAAATGGCCTGTCCTAACATTTGAGGGACTCTGGGACATGCAGATTCAAAACCTCTGGAGAGAAGACCACCTCACAATAGCTAGCTTTGGATAACCGAATAACAGAGTTGGAAGGGACCTTGGAGGTCTTCTAGTCCAATGTTGTTGGCTAAAAACCACAACAATTGTAAACTAAACACCTGTCTTTTTTTCCATTTAATCATATTCAGTTCTCAGAGAGTGCCCTGACAAGTCCATGAGGTTTTCTTTTTCAGAAGTGGTTTGCCATTGTCTCCTTCCTAGGGCTAAGAGAATGTAGCCAGCCCAAGGTTACCCAGCAGGCTTTGTGCCTAAGGAGAAACTAGAACTCATTGTCTCCCAGTTTACACAAAATTTGAGTGCTGTATATTCTACAAGTTGTTTTATTTCACAATCTTTGAAGATCAAATTAAAAGACTAAATTCTGTTTTATAGTATGCTAGAAGTAAAAGTACTTTACTGGCAAAGCTGAACTCTCTCCTTTGTGGACCATCAACAGAAAGAAAGCTATCCTTTTGGCTTGAAATGATCTACAATGTTCCCAAAAACTCTTGATGATGAAGTAGTGTTCAGCATAAAGGAAAAGACTTGGAATTGCTATTTTGTAGGCAGACAGGAGCCATGCTAGAGGGCAACAAGGGCTGACATCACTGTAAAACCCTGAGGAGTGGGCCTCTAAAATGCTGTAATCAAACACAGTAGACAATTCTGATTCATAAAGTGAGCATTAAGTGTTATTTGTCAGTTGAGATGCAATGATGAACAATTTCATTTTTCAGACTCTCCTTCACATGCTGAGCTGCACTCCTCGGCCTCAACATCAAACTCTAATGTGCACATATTCACAACAATATTAGCAGTGAAGAAGCTATGCATGTGCAGCTCCCAAATCATGCAATATCAGAGCATCTCAGGATTGGAATTTGGGCTATTTTTGGATTAGCTAAAACTTTTAAAAAGAATAGAGTCCTGAGTATGTAAAATGATTCATATGTGTAGTGGAACACACAATCAGACTAAATTCTGAAGTAGCATACATAAAGAAATAACACTGGGTCTGAAAAATGCACACACACACATATACCAATTATAACTATTGTTATTTTTACCTGTTGGGTGGGATGCAAAAGCCAACATCACCACACTAGAAATAAAAGATATAATTAATTAGTAATTTTAATATACCAATAGATAGCCCATTATTTATTACAATAACTTCCTTAATCTAGGACTCTTCCAGAGACCTTCCTCAATTCATCTAAAAATATTCTCAAGGGGGCTCTTTGACTTATTTTCTGATCCATCTGGGTATCAGAATTCTATAAATACAGCATGCTTCTATATTTGTGAGTCTAAGATTGCAGAAAGACATTTGTTGCAAATGTAAGCAGCATTCCTGAATGTTGACACACACAAAAATATCCATTTTCTAGGTCCATTTGATTCTCAGTATAGATTCCATGGAATGCAGCATGACTGCTTTGGGGCATCACATTATATCACACTCAATTCAGAATTCACTCCTTTTTTATAACTAGCTGATAATGCATAGAAAAATTGCTTTGGTGTTTCCATCAAAATATAATTAAGTAAAAAAATAGCATTAAATAAGATGAATGAGCAATATGAATATGTTAGATATTAATTAAAGTCATTAAACTTAATGTATGTACAGTTATGAAGGGATGGTAAACATTCCATATTTTTCCTTAATCTAGATATAATGTACCTGAAAGCATAGTTTATGTATTGTTGTTCAGAGTTACTAAGGAGGGAAAAAAAGTCAGTTACTTTAATGTCAGAACTCTATCAAACAATGTCAATTACCCCTTAAATAATTAAATATACAAACATACACTTTTGATATTAACTTTTATTTTCTTTCAATTATGAGATTTCTTGAGTTTGATTTAGGCAGGTCCTTTAATCTGACAGATACATGTTAGCTTGACTGTATATTTATTGTGTGACATCTAGAGTTGTCTTGGAGATGAAAATGTTTCACCAAGGTAGTTAAATACTCATGGTGTGTAGCTAACAAGAACTGGCAGAAGTTTAATCAAGCTTATCTTCCCATCATTTCTATGATAAGGTGACAGAAATTGCTAGAGTAGTGTTCTTGGTTCCAGAAAACTATAGATCAGGCTTTCCCACACATTTTTCACACTCTGATCTAAAACAAGCATTTTTTTTCTTCATACTAGAAAGTGAGATGTTTAATTGGTCTATGGAATTAGAAAAAGATTGACAATTTTTTTTCAGAGATTGTCCTCACTCAAAAATATAGTCATCTGTAAATTATGTATCTATATTTCAATTATATTTTCAGGGAGTAACCAATTATTTATGGAGCCTGTCTTATCTTACTTTCTGTTGCCACTGACTTTGGCTTGAGAGATGGACAACTGATCTGGATGAGCAGGATGCATCTGCTGAAAGTGTCCTCCTATTATGAGGTGTAAAGGGAAGAGCTTGATGGAGGGTGTTCTTTGTGCGGACTCCCCTCTTTTGGAATAAGGTGCCTCCAGAAGCAAAGATGGCTCCCATGCTCATTACCTGAAGGCAAATATAAATTTGGTATTTTTGGAATGTCTTTGACTGGGGATTGGTTGTATGAAGTTAATGAAGTCAGAGAGATTGTTACTCTTTTCCATCAAATTATATATCAGTTATTATGTGTTAGACCTGTACACTGCCTGGAGTCCCTCAGAACTGAGGCAATCAATAAATACCTTTTGTGCTCTAGAGACTATTTAATTATCATAATGAATGATAAGAATCTTCTACTGAACAATATTTCCATTCATTATATCTGTTTCTAATAATGCTATTCTTTCAAACCAGGTTTTTCTAGACATGTTGGGACCAAAAGTAATTTCCAGAATTTTCAGCTACTACTGGATAGATAAAGGAAGGTAAAGGAGTCCCTGCAGATTTTACTCCACTAGTTGTTGCCGACTATAGGTGGTGGTGCTCATCTCCCTTTCAAGGCCATTGAGCCAGAGCTGTCCGAAGACTTTTCTGCGGTCATGAAATCTCAGAGTGCAGTTACCTTCCCACCAAAGTGGTACCTATTTATCTACTGGATAAGCTGGCAAAGAAATTTTGAGAATTTTAGTTCCAATACTTCTTAAGGGTATCAAACTATGGAAAGTTAACCTATACTTGCAAAAGGCAACCATCAATTTCTTCCTTCTGTCTCCTTATTAATCCTTCTTAGTCTTTTATTTTAATTATATAAAGAACTAAAGAATATAATATTTTTTTTCCTTCTTCAGACCAGCTAGTGTTATTATAAATATTTCATATTCAGAAAAAAAACATAAATCACCTTATAGAATTTGGTTTCCACAACTTGTAAAATACTTTGTAAGCACCTGTGAAAGAAAAAAACATGAAGTTGGAGTGTTAATACATTTTGCATACTCTGGTACAGCTAAGGAACAATTTCAGAAAGGGAGACACAGAGCTATGGTTAAAGATCTACTTGCCTGTAAAAAAATCCAAACCTTCTATAGCATCAACATTATTTCAGCTTGGGTTGCATTTTGTATTTATAACAATCTTTTTTCCTATCTAGTACAGATTAAATTTCTTTTCCTAATTCTGAAATTAAAAGAATTGTAAAAAAAAAAAATCTCTGTGCTCAATCTCCCACTTGATTCTGTTAATTTACTTTTCCATTTTCACAATGCTATATAATTCAGTATAAAGTTGGACCAAACATGGACCTGTGGAGAGGACATACAGTTTTTTATTACACGATTTTCTATTCCAGCAGAAAGTAACAAAGACAGTGCTTATGTAAGCCACCGGATACTGTATGGAGTAAAGACAGAAAACTGAGACTCATAGCAAAGAGGAGCTATGCGTAGGCCAGAAAGTTGAATTATTTTTTTGCTAATTTATTAAAAACTTACCAACACATAGCAGGTGTATGACGGCCCAAAAATAGCCATCTGTATCAAACTGCAAAATAAAACATCAAAGTGCCCTTGTTTCAATTGTGACTGTTACAGTAAGGAATACTTTAATAAGTAAAGCATCTTATGTATCATGTCACCACACCAACAATGTTATAGTTTTCATAGACAATTATATAGAAAAAGCAAAACTAGCAATCTCATCTTTGGCCATATCTACCAATAAACAAGCCCAAAATACTCCTAAAAGTAATTCTAAAGAAATTCTCATGCATTAAGAATAAGATAGAGGAAAAACCTTCTGTCACAGAGAACAAAAAGTTTGAAGAAAGTGCAAAACTGGTTTTGGCACCCTGTTCAAACTGCAGCAAGATATAAAATGGAGAGGTGCTGAGGAACATTGTATTAAAATGCATCCAATTTCAGAGGGGTGGGTTATAAACACATGTATTATTATACACAGTGAAATGAGAAATTTAAAATACCCAATGAAAATAATATTCTGCATATGTTTGAAGTTATAAAGGGCCATAAATATATTTGCTTTTTATTGACTTGCTTAGTTCCACAGCATACCTGAAATGCTAACATGCATGCTGACTGGAGAACTCTGGGAATTGAAGTCCACACATTTTAAACTTGCCAAAGTTGAGAAACTCTGTTCTAGGTAAAATATTCCTTAGTTCAAACCATTTAGTGAAGTTCATTCTGTCACTGTTTCAGGCATCTGTTACAAGAGCGTTCGTGCTTTTCATAGCAAGTTCGGGATTTCTTTGAAAACAACTAACCTGTGGGTCATAGAAAGGAAGCCCCCCTGCGGCCAGCAAAAGAATCAGCACTCTGCAGTTAAAGATAAAAAGGCCACTTAGCACCAGAGATTCCAAGAAATTATGTTTCTATTTCAAACTGTGGTTAAAAATAATATATATTTTTTATGTTAACATTTCTTAGACTTCCTTCCACTAGATCAGAAAGTACCTATGTCATTCCTGCCCCATTTGTTTTTATTCTCATAATAATCCTTTGAAAGAGTATCTGGTCCAAAATCCCCAGGGGACCTCGTGACTGATCAGAGATTTGAGTGCTAATTTATGTCTCAAAGTTGCTCTTTCAAACAGAAACTGGACTGCTTTTTCCCCCGAGGAAGAGAATCTCCACATACACAAATGCTAATGTACTAATTTAATCAGCCTGGCTTCAATCTCATATTTATTATTGTGTATTATCATTAAAACATGGAAGCAAAAGTTGGACTTTGAAGAAACAGGACAGGAAAAGTATTGATGCCTTTGAACACCTTTGAACTTTTAGTGTTGTACAAGATCATGAGAATACCGTAGATAGCCAAGAAAACAATTTGACCAAGTCAACCTAGAGTTCTCACTTGAGGCGCAAATGACCAGGCTGAAATTATCCTACCTCGAACACATTATGCCAAAAGTTTCTAATGCTGGGAAAGGTGGAAAGAAGGAGAAGTGGAAGACAACCAGTAAGGTGGACGGGCTCAATTACAGTGGCGATAAGTGCACAGAGGCCTCTGTTTTTTCATTTAACATAAACACTGCTCCTAAACAACCCTAATTTGAAATTGTTTGATAAAATGACCTATTTTAAAATGAAATGATTTTTTTTTGTCTGGCTACCATACAGACAAACCCCCAAACTTACAAAATCAGTATTAGGAAAAGGAATCCAATGATCCTAAAAAAAAGATATGGCCCAGGGACGTAATAGCTTTATGGCATTCCATGTTGGCCCATTCATATTTCTTGCATGAACAACAGGTGCCAGTGATATCATATATAGGGATGGAAATATGTGATACATTTTCCTTTTTCTAAAGGGTTCCTGGAGATTATGAGAAATCAGGGTCTTACCCATTCCCACAGGCAAATAACCTCCCTGAAATTGCTTTCAATTTTAATTGTATTAAGGAAAATATACAAATATACAAAGTCCTAATCAAATGAATTCTCAAAGGTTTCTTAAATGAGCTTTCTCTTCCCTGCTGTTCTCTTGATAAATTAGATGAAACTCCTATAATTTCTATCTGGCCTGACAATCAACTCCTATAGGACAAAAAGTTAGGAAAGGCTGACAAAGTTCAAAGTAGTTTGAACTTTTTTACAGAGCAAGTAAAAAAGCTGTTTCCTGTTTCCAGCAGGTTCTTTTTTCTCCACTATATTTATATCATAGTTTTTTATACTTTAGCATACCTAAACAATTGTCAAGGTTATTTGAAACATTTTTCCTACTTAAATGTAATCACATAATTAGAGAATAGAAAATGTATTACTAAACCACCCTATCAAATCTTGACAAATGCAAATTGAAGCCCAGTTATAATCCTGAAAAAAGACTGTTCTGAAACAATAATATTTTAAACAATCGTATTTTTAATATAAACACTATGTACATTGGTCATAGGTTTTAACAGGATTGAGGTTTAACTAAATAAATGCCACATACATTGCAACCTACATAAGGTAGGTCTCAATTAGTGCAGCTAATAAATTTTACGAAAATGGTTGTATTATTCGAATTTGCACTATTCAAAGTGATATTTCTATCACTTTGCTATGCTGGTTGGGAAATTCTGGGAGTTGAAGTACACATGTTTTAAAGTTGCCATGGTTGAAAAATACTGTTCTAATATATTATTTTCTTCCTTTTCTCCATTTTGCACACATGAAGATGAGTAGCATCTGAACCCCAACCTCAACCTCAATTGCAGAGGGGCTCGCCTCAACTGAGCACACATTAACTTTGCATTAACTGAATTCTGAGTTGCATTAAACATGATCTGGTAACAATTTACAATTCACACTAAATTGAATACTGCATTATTCAAACTTGCACTAATCACAACCTACCATATAATATATGATGAACACTCCTAACTCTTTATTAAATAGAGGATCAGCTGTTCATGTATTGTCTCTGTGGAATTCCATACATATCCACATTGGACAAACATTGGAAACTTACCTGCAGAGTTTTAGGGCAGAGTTCTGCTGTTAAGAAAAAAAACACAATAATATCAAAAACTCCACCTTCAAAACATGATTAATGAAAGAAAACTTTACCATGCATTTGAATGTCACCTGTTTTCTGATAGAATTTCATTTATTATGATTTTAGTAATAGAAGGATAAAACATATTTTACCTCACAACCAGATTTCACAAAGATTTCAGGCTGTTTCCTTAGCATTGTCTCCAATATGCTGGACTGGGCATCCAGTTGTCTATAGATCATATATATATCATAAACTTTTTAAAATAATCTCTAGAGATCCTATATATCACTATTCCAAATGCTGGTAGCAAACTTTCTATCACCAGCTACCCAAATAAATGAAAGAGAATGTATCCCCCTCCAAAGATTATATCTATCCCACATTGTGGTAATAGATTGTTTAGCAGATGGAACAGCTCCATAAAATACTTTAAAAGTTTATACTTATGCAACATGTTTTATATATAAATAATTATCAGTATTAAACATCGTTAAATGTCCATATATATAGTTTGTATTTACACTAAAATGTGTGCTGTGGATATCAAATCCATCTTAAACATTTTGTGTAAGATTTGGCAACCACTTCCTGGTGATTTTATGGAAATTCCAGGGATTTCAGGAATTATTATGAAAAAGAGAGTTATGATTGTTCTAAGTTACTCAATAAAGGTTTCAAAAAAGGTTTCAAGCTGGGAAACAGTTCCTCAGGATGCTGGACAGATGAAAAAAAAGAGAGAAAAACGTCTTGAATCAAGGTCAACTTCTTTCAAGCACTACCACATCCCCATCTTGAAAAGTGGTCCTCATCGTTTGGAAAACTCAGGAATGGACAGCACAAAAGACTCCAATAAGAAAAGGAGAGTGGGAGATATCAAGAGGCATATGAGAATAAGGCAGTGCCATGATTAAAATACAACTCTTGTAGGTTCAACCTAAGGCCTCCTCAAAATAAGCTTTGCTTTGGCAAAATCACTTATGAATCTTCAAAATAATATTTATTTTATTAAACAAATTTATATGGCTGTCCAACTCATATGCAGATGACTCTGAGCAGCTTACATTTAAGTAATACAATTTTATTATCATATATAGTTTTCCCTTCACATGCCTTCTCTCTTTCTCTCCATCTCTCATACACCTTCAAAGGTTTGCTGTAAATATACCATCTCCTAGAAGAATTAAATTATTTGAAATTAATTCGCAAAAATATTGTATTTAACATGTGCATGCATTAATGTCTGAAATATTTAGCCTAAGAAAATGTAGTTAACAAAGGGTTTAGATAAGCCTGATATACAGGGATATAAAGGCCATTTAATTAATTCTCCATACCTCTTTCTGCACTGAGGCTTCCACTCCATAAAATATAACATCTGCAGCATTGTGTAAGGTAAGAAAGATAGGAATTGGCTGCCAGGAAAGAAAATGGGACCAACAAAGTTAGCATTGCAGACACTGTAAATTAAGCTGCCCATCACCTGCCCATCTGATGGCACTAACAGCAGACATTTGATAGGACCCCTCAGAAGTTTTTCTTCAGTTTCAGTTTGTAAAAGTTTGCTACACACTTGAAGACATCTAAGTTAGAAGTGAGGAAAGCAAAGACTTCTTTACACTGCCCTGATGCTCAGAGCTATCACATGGTATCCCTGATGGGAGGAAAAGTTGCAGTGGTTGTAGGCCTGCCTCCATCTTTGAAAGAGATGCTATTGTTGTGACTACATCAACAGGGCCATTCTTACTGAAACGGAGGGAGGGAATTGTGTACATATAGTACCACAGATTTTCCCTAATAACTCATTTTCTTATTCCAAAAATGGAATGGAAACATGGAAAGTGTGAAATACTGAAAGTCTAGACAAATTAACTTATAAGAAAATCTTTTTAGATATGAGGTCTCTTTGAAGTGTTTTTTAATATTTTGACTCTAGCAAATGTTTTCAATAGACAATTTATTTGTTCTTCTGTTATTCTAAGTTAACTGAAGATACAAAACATGCTCAAGAGTGACTAAGTCTAAGAGACTGCAACTACAAAAGTTTCGTTTTAATTACCTGGGAATTTGTAAGAACCAGTATTAAAAGAAAACAAGTGAACAAGGCACAGAGATAACAAGCCTTTCATCAGAAGCAGGAAAAGAAAAGGAAAAAAAAACAGCTCACAGCTCCACTCCTGGGCTTGTTGCCATTTTTGTTGCTGAGAGGAAGATCCATGGCTAAGCATAAGTTTCTTGAACTAGTGCACAATGAAAGGAAACACTAGAATAATGCTATCCTAGGAAATCTGACATCAGAATTTACATTTTCCCTTTTCTGCAGCCAAATCAACACATTTACACACACACACACCTTTCCCCTCCCTAATGCTATTGGCTCTTCATAGGGCCAAGAGATGTGTTTTCCTGCCAACTATGGCTCCAGATTGCCCAGCTCAGCTAACTTTCACCAGATGTTTATTGTCTTTCATCGTCATTTTTAGACCTTTTAGACTTTAGGAAAGGAAATTCAGTATGTTGGACCAATCAATTTTAGTTCCCATCTCTCCAAATCTATCATCTGATCAATTCATTTCAGCCAGATGAGGATCCATCTCATTACAAACCTCAATTCTTAGACAAAGGAGAAGCAAGCAGGCCAACTTATGCCATTAGGCCCTGTTTTGACAGCAGCATTCTGAATAATATCTGTGATATTTCAACTGCAGAAATCTCCTTTGTGATGCTTCTTGGTCTGAATCCTTTTATGGGAGGGATAATGAAGGGTTAAAGCAGGGGTGTCAAACTCACAACGTCACGTGACGTGTCACGATGTATCGTGACTTTTTTTCCATTGCCGGCAATGGGGTGGGCACGGTTTTGGCATGACGCATCCGGCCCGCGGGGCAACAGTTTGACACCCCTGGGTTAAAGGAATTAAGAGGAGGACAGGAATTTGGGCCCAGTCCAATGTTGATCTTCATGTTTTCATAACTTGGTACACAATTCTTGTATGAGTGGTTTGTAGCACAGATTTATGTTTTTACTTAAGATCACCCATTGATTTCAAGGCCAGCAAGTAATAAAGAATGACCAATTCATTGATGGAATTATTTTCACAATTATTATATGTATTGGTGCAGCAGCCTTTTGGGTACTACTTTATGAGTGATATGGGACTGAAGGAACATCTTTCATATTAATCCATGCCACACATATTCAAAAGCTGGAGTCAAATTGCACAGATTTTCTGCAGAATTGGGAGTTAGAAAGGGAATTTGCTGTTTACTGTTTGTGCAGTAAGCCCTCTTATGACTTCTAGAACTATCTATTCAATTTTCAATGTTCTACATGTAGTCTTTAACTATGGTAATATTAATTACTTCAACCTTATATATTTGTAGTGAAACATTAATAAAAAGGCATGCCAAATACTATTTGCATATCTTACCAATCTAGATAAGGCCCTGGAACCTGAATAAATAATACCCACAAAAAGTGCGGAAGCTGGAAGCCATGATAATACTTCAGACCTGTAACAAATCATCATCATCATCATCCTTCATATATTTTCATGTCATCATATTCTATTTATGAACAACCTCAGAGGACATCCTTTTTTTCCTGAATAAAAATAATTTCAGCCAAAGAAAAATACAAGCATCACTTTGATTAGATGAGAATAAAATATATAGTTAAAATAAATCCAAATAGGTATGGTCTCTGAATACTTCAGCAACACATTGATCTGTGTCTGCATTTTCTGATAACTACTTTATTATTATAAGTATGTGTGTGTGTGTATGCATAAAGTGTGAGTGAATTCAAATGGCCTTATTAGTATTGATATCATGTTTTGAAAGTGCCTTAAAATGTACTTTCAAGAATACTGTGGAAGCAAATAACAATTTATAAAAAATACTTTATATTATAGTCAGGAAAAAGGGCAAACTGTTTCAATAAAATAAAAACATTTGATTGATGTTTAATTGTTGACCATACTGAAAGTACATATGATTTAAATCCAAGGGTTATGCATAAATCCAATTTAGCTGATTGCTACCTGATTTATAGTTCAAATTATTCATTAACATATGCTGGAATCTCTTAATACTTTACAACCAGATAAGGCTAACCATAAGTTTGAATATTATCATCCCTTTTAAGGACATTGGTCCAGATAAATTTCCTTAGGGCCAATCAAGCAACAGCAATTACACTGTTGGTAAAATCCAATCAGATGCTTCCTTAAAATATTCAGAGTCATCTGAGCTGGGAGAAAAATAAAGCACCAGGCTTGAGAACAAGACCTCCATAGAGATCACTGACCACAGTGTGAAGTTTTAAGAATCCTTGGCCATATAAGAAGCAATGGAAAAGGGCACAAAAGTTGTTCCCATGATGTAACCACTGAATTCTGTACTGCCAAGAGGGTTGGAAAGAATGTCTACAACTACAGGAAATGCTTTAGCAGCAATCCTTCTTATGGGCCAAATCATACAAATGGTGAAAATCGGAGTCTGCTATAATGACTGTAGAAGCTCTGGGCTGTATATTTTTAACATGTAAGGAAGAAATATGTAATATTGCACAAATAGAAAGGATCACTGTATCAGTGACTTGGGGATGACAGATCAAAACTGCAGTTCTATTATTACTTTTTCACAATGAAACTTGACAATAGCTTTTAAAGAAAAAATCAAAAGCATCAATAAAAAAATCAGTATCCAAACAAAAAGCAATTCAGGCTTCCTTTGTTAATGAACTTAAAAGCCGAGTTCATTTAGAAACTATTTAAGGTTGCTACTGTATATAGGTGCCTTCTTTGCCTGTCCATTCAGAGGAACAGAATGGAAAAGAAAAGCTTCAAAGAATATACCTATATCAAAGCAAACTTTCAATTCTTGAATATTTCAATCCATGCTATACTTATAGAAAATAAATTATATTATAAAACGATGGTTTTCAATATTATTGCAATTAATACAGAGAAAATTAGTAATGTAAAAGATGATAATTAAACTGAAAATTAATTTAAAATTCACAATTCTCCCAATTTCACATTACAGCTCAGCAACAAGTATAAAACTGTGGGTTATAAAAGAGTATACAAAATGTATGAAAAGAACTACAAAGATACAATATTAGGTGTTTTTTTTAAAAAAAAACCCAATTGCATATATTTTAAAAAAAATCCATCCAGAAAAAATAATTTCAATTAATCAAATATAACATGAACAGAAATAAGAAACTAAGAGAAATCCAAAGTGGCCGATACAACCATTCCTCATTCATAGCATCCCTAAAGGCAAAGCATATTTTGAAGAAAGCAAATGGCAAAATGGTTGAAGAGAGGAAAGAACTCATCACTTAAGCACTGTCTCAGTTATTATGTTTGACATTTCTATGTTCATTCTTGAATTGGATTATCCAGTTGATAATCAGAGGGATTATTGGACAAGACTATGAAGGCTGTACGGTATGTTAACTGTCAGACAGAAATATAGAAGATAGAGTGCTTTACAGTATAAATTTTATAATTTATTTCACACTGATATTAACATTTTGGAATAAATTAACAATTGTTTACATAAAATTTACTCAATTCTGAATTTGAAAGACTGCAGTACATACCTGATGGGAGAGTCTTAAGCTCAAGATTTATTCAAATATATTTATTCTTCAAAGCACCTCTGTGCTACAGTTACAAATAGCAAATCTGTATCCCAAATAATTAGTCCACTTGTTCAGTTACACTGAGTGATAAACTCTAAAGCAAAATTCAGCAATCCATAAAATGGATTGAGGTTGTAGGATGAACACTCAAAACAGGAATCCGGTATGAAAAGTTGATCATGGCTGATTCAAAAATTAAGAGAGAGTAATTTTGTCTATATTAATGACACATTCCCTCAGAAAAAAAAGTTTCTTATCATTGAGGTGTTTCATTAATACGTACAAATCTGCTCAATTCTCAGAGAAGAACTGTGTCTTTTAACATATTTAGCTAATGTACTGATGGAGAATTCTACTTACATATAAAAATCGAAGTGGTCTAAGTCATCTATGTAACCATTTAATTGGATTACTGTTAAACACACTACAGTACATGGAGCTGCCTTTGAAGACTATTTAGAAGTTAGTAAGAATGTGCAGAGCAGTCATACAGAGTGCATTACAAAGTGTGTTAGTTAAAGCATATGTCTGATGTGGAAGATTCACACAACTGTTTCAAGGCTTTTTGCCACAACTATTGAAAGTCTATGACCTTTTTTGGTAGACAGGATTGCTTTGACCCAGAGATAGGAAGTGAATTTTGTCAAGTATCTCTGCTTTGCACAATACTAGAAGTAAAACAGCCTGCAAAGAATTTCAAAACGTTTTTGATAATCTAATGAAAAACTCCTCTTATGTATTGTCTGCATGCTTATTTGTCTTTAGATTTAATCAAAAGTGATGATGTTGACTTTTATAGTACGCAAATATCCTCTTCCTTTCAGATATATAGAACATAGATGCATTTATTGCTGAACTATGAAATAACAGTCATTATTCTCTGGCTTAAATTACACTGACATCTAGTGGGGTAAAACCCATTGCTCCAAATCTAAAAAAATATAGTAAAGAAAATGATGAACAAAATAATTGGGATGTTTTGAAATATTACCAGTCAAAAGGCGTGCATATTTCAAACTGCAGTATTTTTCATGGAACAAAGCATGACAAAAACCCAGGGAAAAAACATGAAAAAATTGTAAGAGGAAGAAAAAGTTGTCTAGGCCTCTCTTAAACCCCTAAAATGAGATTGTTAATAAAAGTCTGGAAGCATCCAATGTTGCTGCTTCTTTTTTAAAAGAGATTGTATTAGGGTAAGAGAACAGAAGTTAAACATCTGCTGCACAAAATTATGCCACAATTTAGCGTTTTATTTGCATATAAATAACCACCTACACCCACCCATATTTACTCTCAGGTATAACTAAAATGATAATGCTGACAGGAATCAATAGGAATCCCTTATTACCTATATAATGTTTAAAAATCTGAGTAATTGGCTAAAAATAATTTCATATTTCTAAGGTAGCCAGCATGAATTTATCTTATTTAACATTAAACTTGATTTTCCTTTCCCTAGGGAACCCAGCCTTCATCAAATAATAACCCAAAGTAATAAATATTGTGAAGAGTTTTTCACTGGAATATTGCTGACATTCAAGAAACAGGGTTGTTATGTTTGCTAGTGTTTTTAGCTCTAGATAGCATCTGACATTCAAAAGCTGGTTTTTATGAAATTGAGAAATCTACTCAATGTTTATGGCAATTTTAGTAGTAGAAAAACACCCATGGTGCATATATCATGCAACATACTTGATCAAAATAGGAATTATGAATTTCATGAATATAGGAGTAAAGTCATAGATAACTGTCAAAAGTATCAAGGTGGCAAGGACGACATGATCAAATCTCTTTTGTTTTAGTTTTATTGCACATAAAACCTCCCAATAACGAAAACAATTTAAAAAAAATGTCTTTTCTAAAAATTCCACTTCAGAATACAATCAAAGTATGTGGTAAAATAATATATCTCTCACTGGATATTAATCTAAATATTGTACTTCAGAGACTATTTATTAACATTAGTTTATTTATTTATGCTGCACTTTCACCTATACCTTGAACTGCTGCTGATCTCAACCCAGCCGATTTTCCAGGAAACATGTAAGAGAATTCCACCAACAAGTGTCTGCCACCTGCAATTACAACACATGTAAAAAAAAATATAAGTTAAAAAAATATGTGATATTTATAATCTGTAATGGAGGCTCCTGGATTCTGTAAAATGTATAGGATGTGAAATTTCAGTTTCTAGCAACAGAGGCTTTATGCTTTTTTTAAATCTCAGAGTGTGCTGCTGTTGCCATTCATGTGGATTCCTACTGTTTTTTTTAATTATTAGAGGGTTTTTTTTCAATTATTTGGGAGCTTAGGAACAAAGCTACTGTATCCATCTAATTTAGTAATGTAGGTGCCCTTAGGACTTTTGATGGGAATCTTTCCTAGGCCTACACTGAATATTAGTGGTAGAGTGTGGACAAGTTGCTTGGAAAGCACATGTCCAATAATGAGAACATACACTTCAATAATCACTTTTTATCAGAGAACATATGTTTGTAAATGACACAGAAGACATTTTTATATTTCTACCACATGTGATGAAAAACTGAGCCCTTTCTTCTGGGAGTGTGTAGATTAAATTAAATCATAAGGTTGGTACACTGAGTAAGAACCAAATGGAAATAAGCAGTATGAACTAAGAGACCTTAGATACACACAATGACAAATACATTTCAAGCCATTTTCCTCTTTTTTGTAAACAGACAGATGAGAAAAAGTCTTGTTTTATTAGTTTTATTAAGGTACTGGGTCCATTTAATCCCCCTATAGTCAAACTGTTCACATCTTAACTATATACCAAAAGCTCTGTAACATTAAGAATGGCTTGTTTTTTTCTTCTTCCCTATTCACACGTGTAACCACAAACTGCACTTGTTCAGTTTGAGTTAATATGTGATGAAAGACACCATAGGCTTAGCGAATTGTATAAATCTAACAAACAGTGGCTTTATAATGAAACATGGTTGAGTATAGAGCTACCATATCTGGGCTGTCACTGCTAGATAGTAATAACAAAGTTAGAGTTTTCTGTATCTCTGCTGCAATTTAGTGTTGTTCAATTTTTTTCAGCCCAGATATGAAACCATACCTTAGTATGGTATGCAAACCATGTTTGCACATCACATCTACAGACCAGGATAATCTTGCTTATTGTGATCAATAGAAATGAAAACAAAGCATGCATATATTATTCCCACAACTTACTGTTATTAGGATATAATATAGCCTGGAGGGTCAGCAATCAGGCTTACTAATAGGAAATGTAGTCCAGAAGGATACTAGGTAAGCATAATACTGTAAGAGCTCTCCAGGTGAGGAAAAATAGCAATTGAAAAACATGCAGTACAAAGATTAGCTTCTCTCTGGTTCAATCCCCATTGATTAAATACTTCTTTTTCATATATACAGTATATGAAATTATGCTTACCCTTGAAAAAGTGTTGGATAGGTGAATTTCAGGACAGATAGGACATACTGGAAAAATCAGAAAACACGACTTTATATATTATTTATACACATGCATGAAAATATATTTTATATAAATCATAGCATACTTTTATGACTCAATAGGCATAGTGGGAATGTGGACTAGATCATTCACACAAAAGAGCTGCCATTATGATTATGGACAGTCACAACCGCCAGAAGGTTGTATCTGCTCCTTATCACTTTTACTAGATGTCTTTTTTCCCAATAACTTTATTGAAAATTATATTACACAGATAAAACTAATAGTACAAGCTACATAGTACAGAAATATATTAAAACGTAAAACATTAAAAAGTACAGAAAAAGAAGAAAGAAGAGGGGGGGGAAGAAAAATAAGAAAAGGAAACCTCCTCCTTCATCTCCAGTTGACATTAACAACTTATCAGTTTCTTAAAGTAAAACCAACATCTCTTCATCCCTTACATCACTCCAATTTCTATAAATCCATCTCTAAAACCTCATTTCTCTACATTAATCAGAAAGAATCCATTAAGGCTTATCAGAAATAATATAACTGTTACAAACTGTATCTGTAACACTTGATTTGAATCCTTCCTTTCATATTTATCTCCATTTAAACATATACCCCCATTTCATCTCAATTAAACAAAATCTTTAAAACATCATCCAATCCTAGTTAAAAAAAAGCCATTAAATCAAGTGTGTATTTTTTCTTCTTTGTCCCAATAATTTTTAAATTCCTCAAAGAGAATTCTAATATTCTAACAAATTCTCATGCTTTGTCTCTTCTCTCAAAATTCTTAACATCTTTGTCAAGTCCCTTTTGTAATTCCAGTGTGGCAACTTTTATCACTTTTATAACATCTTTTAATTCTTCTGTAAAGGTAAATAACTTTAAAACTTCCATTCATCATATCCAAAAAATATATTTTAAGATAGCCATCTAGTGTCCAAATTTCAAAATCATCATATCAATTATTTTGAAGTATAAATACAATTATCTCAATTAACTTCAAAGTTTTAAATCAAGCCCATCTGAGCCTTAATCTATTTAGAACTTTCTAAAGCCAACGTTAATCATCCTTTTGCTGTATATTTCAAAAATACTTTTTGTTACATATGCTTATATTTTTAATTAAACTTTTTGCTTTTAAAGGATTGGAAAAAAAACACAGCCAATGATTTCAATAAAATTTGCCAGTCTGAATGTTCTCGATCTTTAAAAAAGAACTTTAAAAACAGCAAAAAACCAAAACAAAATCAAATCCATGAGATTAAAAGTTGAGCCTCAGTCAAACTTAAAATTCATACAGGCAACATTAATGGCTATAAGCACAATGAAATCCTGCAACTCTCAGCTAAGTGCAAGCCAACTGCAAAAAAGCAATTCCTGCAATCTGCTCACAAAAAACCCCAGCTGTACTTATGAATAATCTTGCAATTTCTCCTTATTCTGGAGAGATTTCGGCAGCCCAAATTTTGAGGACCATATTTGAGGACCATTTTTAGCCTATTCTGGAAGGGTGACAGTTCACTATGATGGCTCACTGAAAACTCCTCTTTTCTTTCTTTTCTGGATTTTTTTTCATAGACCTCACTGGCCTAAAAAAGCTTTATCATTTTTATTGGATAAAAAGATGTTTAAGCTGGTAGTGAACTAGAAATTAGAAGCTCATGAATTCTGATTCATCCTTAGGCACAAAAGTTAGCTTGGTGATTTTAAGTTAATTACTTTTTCCAGCACACCTCATTGGGTTGTTGCTTTGGGGAAAATAGGAAGTGGGACAATTATGTATGCCACCTAGACTTGTAAAAAATAAAGGCAATATTGAAATCTAATGAATAATTGTGTCTGAATGATATTATAAAGACATACTTCATTTCCTGGGTGTATCCTCACTTTGTTTTGAAAATTGTATTTGAAAATGTAATACTGAGAGCATTCATTATATTATTATAAAGTGACCATGGACAAGCCACACATATTGAAGATGTATGTGGCTTCATGCCCAAAATTAGAAGCCAATAATTGTCTAACATAAAATTAGAAGCCAGTAATTGACTAACACAGTATGTATTAAATGAACACATTCCTCTCCCTATCACAGAATATTTAGATCTACTTTTGTGAAATGACGAGACAAGTAATCAGCTGTTAAGATACAGTAAGAGTATAAATTTAAGGTGAAGATCATGGAATGCTGATTCAGTATAAAGAAAAATAAAGGAAAATAGTGAATAACTGATAATTGACCATGTTTTTTCAGAATATAAAGTGAGCAAGGCCACATTTTGAGGGGAGAATCATCAATTGTATGCATGCTCCCTTCATTACTATACTGTAGACTGGTCATATCAAAATTATCTCCCAGGAGATAACAATGGGTGTGTATATGGACTCTTAACAAGAACCAAGTTAAATAGTGGAACCAATTATTCACAGATTTTGGCTGGCTTCTTTTCCCTGAAGATGTTCAGAGACTAGACAGCCATTTGTTAAGGATCCTTAATTTGAATTCCAGGACTGAACTGGGCATTGGACTCAACTCAATGATTATGAGATCAATATTAATTCGATAGCTTGTGTGTGTGTGTTTCCTAAAAATTGAGATAAAAGGCTATTTTCATTATCATATCTATATTAACTGACCAATAATTTACCCTATTAACTTCACTTTCCAGATTTACATTGAACACTGAACTATAAACTAACTATATGAACCTCTCAATATACTAGGGTGAAATGTGGTTGGTTGGTTTGAAGTTCAGAGTGTCAGACTCAGCTAGAGTTTTCTAGCTTTACTAGTATTTATTTACTAGTTTGTAGTTCAACGTGTCAAACTCAGCTAGAGACAGTTTTTCTTTTATTAGGGCATTTGACTTCTAGACTGCAATCACTATCTGATATTAAGTCCCATTGAAACTTGGAGAACTTATTTTCCATGCAAATTGTGCATGTTTGTGAATTAAATCAGCTGAAATCTTCCTTCACAGACTGTCCCCTGAAGACGGTGGATTTCCCATTGTTCTCTTCCCCAATTCTCATTGTCAGGCAGGATGCTGAATGAAGGCTGAATGAAGGAACTGCGGTGTTCAAATACAAAGCGCTACTGAGTCAGATTTCACAAAAAAGCGAACCTCTACAAGCAGGTTTTAATCATGGAGAAATACACATCGGGCAACCCTTGAACTCCTCTGAAATGTTGGAATCCTAAGCAGACCACCCCAAACCCAACCAGAGGAAAAGGAATACAGAATGGTCAGTTTGTAATACTTGTCGTTGGTAGCTCCTTCATCCTCACCTTGTTGGTGAAATAAGAACTCAAGTAGAACAAACAGAAAGCAAGACCAGTGGCAGGTCTCTTGAAAGACATCAGTCAAAGCATGTCACCAGGCTTGGAGCAGAGTTAAAGCATCTCCGTCTGGCTGCATGTGGCTGCCATAACAGGGACACGTCGCTGATGCCTTTGCTCCAATGAGCGCAAAGAAAAGGAGCCGAGGAACAGCCTTCTTAAAGGGGTAGTGCTCCCTCTAAGTTGTATTTCTCAGCTAGACCTAGAGCAGGGGTTGCTGGCTCAGGAATTCTGGGAGTTGAAGTCCACGAGTCATAAAAGAGCCAAGGTTGCCTACCCCTGATTCCTAGAGCATGCTGTCTGAGGAATTCTGGGAGTTGAAGTCCGCATATCTCATAGTTGCCAAGGTTGAGAAATACTGCTCTAGAGCAGTATTTTGGTTTCAGGACCCCTGAAAGCCAGTTGGCTTTATTGAAGACAACCAAAGTTAATGGGTTATAACTATTGATATATACTGCATTAGAAATTAAAACAGAAATGTAAACATATTTATTTGACTTTGCAGACTCCCTGAGACACCCAGATGGAGTCTTGAAACTGCTTCTCCAGAGCAAAGAAAGTGTTTGTACTCCAGCTGTTTTCAGAAAGGACTTAGACCAGGGGTAGGCAACCTTGGCTCTTTTATGACTCGTGGACTTCAACTCCCAGAATTCCTGAGCCAGCCATGCTGAGGAGAAAGGGAGAGTTTCCAAGCTGAGCCATGCTGGCTCAGGAATTCTGGGAGTTGAAGTCCACGAGTCATAAAAGAGCCACAGTTGCCTACCCCTGACTTAGACCAAAGGAATAGATTGGCAGAGTATAGCTGATATTTGCGAAAAGGCATGCTGTCTTAGAAACTTGTCAGCATAATTTTGACTAAGATTTTCAAAATGCAAAATGGGATATGTGGAGTCTTTGGTGCGCTATGAGCTTTTACTCAAAAGCACAAAAACCGCTTTTGTTTTGAAGCCATTTTTGCAACCTGATGACCGTTTATTCAACTGTTCCCTGATCCTGCATCTATTCAAGCTCGGGGAGGACTCGAGCCGAAGAAGGAGGCTTTTTTTAAACCATTTTCCGAAAGGAACGAAACATCAAAACCCCTCGAAACGATTAAACGCAATAGGGAGGAGGGAGAGAGGGCGGGATCAATGGCGGCAAGGGGCGGGGAAAAGAAAAGCGACCTTCCAAAAGAGGAAATGGCTCAGCCGCTGGGCTGGAACTTGGCTTTGGAGCCAATGAACAGCCGCCGCCGACTAGTAGGGGGCGGGAGAAGCTTCGGGAAGTTCCTGAAGCCGGAAAGAGATTCATTCCATCGCTTTTGCTCTTCGGTTCTGCTGATTTTTTTCTCTCTTGCGTGCCTTCGGCTTGCTTCCTTTTCCTCCCAACATGGATCCCGTTGGTATCGCTGCTGTCATCCCTGCTGCTGAGGCGAGTCCCAGTCCAGCCTGGCCTCAAAGGAAGGTGCGTGGGGAAGGGCAGGAGGGGTGCGTGACCCGGGGATTTCCCAAACCTGGATTGGTGAGGGGAATCCCATTATTGGAAACTCCCGGAAGAGAGAGAGGACACCTGTTTTTAACGCGTGAACGTCTGACGCGAACTGTTTGCGGGGCGAAACATTGACGTTCGCAGCCTTCTTGCCTGTGAGGGGCAACTGTGTTTTTCTACTGTGTTACTTGGCTCCAGCCTCAGCCGGCCGAAGATGGAGGACCTGATTCTTTAGGCCCCCGCTGACTTCGGGGTTTCTCTCTTCCTTGTTTGACCCGTAGAGAGGCCATCTTTTTCTGTTAGAGCTTTATGCCTCTTCATAGTTGATTAATAAACGGATATTGAACAGGTTCAGGTCAGCCTTGTATAACGGGGTAAAGGTGACCAGATTTGGTGTCACACAGCTATTAATGTTCCCAAAGGCATAAGAGAAGGCATCTTTCATCTTTTACTCTTGGTAATACAAAGCACTAACATGTCAGGAAAGACAAATTATAATGCTCCCAGTGGCCACCAGGGAATCTGAATTGGGCCATATAAGATTTCCCCCTCTTAATTCTGAGGTCATTTGGGGCTTTCTTATCCCAGTATTTGGGGAATGGGGGATAACCAGTGATTGTATCTAGAATGTTACAGTAATATCTAAAGGACTTGGATTATAATCATCCTTAAACCTTAACTTCACCTTTACTGTCAATGTATCACAAAAAATGGAATGGAGAAAGAAATATTGATACTGTTTTAAATTGGAGGGAAAGTGGATGTAAAGACTTTTCTTTCTTTTAAATAAAAATAAATGCGCTAAAGAGGCATGTAAAGGGATGACACTTTCACTTATATGTTGTACTGCTGTCTTAATATACTTGTAGTCTTTGTTATTATTGGATAAAGCTCAATATATCTTCATTTTGTCCATTATCAAAGTAAGTGTACTTCTAATGCAAAAGTTGCCCAGGCTTAACATGGATAGAGATCCTTCAGTAAGTATACTTTTAAAGGAAATATTTCCTTTAAAAAAGTGAATTTTGCTCTAAGGATAAAAGGTAACTACTATAACTGAATTTAAGTTTATAATCATATATTTTAAATTCATTTAGAACCTCTTGTAATTTTTTTCATTCTTCACAGTTGGAACGCTTTTTAAAATTGAAAAATGATATAAAATGTAATCTTTGAGATAATGGGCTAAGATGTATTTTTACAAAGAAAAAATAGATTTCTGTTTAATCTTATTCTTGAGCAGGTATATTCAAGTTAATTTAAATTTTAAGAAGTTTAAAATTAACAAGCAACAAGAAATCATAACTCTTTGGCTTATAAATAATTGGTAACACTGAGTTTGCTTTCTGAACACTTTCAGATGTATCTTGTAGATTTTTGGCTGCTAATCATGAAACTAACCTGTAATTTTACCTATTACATCCAATTTTTTTAGAAATCTTCTGTTTTGCAGTTTCTTTTTAAATATATTTCAATTTCACTACTTTTTGCTTGCATTCCAAATGCTTTAGTAGCTTATGCATGTCCAGGCATGCAGTCAACATATTGCATAACATTTCTTGATCTGGTACAATTTGGGCATGCCTAGGCATGCGAGGCTGGATGGATGCTGCCTGGAAATGCTATAAAAGCAGCTTACAAGCACAAATGCTATTCATTTTGTTGATATCAGTTTCCATGTATTTTGATGCAATTGTTTCAAGGCATAGCATTGTCTATGTACATGTAATTTACATAACAAGTAAGCCAGTTATAGACTTGCTATAGGATGATTGGCAATGGCAGAAATGTCTCGCCAATGTCAAACAGCCATAATACATTCTGCTACATTTGTGATGAGTATATGTTTAAGCCTCAAAGATGCACCATGACTGGACTAAGAAAGCATATGAACTGTACTTTGGTGTAAGATTGATGATCAAGACAAGGCCTGAGTTCCTCACATTATTTGTGCAAGATGTGTTGATCTTAGAGCTTGGCTCAAAGGAACTTGGAAGACAATGCTATTTATTCTCCCAATGATATGGCAAGAATAGAATGATCACGTGACTGATTGTTACCTCTGTCTGACTAATGCCACTGGTTTCTCTGCTGAAAATAAGAAATCAATTAAATCTGCATTCAGCCAGGAGTCCAGTGCCACATGATGACAATCTGTCAGTATCAAAGCCACCAGAGAAATACAGCTTAGACGAAACAGATGAAGATTCTGCAATGTACCAGTCAGGTACAAGCAGTGACAATGATATGGATTTTGAGTTGTGTATATCTATCTGGTGAATCTCATTTCATAACACAAACAAACTGATCAGGGACTTAATGTTTGTCAAAATCAAAAGCAGAACTCCTGGGTTCAAGACTGCAAGGATGATGGTTGCTGTCATATGGTATGAACATTTCTGTCTTTCAAAGCTGCCAAGATGATTTAACCAATTTCTTTACACAGGTGTACAATCTAGTTTTCTGTATTGATATTGATGGTTTGGGTTATGAGCATAACCCACTAGAATGGTGTCAT
This sequence comes from Azemiops feae, assembly GCA_023970755.1. Taxonomy (NCBI): domain Eukaryota; kingdom Metazoa; phylum Chordata; class Lepidosauria; order Squamata; family Viperidae; genus Azemiops; species Azemiops feae. Next base: position 2,857,438 of record JALGBA010004253.1, read on the forward strand.
TTTACTGATTTATCAGTGTTAAGTCTCAAGACTGTCTTGTTACACAATGACAGGGTAAACCCTTCAGTACCTGTTGGCTATGCTGTACACTTGAAAGAAACTACAAAAACATGGAACTATTGTTGAAGCTCATCCAGTTCATCAAGTACAACTGGAATATCTGTGGAGACGTAAAAGTAGTGGCTCTGCTGTTTGGAATACAATCAGATATACCAAGTACTGTTGTTACATATGCGAATGGGATAGCCATGCAAGAGAATCACATTACATTAAAAAGAAATGGCCACTCAGGAAGAATTTGGTTCCAGGACAGAATATTGTGGAACATAAACCACTTCTTGACCCGACAAAGATGTTTTTCTCTCCATTTAAAACTTGGACTGATGAAAATTTTTGTGAAAGTGATGAATAAGGAAAGAGAAGGTTTTCATTATTTGAGACAAATGTTTCCAGGAATAACTGATGCCAACATCAAAGAAGGCATTTTTGTTGGTTGACACATCAGATACCTCATGAATGACAAGCAGTTCAAAGAGCCAGATAAAATTGCTTGGAAAGCATTCAAGGATGTCATTGAGAATTTTCTTGGCAACTACAGAGCACCAAACTACATTCAGTTGGTTAGCAAACTTTTTACATCATACAAGATATGAAGTGCTGAAGATTCAATTTCTGCATTCATACTTGGACTTCCTTCCCAAAAATCTAGGTGATGAACATGGTTAAAGATTTTACCAGGACATTGTCACCAATAGAAAAAGAATATCAGAGCAATTGGAATCCATCAGTGAATACAAATGAAAATAGCAGCAAAACACTTATAGCCCTGTTGAACTCATGCACTGTGGCAGAAACATTATGCAATTAAATACATTATAGTCATTAAAAGTTAATTTCATATTTCACAAAATTCCAGTATTATACATTAATTCTGAAATTATCTTTGTGTTCAGTTTTAAGGGGTCTTATCATAATCACCAAAAAAATTTCAGGAAGCAAAACCTTTGCAAAAAAAAAATGTCCAGTGTAATTTATATTCTGAAAAAGCAGTAGTGACAAAATAAATGTTTTTCTTAATTGTTGGGGAAGTAAAAAAAAGTTCTAGCAGTTTGGGGGAGGAAGTATCTATTATCAAAGTCAAACCCATAGGTATATAGCCATGATTTCCCAAGGGAAGGCAGACGTTCTGATGAGATTCTTGTAATATAGTTGATCAACAATAAAATGTCTACTTGGGACTATTCATGGTGGTAGGTATGGTGGCTTGAACCTGACATTGTATCTTCTGTTGATCAATGGAATTTTTTATCTTTGCAGTGCCCCTGGGGAACTCCTGAAAACACTACAATATCATGTTCTCTTGCTGATGTCATGAGTGAACAGCTAGCTAAAGAGCTACAGTTGGAAGAAGAAAGTGCTGCTTTTCCAAAAGTTGTATCGTAAGTTGAATAGCTTTCCATTTTCATATGGTACTTATATATAATTGGCACAGTACTTTGGTTAGTTGCAATTCTATGCACTCTGTCTTGTAAGTCTGTTTTAAATCATGCATATGACTATACCAAAGCAATAATAACAGCAATTCATAGTATTTTAGGTATTTTTTCCTCATTTGTACCAGAAAATTTGCAACTTTCCTTGCTACTGCCATAATTGTAGCCTTCTGTAATCTTATAGCTAGTGAGATTAATACAACCTTACATTTCGTAGGCGTTTCCCCAAGGAAGAGGATAAACTGCTTCCATACTTTGAGGAAGTTTTATTCCAAGTGGAAGGAATGTTATCAGACTATTCATTCACAATTGCATGTTGTATAGAAATTGGTTGTATCACCTAGGGTTTATTGGAAAAGAGAAACTACTTCTTGTGCCTTGGGCATTAATCTGTAATATATAGCAAATCAGATAGGGAAGATGGCAACCCTGAGTTCTTTCATCTAACACAATAGTTTTTAAAAGGAAGAAGTAGTTCTTTCTGCTCTCTTAACAAAATCCCTACACGGTGTAAACACTATCGCTTAACTTCATTCTCTTTAAGTAGAGAACAATTTCAAGTAGGCAACAACATGCAGGAAGAAAGACATCTGCTATTTCAATTTATAATTTTCACCACAGGAAACTCGGTTCTTTTACTCTGCATATGAAAGAGTTAGTAGAAACGGCCTAATTTTTCCATTGAATGAATATAACTTGGACTGCTGATTTCCTAGCCCTGCAAAACTCCTGCCCATCATTTATTTATTTATCTTCTGGTAGAGACAAAGACTTCAAAATGGCTCATTGTGGGAAAAGATCTTGTAAATGTAATTGCTTCCTATATTTTGGGGCAGTTTCACTCTGATAGTCTACCATGCAGTTCTTTATAGTAGTCCAAATGTCAATATTTAATTAAGTATAGCAGTATTCCTTCTGCATCAGTTGGGTTATATTCATGCTGTTTGAAATTTAAACTCTTCACTTGGGGTTACAAAAGAAGCTATACTATCCTTTGATTTTGTATTAATGACTGCTATTCAACAATATATAGAGAAATAAATCTGAGTTGGTATTTCTTTGTTGCTCTTAATGTTTTATTTTGTGTTATTACACCCAGGATTATTGATGGACCCTTCATTAGTGGAGAGAATGTTGATACTTCCAGTGACCTAATGCTGGCACAAATGATGCAAATGGAATTTGATAGAGAATATGATGCCCAACTTCGGCGTGAAGAAAAAAAGTTCAACGGCGATAGCAAAGGTTACCTCGCATTTGCTGTAACTCCTTTGTTAGAATAAAGTGTATTTCTCATTCATCTTTGTCTTAACCTTCAAAAAACAAAGGTGGCAGATTTTTTTTTTAAATGACACACATTTGTTTTTGCTTCTCAAGTGTCCATATCTTTTGAGAATTACCGAAAAGTGCATCCTTTTGAAGACAGTGACAGTTCAGAAGATGAGGTTGATTGGCAGGATACTCGTCATGATCCCTATAAAGCAGGTAATTTGTGGAGTCAAAACATTTCAAGATATCTCATGATTAACAAAGATTTTTAGATTTTGGAAATAAGGTCTTGTGATTATGTTGTCTACTTGATTGCTTTATAAAAAGTAAACAGTGAAGCATCATGTTTTATTAATACTAGAATATTTGATTAGTATACATTATAAAGATATAATTATGACCTAAGCAAAAGGCAAAATCTTGATCCACAGGGTTTGGTCTACATTTATAATGAGAGAAAGGAAGGAAAACAGGGATAACCCCAGTGTGAATAAATTTAATTTGTGAGGATTATAGAACCATTTAAGCAAGAGAAGAGAGCAGTTTTTAAAAGATCTGTGAATGGGCTGTGTTCTTTAGCAACATTTATTAACAATTCTGTAGTGAATAGTAACAAAAATAGCTTCCTTGAAAGCTTTTACTTAAATAATATAAAGCTGAATCAGACTTTCTCAAGGGGAATAGCTGCCTAAGCATATTGTCACTTGGATTTCAGAGCATAGAAGAATTTATAAACTATGGCTAAAGAAATGGTAACATACTTTTGCTTTTGAGATATTGTACATTTAAATGTAATGTTCTGCTTATTGATAGATAAACCTACAACTACTCCAAAAAAGGGCTTTATAGGAAAAGGAAAAGATATAACCACCAAGCATGATGAAGTTGTATGTGGACGAAAGAACACAGCTCGGATGGAAAATGTAAGTTCTAGACAGATAAGTATTCTGTCACTGCAGCCATTATGAAGGGAGTATTCACCTTTTTATCCCTTTATTTAAGAGAGGTTCTTACAGTGATTTAGAAATATCAGTATTATGAATTCGTGCTCCAAAAAGATGGAAAAGAAACCTGAATTTATATATTAGCTCTTAAAATTAGAAACTTGCCTAACCAGTTAAGATGTTCTGTTAAAATAATGGCATGGGTAGAGACAATCAAAGGTTGGTTCTGTTTTAGCAACAGGAATGAAATAAGTTGATTTTGATTTTGATGCAGTTTGGATTGATTATCTGCTTTTATATTTGTTTCCTACTTTTCCACCCAAAAGGATATTCAAAGCAACAAAATAAAGCATAGAAAAAAATTGAAAATACGATTTAAAATGTAGATTCCTAGGGTAATAAATAATTAAAACAATTGAAGAGGCAAATTTAGAGATTTAAGGTTTGACAACTTTTCTAATTGTGGAGAGAGTAAGGATCAATTGCAGTTATGAAGTAGTGTATTTGAGCAGTGCAATGAAGGCAGAGCATGTATATGCATGATTTTTCTGCATGCTTGACAAATGGATGACTACAAACCAGAATATCTTCAAAAGAACTTCTACTGCTGGTTCTCCTCTTAGTGTGTCTATGAGTTCATAATCAAAAAGGTTGTCCCTTAAACAATAAGGTTGACATTTACACTTATCTCTTTTTCCAAAATTTAAATTTGTTTTTAAATTTAAAATTGAATGGGTCAATAGGGAGCATACTTAGAATTATTTAATTTCAGTGATTCAACTCTGAATATAACAGCATGTAGATCCATTTTTATTTAAAATAATGATGAAAGCTAGTTGCTTATCAATTTACATCTTTGTTTGCAGTTTGGACCAGAATTTCAAGTTGGTGATGGAATTGGTATGGATTTAAAATTATCCAATCATGTCTTCAATGCCTTAAAGCAGCATGCATATTCTGAGGAACGCCGGAGTGCCAGGCTCCATGAGAAGAAGGAACATTCTACTGCTGTGCGTCTTGGTGACTCGATCAAATGAAATAGTTTTATATTTTCCTATTGATTCAATCAAATGAAATAGTTATCAAATGCATACTTTGGTAAAGCAGAGGGTTTACAACAAATAATTGAGTACATGAAGGAACTAAGAATTCAATAATAGAATAGTGGAATCATTATAAAATCATAAATTTGATAGTCCCTCAGAGGTCATGTAATCCAATCCTTGTTTGGTAGAGGATCTGCTAAAATATTTCAAACCAACCTCTTAGAAAACTTCCAGTGAAGGGGAACATGCATCTGGCTACTCTTGTGTTTCTTCCTTTATCTCCAGAATTCTTGGCCTCAGACCTTAGTGCATTACATTCAGGGGGTTCACCATGCTTTGTTTTTTCATTAGTTTAATGCACTTCCAGTGAGAGTCTTTGTCAGATGTACCCACGTGAGTAAAGTCATTAATGTGAGTAACACAGTCTGTGTTTGAGGAACTCGGTCCCTTCTGAATAATACCATCTACAGGGCCAGTGGTTTACTTCCAGGATCCTGTTCTCTTTTATGCCATGGCCCAACTGGAAAGATTGAAGACACTAGTTGCGCTCACCCATCATCTTTGGAATTCCATTCAAAATCTTCTTTGGCATCATTGCTTGTTCCCACACGTGTCATTAAAAGACATAGTTATCAGACTGTCTATCAATCCTGGATACAAATATCTGAAAGACATTTCACTTCCCATGATGTCATATCAAGTCTGCACATTACAGCTTTGGTTCCTATCAGTAGGGAATTGTTCACTATCACAACATAACTTTTCCTTTGATCTTGAGACACTGATCAAAATAGTTGTCATTTGTGGCACTCCTGTAAATTAGAAGAGCCTTTTGTTATTTGTACTGGTCAGCAAATTTAAGAAAACGCCTATTTGCAAAATATTTGTCCTGAGTCTATAACAAGATACTCCATTTTTTCTTGTGTAGGAAAAAGCTGTAGATCCTAAAACCCGTCTGCTTCTGTACAAGATGGTCAATTCTGGAATGCTTGATACCATCACTGGATGCATAAGTACAGGAAAAGAGTCTGTGGTATTCCATGCATATGGAGGAAGGTATACTGTGGTATTGATAATCCCTAAAACAAAATTATTTTAGAGCAGTGCAGTATTTCAAATAAGTGCAATGGAACTGTCTTGCATCTATCTTATTCCCAGTTCTTTGCACATCATGCAATGAAACATTAACATAAATCCATTATTTATATCTTTAAATTTAAGATACCTGTAAAAGTAGCATATAATAATGTGGTGGGTATCAAATATTTCAAAGATATGTGATAGTACAATATTGAATATTGTGAATAACACAAATATTCCAGTCATCTGTCTTATTTGCAGCTTTAAAAAAAATGACTTTGTATGGCATATGTCTAAACTCAGTGCTTTGTTTTTTCTAAAGTTTGAATGAAGAAATCAAATCAGTTCCTTCAGAATGTGCTATAAAAGTGTTTAAAACTACTCTTAATGAATTTAAGAATCGTGAAAAATATATCAAGGATGAATACAGATTTAGAGAACGTTTCAGTAAACTGAATCCACGAAAAATTATCCGCATGTGGGCTGAAAAAGAAATGCACAACTTAACAAGGTACAGAAATGGATATACATAAATACAATGTAGTAATTTTCATTCACACGTTGTTGGGAATATATGATTTAATAATTGATTGGTTTTAGTGTTGTATCAAGTCTTGATTCTATAATACTATGCCAATAACCATTATTTTACATTTTTAATTATACTAATATATTTTAGGATTAAAAAATGGTTAGCATTTATGAAACCTAACTGATTATAACCCATTAATCAACAAGTTTCAAAGGTTGTTTTTAAATATGGGGTGCTTTTACAACTTGTGCTAATTCCTGAGTAAAATTAATTACCACAGGGTTTTTCAAACAACAGTAATGGACACACATCCCCAAAAATGATAATTGAATTTATTCCACTGAATCTCAGGCATAGCAGGAAGGAGTTAGGCTGCAATTCTGTTTTGCCTCTACAATTCATATCAGGCTGGCATAGGTGACATTGGAGTCCTGTTGGATTTGCTCCCCACTTTGTCTGAACAAGCCAGCTGCAGGTAGCTCAGAGCAGATTTTGACAGTGCGTGCACAAATTGTATTAGCTATTCCATCTCCTCCTGTTTAAATTGCCCTTGACCTATTGGGGAGTTGGAACCCAGTTTGAGAAACCCTGAATTATGCTAAAGATAATGGACTTTATAATTAGACATTCATCAACATATTAATGTTGTTTTTCTTCTTTATAGAATGCAGAAGGCAGGCATTCGTTGTCCACAAGTCGTTAGCCTAAAAAAGCATGTCTTAGTCATGTCTTTCATTGGTCAGGATCAAGTCCCAGCTCCTAAACTAAAAGAAGTAAAACTCAGTAGTGAAGATATGAAAAATGCCTACTATCAAGTTCTTCATGTAAGATCAATGTTATATGAAAATAGATCCAGTGTTACAGAAGCAAACTTCTGCTTGCAGAGCAATATTTCCCTCCTTTTCTTCCATTTTCTACCTCATACACGTGAATGCAGATTTGTTTCTGAGAATCTTCTTAACACTGTGGGACATCAGTGGTGTCTCTTTGGCTTATTGATGAATATCACATGTTATAATGTCTTATTATTATAATCACATTATAATATCACATGTCATAATGTCTTGTTTCAATTATAGAAAGCTCTGACTGAGATATGTTACAGTAATGATGAATAATAGGCATAAATGTAGAATTTGAAGTAAAGGAAGTACTCAGTGAACTAGGATAATGAAAAGCATTCAAATGGGAAGCACTCCATTTTGCAACATTGGGCAACATTGTCTACTGGAAAGCCTAGAAGAGCTACTCAAAAAGTTTTCATAGGTTGTGTCCTGTACATGAACATTCAGACAGAAGGTCTTCTAGGAGTGTTGGCAAAAATGGTTTTGCACAAACCTGCAGAGACAATCTGGGAAATCTTTCCAAGCAGCTACAACCAGACTTTTTCAGGGGATGTAGCTGCCTCAGTACTTTGTGGAGATGTTAAGAGGCTTTGTGAAGGGTCTGCAGCTACCTCAACTGGGCATACTTTGTCAGCAGAGGGACAAGAGGCAAAAGTCAGCATGGTGGTGGTGACAAAGGCAGTGGAGTGCAAGGCCTGAGGTGTTGTAAAGGGCCATCAGATGCCTCCACGGAGCTCACTTCATCAGCATGGGTGAAAGAAGACAACAAAGATTAGCTGGAGGTGGTAGAGGTGTAAATTGGAGTGCAGAGTAACAGGGTTGGTAGAGTGCAAGGCAGCCAAAAAGGAAATGATGGAGGGAGGGGAAATAGGTGGGGAGAGTTGAAGCACATATTGCAGTCATAAATATAGGTGCGCTGCCAAGCATGGAAATTTTGATTACATGAATCCAGGGGTGCTTCAATAGTCATAATTTCGAGGACTGGTTGTATCATTATAAGTAGCATTTGTTTAGCACTGTCGTAACTTTGTACAGTCACTGAATGAATGGCCATTAAACAAGGACTACCTATACCAAAGCATTGCTTAGAATGCGCTCTACAGTCCTAGGGCAATCTATGAAATTAAAAGATACGCTACAACCTATGAAATTAAAAATAAGTGATGAAGCTTAGTAGCATTGAAGGGAAAATAAAGCAGCCTTTCCCAACATAATGCTTTCCACTCACAGATCAGAAAAGTTTTGATACAGATCATGGAACCACTGAACTTTGAAGGCACTGGTTATGAGAATCCGTTTAGAATTACAGATGGTTTGGTTAGTAGGAGCTAGATTTGGAGAAAATAATGAGTAGGGTACTTTTAAATATGTCTGTTGATAATTCAGAGTTAAACTCATTGCAAGTCAGGTAAGGTTGACTGAGTCAATGTCAACTCTGCAACCACATAGATAGATTTTTCCAAGATAATATAATTTGGATGAATATTCTGAGCATTATTATTTAGCTATGTTTTGTTTCTTCTTTCATACCCGCATTTCTCTTTAAAATTACAAGTAGTCCTTGCCGTAGGACCACAATGGAGCCCAAAATTTCCATTGCTAAGCAAGACAGTTTTAAGTGAGATTTGCCTCATTTTAGGACCTTACTTACCACAGTTGTTAAGTGAATCACTGCAGATATTAAGTTAGCAACATGGTTGTAAAGTGAATTTGACTTCCCCATTGAGTTGGCTTGTCTGAAGGTTGTAAAGGGTGATCCCATGACCCCGGGACATTGCAACCATCATACCTACATGTCATTTGCCAAACATCCAGATTTGGTTGCAGGACCATGGGGGTGCTGCAATAGTCATAGGTGTGAAAAATGGTCAAGTCACTTTTTTCAGTGCCATTGTAACTTTGGTCACTAAACAAATGGTTGTAAGTCAAAGATTATCTAACTGTTATGTCATATCATTTATGACATATACTGTACTGCACTGTATTATGCTATACTGAATTATAATGTGTTATACTATATTTGATTTCTGGGTGTTATACATCATAGAACATAAAAACAAATTAAAAATAATTACAACAATATAAAACAAATATAGCACTAAGTAGAACTGTAACCATGGGTGTTAATACAGCCAAGAAACATGACCCTTAGGCACACAACCAAGTCTTCATGGCCTTATAAATGGTTAGCAAGATTGGAGTCATTCTGATCTCTGAAGGGAGAATGCTCCAGAGGGCAGGGCCTATGACAGAGAAGGCACATCGCATGGGCCCTGCCAGCCAGCATTCCTTTGCTGAGTAGCCCCATAACATGCTGAACACTGGATTGAATTGAAGATACAGTGAGAGAGAGAGAGATAATGAGACAGTATTGAAATTTCTATTTGTGTTATATTCCAAAAATATTACTTGCTGTTTTCTTCCAGATGATGCAACAGTTATATAAGGAGTGTAATTTAGTACATGCCGACCTGAGTGAGTACAACATGCTGTGGCATAGAGGGCAGGTAAGCTAATTTCAAATGGAAGATGCTAATTTGAAATAGACCTATCTGTATTTTCCTTAGCATACTCAAACTCTTAAGTTTTTTTACAGGTCTGGTTAATTGATGTCAGTCAGTCTGTGGATCCAACACATCCTCATGGACTTCAATTCCTGTTCAGAGATTGTAGGAATGTTTCGCAAGTAAGAATTTGGACCTGTAGTGTTGCATTAGAATAGTTTGTGTATGAAACAAGTTTTCCCAGCAAAAATACCAGCATATTTTTATCATATGCAAAAGCTTCAGAACTTCTGGTCAAATTGTATATTTCAGTGAATCCCTCACTGTACAGACACAACCGCTGTATACATAAAACTAAGCATAAAATCTTTCTGAAAATTCAACTCCATACTTACTTTTTTTGTAGTTCAGTTTACAGATTTCAGCTAAGAAAATAGGAAATATGGCAAGTGCTAAAGTTTGGACACCCTTTCAATCTAGTCAGAAGTAAAAGCATCCAAACATTTATTGTAACCAGCTAAAAATATTTCTATTCTTGCTTTTGGAACTTTTCCCACTCCTCTTCACACAATTTTTTTTGCTTAGAGATATTCTTAGACTTTCTTCTATGCACTGCATGTTTGAAGTATCTCCGTAGATTATCAATAGTATTCAGGTTTGGAGACCATGAAGGCCATTCCAAAACTTTTATTTCTTGTAAGTACTTTATGATTGATTTGGAGATACATTTCAGAACATTGTCCTACTGAAATATCCACTCTTTTCAGCATGAAGCCCTTTCTTACTTGCCATAATTATGTTTTGTAAAACACATGTATTTTTTCCACAATGGGGGTCTAAATGTCAATTTGTTGAAGTAAAAGTAATTTTCATGTTCAGCTTAAGAACTATTATTGCAAGTTCATACATTCATAAACAATTACATATTAGAAAGCTTACATCTCTGGGTATCTAACAGATCTTTTTTTTTTTTAAATTAAAAGTTCTTTCAGAAAAGTGGTGTACCTGATGTACTCAATGAGCGAGAACTCTTCAATGCTGTTTCAGATTTAAACTTTGCAGCTGAAAACGAGGTGGATTTTTTAGCTCAGGTAAGCGTTTTACTTGCTTGTTTTTAATGAAAGGTGGCTTTTTAAAAACAAGATTTTATTCTAATGTTGCTAGAAAGCTCTATGCTTTTGTTTAAGAAAGAATCTACAGTATGATTTGGAATAACTTAGGAGAAGCAGTAACAGTTCTGAAAGTAATTTCAGACTCAAAGTATTGTGCTGTCATCTGTCTCAACAATACCAAGCTCTTCTGAAGAAAAACTTAATAAGATGACAGTTCCAATGTCAATAATTCTTCTGGCTTTTTTTTTTTTAAGGAATGGTTTCTTATAACAATAAAATTCACTTTATTGCAATTTAATATAGGACTTGGGAGTTTGAGACATTTGAGGTGATAGGGATGAAAAATACTGTTATAATCCTTTAGAAAATCCACAGGTGTCAGTAGCTTTTTAATTTAGTAACTTGAATCCAAGCATATGCCTTATATGTTCAGTTTAGTACTAACCTCTTATTTAGAACAGAAAATATTTCCACCATATCAGAAAGTGCCTTACAGACATTTCTGGTTCAATAATAATTGACATGTAGTGAAGAAGATAGAAGGCTTCTTTTTGAGAAAGCAAAAAGTTCTTCTGATACAAATAAATTATGTGTTGTTTTTTAAATGACAACACAATGTACCTAATCCTTCAGGTGAGAGCATCAGCTGAATTATCAGAGTGCTGAAGCAACAGTTTCCTAAAGTGTAAAACTAAAAAATAACATCTGTTTTCGCATCCAATATATATTGTCTGGTTTTGCAAAGAAGAAAGATGGTAACCTATGAGCCTAATAACTGTTGTCACTGAAACAGGAAGTTAATTCAGCAGAATTCAAGTTATGTTTGTGTATTGTATGAACTGTTGTAATAATGTGATAGAATATAATCTTCATTTGTAATTTGATAACACTGAAAATGCAAATTCAACAAATCAGTTTCAGATCATCTGGGAGTGCTATGTACTTTACTTCTACATATGTTTTCTTTACAGATTGAAGCTTTGGAAAAGATTAATGAAGATCACGTAGAAAATCACGGGAAAAAAACCTTTTTATTTACACATGGTGATGGGGACCCACCAACACTTTATAAAGAATAGCACTTTGCATTGATCTGAAATATCTTTTTGGTATCTAAATTTTAGAGCAGTGATTAAAAGTCAGCTGCCAAAAGCAATGGGGTATGCTCAGATGCTGTAAGTGAAACATTCAGGGAATATACAATGGTGCTTTGATGTATTTTAGAAAAGTCCACAATTAGTCCATTGGAAGTTAATTGCATACCTTTGTAACAATGAAAATAATTTCATTTTCTGTTAAATCAGATTTTCAGTAGCGAAGTATGTGTGATATAAGTAAGATTTCAAAACAATGTAATACTTTCAGATTAAAACACCAAAGTATTACACATATGGAGTAAGAGAGATAGATGATCTTTTCTTGCCTCCATTGCTTCTTGTTCTTAAATATTGATATATATTTGAGATTCTGGAAATACGTTTCGTGTTTTAGAATTGCCTGACATTACATTATTATCCAAAGTTGATTATTTTTACAAGGAAGTGGCATGGAAAAATTCTTAATATTTAACAAATGAAACCTATATTAAACACTAAAAACAGTTTAAAGCTTTTCTATAATTTTTATACACAGTATAAAAAAATTGGCCTGCAATTTGACTTTAAATTTTAGCCATAATACAGTTCTTCACAAAGGTGTTATTAGATAATCAGTAACCAATATTTAATCTTTTATTACTTAAAATAGTGCTTAAATGGAAGATAGTTTAAATAAATCTGAATTATGTGAAATGAGTGAAAAATACACAACTGAATTGTCTCTTATATAAACTTGAGGTGATTGTAGATTTTCAGTATTTTCAAAGGATTCAGAGAATATCCTCATTTTTAAAAAAAGTTCATTTAACATAGTGTCATGTGTAATACGGTATGACATAGTTTGTACAACCACTTAAAAAATAAACCAGCAGAACCAAGTTTGTTTTATCATATTTCTCAGAATGCTGCCTACTTTGTATTTATATGCACAGAGACTGAGAGAATGAAATTTGGATTCATTTGTCCTAAAAATTGTCCCTATGGGCTTTATGTATAAGTGACAGAATTCCTGCATTTGTGTTTTTAGAGAAATAACTTCTATCTTGCAGTGTAATTACACTTAACTAGATGAGAATTATTTTAGAAGGCCAGTATAAAGTGAGATAATTCACTCATACAGGTTTCTTTTTTAAATGTGTCATCCATTATGTAACAACAAGATATAGATGATGTATAATATTCATATAATCTGTGAAAAGCCTTGTTCCTTGCAAAATGGGAGTAAAAATAAAAGACATCAGATCTTGTTCCTGAATTAACATCTGTTCTTGTTTTGTGCCAGTAAGCATTTAAGTTTTGTTTCAAAACCAATATTTTACAGTATTTTTACAGTTTCCCCAAAGCTGTGGTTACTTTCAGCTATTACTAAACAGGAAGTAAAATAGGCACACCTACCACGTGTAGTCACTAAAGCAACACACATTGCCCACAACAAGATAAAACATTTGTCAATACAAGTACTGGTAGTCCGTTGATTACGACCATTCATCCAGCAACTATTCAAAGTTGTGACAGTGCTGAGAAACTGGACTTACAACCAGTCCCCACACTTAACGATAGTCACAACATCCCTATATTCAAAATTTGGCAATCGACCTTCATTTATGACCGTTGCAGTGTATGCAGTCATATTCTCTTGCCGTGTATGAACTGCCTCCTCATCAGCCCTTCCCACCCATCTATTTCCACCACCACCCCATCTCTGCTTTTTTGGCCATCCTGTACCACACAGCCACTATGTTTTGCTGCCCCCACCCAGCAGACCTGCCTCCCTGCCCTCCATCTTGGCATTCTGTTCCTCCTTGGCATAACCTGCCCTCCACTGGACTTGCTGGTGTCAGCCAGCCTCAAGCCCCCATCATGAGGGCTGTGTTGGCACTGCACTCGGAGGTAACAGCAATGGGTGGAGTGACTGCCATTGGTGGTATACAGCAGTGTCTTCATTTAAGCCATGCTGTGCAGAGTAGACACAATGAAGAACTGGGGGGAATGGGTGGAGGGAATTGAAATGGAGGAAGTTCACACGGCAGGAGAAGCAAGTAAGCATCTTTTGGTTTAGTGATCCCTTGAAAGCATCTCTTGTCTTGGAAAAACCAAGGCTTGGAGCTGGGAGGGACCAAGCAGGAAATGGATTGGATCAAGGTGGGAGCAGTCAGGAGATAGGAGAGGTGATCACTAGCCACCTCAGCCTGTTTCTGATAAGCAAAGTCAATGGGGAAGCTAGCAGGGGGTCTTAAGTTGTGGTCCCATGCCGAAACTGCTATTGCTAAGCCATGCAGTCACGTGACATTTCACTTAACAACCACTTTGCTTACCAGCGGAAAATCCAGTTCTAAGGGTTTTAATCTACCTGTAATGCTTTATGTATGCATGCAGGAATTCTGAAGACTTAACATGAAACATTTCAAAATGTGGAAAATATTATTTGTTAGCCCCTTGAAGGCTCAAGCTTGCAGGTTGAAATGCACTAGATTCACTAGTACCAAAGGATCTATGGAATGAATATGAAGATGTTAATAAGGATGAATGTGAAAAGAGACTGCCAAAAATCAAGAAAAAGAAAGCAAACTGGATATATAACAAATGGTGGAAGATGGAAACAAACACAGAAACAAAGAACATCTTCGAAAAGATCTCTAAATTCAGAAACCGATATGCTAAGGATACCAATATATAGAATATGATTCAAGGAAGATTTTAAAAAAGAAGGAATATACTGAAATAATGTACAATTGAGATGTCAATATCCAAGATACCTTAGAAGATACTCCCTACTTAAAAGAATCTCTGATAGAAGACAAACTTATCAGTACTCCAGTCATTACTAAGTCAGAAGGCTACAACAATTGATGGTATATCCTCAGAAATTTGGCAAGTAATAGAAGAAGATTCTGCAAGGGTTCTAACTATACTGTGCCAGCAAATCAAAAGAACAACACAGTGACAGATTATTACAAGCAATCAGGCTATATAGCAATACCAGAGTAAAAAACCCTAACACAATAGAAGTAGTCCTTAATTTACAAACGTTTTTTCAGCAACTGTTCAAAGTTACAACCACACAGAATGAACGGTGATTAAAGTTCTAGCAATCCAAGTACCCCCATGGTCATCTACTGTATTCTGGATATTTGGCAATCAGCTCGCATTTACAACTGGTTGCAGGATTGCTATTTGTGACCTTCTTTGTCAGCTTCTCTAGAAGGTCAATGGGTAAGTCTCAAATTGCTGGTATAAGTCTCCCCCTGCACATCCTCCCTTAGCCCCTCTGTGCTCACTGTTCATGTACCCCTTCCCAACTCTTCATGTACCCCTTCCCAAGCCTTGCCACACCTTCCTTGCGCCCTTGTGCAACTCTCACCACACCTATCTTGTGCACCCTCCCCAAGTCTTGCCATGCCTCTCTTGCACCATTGCATATCCTCCTTAAGCCTCACTGCACCTCCCTTGCATCTTGTACACCCTCTCTGACTCCTGCTGCATTTCCCACACACATGCCCTCGCCCATCCAACCACAGCCATTTACCTGTCTGTTAACCTGCTTGTGAGCTGCCTGGGGTTCCAACTTCCTGAAACAGTGGGAAGTTTAATTATGCCTGGGACTGCAGGGATTTCTGTCACTAAGCAATGTGGTCATGCTTTATAACTTCATTACTTAGTGATGAAAATTCAGGTCCCAGTTGCCATAGTAAGTACTACTAGTACGCAAATTATCACACAATAAAAATTAACATGCTAGTACAATAATGTTTAGGATAATTCAATGCAGATTAGAGCCCTACATGAAAACGGAGTTGCCAGATACTCAAGCTGGCTTTAGTAGAAGCCAAGAAACAAGAGGCATTATTGCTGATGCATTGTGGTTAACTTGAAAAAAAAATCCCAAAAAAGGTCAATACGTGCCTCATTATTTATAGAAAGGCATTTGATTGTATCAACCATATCAAGCTGTGCAAAATGCTTAGGAGAATGAGCACCCCAAAACATCCCATTGTTTTCATGCAGACTTCTGAACAGGTCAAAAAGTCACAGTCCAAACAATGCATAACATGTCAAAGAAAAAATTGTCCACTAGTGTCTTTACTGTAATCTTTGATACTTTGAATTCATTCTTGCATGATATATATCTGTATAATATTCATGTAACTGGATTGTTGATGAATAAGTTTGTAGAACTGAACTGTGCAAATTTATCTGCTGTCTCACAATAACTTTTTAAACACAAGATTTTATCATTAATTGGTAGGCAAAAAGGAGCAATAACCCAGGAAAATACCATGGGTAATCATAAAAGCAAATGGCATCGGCTTCTGGTTTGCCATCGCAGCTGCCGCGGACACTGGAAGGCGAGCTGCGTCTTCCGCATTCGGTTTCGCTCCGCTGGGGGACCCTGGAAAGGGTCGAAAGTCGCCCTGTAGGGGCGACGAGCAAGGAGGGGACCGCTGCTTGATCGTGGGAAGGCGGTAGCCCTTCCGCTCGATCCGGGGCAGCCCTCCAAACCGGCGGAGGAAAGACCAGCCATAGTAATATGGCCTGTCACTAGGCTGTAGACAACCGAAGTCAAACTTACCACCAAGCACTTCGAAAGCAACGTGGATGAAACTGGGTGAGATCCAATCTTCTCTTTACCCTAAGTACTTTCTTTTCCTGTAAAAGCTGCCTGAAGTATCTTTCCCCCTGTGAGAAGAGAGGGAAGGGAATTTCTATCCCACCCTCTAAGAATAGCAGCGACTGACTACCCAGGTGAATGAAAGCACTAAAAGAAAAACTTTAATCTAATTGGATTTATATGTTCCTGAAACTTGGGGACCAAAAATTTTCCTATTTTCATTGGAGACTTTTGCTTTTATCTACAAAAAAAAAAAATTGGAAAAAGGATTATAAAAATGCTGGACTTAAAAAACCTTAAACGGCATCGGTGATATCTTGTGGTGAGGTTTGGTATTACAACTTGTTATTTCCTAACAGAGACTTGGCTTGAAGCCGACCTTAGATAAGACTTTTCTGACCTTGGAACCACCTGTAAGAAACTCAGCTGTAAGAGAACAGCTGGGTGGCATAATTGGCCTACTTGAACTGTGAATGTAAACCTTTACTGACTTTCAGAGTTATATGTGAGGAATTGCCTTCCTATCTCTTTATTTGAGGAATATGAGATGATGAAATACCTTGGACTATAAAATCTTGCTTGATAAACAATTTCTACTATAAAAACTATTTATAAACACATTAAAGAGATGGATGAAGACCAGGAAAAGATCCTTTCCATGTTGAAAGCAATACATGAAACCATTCTTTCAGCTTGTGATAAAATAAGACCTAACATAAAAGATCAAGACGCCAGCTTAGATACACAAACCCAAACTTTGACTACAACCAAAGAACTAACAACACAGAAGATAACAGAAGAAGTGGAACACTCAAATATTAAGACGGAGGACTCAATTGACCAACAAATACAGTTAATGGAAAATCCAGAAAAGGGAGTGACAATACTGAAAATGGAAAAGACTTTCTATATAAATCAGAAGAAATTTGAGAAAGAAGAACAGATTGAATGGAAGATAAACATATCAGGGCAATCATGGGGAATTGGAATAATAGGGAGACAACTTTATGAATACAAATGGGCTAATCCTTCAAAGAAAATGGCAATTAAATGGTCTCCTTTATTTCAAATAACATATATAATAATAGAGGGAGATCTATTTGATAATCTAAAAGCACTGATATGGAAACATATTTGGCAAAGGAAAAAAGCCAGAATAAGGCTGAAGAAAATTGGGGTTTTGATTTATTAGAGGGGATTTCATATTATTAATTAGAGGGTTAAAGGGAGAAGTTGAGATAAAGGGAATTCTGGTCATTAGATTTAAAATATTTGGAAATTAGTTGAAAATAAGGATTTTATCTGTTTAAAATTTAAAAATTAGACCTAAAAGAAAAATAATTATTATGAATATGTTTGATTTATTGATTAACCCAGGTAATATATACAATGGTTTTGATTTATTAAAGGGGATATTGTATTATTAAGTAGATGATTTAATATGGTGGGAAATAGATAACTTTTAGGAAATAGAACAAGATTATATTTAAATAGATAAAATGTGTATTTTGGATATTAGATTCTGTTATGAATTGAGATAAGGGAAATCTTTGTTACCTAAAGCCTGAAAATTATAAATATCAAAGGTTAAATTGGAATATTGATGGGAAACTAAAAATTGGGAAAAATTAATAACAGGATATGGATTGTTTATGAAGATTGAATGTAAAAAATAATTAAGACGTATAAGCTAAAATTTATTGATAAATGTAAAAATATGATGTTTTTACTGAGTTGATATAATTAGAACTGTATTAGCTTAAATATGAGACAGTAAATGTTAAGGGAAAAAGAGAGGAAATATTTGATGTTGTAACTTGAGATTTGTACTAAAGATTTTGTTATTGAACTATTGATTAACCCAGCCACCACGTTGCTTTTTAAATACTTAAATGTAAAATTGGAAAATAAAATATTATAAAAAAAATAAAACAAAAGCAAATGGCATCAAACAATGATTCAGTTGGAGTTCTCACTTGGGGCATTAGCCCAACTCTCGGGAGAGGAGAAAACTAATGCTGGGAAAAGTGGGACAAAAGAGGACGACCAGCAGCAAGGTGGATGCACTCAACTACAGTAGCAACACACCGTGGGAAGAGCTAATTTTCTCATCATGAGGAAAGTTTGTATGGTCGTCGACCTGGTGGCACCTAATTAATCATCGGTCAGAGTTCCATGGGAATGTAGTGTGCACAAATGCACTGGCTTTAAATCTTTTAAAATTTAATTCTTAAACCAGCAATATTTAATGTTTTATATTCTTGTTTTTATTATGTTGTAAGCCGAGCAGATCGCCTGATATTAAGATGGGCGGCATATAAATTTAATAACTAACTAAATAAATATTCAGTGACATGTTAATTCTACACGTCCTGCTACTATACCGGGAAAAAGATCAGCCTCCCCGGCTTTAGAACGCCAAGTGCCAATCTCGACAGCTCCTCCCTCTTTGCCACTAGAGCCCTAGAGGCCTAGAGGCGTTTCTGTTCCGTGAAAGACGTACTGCGCCTTTAAGGACCGGTAGCTCTCTGATCATGCGCAAGAACTGCATTACCAGGAAGCGGTTGTTCGGTGCCGAGAATAGGAAGAGTCGTGTGTCTACGTGCCCTCACGCGCAAACCGCTTTGTGGCGCCGGGAGGGGGGCAGTGAGAGAAAACAGATCGGCCGAACATCGGAGCGTGGGGGAGGGGTGCGCGACGCTCTCTCTGCCTGTCGACCGTTCCACTGCTGCCATGGCGACGACCACCAGCGAGGACTATTACTTGGCGCTGTGCGCGCGGCCCGTGCAGTTCGAAAAGGCGAGCCCCGTTAACTGCGTTTTCTTCGACGAGGCCAATAAGCAGGTGAGAGGCTCAGGCCGCGGAAAGGGGCGGAGTCCTATCCCTGGTTCCACACACACCCCGGTCCACGCGACCTGCTTGTCGCGCGGTTCATCCTATCCTTCCTTCGGCTGGACCAGAACATTTCTGTATCTTGTGGACAGCGATGGCTTTCCCGCTTTTCCAGACCCTAAACCAGGGGTAGGCAACCTTGCTGGCTCAGGAATTCTGGGAGTTGAAGTCCACGAGTCATAAAAGAGCCAAGGTTGCCTACCCCTGCCCTAAACCAACCCTGGACCGGGTCCCCACGTTCATATTTCTTTGGTCACGCCTCTGGTTCCTTACTCTTCCTGATCCGTCGCAAAGACTCCTATAATTGCACGGTTGGGCGGAAAGAGGTTTAAATATTTAAAAATCTTCTTAGGAAAAGGTGGGGGGGAAAATCTGCATTTGCAATAATGCGTCCGAGAAGCCTCTGATTCCAAGAAAAGACTTTTGATCCACTTGCGGGCAGGGTACCAATACTAATGCCTGGGTCGTGTTGAAAATGAGGGATAAAACAACATTGGATTATATTTGTACCGTCCATAACTTGCGGACAGTTATAATACTAGCAGGCAACTATTTTATGTTTATATATCTATATTTTGTATATGGATGGTGGGAAAAAGTTCGGTTGTCAGATTGTTCTCTTTTTTAAAAACGTGGGAAAGAGTTCTTTTTACAAATAGGTGTTTCATAGGCAACAGTCAAGTTGTTTAACATCTTAATTTTAATCACAAAGGTAAAACTCTTGGACTCGGACTCTGTATGTTTGATTTTAATCCTTCCCTTACAATTTTGTCTTAATATGAGAACCAAAATTTTCTCATTGCCCGAATTAATGTATCTAAATAGACGTCTTGTATTTCTGAGAAAATTGACTGAGTGCTTTCACTGATGTGCCCTGATGTACTATTTTGCTGCCTTCATGTGATGTGAAGCCATGTGATTTTGGTCTCAAAGGACAACTGAGAATCTGATATTTGAAATTTGGTTCTGAAGTGTTTTTTTCCAGTTTTGTGTACTTTGTTCTGCACTTTGCCTAGAGAAAAACAGAATACTGTTCCCAGGAATAAGGAGTCTGGAGTCATATGCAGCTCTCAGATTAATTTTGTAGAAAGCAAATGGCTTGTTCAGATTTTGGCAAAAACCATCCCCAGCAAGGAATGGGAAAGAGGAGCAGAGTAAAAATAGGGAAACATTTTCTGATTTCATCACGATTACTTCTGTCATTTTTTCAGTGCATGTCCCCTAGAATTATGTGTGAGAAACACTTTTTAAACTTGGTTTAAAAAGAAAAGTTGTCTTATACCCTGGTTAGTCTGTTAATATTTAGAACATCGTGTGGAAAACAAATTCTATTGTTTTGGAGATAAAGAACTTTTAAAGTAGGTTCTAGCTTGAAACTGAAACTAGATCTCTGTCTGTTTAGGTTTTTGCTGTTCGATCTGGTGGAGCTACTGGGGTAGTAGTCAAAGGCTTGGAAGACCGCAATCCCATCTCATTTAGGTGATGTTAAATGCATCCAGAATGCTGTTGTTGTTTTTTTTGACAGCTAATTGCATTGTGTTGCAAACTTTTGCAAATACAAATATATCATACTGTTCAAAGGATATTTCTTCTCATTGTAAGTTGTCTTTCACTATGTATTTTCTTTAACTAGTAAATGACAACAATGATTTTGAAATACACAAAACTCAAGAATATGAATATAATTGTTTTTATCTTGAGTACATGTGTTAGTAAACTTGATACAGTAAAATGCATGTAATTAGAACTATAGTTGGGGAGAATACATCAATATGCAGTGCCCAATTTATTTGATTCCCTATTTAATAAAATTAGTTTGATAAAGACTGTTCTGCTGAGCTGTTCTGACTAAAATGAAGAGTTCCCATACAATAGCACTCTGTCATCCTGCTAGGATTTAGTCTACACGAATGATTGAGCATGCAGGCTCTTTGAATTATAACTTAATATGTATATCACTATATCATGTTGATTAAATCCAGCATTGTAGGCACTTATGCAACTTGTGAATATTAGAAGTTGGGCAGTCAAGCATAGCTTTCTTTTTTCCACTGCACAGAAAGCCTGTGCAAGAATGTAGTGTTAATCCAACATAAAGGCTTTTCTTATTATTGAAAAAATATTCTTGTAGAAGATTCAAAGCATAGAGAAGGTCTGTTTGTACTTGTTTTCGTTTAAATCCTCACAGATCGTAACAGCTTATTTCATTGAAACAGGGACAGATGGTGGTTGTGACCTCTAGTAAGAGTAGTCAAAAGTTGAATCCCATACATAATTATCACATATTTTTCTCACATTACCTTTTACTAAATTACTTTTTAAGCCGGTACTTAAATACTGTTAGCTTGCATAAAGGAATTTGATCATAACTACGTTTTTAGGTAATAAGAATGGAAGGGTTGATTTAATTTTGAAAAATTATATATGCAAACATTTCTCCTATTTTTTCCCCTTGTGAAATCTTCAATTTGAATCAGCCTTGAAATAATATTTCAAAATAACATCAAATGGGTATTGAATATTAGCCTTCTCAGACCCTACAAACAAATGCATCCTTTCACTTTGTCCCAGATATTTTAGCAACTATCATTTATTTCTATACAAAAGTGAGGTCATTGCAATTGTGGGATACTATTCAAATAAATATAGTATCGTCCTCATTTCATTCCACAATGTGGAATTGTTCATCCTCTTTGTAGAGCTCATGGAAATGCAGTATAGCTAAACACAGAGAAACATAATCAGAGAGTCTTGCACTTTATGCGATAGCATATACTGCAACATGTTGACATTTTGCAACTCAACATAATATTTTTTCTCACATGTTATTTCTTGTTTTTGGCTTTTGAAATAACTAATATAACAGTGCTGTCTATATATTACGAAAGCTCTTGCTGTTGTGACTTTTAACTGGGGGAAACGATGCATCATAGAGCAACAGTTTTTGAACCAACTTATAGAGTCCTGAGGACTCTTGAATCAATGCTTGAGTACTGAGGAAATAAAATTTGGGGTCATGTGATCTCCATTTTTAGTGTTTCATGGCAGTTTCTTAGCCAGTCTCTCTCCCTCAGCAGCAGTCACTTACGTTGCCTCCTGAAAAGGGAAGGGAAAAGAAAGGAGAAAAGAACAGAGAGAAAAGAAAAGAACCACTGTGCAACTTTCCTGGCCCATGCCACCCTCTCATGCCTTCCCCTGACACATGCAGCACCTCTTATGCACCTCCATGCATCCTTTCTGAGCTGCCTATGTGCCTTCCCTAACTCATGTGGCAACTCTTCAGCATACCCACACATCTTCATGACCCACCTCCCATGGATAATCCCTGACCGGCGTGTCACCTCATACAACTCTGACCCCTATGTATTCTTCTTGACTCACGTCCCCATGCCTTACTTGACATGCAGGGCACCTCTTACACACCTCCATGACCCCAAAGCACCCTTTACCCACACACCCTGCCCTCTTGTAAAGCACCTCTCATACACTTTGAGCACCCTTTCTGATCTATGCTGCCCCCCCATGAACCCTCCCTGACCTGTGCAGCATCTCTGGTGCATACCCACACATTCTTCCCAACCCATATGGCACCACTCGTGCACTCCACATAGCATTTCTGACCAGCACCCCATGCAACCCCTTGCTCTCTTCCCCACCGGGCAGAAACCACTTATCTTTATTTTGGCATTGGACTTGCAACTTCTTGCTGGTTTCCCCATTGACTTTCTCCCCGTAAGCTTCTCACAAGCAAAGTAAATGGGGAAGCCAATAGGAATTCTAGGGAAGGAGGGAAGGGAAGATGAAACCAGGAAGGGGAAGGAAGGAAGGAAGGAAGGAAGGAAGGAAGGAAGGAAGGAAGGAAGGAAGGAAGGAAGGAAGGAAGGAAGGTAGGTAGGTTTCTGATGTTCCCTGCCAGTTTACGACAAGGAAACCCAATGGGGAAAATAATCAGGAAGTCAGAAGTCACTTCTGCTCCCACTGCTCTTTTGTAGTGATTCTGTTTTCTCTGTTTAGGTAAAGAAATATCTCCAAAATGATGACCCAGGAAGGCACAGGTTGTCTAGTAACCACTAAACCTCACTTCCTTTGGAATGAACATGGATATTAGGGATCAACAATCATTCCTCCCCTTATTTAATTTTATTAAACTTCAAAACTATTACAATTAATATTTTAAAAAGTACCTTCAGATAATTTAAACTAATTTCTACTAGTCCAGGCCACTTCTACCAGCATGGCTGTTACTGAGATACTGTAGAAATTAATCCAAGACATGTCCTGTATCTAAAATACAGAAATGAATTCTATGTTTATAGAATGGAAGACAAAGGAGAAGTGAAGTGCATCAAGTTTTCTTTGGGCAATAAGATACTGGCTGTTCAGAGAACATTGAAGAATGTGGTAAGAAATATCTTTCTTAAAATGGAAAGAAGTTTAAAAAAATATTGAAACACAATATACTACTTATCATTTGCTTATTATTAAATAAATTATGTTAGATGGTTGGGCTTTGTTTTTGTTTCCTTTCACCCATTATATTTGTTCATATTTTTAATCTGTATGTGCATAGTACTCTGAGATGTGATTGTTTGAGAAAGGAATACATAACATAATAATGTTAACTAGAATTAGAAATAGCTAGAAAAAAGATGAGATAAACTTCATTTATGTAGGTAATGATCTGTCTATAGCTAATAGTAATTATAAACTTATTTGGAGCCAATTCACAAAGGAATACAACATATTAGAAATATGTGGGAATACTTCTGATCATGTGTCTAGTCCTTACCAACTAATGCTAGATTCAGTTTGTAGGGTCTCCTTTCCAGAGGTAGAATTATACAAACTACTGCAAATGGAGTCAGGAATTGGTAGTGAGTTTTATGAAAACTATTTGAAAAGCTTTCAATTTATCTATTTAGATTTGCATCTTTGAATTATGTTATATTTATTAAATGTATTTTCTCATCTATTTTGATCAATACTTTTTTGCTTATGTAAACTTTCATCCTTTCTATTCCATTTGTATTATAGTGCAAAGATAGTTGAGGAAAATGAGATGGAAATATTCAAGCAGAAAATATGTTTATAGATGTCTGTGTATCATTCTTTTGAGTAAATTAATAAAGTCTGACTTTTTGCAGACATGCACTCAAACTGATGAAAATCCACATGTTAGTTATGCCTATCTCTGCACCGGTTGAGTCTACAAATATTTTTAATTGCTTCTGTTTTTCATGTCATTCCAGGATTTCCTGAACTTCATTCCAGACTGTCCGCAATTAGAGTACACTCAAGAATGCAAGGTACAGTACACGTAATAAAATACTAAACTTCATATTGAAGCATTCAATATTTGAATAGTGCAACATCTACAATACCATTATCTTAGTATTCTGAAAAGTTGTAACTGCAAATCATTAAAATGCTTTAGATGTTAGGTTCCCTTCCTCCCAGTGTGCTAGCCTGAAACAAAATGGCAATTAGGAATGGTTACTTAAGTTTTGCAAGCATAAATATATATAGTGAAAAAAAAGCTTGTCCATATTGTTAGAGGAGTAATAATATTGCTTAGCTGCAAGAATTAAAATCCTTCTACCCATAGTTAATCAACTGCTAACAGAGTGCCTTATGCACTCTGGGTAGTTATAATATGCTTTTTGGGGGGCTGCTTTGGGAATTGGCCTAGAAGCTGCATCTAGTGTAAAAATCTATAGCTAGGCTGTTGAAGAATGTCCAAAATATATTACACTTGTTCCAAAAGTGCTTCTTTGGGTGCTAATATGCTACAAAACCATTGAAGCTGCTTATGTTGGTATATAAAATCCTCTACAGGATTGTATTTTTATTTTGTGTATCCACTTGGACAAGATCTACAAATATTGTCTTGACTGTATTTGCCAGAGATTTGCTATTCTTAAAATTTGTTGTGCTGCTTTTTAAATATTTAAAAGGAAAAGTACAATAGATTTTAAAAGAACATATATAAACTGATTTTACTTTATATGACAGTGAATATGTAATTGCCTATTTCAATTAAACACTGTTTTTTATTAAAGACCAAGAATGCCAGTATTTTAGGATTCTGTTGGACAGGCTCTGCAGAGATCGTTTTTGTAACAGATCAGGGGATTGAGTTTTACCAAGTAAGTAAAAATATACTTTTTAAAAAAGTGTGCTAACTTGTTTTATGGTCTTAAAGGATAAAATGGTTTTATAGTACATTATGGGTAAGATATTTTTGTTTTGGTCTTGTGAAATCTCAGTTTAATTTCAATTAACTTCTCATATACCTACTAGAAATAGCTTCAGTTTTTTCAAGGAAGATATTGTAATCTAAAAATGAAGCTTTTTAGCTAAGTAATATTTTAGTAATAAAAAGTCATTGATGCTGCAAAAAAATTGGACATATAAGATATTTGCTGTATTACACAAAATATCTCTTTACTACTAAAATTCATGTCTGTCTGAGTGTTTGATCTTCAATTGGGTGAAATTGGAAGGTATAGCACAACAATTATTAAACCAGTGTAATGGGCTAACTTACAGAATGTTGGGATCCATGACTCCTGTGGGTGTGAAATTTGGGGAAATTGTTGCTGCTTCAAGTATAGCTGGGCTGCCACAGTCAGCTGTAGTCACGTGATCTTCATTTCCAGTGTTCCATGACAGCTTCCCATAAGGCAAAGGGAAAGCCAGCAGGAACTGTAAAGTCCATCGTGACTGCCACTAGCAAAGCTTTTGGTTCTGGGAAGGTGATAGGGAGAATTGGAAATCGAGAAGCTGCCCGGGAAGGTCGCAGGTTACTCAGGTATCTCCCCCACCACCACCTGTGCAACCTCCCCAGCCTCTGCAGTTGCTCTGCAACTGCCAATTATGCACCTACTCACTCCCTGACCTGGAGCAACTATTCACCTGCCTGCTGAGGAGGGTAGGGGTAGAGAAAGGAGGGAAGGAAGGAAGGAAGGTTTTCAATGCTTCATACCAACTTCCCACAAGGTAACTCAGGGGAAGTCAACAGGAAGTTGGGAGTTTCTCCCATTCTCCCTGATTTGCTCACCTGTTGTCATTTTATTTTTCTGTTTTGTCTGAAATGATGACTCAACGGGTCACAAATTGTCTAGTAGTATATTAAATAGTAGCCATTAGTAGAATTATATAAATTTAGATTTGCATTTCTAAAGCAAAGAGGGGACCTGATTTCCTCAAACAAGAGTTTTGATGGTGTTAAAGCAACTTCTCTAGGCTCTTTTTAATTTTTTCCCTCACCACTGTGCCGGAAAGCTGCAAGATTCTTTGCAGCATGTATTGAAGTTGCCCAGCCTGGATGATTTCAGGGTGTGCCGGTGTGTGTGTGTGTGTGTGTGTTCCATGGTGACCATCTTTGTAAATACTGCAGGATTGTCAGCACAGAGAGAACACATTTCAACTGTCTGCAGTTAGCATACCTAATGGGATTACTTACAGTGCTGGCCAATACTGTCCAGCCTGAAAGACCTGTAGCACATACTGAGAGGACTCCAGAGGGCCACCTTTAATTGAAATTAGTTAGCCTGGAAGCACTACAGTCAGTGATGTGGGTGAACATTCCTGTCAGCCTTTTCTTTCAGCTCAAGTTCTGGAAGGAAGCTAAGAGAGTCTGCAGAACGGAACCAGGCAAACAATGGATCACTTTGGTTCACTCTTAGAAGTGAGAGAGCTATGTTGTTTCATGAACCAACCTCAAGGTTGTGTTTTGTTTCAGCCTGCAGAAATGAAGCAGCCCTTTGTAGTTTGCACAGCTCTTATTGTTAGGTGCCATTCCTGTGTAGTACAATTCAATCACTAATTTAGTCATCTTTATTATTCCCTTCTAGTTTTTTACTTGCATGTAGATACAATGTAAATGTGATGACCCAGGGCACGACACAGAGGCAAAACAGTCAACTTGCAGTTCAAACTGCCCTTATATGCTCCAATTTTCCCCAAATGCTCCCACGTTTCTGGCAAGCCGCAGAACAAAGTAAGATACACACACCTTCAGCAGCCTCTGGCTGCAAGTAGTTTCACAAGTTTTTAACTCTTCAGGCAGGAAAAATGTGTGTATGGAACAAGCCATCCTCCTTCAGGTTTCGACTCACACACAGTTAGATTAGAAGAGCAATTTACTCAAGGCCACGTAGATAACAAGGAAAGAAACATACATCCAAAATCTTAACGAGTCTGTGGAAATACAAGCTTGCCTGAGCAATTTCAGAAGAGAAGCCAAAATTCAATCCGAGGTCTTTGAACACCAAATCAAGTTTGTCAGCCAGTCCAATGCTCAGAGTTTCAGGCTTCTCAAGCAGAAATCACAACACAGAACAAGAGATCAGAGAATTGTTTCCAAGATCAGCAATGGCACACAAAACTCGAAGCATTCAGCATTTGTTCCTGACAAATGCCCCTCCTTAAGTCTCAGTCTCCAGGTGTGCCTTGTGGAGAGGGGCGGGGCGCTCTCCTCCCAAGTAGTTGAGCCTGCCTGCGTTGTTCCCTCCTTCACTCCACTCTCCGTGCTCTAAGATCAGGAGGGAGTGGCCCTTGCTCATCACCTGAGCTCTGTCTCTTATATTCATCCTGTCCCAATCCTGAAAGGCCCTGGCCTGCCTCAGCTTGCTCTTCCCCACATTCCTCTCAAGCCATAGACACCCCTCCCTTGACCTCCATAGGCTCCAGTTCCAGCTCATTTTCCTCAGCAGATTCAGGCTCCAATGGGGGCATGACAGTAATATACTATAGTTCTGACTGATAACTGGAGGAAGTCCATGAAGAGCTTAGAGGTCACTTGAAAATAATTGTTCTCTGCTACTTTTTCTAGCTGTATTGTTTCTAAAAACAATAGTCCAAATCAGCATCCTGTAAGAACTTTACAAAGGTAAAAGTGCTGATTGTTTAAATTTGCAATCAACTAGGGAATCACCCACGGCAGCAAATTTCAAAATCAGAAGTTTGTTTTAAATAAATTATTTGATTTTAGCAGTTGTAAACTATGTAACCTGTTTGAAAATATTTAGTATATTGATCTGATTGTAAACTTTATATCTTCAGATATTACCAGAGAAACGAACTTTAAAGCTTTTGAAGAGTCAGAATATTAATGTAAACTGGTTTATGTACTGTCCTGAGAGCTCTGTCATTTTGTTGTCAACAACAGTACTTGGAAATGTTCTCCAGCCATTCTATTTCAAGGTAAAATAACATTACTGCATTCAGTGCAGTTTTCCATGGTTACTTTCCACAGTTGCCCCAAGATTTGTTAAAGATAGTTATGTTTAATATATAAGAAATACATTTCAAATTGTTGTAGTCTAAAATAAATATTTTAAGTAAATATACTATTTCAAATACCCAGCTGCAAACTAGTTTCACAAATGTTGCGTTAGGAAACAAAAATTATAACATTTGATTTTTAGATGAGTTAAACCGCATGTGAACTAAAGCACTGCAAACAAAACAAAAGAAAAATTGTATGTGGATTTTTTTTACATTATATTTTGCTGGAACATGTTATACAATGGTAAGAAATACAATGAAGTGTGAAAGAATTATATAGAATTAAGTGCAGTACTGAAAATACTTTTCACATAGGGTGGAGCTATGTCAAAGCTGTCAAAGTTCGAAATTGAATTACCTACAGCACCAAAGTCCTCGAAGCTCAGCCTTTCTGAAAGAGATATTGCTTTGACTACAATGTAAGTATATTATTGTGGTCCTTCCCCCCCCCCCCCAGGTTGCTTTATTTTCCTTTTTTCTGAGCAATAGATTGTCTTCTTACTAAAGACATAAACATTTTCTTGGTTAGCAGAAATGGACTGCATTTGAAGTCACTTTTTACTCAAATAACTTGAATAGAGTAGAAAAGAAATGGGAAAAGAAGGAAACTAAACTAAAATTCCCAATCTAGCATTTAAACAAAGGGTGTGTACATTCAGAATAGTCTAAAGTCACCCAGCCAGCATTCATGCCCAAGGTGGGACTAGAACTCACAGTCTCCTCGTTTCTAGGCTAGCACCTTAACCACTAGTTCAACATAGCAGTTTTTCTTGAAGCTTTGAAGTTCACAATTACTTCCTTTTATCTAGATTTCCATTTGTTCCCTGGGAAGCTCTGGAGAAATGTAAAATCTTATTTGTTTCCAGCTTCTATTTCCTTTTGTTTAAAGTAGTCAATTTCTTTCTTTAACAAAGGAAGGACTTGGGGTAGCTCTCTGTATGTGAGGAAAAGACATCTGTCCCCCGTCTCGGTGGTTTATTGGTGATGTCTGAGCATCTGAACTTATCAGGTAGCACAATACATTCACAAGAAATGCCTTTAGTTTCTTACACTATTTATTACTCCATTGCATTCTGCCAAAATAGCTTGTCCTGAAAGTAAATAGCATGATGGGATTATATGAATGTTATCTGCTCAGAAGTTAAAAATGTATTATGTTTCTTTAGATATGGGCAACTTTATGTTCTTTATTTGAGACACCACTCAAGGACTTCAAACAGTACTGGAGCTGAGGTAGTTCTTTATCATTTGCCAAGGTACATTTGTTGGTTCTTATTCTTTTCAGCTTTCATAACAGAACTACTAAAAAGTGACTACTAAGGTTGCTGATTAACATTCTTTTTCTTTCCCATTTAATGCTACTACAGGGAAGGCTCCTGTAAGAAATTACATATATTGAAGTTATATAGAACTGGGAAGTTTGCACTGAATGTTGTGGATAATTTAGTAGTAGTTCATCATCAGGACACTGAGGTACTACTTTTTCTCTGCATTATATTTTTGGTAGCTCAAGACATCTATTTTAGATTCTTTTGCATAGTTTTGCTTAAAATACATTTGGAAAGTACCAGGGTAAGAGAAGGGGCAATTCTTTTCTTAAAGACATATACTCTGTGTGTGTATTTTTTGGCAAAAAAAACGGGTCTTATTTTTAGGAAAACACAGTTGTAAACAAACCATTCGAGACAACTGTTGTGAAATAGGAAATTATTATACTGATTTATTAAAGTTGAAGACTCATGTTAATATGACAATTGTGTAGGGTTTGTTTTGTTTTCATCTTGGAAACTGGAAAAGTGGCATCCAGGCAAACCCTGACAAGACTGAGTAGCTGTCTGATTTAGGGCTCACTCGATCCAGGTTTTTTTGTTTTTTTTTTCCCCTTGGATGAGTTTCACTACCCTAAACAGAAATGGTGTGCAATTTGGGAGTCCTCCCAGACTCACGACTCCTGCTCAAAGAGTAGGTTGCAGCCATGGCCAGGAAGTTTTTTGCACAACTTCAATTTGTGCATCAGTTGCACCCCTTCCTGAACCATGAAGCATGGGCAGTTACATGCACATCTCAGTGCACCCATGTTACACTTCTATGAGCTGCACTGGCTCCAGTGTGCTTCCACATGAAATTCAGGGTGTTGGTTGTTATCTTTAAAGCCCTCCATGAAATGGAGCTGGGTTATTTAGAGACTTCATCTCCCTGTTGTTTTCAATGGTCCCATTATGTCCAACAGGAGGAGCATGTTCTGGGTCCCTTCAATTAAATTGTCACCCTATGGGACTTCAGAGGTATGCCTTTTCTAGCTTAGTGTCTGCCTCTAGAATACCATAACCCTAAATATCAAATTGGCTTAAACTCTGCTACCTTTTGTAAAGCATTAAATACTGGAATATGCTCTGGGGCCTGAAGATTATGAGATTATAGTCTGTTGAAAGATTTCTTTCTGTTAATTTTACTGGGTTCATCCTTGGTTGAAGATTGTTGGGTTCCCCCCCCCCCCAGTAGTATTGTTTTTTATAGTTTCAATATGTTTTAATTGCCCAGAGTTGCATTAACAAGATGGGCAACCATGTAACTTGATTAAATAAATAATGTTGGAATGAGATACTATCTTGGGCTTTTAAGGTATAGAGTTAATATTCAGGTGTTCATAGAGAAGGACTGTATTATTGTAATAAATAAAATAACATCACTGGATGCAACTCAAATTTGGTTTACTTAAACAAATACAGTTGGCAGAAAGATTTTTTCTCTCATATTTTTCTATAGGGTTAAAGATCTGAGAAATGTGCAGGAACAGAAGGAACATAAACAGAAGAATATTCTCCATATATATTTATATGCAGTTGTAATTCATTTTTAGGATAGGATCTTAATTCTTACTATTATGCCAAACATAATAAAAAAAAATCATCATGGTTACACTCATCATTTTGTTGTTTTCTGTATGGATGCAATTTTGCTTGAACACATATCATAAAAAGATTTTTGGTGTTTTTTTAGACTTCTATTATATTTGACATCAAATTAAAAGGGGAATTTGATGGTACGATTACACTGCACCAGCTTGTACTTCCACCTCGATCCATACAACCATATCAGATTCCTGTGGCAGGTACAGAATTGCATTTTTTATATTGCCTTGAAAATGCAAATACTGCATATATCTGTAGTTTTGAAGATAGAATTGCTAGGTTTTTTATTAATTAAAAGTTATGTTCGACTTCCGGTTTGCCATCGCAGCCGCCGCGGCTGCTGGGAGGCAAGCTTGTCTTCCACGTTCGGTTTCGCTCCGCTGGGGGACCCTGGAAAGGGTTGAAAGTCGCCCTGTAGGGGCAACGAGCAAGGAGGGGACCGCTGCTTGATCGCGGGAGGGTGGCAGCCCTTCTGCTCGATCCAGGGCAGCCCTCCAAACCGGCGGAGGACAGACCGGCCATAGTAATATGGCCCGTCACTAGGCTGCAGACAATCGAAGTCAAACTTACCACCAAGCACTTCGAAAGCAACGCGGATGAAACTGGGTGAGATCCAATCTTCTCTTTACCCTAAGTACTTTCTTTTCCTGTAAAAGCTGCCTGAAGTATCTTTCCCCCTGTGAGGAGAGAGGGAAGGAAATTTCTATCCCACCCTCTAAGAATAGCAGCGACTGACTACCCAGGGAAATTAAAGCACTAAAAGAACAACTTTAATCTAATTGGATTTATATGTTCCTGAAACTTGGGGACCAAATTTTTTCCTATTTATATTCGAGACTTTTGCTTTTATCTACAA
Source organism: Azemiops feae (assembly GCA_023970755.1). Classification (NCBI taxonomy): domain Eukaryota; kingdom Metazoa; phylum Chordata; class Lepidosauria; order Squamata; family Viperidae; genus Azemiops; species Azemiops feae. Next base: position 2,889,920 of record JALGBA010004253.1, read on the forward strand.
AAAAGAAATAAAATTGGAAAAAAGATTATAAAAATGTTGGACTTAAAAAACCTTAAACGGCATCGGTGACATCTTGTGGCGAGGTTTGGTATTACAACTTGTTATTTCCTAACAGAGACTTGGCTCAAAGCCCAGACCTTAGATAAGACTCTTCTGATCTTGGCACCACCTGTGAGAAACTCAACTGTAAGAGAACAGCTGGGCGGCCTAACTGGCCTACTTGAACTGTGAATGTAAACCTTTATTGACTTTCAGAGTTATATGTGAGGAATTGCCTTCCTATTTCTTTATTTGAGGAATATTGGTTACTATGAGATGATGAAATACCTTGGACTATAAAATCTTGCTTGACAAACGATTTCTACTATAAAGACTATTTATAAACACGTGAAAGAGATGGATGAAGACCAGGAAAAGATCCTTTCCATGTTGAAAGCAATACATGAAACCATTCTTTCAGCTTGTGATAAAATAAGACCTAACATAAAAGATGAAGACGCCAGCTTAGATACACAAACCCAAACTTTGACTACAACCAAAGAACTAACAACACAGAAGATAACAGAAGAAGTGGAACACTCAGATATTAAGACAGAGGACTCAATTGACCAACAAATACAGTTAATGGAAAATCCAGAAAAGGGAGTGACAACACTGAAAATGGAAAAGACTTTCTATATAAATCAAAAGAAATTTGAGAAAGAAGAACAGATTGAATGGAAGATAAACATATCAAGGCAATCATGGGGAATTGGAATAATAGGGAGACAATTTTATGAATACAAATGGGCTAATCCTTCAAAAAAAATGGCAATTAAATGGTCTCCTTTATTTCAAATAACATATATAATAATAGAAGGAGATCTATTTGATAATCTAAAAGCACTGATATGGAAACATAGTTGGCAAAGGAAGAAAGCCAGAATAAGGCTGAAGAAAATTGGAGTTTTGATTTATTAGAGGGGATTTCATATTATTAATTAGAGGGCTAAAGGGAGAAGTTGAGATAAAGGGAATTCTGGTCATTAGATTTAAAATATTTGGAAATTAGTTGAAAATAAGGATTTTATCTATTTAATATTTAAAAATTAGACCTAAAAGAAAAAAAATTATTATGAATATGTTTGATTTATTGATTAACCCAGGTAATATATACAATGGTTTTGATTTATTAAAGGGGATATTGTATTATTAAGTAAATGATTTAATATTGTGGGAAATAGATAACTTTTAGGAAATAGAACAAGATTATATTTAAATAGATAAAATGTGTATTTTGGATATTAGATTCTGTTATGAATTGAGATAAGGGAAATCTTTGTTACCTAAAGCCTGAAAATTATAAATATCAAAGGTTAAATTGGAATATTGATGGGAAACTAAAAATTGGGAAAAAATTAACAGGATATGGATTATTTATGAAGATTGAATGTTAAAAATAATTAAGGTATGTATAAGCTAAAAATTTATTGATAAATGTAATGATGTTTTTACTGAGTTGATATAATAACTATTAGCTTAAATACAAGACAGTAAATGTTAAGGGAAAAAGAGAGGAAATATTTGATGTTGTAACTTGAAATTTGTACTAAAGATTTTGTTAATGAACTATTGATTTAACCCAGCCACCACGTTGCTTTTTAAATACTTAAATGTAAAATTGGAAAATTAATAAAATATTTTAAAAAGTTACGTTCCAGTATTAATATTTCATTTGAGTGTATTTCTTTGTGTAATACGTTCATTGTATTTACTAAATGTAAAACGATAAACAGAAATGAGCAATATTTCATCTATTATTCCGGTCTTGGGATAAAAAAGCCTAAAGTTATGGCCTATCATAGCTGTTCTTATATTATTTGACCATGGACCATGTTCTTTTTAAAAAAAAAACATTTAAGTTTAGAGGTTTGGAAAATAAATAGAAATGAATTTTGTGCAGAAGTTTGGTTTTGAAGATAAAACGGTACTTTGTATGCATAGCATCTGCTTGTAGTTCCTTCAGGCGAGTATGGTGTTTCAGTTCAGGGGGCAATCATCGCAGAAAAGACTCAATTGCTTTAAGCAGACTGAAGGTTGCTACCCTGTTTTGAAAATTGGTATTTTGATCATGCACCAAATACATCTTTCCTTCAAAGTACTGTAGAACTTTGTGAAATTGTGAAATCTTCCCACGTGCATACCTAAGCAGTGGGTAAACCTTAAATTTGCATAGAAACTAAACCATTTTAATCTACCATTTGTGTCATAGTATTCTCCAAAGATTGGGAAATAGGTGCTTTATCTTTGTTATGAGTCTTCTTCTGGATTCCTTTCGGACCTCTACATTAGTATGACTCAATTAATTAAGAAATGAACTATTTGTCTTCCTGACAATTGTCAATAGTTGTTTCCTGGAAAAAGTGCTAGAATCCTAAAACAGAAATATTTGCATTGAAGAAAGATGTTACATCTTGTAAAACTATCTGTATTCATTGAGTATAACATTTATGAAGGTTGAATTTGCATTGAATATAATTCATAAACTGTAAGTAATATTTTAAAAGAATTAAATATTAAACTTTTGGAAAGTTAGCTTTTGGTTGTGTCTTACTTTCTGCTTTAGATATGACAGTAACCTGTGGGTTAAGGACTTTAGGTTTAGCATTCAGAGTACACAGTTTGTTGTAAAAGGAGTTATTTCTGACAAAGATAACAAATAATTTCCTTTCTAATCCATATAAATCACACCTTTTTCTTATTTGCAGGTCCGGCTTCTGTAACCAATCAGTTTCCAGTTCCCTGTAAACTCTGTATCCTTGAAATAAAAAGCATAGGTCTTATTTATTCTGTGGCAACATATTTTTTTTAATATCTGAAAGGAGCACAAGTGAGTATCTGTAGTTAACATGAAGCTTTTTTATTTTTGAGAGGAGTAGAAATAAATAATACAGAAATAATGTACAGTGCTGTCCTGAATGGTCCTCACTTTAGTAGAGTTTAGATATAACAAAATATACTTTTTGCATTGGATTGTCATTTAAGATACAGTATTTTAAAATGCACATAGCACAGATGTTTATATTCTGTTCAGATTTAACAGATATTCTGCTTTAATGGATATACCCTTCCCACCAATCTATTTCAGTGAGAGCTTATTGTGTAGTTTTTCAGCCTGTAAAATCCTACTGAGCTTTATTTTGAAATTTATTTGCATTTAGTGTGATTCATTTTCAAAAATAAAGAGGAGTGAAGACCAATTTACTAGGTCCTTGCTAACTCTTTGAATTGCTCCCAGAAGCATATTGATAATATATGAGTATATAAAAAACTTTGCAAATTAAGTTTATATGTAATTTTTCACTTTCAATCTTCTTCTAAGAGGCTTTGGCACTAGTAGCTTCTTTCCAGGTAATGACTTCTATGTATTTGAGAAATTTAACAATTGATGAATTGTTGCTTTCTTTCCTTTTAAAAAGCAGACCCTTAAACCATATCATACTATTTCTTTGGCATAAAAAAGTTTGACAGATGTTTTGCTGGGGACCATCATGTGCTTAAAGAATAAATATCCCTGTTTTCCTTAGATACAGGAAAAAGTTGTGTGCCTCTTTGAGCTGTTACTTAAAGTGGCTGGTTGCATAAACAATTAAAACTTTTACTGAGGCAAAACCCATTGGAGGTTGGTAAGAATTTTGCTTAACATTTAGATTCATCATCCTGGATTGTCTTTCAGCCTGATATTATCATTAGCGCAAGTGAAGGTATGAAATTTTCAACATTCATTTTTAATCAGAACATTGGAATGTTTGTGGGTTTATATTATGAAGTATTAAATACGCTGCTGCATAAAATATACTAATTAGATACCTGATGTTAAATAATGTTATCTTTCAGACCATAGCTTTGATAATCCCTTTCTTTGCTATTGGCTATGCCAGATAGAATTGATAGGAGTTGAAATCCAAAGTGTTTGCAGAACACAATGTTGCTTATTATCAGAATGTGGTGATGAAAGAATTCAGGTGAAATACTTCATTTCCTATGAAACCTCAATCTGTTAAATCTCTCTCTCTTGAAGTGAAGCTTATTGTGGTACAGTAGATCAGTTATGACAGGAATGTACTCTTCTTTTTTTTACTGTAGGTTATCTCTGGAATCTGCAAATGAAACTTGAACCTACAGTAAATCTTTTGCCAGACAAGGGAAAGCTAATGGACTTCCTTCTGCAACGAAAAGACTGCAAGATGGTTATTCTATCTGTGTGTTCACAAAGTAAGCTTCTGCTTCAATTTGAGGAAGCTACTGTGAATCAAAAATTTCAGTGACATTTAAAAAAAAGCCCTCTGACATACTATAATGTTTCTCTACAAAGTATAGTATTCTGTTAGTAATTAGAATACTATACTTTGTAATATAGTATAATAATATTTGCTAAGAGTATTTTTTGGCATATGAAATAATATGCCATATGCAATTTAAATAAAAACCTATCTACAAATATCATGGTATCAAGTTTGCATTCTGCTGTTGCTACATTCTGTGACTTTCCTTATTTTACATCAGGCATGTCAAACTGCTGGCCCGCGGGCCGGATGCATCACCGAAACCGCGCCCACCCCATTGCCGGCAATGGAGAAAAAGTCGCAATACATCGCGAGATCGTCACGTGATGTCGCGAGTTTGACATGCCTGTTTTACATGTCCCTTGTGTGTTCTATTGCAGTGTTAAATGAACCAGAAGGAGGCTCGTTGAGTGTAATTGCCACTGTTTTTGACAAGCTCAATCACGAATATAAGAAATACTTAGAAGCAGAACAGGCTTATACTACGGCAAGTTGTGAACACTATCTTATACATATTCTTTGATTAGCACGAATTCCTTTTTATCATAAATATGGTATTGATCTAGCTTTTTTAAATTAGATCACTATATTATTACCAATGTGAAAGCGTCAGTGGTGTCCACATAGAAGAGCCTTTATAAATATTTTTTTTCTTGGATGTGGCAGGTACAATCCACTGATCTGTTGTTACTGGTTATCATCCTCTACGCAGTGGCTGCTCTGTTATCATTCAAAAATGTCACTGTTTAAGGTGAAAGAATGATATACAAGGATGATTGTGAAGCAAATTCTCTTGCATTGTAACAATATATAAAATTAAAAATTCCCTTCTGCCAGTAGCATCCTCACAATCCCCTGCTGGAACTGATTACATCACCCTTTGTTGTCAAAGTAATATACTTGCTATACTATTATCATTCAGTTGCAGTGTCCCAAAGCATTAACTCTTTAATAGCAAGTCTCATTATTGCAAAAGCACTTCAAAATGTATTTCATTTTTAATAATAATGTAATAAAACACTTTGAAGTACCAGTATATATTTTTGGTCACAATTTTTACTTAATCTATATTGGTTTAACAATATTCTAAACCTTAGATACAAAATTACTTTTAAATCTATTATTTAGTGATCTCTTTCAGCTAAAGTGCATGATTTAATAAAACGTTCTATGCTTCTTTTGCAGGCATTAGAAACTGGACAGAGCAGAGGCAATCCACCACCAAAGCGCCCAGTCCGTACACAGGCAGTTATTGATCAGTCAGACATGTATACTCATGTTCTATCAATCTTTACAGAAAAAAAGGTCAGTTAATAGAATTCTGCTTTAATTACGTCACTGTTCATATTACCATAGTTGACATGATTAAAAGTTTTGTAATAAGCTAGCTAATTTGCTAAAGCAAATTTGAATTCTGAATAGCACCAGATCATTATTTAAATACAACTCAAATCCAAATTCTGTAAACTTATTTTCAAAGATATTTTTCCAATTCTTTTCTAATAAGGAGGCCCCCCACAAGTTCACTATTGCTGTTGTAATGGAGTATATTCGCTCACTCAACCAGTTCCAGATAGCTGTTCAGGTAAGTACTTGAAAGTGTCATAATTTGAAATAGCTTTTGCTAAGTTTTTTTTTTTACTTTTTAAGCTATCCAATATGTTCAGTATTAGTTGAAACCTTGAAACCTCTTCAAAAGGCAGCTGTACAAAGATCCCTGCATGAGAGAGAAACCTCTATAAGAACAGAGAGGTGATTGTCAGCCTAAATACTAAAAGGTTACACCAGGCCATTTGAGGTTTATCTGTTAATGTCAAACTCCAGGAGAATTCTCCCATTTGGTGCTACAAAGAAGAACACAATCTGTTGCATATCAGAGGTATTTTACTATCTATTTATATAATCATAATGTATCCAAATTACCTGAATTTAGTTCATTCACTCCCAACCATGTCCAGACAATGGTTTCAGAATGCTGTAACCTCTGTGGAAACAATAGAAATCCACCTGCTGAGAATTCCTTTCATATTGATAATATGTTGGCTCAAACCTCTGAATAGACACCCTGTTTCCTGTACATGTTGAAGTGTGTGTAGGATGAGATGGAACAGAAATCTGACAATCCAACATAGCTCATTCAGCAAGCATTGGAAGAACTTCAGTTCTGTAGTTTCTAAGGCCAACAAATTCAGAAGAAAAAGGTCTGATAGTATTGAAAGCCCCAAAGTGATCTAGGCATGAACCAAGATGGTTGCTCTTTTTAATTCATTCCCAGAGGATCAGTCATTTCTTAAGATGGCCAAGATTGTGCCCATTCCAAAACTTAAGCCTGAAATTATTGAAATGAATACAAATAATTGACATAATGTAAGAATACATGGGGATATACTGGAGAATGGAATCAGGCTTAATGTAGATTGTATTTTCTACCAAGGAACAATTCCTGAACTATGTAAAAATTTAAGGAATGCAAATAACTTTTAATTGGTCTTTCAGCTGTGAGTCCTAATGCATATAGGTTTTGCCTCAAATAACTCTTGGCAGTCATTAAATTTAAAACTTCCATTTTTGCATAAGTGAAATATACACTTCCTCATCCTTTGCCACCAGTTCTTCATATGTGTACAATTTTGCAAGCATAAGCAATGTTTATCTAATTGTACAGGTAGGAGAGTAGCTATATAAAATGTCTATGTTGCTTTCATGCCAATAGGTAATGGAAATTAAACAATTAAGTTTTTTATTTATGTATTGTAATTCAGGAGTTTTCTAAAATTTTATTTATGTATTTATGCATGTATTTATTCAGCTAACTTCAGTTGTTGGAACTGCCCATTTCAAATTTGAAAAGTTTTGGATGTCATAAAATTTTACTGCTCGTAAAAGTGTAATACACATGCAAATGCATTTCAATAAGACTAATTTATTTTGGATCTACTTCATTTAAATGCTCTTTCTACTATATTTTTCTTTCAAATTGAGGTTTAGCTAAATGTTTATACATTTGCTGAGTTATGAAGAGTTTCAGTATTGAAATTTCCCTGTTTTCTTGTCTTCTTAGCATTTTCTTTATGAATTGGTAATCAAAACCCTTGTTCAGCACAATTTATTCTACATGCTTCATCAGTTCCTACAATACCATGTTCTCAGTGATTCAAAGCCTTTGGTGAGTAACCTTGCATAATCTTTTTATTGCTTCCATTTTTGCTTGTATCCCTTCTCAAAAATCTCAGCAATGTGTAGGATTATCCTGTTTAGCCCCAGATCATGTCATTGCACCATAGAGAGGTTGAAAAATAATGACATCAACACATCATCTTCTACTGTGCCCTAATACGCTTTCTTGCTGAGCAAGAATGATTTACTAAGCTGCTTTTAGTTTAAGAGCAAATTGTGAAATACTAGATAACTGATTTATTTCTTATTTTAGGCTTGCTTATTGTTGTCTCTTGAAAGTATTTACCCACCAGCACATCAACTCTCCCTGGATATGTTAAAGGTAAGTAGACAGAGGAAGTATAAATTGCCATTTTCTTTCTTTGATTATGGGTAATTAATGGTAGAGGTAAAATCTACTAATTGCCCAGTTGGAATTAATCCAGAGAACTTCATAAGGAATATTTTGGGCTTCCTCCAGGGCAACCTCATTGCCTATTTAAAAATAGAGGTAAGGCTACCTTCCACCTCCATTCAAATATGTTGTGCATTGCTGGGGCACTATAAGAAATTAAAAAGCCTTCAAAGATTCTATCTTATCAAACTCTGTTTTTTCCATTACATATTTGGGAATCAATGGACCAAATTTTTGTCACATATCCTATAACTGTATTCCCTACCACCTTTGGGAGAACTTGGCTCTTGAAACAGAAAATATTAAAGAGAGATGCCACTGAAGGACAATCATCCATTTTCATTTTAGTACATTCATAAAAAAACATAGCATCTCCTCCTAGTATTTAGTTAATGCAACCAGTGCATTGCTGAGACAGGCTTTAATATCCCTTCACCTGCAGATCATGTGATCCACATACGTAATTTTGTATGCTCTCTATTGAACAATTTTCTGTCCTTGTGGTGTTGTCAAGGGAAGAATGTTATCCATTATTTCCTCCACTGCCCCATTTACAATGAGATCAGGGCCAAATTATTGATAATAGGTAAACTGAAGGGCTGAAGCCTCAAAAAATTCAACCATCTTATTTCCAACTGCAGCAATCAAGCTGCTACTTTTGCTCTGCTCTCATTTAAACTTAGAAATACTTAAGTTCTTAGTTGTAGCTTTACTTTGCTGTAACCTTTTTACATTCAATGCTCTTTTTATTTCTATTACATTTATTTGCTGCCCATCTCTTTTTAAAACAACTCTATTTGAAATTATTATTTTATTATATTTTATAGCATGCTACATGTTGTAATTTATGGTTGCAACAATAGTTACTAATAACTGTAGTAAATAAAGCAAGGCGCCCATGGGAAAGAAGTCTTATGTATGGTCAGCAGCCACTTACTGTCATCATTTGTGCTTTCAGAGATTGTGTACAGCAAATGATGAAATAGTAGAAGTTTTGTTGTCTAAACATCAAGTACTAGCTGCCTTGAGGTTTATCAGAGGAATTGGTGGACATGACAGCATTTCTGCTCGTAAATTCCTTGATGCAGCAAAGCAAACTGAAGATGAGATGCTCTTCTATACCATATTCAGGTTTTTTGAGCAGAGAAATCAGCGAATACGTGGAAACCCTAGCTTCACTCCAGGTAAACAGCAGTTTGATAGGCATATAAAGAAAGTTGGCTCCTCTTTTTATTTTTATAATATTCGAAGTTCAGAGCTAATAATCCTGCCTGTTAAATTGTTTCAAACATAGAACTCTGTTATTTTTAATTGCTGCAACAGGGTCTCACTAACTTCCTAATCTTTCATCAGTAGAGAGAGGTAGTAGTTTTTTAAACAACTGTACGGTCCTGCAAAATTAAAATGTTTAAAGATAAAAAGCTACTCCAAGGATAGATTAGTAAATTTTACCAAATTGGTATACTTTTTTGGTAAGTAATTCATATATAAACTTTCAAAGACTTGTTGGAGCATGAACTTTATCACTCCTGCTCAACATTGATCAAAAGATGCATTAGATAATGGGTTTTTGTTTTTAAATAAGTTAAAAAAGAAACCAGGGCCCCTCCAGAGAAGGAAAAGAAAATGAAACGTAGGCCACTACTATTGCTTTTTCCTTAAATGAAATTTAATTTCTGAAGGCACTGTAGGCACAATTTTGAAAACAGTTATGACAAATGGGACCTTCTGAAGCTTAGGAGAAAGATAACAGTTACTAAAACAGCTGGAACATTGTGATGCAGTATTAACATCTGTAAAAATATGCATGATCCTTAATTGGAAGAAAAAATAGTCTTACACTATTTGAATGTTGACTTCAATGCAGCTAGATAGTATGGAATTATAATTATATTTTAACAGTGGGGTTAATAGGTCAGTTGGAGATAGCCTGCTACAACATTGTAAGAGCTTTAAGTCTTATGGACTTAGAAGTAGACATATAGAACTTACCTTTATTTAAATTAAAAGGTGATTTGTCAGTCTTATTACCACCCAATAATGAATTTGATAGGACTAGAAGAATGTGTTTAGTTATTTAGTAGCACTTCATCTCCCTGAAATCAAAATCCTTGTCTTTTTTTTTTTTTGTTCCTTTAAGTTTTTTTGCAGGAAAAATATCCCCATACTCCCATTTCTAAATCAGCAAATGATTATTAATGCTCCCTCATGCATTCCACGCTACCAGGGGCCCTCGTGCATTTCTCAATAATAGCTTTAGCTATCAATAGTTTTCAAAAGCAAAATAAATATCAATATCAAATCAAATTATAATTGTTAAACTTACATAAGAAAAAATATCATATTTAATTCTGTGGAAAGTACCTCAAAGATAATCTGCAACTTTTCTCCCTCAATGTTCTTGATTATGCATAAAATCTACTTTTCCTAGTGTTATTATACAAAAGTCATAGCATAAGCTATGTATACAATGTATTGTAGCCTATATGCATCTACTTTACCCATTTGGTTTCTGTTTTTATACAATTATTTTGTGATCCAGCTTCCCAGTTTCAAAATTTGGGGAATGTGTAATGTAAAGAGAGTGAAGCAGAGGTAGTTCCTGAGGTTGAATTTTTTTAAAAAAATATTGAGAATATACTCAAGCGTGATTCCTCAAGATGTCAAAAATAACACTGATTACATTTTCTATCCTTTTCTTGTAGGAGAACACTGTGAAGAGCATGTCACATTTTTTAAGCAGGTTTTTGGAGACCAAGCATTAATGAAACCTGCCACTTTCTGACATAGTAAAATTGTTCCAGAATAAGGATGTATAAAGTTAATTTATTACATTTATGTACTTTTACTTTTGAGCTACAAAAGATCTATTTTATAATAAATTATATATACAGACCCTTTGGCAAATATTAAAAATATTACAACATTTTGACAGATGGCTTATTTTTCTTCTAAAAATAAAGCCAAAAATTGCATTGTCTTGCATTAAAAAATTGTCAGTGGTTCAGCAATCTAATCTCATACCTATCACTTTTTAAGTGTTACCAGGAATCTATTTATATTGCAAATCAGTTTCCTTTTCAGGAACAAAAACTAGGATAAATTATTATTTCTCATTAATGTTTCTAGTTTATAAGTAATACTGATGAAATACTGATGTTGATATAATTCTTCCTGAATCCAAACTGTTCAGAATTACTGTTTTTCTTCCAGTTATGCAGAAAATTAATGAATCCCAGTACCATTTTACAGTTGTGAGATGGTAATCATAGAAACGTGCTACAATTTATAAGTCTTCAGCCAGAATTCAGAGTCCACTGACCACTTTGTTTAAAATAGCTAGAAGAACAGTAGTTTTTCTCTTTCTGTACCTTTGTTCCTTTCTTGTGCTGCACGAGCTTTAGCTTTATTTATTGAGGGTCCTATAGAAGAAAAATAAAAATGTTGATTTTCTTTCTATATTTATTAGTTCAGTAATGCTAGATTATGAAACATGTTTCACAGAAGAGCACTTGTGATGCAAAAAGATGGAACAACAAACATGACTATAATATGTTGGAGCATCTTACATACAAATCAAGTAAAATTTTTAAGTCATTTTAACATAATGATTACAGTTAAAATTGTTTCTACTCCTACTGGTCAAATTTGAAGTTGATACCACAAACCACAGTTTAGCAGAATATGGGCTGGGTTCATTTATACAGGGGTCCCCAACCCCCAGGCCGTGGCTGGTACTGGGCTGCGGCCCGTTCAGAACCAGGCCACACAAGCTGTAGGCAAGTGTGCTTATGTGCACAGATCCACTTGTGTGAGCTACAACCATGTGCACTCACATGCGAAGCTCCATTTGAGCAAGCGGCAGGCGCATAGACCCGCCACTCGTGCAAATGGAGCTGCATGTGCAAGTGTGCTCACCTGCTTGCGCGGAATCATCCCCTCTCCCCCGCCACCGCAGCAGTCCACAAAGCAAAATAGCAAAATGCCATAGTTTATAGAATAAGGTACTGTGCACATGTTAAGACATGGTTTACATACAGGCACAAATACAAGCCAAAAACATTAATCTAGCATGTTGCATAAATCCTGTCACAACAGGCTAGTTTTTTCTTCTATAACAAGGAATTTACATATTTTGATCTTGCTTAAACTTGTACTTTCTCAAAATGTTAACTAATTAGTCCTCCAACTTCAGAAATAATTATATGAACACGGCTTAATTTAAACTAAGTTAAAAATTAATACATTTGTTAATTCAGACATATTTCAAAAAATGCTATGCTAGGGATTTTTTGGTATGCCATTGTGGCATGACAATAAACTAACCCTCCCACCCAAAAAACAAAAACAATACATATGCCTTACCATGAGAAACCAAATCTTTCTTTCAGTCTCATTAAGAATAGTGGGTTTGCGCATGCCCAATTGGTCTACTTTGCTGAACCAGTTTATTTATTATGTTAAATAAATACATCACAATGTTAAATGTGGCCTCTGTGGCATATAGGTTACTATATCTGAATTAAATTCAATTTTGACTTACCTATGTAGCTAAGTAGGACAGGAAGAAATATTAGACCATGGGTTGCTCCAAGTAGCACCATGGCTAAATACATCCTGAAGTAGAAGATCTGGAAAATCTGAGATTTGGAAAAAGCAAGCACCACTATTCCTCCAAATTTTGTAAGTGTAATACCACTGAAAACCTATTGAAATTTTAAAAAAAAGTAACAAATCTAGCATTGTCCTGTTATAGACAACATACCCATTCCCAACAGGTCAGAATTATTTTATTTTTACATTATTTTTATTATTGGCATCATTATCAATAGCAACAATGTATCAGCATCCTGCCTCCTGCATGGCTAGCAAACAAGCTTCTACTCTCCTCTTATCAACAAGTCAGGTTGGTAAGTACCAGTTCATTGGGTTTTGCAATAAAAATATACAAACTGCAGATTGTACTTAATAACAGAGAGCTCATTGTTTTCTTCATTTTCCCAGTGTTCCTATTCTAGATGACTGTTCTCACACAAGAAAAAAAAAAGATCTCCAACTGGGATGAATGTTTTTAAGCAGGGTACCTCATATCTCCTCTCTCCATTGCAATTTTGCCAAGGTTCAATAGGAAAGGAGGAGACGAGCAATGGAATGGTATATGCACATGAAGTGCATATGGACAGTACTTGATCTATAGTCCTTTGGGTTAAAATGGTTATCTACCCAAAACTTTTAGTTATAATTACAAACTACAGGAAGAGATGAACTTTGCACTACACAGATGCACGGTGTAGATTGCATCTATATGCTGACAGATTGGTTGCATACGGGCAATGAGTTGTTAAGACAATTGGGCCCAATTCCTGTGGTTTCTATTGCCCCTGACAAACAGGATACAAAATACTACTTACACAGCTCCCCATTTGGGATAGTGCTTCCTCAGCACGCTCTACTCTTGTTGCTTTTGTACTAATTGTGAATGCTCTTGTCACATGGCTACAAAACTCAACAGAGATGCCACAACTCTGCAAAGGAGATAATGTAGATATTAGGATATTCTACTGTTTGATAAAGTATAAGGCATTCAAATAAATGGCAATTAAATACTTATAGTTAAAAATTGTTATATGCAAAATAACACAAAAAGGGAATAAGCAGAAAGTAAATCTATAACAAATTGAATGCAACAATAAATGCAGCAAGTCAAATTATATACCAAGTGCCTCTTTATCAGCTTCTAGAAGTTATCAGCAGATAGGATTCTTTTTAGAAAAATCCATTGCTTAGAAATAATCAAGATATGAAGATGAGTTTTAAAATATCACAATAGTTAACAGTGGATATAAAAAGGGTAGACACTGCTATTAAAATGCCAGGTGTTTGAGATGTAAGTGAAGTAATTTATCTTCATGTGATTTTTTCTTTCTTCTGCCTTTTTCTTCCTCTTTTACCCCTTTGAGTGCCAAGGGAGATCTGACTTTTTACATTTCAAAAAACTGGCATTTTAACTGGGATATCTAGATTTTTTAATAAGTGTATAATTGAATGTTGTGATACCTCTAAATATTAGTTTAAACCAATTATTCTAAGCATAGCACATATTAAGTCAACTATTAAGCAGTCACAAATAAAGATGCATTATTGGTGAAGAGATATCAAATCTTGATTTCCAAAAGTTAAAAATCCTTAAAAAGAGTTATTGGGAAAGAGAACATTTTCTGTGAATAAGGGGGATGATTGGTAGGCAGGAAGCCATGTGTTGTAGAGTAAAATGTGAAAAGTGGGCAATTCTGTCATTTTGTTTTCTTTTCAAATTTTCAATACCAAATCGGTAGAGATGCAAAAGCAGCAAACATTTTCTAGGTTTAAAATTCAAAACAATTTACAGAATCAATGATTAATTTTATTTATTTGATACAATTTTTTGCTGGAGCATTGGTAATAGATGCTGCTATGCACAACGTTATCTGGCTAAATCACTGAAGTATGGACACCAAGTCTAGGACAAATCTTATCATTGTATTCCAAAAAGCCAAGGTTTTGAGAGACCTAAATGATTTGGTACAGTAGTGGAAATAAAAAGGCCAACATTTCCTTTTATGAATGAAGTGTCAAGCACAGCATGTATTCTTTTGAGCCTTTAAATCCATCTTTAAGGCTATATAAATTGTACAGAATCTAAGCAGCATTTGTTTTGCACCAAAGCTTTGTAAACAGACTAGAATTAAAGTGCAGGTAAACTTACCATGACAAGGTTTACTAAGGAAACTGCATTTAAGGTGATACCCCAGAGCCACATCACTCCAAACATGTTGACCAGTATCATAGCAATAGTGAAGGAAACAATAATGGCAGCCCATATTTCAAAACCAAGCAGCACCATAGTTACTATGAATATTGATCCAAGGGAAATGCCAAGATTAAAGATGGTGTCATTCACAATTGTTAAATATTGTTCATAAAAAACATAGAACAAGCTATGAAGAGAAAGATAAGTAAAGTTAACAAATTTACAAACTATAGCTTTCCACCACTTAGCTTCTAAAAAAAGTCACTTTCTACTTTTTTCAAAAATTAAAGGCAAGAATGAAAGAATCTAATACATTTGTCCATTAATCACAATGTTGTATTCCAATTTTTCAAACCTAAACATAGGCTTCTGTAATATAAACGTACTTGAAATATAACTTTATTTTTTAAAAAAGAACAAAGGGCACAAAGTACCATTGTACAGGTATTTGTAGCTAAATACATACCCATTTTAGACTATCATTATGAGAGCTAGTTTGGTGTAATAGTTAAGGCACCAAGCTAGAAACCAGGAGGCTGAATTCTAATTCTGTCTTAGGCACAAAGCCCTAGAAAGGGAGCAATGGCAAACCACTTCTGAAGAACCTTGCCAGGTGTCAAAAACTGATTTGAAGACACATGCATACACAAAAAGGACAATCAGTAGTTTCAGCCAGTTTCAACCCAAATGGAGGGCTTTTAAGGAGAGATCACTCTGATCTCTTTGAGAGAGAAGAAATCACTGTGTTCAACAACCCTTTATCTTTCTTTCTGCTTTCTTCCTGAATTGTTGAATTTTCATGGCTTTGAACATACTGTTCCCACCAAGTGTTTTGTACAGCCCAACTCATTTCTGGAATGCAGCCTCTGGCAGAATTCTTAATGTGTGTCATTTGACCTGGAAGAATTTGTACACCTCTTGAGTATCTATTTATAGCAACACTGAATAATTCATAAGATTAGGTCCTAATGCGTTTTAAAACATAGTGTATTTATGTGCCTTTAACTGGGCATTTTTAGAAATTGATTATGATGATTACATGCTATCAAGTCATTGTTGACTCCTAACAGCCACATAGATTTTCTCCATGATGATTTGCTCCTAACATGGTTCTTCAGCTCTTCCAACTTATATCCATTGTTGCTGTAACTTAGTTTATCCACCTTGCTGCTTGCTGTCCTCTTTCCTTCCACTTTTTGCAGCATTATAGCTTTCTCTAGATTAAAATTACTTAATATCTGCTGCTGATGGCAGTAAAAACAACAATTTTGCTTATTTTTTTCCCTTTGATCATTTTTGTTTTTTCCACTAAAAAAGCACCAAAAATGATGTTTTTCTACCACTAATGGTGACAAAAAAAAATATTTTAGGAAGAAAGACAAATACTAAAAATTACATACTTCATTTACAGATTAAAGACTGATTGACAAAAACTGGGTAGTCTTAAAAGATTTTTTTCATTTGTGACTAGATTTATAAACTGAAGCCACAAAATGTCAGTCAATCAAGCATTTAGAAATTAAGCAGAACAAAGTGGAACACTTTGAATATAATTCTAAATTAGTATTGCTTTAATTATTTGTAAACTGTTCTATGTCTGCACAGGCTTATTAATATTTTCCTGTTTAAAAAAATACATATATTGCACAGAAAGAAAATCGGAACACTATGACCATTACTTCATAATAATCAAAATTTGCACTAGGCTTTGGCTTTGAGTGACCTAGGAGGATCACGCACAGACAGGGAAAAAAAAGAAAAAAAAAGGTGGTCCAGAACAAAGAAGTAGAAAGGGCAAGAATGAAATTTAATTTTGATTAAATGAAATATATTAGCTAACAGCTAATTTTTTACAATCTATTATAGTTTCTTCCCATGTATTTAAAAAAATCCCCCTTTACAATTTAACGGCAACTTCTGAAGAAGAGGGACACCATTCAAGGATTGTGTTCTAGTGGCATATATTGCATAATCTAATTCTGATTCTAATTCTCTAATGTGGGAGAATTTTCTGCCCATAAAGGAATTACTGTACCTGTAAGGAAAAACTTCAGCATTTTTTTCTTTGTGGACCATGGCTTCAGTAATATTGTTTGCTATAATCCGTGCTTTTTTCAATGCATCAATAAAGTCTGCTGAGGTTTTTAGCACCGTATGGTAAGTCATGAAGTAAGTGGCTCCAATTTCAGAAGAGTTGTGTATAAAGGTGACTGCAGAACTATATGCAGCATGTCCTCTGAAAAAAGAGAGTAGTACAGTTGGCATACATCAAAAAAGCTGCTGAGTTCTTTCAAATCAACCAACTAACAGGCATTTCAGTTTATTATCTTATTAGGAGATGCTACAGTTCAATACTTACTAAAAGTACACAATATAAAGCAATAGAATGCTGATTTGCAGCATGGATGTATTCAGGGAATAAAGTTAACAATGAACATTATGGGACTGCATATCAAATGGTTTGATGAAATCATAATAGATTTAATGCATTGTGATTTATCATTTGATTATGTATTCTACATTTTTTTCACATATTGAATCAGACTAAATAGTCTATAGTTTCTTAGATCATAGTTTTTCTGAAGATAGGACCATTTATCCAAAAGTATGAACTGTAGCATTTCATCTGTTCTGATCTCTAAATTGTTTCAGGCAATTTATATTGTTTTGACCAAACCATTAACTATTTCATTCGGTACCATAAGGTAAAATTAATCTGGTTCTAGAGATTTCGCCCCATACGAGAACAATACATAATCCTTGACTATGTTGTTATGAAGCTTAAACTGTAGTATTGTTCCTGTGCATTCCACTTTACAATTAAGTGAACATTCTCTTTTCAGAGAAAAATAAAATTGGCTAGCTTCACCTTTTCATTTTATTTGTATTTTCCCTTCTTCATAGTCAGCTACTATGCTGATTCTTTTTATTTTGAATGTATCTGAGGAGCTCTTTTGTTGTTATTTGAAATTAACAAAGAGTTTCATCTTACTCTGAGTTTTAGATTTTCTGATGTAAGGGTTCAAATCTAGCCTATCTATATATATTCTTTCTGGGTTTTCAACTCACAATATAAGTCCATTTCTTCACTAAACTTTTAGTATGGATGCATTGACTTCTGCTATTTTCCACAATTGTACGCAACCGTATTTTTACTGTTTCCTTTTTTTTGGAACTCCCACAAATGTTGAGCTCCTTTTCCCACTAGCTTCTCTTGCTATTAAAGAGCACCACCCACTTTTATTTTAAGTTTAAGGTACAAATTTGAACATAAATAATAATTTCATTATTCACTGCTTCATGCCATTTTGAAAGTTCTTGATTTATTTTAACAAAATAGTAGACTAACAGAGTGGAAAGGACCTTGGAGGTCTTCTAATTCAACCCCTGTTCAGGCAGGAAATCCTATAATAATTCAGACAAATGTGTATTTATCTTCCCTTTCAATTGCTTCAGTTCCTTCTACATGGAAATTATATCCTTCAATTGCTGTGTTTCAATTATGGCAATAATTATGCTAAGATTAAATTATATTTATTAAGCAATATTTGCCTACCCAAATTTAAAATTAAAGTTCAGCTTTATTTTGCATTTCTTGTGCTGTGAGCATTATTATATAGACAAAGAAAGCCAGGTATTTTATGACTCAATGTCCTTCCAAACGTACCCTTTGCCACATTTCGGATTAGGATTATCCGAGAGGAACATAGGGAGAAATTTCATGAAATCTTCACCCTCAGGTCTCTGTTTTCCTTCTTTAGTCAGTGGCCGGCAGCGCACACATGATGGATTGACAACTGTATAAATGTTATTGGAAAATATTCATAAAATTAACATTTGTCTTCATTCATGTAAAACTGATTTGCTTCAGATTTAATACTTCATTAAGCCTTGAAATTCAGTGGTACCTGAAGCATTGCAGAATGCTCCAGTGGTGTTATAAGTTCTGCAACAGGAAGATTGCGGCTTGACCCAGTCAAAGTAGTCATCAATCCAGGAAGAAGGTGCATAGCCAATTCTTGTACTAAAATATGAAAACGGTATCGTCGTTTGTCAAACATTTTCAGGTACATGCTATACAAACTGCATTTAAAAAAAAAATATATTCAATGCAGATACCATAAGTTTTAAAAATATATAGGTAGTCCTCGACTTATAACAGCTTGTTTAGTGATTGTTCAAATTTACAATGGCACTGGAAAAAGTGACTTATGAATGTTTTTCAAAAGTGACTTACCACCATTGCAGCATCCTCATAGTCATGTGATCAAAATTCAGGGGCTTGGCAACTGACTCTTATTTATGACAGCTGCAATGTCCCAGGGTCATGTGATCCCCTTTTGCGAACTTCTGACAAGCAAAGTCAATGAGGAAGCCAGATTCACTTAATAATCATGTTGCTAACAATTGCAGTGATTCATTTAACAACTGTGGAAAGAAAGGTCATAAAATGGGGCAAAATTCACTTAACAAATTATTTCACAGCACAGAAATTTTGGGCTCAATTGTGGTTATATACTGAGGAATACCTGTATTTCGGAGAGGAGGGAGAACTACATTAGAAATTGTTCTTCCAATGCATTTTGAACTTCTAGGGAAGAAATGGCAAACTGAAGATGGCTCTGCTAAAAGCGGAATGAAGAGTCGGTGAATAGAGCAGATATTTGTTATTCCTCTCCAAACAGAAGAGGACTTGAAATCATCGACAAGTACTCCAGATTTTTGCTTCCTGCAAGGAGACTACAAGACAACAGTCTCCAGTGGGTTTAAAGCTCTGGGAGATGAGAGATGCTCAAACCACAGTCAACACCTTCAAAAGGACACTGGGTTTACATAATTCATTTTCTAATCAGTTTTGGAAAGTGCTTGTTAACTTGCTTTTAAACTACAGATAGTCCTCGAATTACAACCACAATTGAGTCCAGAATTTATGTTGCTAAGTGAGAAATTTGTTAAGTGAATTTTGCCCCATTTTATGATTTTTCTTGCTACATTTGTTAAATGAATCACTGCAGTTGTTAAATTAGTAACAAGATTGTTAATTGAACTTGGCTTCCCCATTGACTTTGCTTGTCAGAAGATCGCAAAATATGATCACATGACCCCAGTACACTGCAACCATCATAAATGTGAACCAGATGTCGGCTTCCGGTTTGCCATTGCGGCCGCTGGAAGGCGAACTCCATCTTCTGCGTTCGGTTTCGCTCTGCTGGGGGACCCTGAAAAGGGTTGAAAGTCACCCTGTAGGGGTGACGAGCAAGGAGGGGAACCCCACTTGATCGCGGGAGGGCGGCAGCCCTTCCGCTTGATCCAAGGCAGCCCTCCAAACCGGCGGAGGAAAGACCGGCCATAGTAATATGGCCCGTCACTAGGCTGCAGACAGCCGAAGTCAAGCTTACCACTAAGCACTTCGAAAGCAACGCGGATGAAACTGGGTGAGATCCGATCTTCTCTTTACCCTAAGTACTTTCTTTTCCTGTAAAAGCTGCCTGAAGTATCTTTCCCCCTGTGAGGAGAGAGGGAAGGAAATTTCTATCCCAGCCTCTAAGAATAGCACTAAAGCACTAAAAGAACAACTTTAATCTAATTGGATTTATATGTTCCTGAAACTTGGGGACCAAATATTTTCCTATTTTCCTCTGATTTTCAGAGTTTTATGTGAGGAATATTGGTTACTCTATGAGATGATGAAATACCTTGGACTATAAAATCTTGTTTGACAAACGATTTCTACTATAAAGACTATTTATAAACACGTGAAATTAATGGATGACGACCAGGAAAAGATCCTTTCCGTGTTGAAAGCAATACATGAAACCATTCTTTCAGCTTGTGATAAAATAAGACCTAACATAAAAGATCAAGATGCCAGCTTAGATACACAAACCCAAACTTTGAGTACAACCAAACAACTAACAACACGAAGATAACAGAAGAAGTGGAACACTCAAATATTAAGACAGAGGACTCAATTGACCAACAAATACAGTTAATGGAAAATCCAGAAAAGGGAGTGACAACACTGAAAATGGAAAAGACTTTCTATATAAATCAAAAGAAATTTGAGAAAGAAGAACAGATTGAATGGAAGATAAACATATCAGGGCAATCATGGGGAATTGGAATAATAGGGAGACGACTTAATGAATACAAATGGGCTAGTCCTTCCAAAAAAATGGCAATTAAATGGTCTCCTTTATTTCAAATAACATATATAATAATAGAGGGAGATCTATTTGACGATCTAAAAGCACTGATAGGGAAGCCTAGTTGGCAAAGGAAGAAAGCCAGAATAAGACTGAAGAAAATTCAGGTTTTGTTTATTAGAGGGGATTTCATATTATTAATTAGAGGGTTAAAGGGAGAAGTTGAGATAAGGGGAATTCTGGTCATTAGATTTAAAATATTTGGAAATTTGTTGAAAATAAGGATTTTATCTGTTTAATATTTAAAAATTAGACCTAAAAGAAAAAAATTATTATGAATATGTTTGATTTATTGATTAACCCAGGTAATATATACAATGGTTTTGATTTATTAAAGGGGATATTGTATTATTAAGTAGATGATTTAATATGGTGGGAAATAGAACTTTTAGGAAATAGAACAAGATTATATTCAAATAGATAAAATGTGTATTTTGGATATTAGATTCTGTTATGAATTGAGATAAGGGAAACCTTGGTTACCTAAAGCCTGAAAATTATAAATATTAAAGGTTAAATTGGAATATTGATAGGAAACTAAAAATTGGGGAAAAATTAATAACAGGATATGGATTGTTTATGAAGATTGAATGTAAAAAATAAGATACGTATAAGCTAAAATTTATTGATAAATGTAATAATGATGTTTTTACTGAGTTGCTATAATAAGAACTGTATTAGCTTAAATACGAGACAGTAAATGTTAAGGGAAAAAGAGAGGAAATATTTGATGTTGTAACTTGAGATTTGTACTAAAGATTTTGTTATCGAAGTATTGATTAACCCAGCCACCACGTTGCTTTTTAAATACTTAAATGTAGAACTGGAAAATTAATAAAATATTATTAAAAAAATGTGATCCAGATGTCAAGCAACTGAATGTAAATCACGTGACTATGGGGATGCTGCAGTAATCATAAATGTGAAAAATGGTCATTAGTCACTTTTTCCAGTGCCATTGTAACTTTGAATGGTCATTAAACGAACTGTTGTAAGTTGAGGTCTACCTGTATTAGAAGCCTTTGGACTGAAAACACCACATGGGTTTCCTTCAATCCTTACTGAAAGAAGTTTTAAATAAAAGTTCAAGGATTGAGGAAGGGAGAACAAAATTTGACTTACAGAATGAAGCAAAATATTTTAATACTGAACATACTATTTTGGAACAATGGACTCAAAAGTTAATTTTAAGAGTGTTTAAAAGCTGCTGTGAAAGAGGAGCAGGTTTTATTGGTCAAGACTGACACTAATTTGAAAATGGATTTAAAAATGAAAGGCTACAAGAATGATATGGAAAATGATGCTACGTTGGACATAATATCTTAATTAAAAAGGAAATACAAATAATAAATCAAGAGTGTGACCTGGATAATTTTCCTATATTGGACTTACACAAGAGGCTGGTTAATCATGAGTCTAAATAAAAGTTCGTTCCTATTCTAACAGAACATTTGCAAGAGAAAATCTTTAAGGAAAAAGGAAAATGAATACCTACTAGCTGTTAATCTCTGCTGCATCAAACACTTGTTGTATCAGAGAATTGTTGTCACATCCCATTCCTCCACAGACCATATTTTGCCCATCTGGTGTTGTATAATCATGCCCTTCTTTCAACACAAAATATACTGGAGGACCTGCATGCAGGTATTTGCCAAGATTGTTGAAGTAGACTATCAAATAGGAATCCTTATTTTAAGAGAGAGAGAAAAGAGAGAGAGAATACAAAAGAAAGGGGAATAAAGTAAGAAAATATTTCTACAATCCTCTCTCTCTCTATAGATACATATATATATATATAAATCTAGTATCTATTTCTTTTATGCACAAATAGGGAGCTGTCATTCTCAGGAAATTCTCAGGAAACTTTTAGTATTTCCTAAGAAAAAAAAAGTAGCAGTACAAGAAGTTGAAAAACTTACATCAGGCATTGATAATCTCTGATCCAGGCCAATCTCAACTTTGTTGACAACTGCTATGCTGAATGATAACACACCCACAAATATGGATATCTGAAATACAGTAAAGTCTTCTTTGTCTCACAAACAGCATTTATCTAAAACCTGTTCAAGATTTTGATTTACATATTTGAAATCTATAGAGTAAATCAGTGCTGCTATAAAATATACTGTAGCTCTTCGATTTAAAGGTTAAAACAGTGTCATGGTACACGAGCAATAGGGTGGAAGAAATATTTAACATGTTTGTTACAGTGTAAATGTAAGTAAAATTAACATTAATCTGTTCAGACTACTGAACTGATTTTTACTATTCTGAAAACCAGTGAAAGAAGAACAAAATCTGCATAAAATTAAATACATTTGTACTATTAAAAAAAATCTCATGATTGCATTTAGATTATTATTTAGTTTAGATATTTTAAATCAAAAGGAACTTTAGCTGCAACAATGAGGGTGTACGTACAATAATCGGTCTCATCCAATCTTTAAGAAGAAACGGAGAATAAATGTTTTTGAAAAACTGAAACAGCATGCTTTTAGAGTGATGGAAACTACTGATTTCTTCACGACCTTTGATACAGCACAGGACATCACATTGATTATTCTGGAATATAAAATGCCAAAATGAATGTGCAGCTAAAATAATGCTTATCCAAAACAAATATGAAAAGAGTTTATAATGATCTTACCTCTTGGCGCTTAACATCCAAGCCCAAGAGACTTACAAAGCAGGTAATCTGCAGAAGGAAATCAATAAAGACAGCCACTGCAGCAAAGAGGGAGAATGTACGAACTGCAGGCATAGTAGACAAGCTCCCTAAAAGAGAAAAATAAACAGATATATGTCATCCTAACTCTATAGAAAAGAATATATCCAAACATTTATGTACCACTTCCATAAAATACCAACCCAATTTTTGAAAAAGTTAATTAAGGTAAAATACCATCATTTAAAAGGAAAGAAAATACTAATCAGTGCATTTCTACAATTCATGAGAAGTTGCTGGTGAAAAAATAGTGTGTGTTTTTTTTCCAGGTGCCTAAGCAATATACCAAGATAACAGGCACTATTTCAATAAAAGAGTAGGCATTACCACTGCATTTTTTTTGCCAAATCCTGATTTCCCATGAAGATATTATGCCAAGACTCCCATACAAGGATGACAAAAAATGTTTCAGTTTACAAGCAATGTGCTTAAGGGCTCTTTCTAAAATCTCAGCATTTAATGGAACAGATACTTTAAATTCAGAAATAACTTGAAGAAATGAAACCTACTCTGATTTCATTCCATAAATCATCCCCTTTCCCAGCTGTATCAGAAACACATTTGGTGGAAAATAAAAATATGGGTAGTATTCAGCACAGCTATTCGTAAATAAGAAAAGACTGATTAATTAAACATTAAAATAATGTTTCCATGTTGTATCAAGAATTTGGCAGTTTATATTTCACCAGTTTTGGCATTCTACTCAAATGTATTTTACCTGTTCCTTTTAAAACACCACTGTTCACTTCACTGTGGGGCTGGTGTTGATTTTCAAGAATTTGGAAATAATGACTTTACCTATTCTACTTTTTTAAAATACTGGTCATGGAGTAAGAGAAAATAATTAATTCCAAAACCCTAAGTACAATTTTTTAAAAAAATCTTACCTAGGAAAAAAGCCAGTGTCTCTGAAAATGAGGAAAGAAACATGCTAGGAGCCACCTCTCCAAGAATTCGACCAATCTGCTTATCTAAGGTTTCATCTTGAAGCCGTTCATCTCTCTGAAATTATAATTAACTCATTAAATCAAATTGTGTGTCAGATCTATGATACAAATTTTAGTTAAGAAAAAGTAGAAATATGCTTTCTTGCCAACCTGCAAAGGCTCCAGGCTATCCATTTATTTTTTTTAAAGTTCAGTAATATATTTTATATCTATATGGTCATTTAGACCTACATCAACACTCATATGCACGCACGCACCCTGTAAAAACTCTCATAAATTTTAAATATTCTTCTTTAAAATAGTGTAAAAATCCAAAATGAACAGCAGTATATCATTGGCCACACTGTTTCTCCAACCTAACCTAGAGAAAATATTGGTTTCCTTTCTGAGAACAGGCAATCATCGTTTTCACTGCTGTAGCAATTATCCTATTTCCTGCCTAGATGAAATGCAACACAATGTTTTAGTAAACAAGACCAAATTAATCCCTCATTTTTAGCCTTGTTATTAATGGCTTTACAAAACCCTTGAAAGGGATGCTTTCTAAGGTTTATCAACATGGATATCCTTCTGGAAGGATTAAAACCCTTCCTCCCTGGAATGTATGGTGTTTTTTTCCACTAAAAGGCTTCTTCTTGTTGTATCTCTGTGTATACAGAGAGAAAATGCTTTTCCTGGAACTATAAGAATTAAGCAACTGCATGTACACATATACACATACATGTAGCATATATAAATTTGAAACATCCCTTTCAAATACTTGCCATGCTTGCTATGAATCATGGCCACTAAACCTTTCTTCCCATAATAGATACCACTTGCGACTATTCCACGCAAGGGAGCTTGTAGGCATGAGGGAAGTGTCAGCAGGCACACTCTTGCACCATGTTGAAGAGCAGATTGTTTCCCAAAGAGGTCAAATGGAGTTTTCCAGAAAGCCCACAAACATAGCATTCTCCTTGCTTCCCAGAAAGATATTCAGTGCCACCCAAATAGTATTTAAAAGGAGGTTAGTGTATTATCATTCTTAACACATTATTGCAAAAAGCCAAACTATATTTATTACAATGGAACCACCATAGGGTTCTGGCTCCTTGGCCGGAGGCTTCGAGGCACGGTTCATCAACAGGCTCAAAAAAGGTCTAAAGTTCAGTTTTCAGTATTTCTAGATAAGTTGTAAAAAGCTTCCATCCAAACCTTGGGAGAGCTACTGGCAATAGGGTGAGCTAGACAGATTATCATTTTCGCTTGTATTTCCTGTCCAAGCCAAAGAAAGAATCATAGGCTAAACAAACCATTAATTTATTTATTTATGCAAATATCATCTTAATATATACATTATATTAACAAAAATACCTGAAATGTCTGAACAATAATGAAAATGTTGTCCACACCAACAGCCAGCACCAAAAAGGGAATGACTTCAATAACAATTAGTGTTAGAGGGACTCCAAAATAGCTGAAGATACCCAAAGAACAAGCAACTGAACTTAGCACTATCAGGATGCCTGCAATGCCCAATGAGATCTTTGAATCCACCTAATAAATAAAGACAACATACATTGGAAGTCTTTTTAAAATTTTCTTTTTAAAATATAATTACATTTTAATAATTTGATTGTCAAACCAGCTGCACTTTACTACTTGTACCAAAACAAGCATGTATATTCTATTTAAATATAAAGTGAATAGGCAACATCAAGAACATCAATTCCTAACTCAGGAAATATGTAATATACATGCATATCTCTTTTACTTAATTAGGAAAATTATTGTTCTGAAACATGCTATCTTCAGTACTTGTAAATAACATATATTGTATAAAGCAATTAGGGAGCTCCCCATGTGTATCTCCATAAATTTTCAAGAGAAAAACTGCTAAAAAATTAATAGATAAATAAATCAGCTAATTTCCAGAAGACAGGAGGGATTTTTTACAGCACATATGGGTGTGAACTTCTTTGATACTGTATGTTATCCACCTGCCTTACTACTTAGCTGTTACAGAGATAAATGTTCAAAATGATAGGATAAAATAAAACTAAAACTAAACATTAAGGTGCATTTTAACTAAACTTGCAAGACATTGAACTCTGTATTTTGCTACAGAATAATTTCAACAGTTAAAAAGATGCGTACCAAGAATCTAGCAGCACTCTTAATATGCCCAAGAGCGATGGAAATGTACGCAAACATGACTGCATAGCTAATTACAACAGTGCGAACATCATTGTTGCTTTCTCGATTTATTTCATCTTCAATACTACGTTCAGCAGAGAAGGAAATTGTTAAATTTGGGTTGTCATAGTTTTTCACAAAACTGATAAACCTGAAAAACAGACAAGAGTGTCAATAATTTTTAAGAAAGCTAGACTAACCAATCTCTATTAAACACAAATCTTTGAGCAAAATGTGCACAAAATTGTTTCAATATTTTATTGTTAAATTGTACCCTGCATTGCCAATATATGCTAATTTTGGTGTAAGTTCCTACATTTCTTATGTTTAATGTAACATGTTTTTTCATATATTTCAAATTAAAACTATCCTTGATCTACCCAATTAAGGCTTTAAAAGTGAAATCTATTGGTTGTAAGTTTAAAACAAGGCTTTATATAATATAAATACTGAAAAGAACTGAAAAAGTTATTAATATCAAAAAACACTGTTTTATTTCTGATTAAATATTCAGATAAATAAGTATTCACATTATAAAAACATGAAGTTACTGCTTTATTTTGGAGCATTTAAAATACTGCAAAGCATAACTTTATTACTAGTAGTAATAAAGTACTTAGTAGGTCTAGAATTACTGAACTTCAATTTCAAAAGTTTACAGACATTATTTCAGATAAACCTAATTTAGAAAAAAACTTACTCCTTTTCCCAAGCTAAAATTTTCATCATCTTTTCTGTGTCATTGTAGTAATTCATGACAGGAAATGTGATCACAAGTGCTGTGGCATTATTATAATTTTCATCTAAATATTTAATAAAAGAATAAAGTATATGAGGAACTATTTCAAACACAGACACACACGCACATAAAATACAAAATAAGGGCACCAGTTCAGGGTTATCAAGCTCCTCACTGCTTCACACATGAAATGAAGCTACCTTACTTGTAAAAATAGATGGGACAAATAGCATTTTGCATCTGCTTGAATTGCTGCTAGCACATTTAATTCTCAGTAGCCAAGAAGCAGTAAATTGTTAGTTATAATGTCCCACACATTATAACACAACATGCTAGCAAATGAATATCAGCAGCAATAATTTGGACTGTCTAAAAAGAAAGTGGATTTACAGGCCTCCTGCTTATTTCAGCAATAAAACCAACAAATACATCATACTTACTATCATATCCTCCCATCACCAGCCATGGGAAGACAGGACCACCAAATGTCCCCAAGCAGGGTTCATGAAGAAGGGTTGTGTCATTCAGAGATGCTGGAGCCCTATCAAATTTGGACACAATGTTATCAGAACTGTAAGCTGGTATTTCTTATGACAATATTGCAGTAAATTGCATTGACTCATAAAGACCTGGCTTTTCAGAAGACCTTTCAAGAAATGTACACAAATTTTAGAAATAAATATATGTTCAATCCAAAAAAGTCATTTATTTCAGTTTTAATTTAGAAATTATTGAACAATATTTTTCCAAATACAAACTTTCAAAATATGCCTTAATCTGAAAATTTTTAGGGCACAGTAGTTCATTTTATAAATTCATATTTAGATAATTTGTATTATCTAAGAACTACAATAATACATTGAGAAGTATTTTGGTTTGATTAGTACATATGCTACAATAAATCACATTCTGATCTGATTTAAATGATATTAAGCAAAGTCCCAAGAAAGGAAATTATAGTTAATCTTAAAGTAAGTCTTAACTCTTGGGCAAGTTCATCCTTACCAATTATATTTGAAAATTGAATTCATTAATTGTGCTAACTCATAACTATTTGTTTAGCTTTGGTGGATATTTATTTATTTAAAGATTTATAAGGCTACCAAATTCATGTGTTGCAAGTCTGGGCAGCATACAACATAGACAATAAATTGAAAGAAGAAAAAAGCAAAGAAAAATATTTATCAAACAAACAAAAGTATTACTGGTTTAAATAAGTCATTGATGAGCCTTCGGGGCAGTTAACCAAGTTTACCAATATAAAGAAAAGAAAATCAGCCTAACACAATTTTAAAGTTACAAAAGTATGTAATCAAGAGACAGGGATGGTATTTTTGACTGGGCCTACCTGACACAGTATAAGAAGTGAGAGTGGAAGTCAGCATAGGTATAGAATTCATCACCAATGTGATAATCTAGGATAGAATGACTGTTCTGGAAGTAGTTGAGAACACTTAGAATAGTGCAGTTGTTATTGTAGGGAGCAAGAGGTGCCAGGCAAATGTCCTTCAACATAACAGTTTCATTTTGATAAGATGCAGTTATGTTTTCAATACCATTTTGCAAATCTAGTACCTGAAAACATGAGAGAATAAAAATGTATTACTTAGCATATCAATGGGACAGAATATTTTCTCTCCGTATCTTCCTTTAAGATATGATAGATGAAGTTAATTGTAATCAACATTTTAATTAAAAGCAAGGTATCAAGCACAATGAGCCAAAGTAACTTTTCAGCATTCAAATTCTAAAAACAGTACTTTTCTTAAAGAATCAGAATCAATTATAACTGACAAAAAATACAATATCACAGTATCATAGTACTGAAAAAGTGTGTGTGTCTGTGTGTTCTTTGTTAATTGAATATAAAATTTAGTGAGCTTTCTAGCAAAAAAGCATGCTTTAAATTTCATAGTCACTTAATCTTATAATTTTCCCTCCACTGATCCTATCCTCTGATTTGAAAGCTATTTAAATCTATGATCCATCTTAGTTTCTATGCCTTTTATTTTCCACAAGCAATCTCGCCTATCAGCTCTTATTCTATCACAGCACAGTCAAAAAAATATCAGTTTTTGCTTAACTCATTCAATAGGAAAATGGTTGGGTTCAACCTAAAGGCTCACTAGATATTCTGCTGATCAAACAGAAGAATATGCATTTAACTTGTACCTATGCTAACAGAATATCAATATATCAGTTCCTATATTACCTGATGCAAGATATGTTTTGTAAGTGGAGGTCCAAAAGGAATGTCTGCTCCTGAAGGATATGGAGAATAGATCTCTGGAGTAGTATTCACCGCCTGAATAATGAGTTGTTCAGTACGGAAGAAAGGTCCAAAATTAGTATCAAAGTATTCCTTCTCTCTCCGAGCTTGGCTATTTGGGGCTGACCACAAATCTACTGGATTTGTAGTTACTTTGAGAAATGCCAAGCCTGAGGAACACATGGCAATGATAACCAAGGAGAACAGAATAACAGGTCGTGGGTTCCGAACACAAAAAGCTCCCCATGATGTAAATGTAACTCTTAAAGTATTCTCAAATTTCTCACCAAATATTTCACACCAAGTAGCTTCTCCTGCAATGACACAATCATAAATATTAAATATCATACAACTGCCCAAAATTTTTAATTAGACATGTTTTATTGTCCTGTTATTTTTGAAACTATGAATTGTTGGTATCAAATTATTTTTTTTTACTGTAAAAGATCACAATAGAGGTATTTGATTTGACACAATCACAATGAATAATTAAGATTTCTGTGTCCAACATATTTTTATGCAAATTTGAATGTTTTCAGATTAGAGACCATATAAATAATTAGGGAGTGTAGGCTTTTACACTGGCAAAATGGAGTTGGACAGAAGAAAGCAATTTTACCCTCTAATTATTTGTCACTGATAGCAAATAAATTATAACGAAATCCAAAACAGTTCAGAGCATTATGTCCCATAATAAAGCATGCAATATTAACAAATTAACATTTGTGGATGTTATTTCTAGAAGAAAGCACAAATATTGGTTCCTTTATATTCTAGAACTTACCAGTATTTTGGTGTGAGTTAACAGAATAGGCAATATTGCCGTCAATGGGTGTATATTCAGAAACAAAATATCTCTTCCTGTAAATTATATAAACACAGACAATGTAGCACAAGCAAGCATTTTTACATTAATTTATGTAATACTGTAAACTATTGGTGTATTTAATCAAGTATAATTGTATAAAAAAGTATAGGCATCACTTATCAAATTTAAATTACAATGTGTACCTGAAAAGTAATTATATATTTCAGCAAGACACCTGAAAATCTGAAACATACCTCCAAATCAACCATGAAGTAATTACAGGAAATAAAGTTTTTGGAATGTTCTACACAGTCCACAGATTTTATTATTATGGAAACTTAGGGCACTCAAGGAGATCTAAGAATATTTTTCTGCAAAAATAGTCTGAAATGAAGAGTGGGGAAGAGACAATCCAGCTGGATGATAACTGAGAGGGCCTTCATCTGCCTTTGTTTCTTGTTTTTTTGAAGTGCCTCACTTTTAAGATGACTCAGTATTAAAAACCATGAGATCTATCACGATGAAAACCTGTCTAACCTAGACAGCTTTTCAAAACATCAATTTGTAACTAAACTGAAAGAATGTTACATACTGTATTTAATAAGGCCATTCAACCTGACCATCCTCCTTTTTCAGCAAGCAATTCAAAAGGGAAAACAATCCCACGGTTATTAAGAATGATTCTAAATTATGCTTACTCAGCCCATTTTCTGATGGCTCTGTGTTCAGAATCACTAGTAATACAGCTGGAAGTACACTGCATTTATCCACACTGAGCCAGGCCAACATTCTGTGTAAATCAACACTAACAAAAAAGAGATCTCAATGTAACCCAACTGCTTACAGTTTAAGAATTCTTTCCCTCATCCTGTATGATTTCGCCAAATCTGATTATGTTAATAGAGTAAGTGATCAAATATATAACATTTTATTTTTATTTTATTTATTTATCAGATCTAGAGGATACTCATTTCACTCATAGAGTGACTCTGTGTATGAGTAGTTACTATAACATCATCCATATTTACTTTTACATTGGAAAAAAATTCTTAGAGAATATGAAACGTTAACAACTACTTAACTGAAAAATCATTAGTGAAGAATAGAAGTGTTTCTAAAAGTGATGCTGAACAGTGAGTAAGCATTTAATTGAATATAAACAGTTTTGGAATATTTTCAGTGTAAAGGACTTTAAGTGGCTATTTACCTGTAACACCAGACACCACAAACCACTGCAAAGAAAATAAGAAGAAATGCTGTGTAGGAGATCCACATAATAACACACATGGCATCCAAACCAAGCAAAAGCCATGGGGCAGGAGGTGGCGGCGGCTCTGGTTTTGGGCCACAGACAATGGAACAATCTTGACAACTACAAGGTCCTGTGATATCATCCACAGACTCATTGCACCCTTTGGTAGCATTGTTCATAGGAATCATCCCATGGATAGGTACATCTAAGAAGGGAGAAGATAACATTTATGAAACAAGAATGCAGCATTAGTTATGTAGATATAATCTACTGCTATTTAAATTAACTAATAAGAATATGTTTATAGTTTGTCAAATTCAGTTTTGTATCATTAAAAATAAAATAATTCAATATACCATGTATAAACCACAAGATTCACATATTTTAAAAAATGAAATAAAGTGATATAAAAGAAAATAAATAAGTTCTAAAGTGAAATATAAAAACTACATTTATAATAGTATAGAACTTAGCTATGTTATGAAGATATTAACAGGCTAGTCTTCCAAGAGAAAGTATACTACCTGCTCCTCAAGCCAATCTAAACACTCAGTAAGGTAGTGGGAAACTGATAAGCCTGGAGCACTAACTATTATAAAAAGCACAGTGCAGCTGTACATGAGCAATTTTTTTCAATAGCTTTATCCATGCATGGACATAGGCCTTCCAAGAGGGAGGCACTATTACATCTTCCCTCCAGCATCTAGAGCAGGAGTGGGAATGATGGCTCTTTTATGACTTGTGGACTTCAACTCCCAGAATTCCTGAGCCAGCATGGGAGCTGAAGTCCACAAGTCATAAAGTGGCTTTCGTTCCCCACGTCTGATCTGGAGGATAAGACATCAAACCTCACTAGATTAAAGGAAAATGAGCAGAATGTTAAAAAAAATATGTAAATGAGATCTCCATTGCATTGGCTCAAGATTTTAAACCTATCTCAAAATCCAAACCAGGAATTCTATATTTGGCATCTATAAAGATTTTTTCAAGGCCACAGATGATGTGAGATTCAGTTGAAAAGCAAACTAAGTCCTTGAGAATACACTGTTTCCAAGAGAAATAAATCTATCAACAGTATTATCTATCAACGAAACAGAGGGATCCATTGTAAAAGGACCTCCACTTTTATCCAACACTTTCAACAATGAATTTTCATCCAAGGTAAGACCAAGTTCCAAATGGAGAAATACATTAGACACACAGTGAGGAACACAAAACAAGGTTCTTAAAACATTTTGATTAAATTACTTTCAGAGCATTCAAATATTTATAGACACATAGCTGTGCTCTATATAAATGCAAAAATTAAACTAGTAACACTACATCTAGTATATGCAATCATACAAAAAATGATTTCTAACTTTGTAAGACTGAATCTATCAAAGTAGTTGCTTTTGAAAAATCTTTGTTTTTAAGAGGAAAATCTATAAAATATATCATGAACATATATTATCAACAGAACACAATACTGAACATAATTTGTTGCAATTAGAAAAAATTGAAAACATTAACAATTTTGTTTGATATAACTACATCCAATCAAATCAAAACAATCAATATGTTCTTTTGCCTTTCCCCCTTTTCTATGTATTTCTGTTTAATTAAAGGGTAAAGAGAAATAAATTTCAAATTCAAGTGGAATATAATTGCACCTATACTAAAACTATTTATAACATAAAACTTCAGCATCTACTAGATTGCACAAAAACTATATGTATATTAAAATGTCTATATTTCCTACCTGAAAATATAGGAATCATGTTGAAGGGAGCCTGACCATTATCTTTGCTAAACATATACTGAATCCAATTGGTGGCATTACAGTCTTTAACATCTTTCCCACACAACAGACCTAATGCCTTAATATTGCTTGATGGAGCCTCTACATCTTTGCAGGCATTATACAGATCTGGAAGAACAATTTTAACACAAAAATTACAAGTTGATATACTCAATTATAAAAAGAGGATTTATTATATTGAGTCAACAATAGTAATAGAGCAACCCTAAGATTGTATTAAGATAGCTAAGAGATTTCTGACATTTCAAGCTTAAGCAGTTTCACAAATCCTCTCACTCTTTTCTTAATTCCCACACCATGTCTCTCTTCACATCTCTTGATGAGCTACAAATAATTTGAGAAAGGAAACTTTATTTTTAATGACTTTTTCACAATACTGAATGATGCAAAACAGAACTGTGCAGAGATATTTTACAAGTAGTCCTCGATTTACAACTACAATGGAGCCCAAAATTTCTGCTGCTAAGTGAGACAGTTGTTAAGTGAATTTTGCCTCATTTTATAACTTTTTTGGCACAGTTGTTAAGCGAATCACTGCAATTGTTAAGTTAGTAACACAGCTGTTAAATGAATCTGGCTTCCTCATTGACTTTGCTTGACAGAAGATTGCAAAAAGTGGATCACATAACCCTAGGACACTGCAACTGTCATAAATATGAGTCAGTTGCCAAGCATCTAAATTTTGATCATGTGATCATGGGGATACTATAATGTTTGTAAGTGTGAAAAACGGTCATGTCACTTTTTCAATGCTGTTGTAACTTCAAATGGTCACTAAACAAACTGTTGTTAAGTCTAGGACTACCTGTATACAACTAGTTAAACACTAGTACAGTGTTTGTTGGAAGTTATGATGGTATTAAATGTGTGGTGGTTACGACTGTTCCTCAAATGTTTGGGCCATCCTACTACTCCCACAAGTCTCATGATTGCGATCAGAGCACTTGACAAGCAGCTCACATTTACAACAGTTGCAGCATTCTGTAGTCACATAGTTGCAATTTGCAACCCTCCTTGCCAGTTTCCTATAACAAAGTCAACAGGAAGCCAGCAAGGAAGATAGTAAGTTGTTCAGATAAGTCTCCCCACCTGCTCAACATCTCTTCCTCCAGGCAGTCATGCATGTTCCCCCACCCAGCAGCAGCAACCCCAAGCACACCATGTTCACCTCGCACCTCCCCTACTTGCACTCTCTTGTGCATCCTCTCCCATCAGCAGCAATGACCCAAGCCCTGCTACAGTTACACCATGCCCTCCTGGCTACCAGTGCACTCCGTCGCTCCCTCTCCCACCTGGCAGCAGCCACTTGTCTCCCTGCCAGACTGTTTACGTGCCCTCTGGAACTCACAATTTCCTTCTAGCTTCTGCCCACTGACTTTGGTTACTGGAAGCTTGCAGCAAGCTGCAAGGAGATGGATTCATGATCCTCCCTTAACAATGGTAACAAGGACTGCAGGGATTGCCATCACTAAGCAATCTGCTCATAGAACATCACACTATGACATCACATAGCAATGGAAATTCCAGTCTCAACTGCCATTGTAACTTGAGGATCGTGTGTGTGTGTGTGTATACATATGGACATGTATATTTGTTTGCTAATTTTCTTTTGATTTGCCAGACCAAGATAAAATAAATGTTTCACCAGTCACATTTCCACTAGCGTTAGAAAATATTAGTGGGAAGCTTGATTTAAATAACTGGATTTAAAACCAGGAACTTCCCAATTTAAATTAAAAATTAAACCTCAGGACTAATGCTTAGAACAAAATAATCAGTTCAATAGCTAAGAAGATTATGGGTGCATTTTTCTTTACCTGAATTATAAATGTGCTTATACATAAATGCAGAGTTAAATATATAGAATTACAGAATTCTTTATAAATGTAGACAATGAAAAAATTTAACTGTACTATATTATTTATATTTTCTTACCATTAGCAAATTTTTCTCCAATATAATATTGCAGCTCTACGATGCTGATTTTGTTCTCTTTTGTAACTGGATCAATATACGGCTTTGTCTGAGTAACATTCACAAATTCAGACTGATGAGGACTACAGGTTAGCTCACAAAACAGATTTATTAAATTATGAAAGCATGAAGGACACCTGAAGAGAGGCAATACTGATGTTGTAGCATGTGTATATAAAATAAAGCTCACATATATTCTCTCTCTTGAGAGAAAAGTAATATTATGGCTCAAATGTTTAAATTTAAATTATTAATAAACTTCTGAAATGTGTAATTTCAAAAATTTTCAATAAATCTTATAGCTATAATTTACCCAAAGACAACAAATATTTCATATGTGAACAATACACAGAGTTCATCATGGTAATACAACAAAATACTAGACTTAAGTACATTTGTTCATATGTATTAATCACTGTTTAATCATGCTGATTAATCTCAACAGTGCAGATGTATACAGCCAACAGAGGCTATTTTATGATTTTTCTATGCATACTGAAACCAAAATACATATTCATGCAATATAATACAATATGAAAAAGTAATCAAAAAGACATCTATTACATAAGCACTTCATGTAATTCAGCTTACTGGAAGTGATTTAGTATTAAGAGCAAGAAATCTGTTATCATCAACACTTTCTAAAACAGTTAAGACCAAAATAACACTGAGTTTTTAAGTGGCATTCCTTTGTGTTTTCTTATGAACAGAATGCCTAATTAATCTCCCACAGTGTATTTAAAACAATCTATACAATCTCCCTATATCTCCACATACCTGGAAAGAAACTGTAAAGGTAGCTCCAGGTTACTTTTCAAAATCTGAAGTTGCTGTACATCACAGCAAAGGCTAACATTCTCAAAGAAAAAACCTGGACAGAGTTCCTTAAGAAAAAAATGAATAATTAAGAAATACTTCTAAAATGACAAAACAATCTGATTCTTCTACTGCTAGTTTCAGACATCTGACTTAGAAAACCCCCCATGATTTCAACAACATACAGTAGGTATAAAAAGTCTATATACCCATTAAAATGTCAGGGTTTGGAGATGTAAAAAAATCAGACCAAGATTAATAACTTCAGAATTTTTTCCATCTCTAATATAAAGTGTAAGCTGTACAATTCAATTGAAAAACAAACAAATCTTTTAGAGGGAAAAATAACAATAAAAAACTTACAATAGCGTGGTTGCATAAGTTTTCAGTACTAACCAATCACATTTAAACTGATGTTGAATAATACACAATACACATCTGCTAATAATTGAACTGACTCTGATCAAGCCCATATTAAGTTCAG
This sequence comes from Azemiops feae, assembly GCA_023970755.1. Classification (NCBI taxonomy): domain Eukaryota; kingdom Metazoa; phylum Chordata; class Lepidosauria; order Squamata; family Viperidae; genus Azemiops; species Azemiops feae. The sequence continues at coordinate 2,926,805 of JALGBA010004253.1, forward strand.
ATTTATCTTGGTCTGATTGTTTTACATCTCAAAAACCTGGCATATTAACCAGGCTGTGTAGACTTTTTATATCCACTGTATTACCAGCTTACAATATGGCAACAGTCATTATTAGTTTATAAATAACTGTTAAGGCATAAGATGTTCTACCTATGTAGGTAAATCAGAACATCTCATGCTGTTTGGCACAAATATGCCTGCAGATAAGTTCCTTGGTATTTGCTATGGAAATATGCCAACCTTTCTATCTCACCTATTGGGGGAGGAGGGTGTTTGCTTTTCTTAACAAACTTTTAATTTTAAGGAGGAAAGTGATATACTGCCAGGCAAAGTAGTAGAAATAGCTATGTGGTAAACCTGAACAGTGACAAAAATCACTTGGTGGACACTCATTTTGTCTTCAGATAAATTTGCATTTTATAACTAGGCCACTTGTTATATCTGACTCTGAGCATTCCCAATATAATCTTAAATTCCAGATGTGCCGATGGGTAGTCCTCAAGTTGTGACAGCACCTGGGACTGCCGGGATTGCCGATGCTAAGCGATATGGTTGCAAAATGTGATGTCACATGATATGACAGCTGTAATTTGAGGACTATTTATAAATACAGTTTTTCATTGTCATTGTAACTTTGAACTGAATGAATGAATGTTAGCCAAGGACTATCTGTACTGGTCCTAGAACATTTCTTACTCTCAAAGATAGAATAATACATTCTAAAGACTAAGTCCCAAAACTATATAACACCAAACACAGAGAACTAATCTAAATAATCAAGACCATGGTTTAATATAGGCTTATCTGCACACTGATTACTTGTGCTAAGGCACATTTAAACATTTTAATTAGGAAAACATAACCAAATATTTTACCTTATTTCCACTAAATATTTATTTTTAAGAATCCTTTAACAAAAATGTAATTAATCAAAGACTTACCTGCACTAAATCATAGCCATCCTTTGGTAGTGGTATTGCTGAGCCATTATATTGACAATTATACCTTTTGTCTCCAGAAGAAATTCCACATTGGCCGTACCATATGCAAGAGTCTGAGAATGCCTACATATAAGAAAAAAAAAACAATTAAGAAATAGGATGCATGTTAATCTGGTCAAGAAGCAGATTTAGTTATCAGATCTATAAAAAAGTAACATGTTGGATTATTTCATAAATGAAAATACCAAGCTAAACTGGCTAAACAGTGGATATTAGAAAGCTATTTCTATTTAGTCTATTTATTTTTACTTGTTCTATTTATTTCTATTGTTCAGTATAAGCGTGTAATAGGGTTCCAATATGCTACATCACAGAATGCTTGTGAAAATTCTCTGAGTTTCAAAATCAAACAACTATGTGGCATCGGGAACATGGAACAAATGGTGCATGTTTAACTTATGCACCAATATTTAACACACAAAGAATCTCAGACTCAAATCACCTCAAGGAATACTTGAGAAGAAGCCATTTTGTACACTGATACAAAAATTTCTAGTGCAGGGGTGTCAAACTGCCAGCCCGCAGGCCAGATGCCTCATGGTGAAACCACGCCCACCCCATTGCCGGCAATGGAAAAAAAAGTCGCGATACATTGTGACACGTCACGTGACGTTGCGAGTTTGACACCCCTGCTCTAGTGAATCAAAAATGAAGAAAAAAGTATTGTGCTATACCATCAAAGTTAAATGTATTTAAAAAACACTTTATAGAACTTTCCTATATTTTTCATCATTTCCCTGTGTCTACTTGGCCTATGGCAATGTGTGCAATTATAGACAGGGTTGATAATATTAAAGATAGACATCTGATGGATGACTCTTGCCTGGAGAGCAATCAGGAGTTCATTATAATATGAACCTGGTGCAGGCCAAATCCTACCACCGTTTACTGTTTGTATGTGTTTATCAAAGTGGGGTAAAAGCGCTCCTTCCTCCCCATTTTTCTCCACAACAAAAAAGCTTTAAGTGGGATTTCTCTTCTACCTGACAGAGTCTCAGAGAATGAAGGAACGAGTCTATTATGGTCTGGGCTGGGGTATGTTTCCCTTGCACTAATCCTCCTTGCTATGACTTTAAGGCAAGAGACTGGCCCTGTGCCTGACTAAGGAATGGCTGCACTTCCAGCTTGGCACTGAGATGCCATCACAACTAGCCTGCCATCTAGTGTCATTCCTTTTCATTACAGCTCTAGAACGAAGTGCAGACTCCGTGTCTGTGTGGTTGACTGATGGCTCCTAGCACCTTAGTACAGGGCTTAAAGTATAGTTGCAACTGAGCTGCTCTGCACATGGACAAAGGCATGCTTCCCATTCTAGAGTTACAACAAGGAGGAACTACAGCAGAGACAACAGCAAATGCCCCTTGGGACTGTCCTACCTGATGCCAAAAGTTTGTGCCACTTTTTTGTCAGCTTAAGGAAGATCAGCAAGCTACCTACTTTCAGTTATTACTTTCCAAGATTGGTACAGTCAGTTTGGTGTTGTGGTTAAGGCATCAGGCTAGAAATCAGGAGACTATGAGTTCTGGTCCCACATGAGGCACAAAGCCAGCTGGGTCACTTTGGGCCAGTCATTTCCCCTCAGCCTTAGGAAGGAGGCAATGGCAAACCATTTCTGAAAAACTTGCCAAGAAAATTGCAGGGACATGATTGAACAGAAGAAAAAAATATTAAGCATCGGCCACACAAAAAGAGCCAGTTTGGTCCAATGGTTAAGACTCCATACTAGAAACCAGGAGCATTCCAGTTCAGCTTTAGGCATGGAAAATTGGCTGGATGACTTTGGACCAGTCACTCTCTCTCAGCCAACTCACTTCATAGGGTGTTGTTGCAGGAAACGTAGAAGGAATATTAATTTGCTGTCTTGAATTATTTATTAAAAAAATAAACGTGGGATTAAAAAAAACTTTTTAAAATGAGCTGGATATCTACATAGCTTGTGAGTTATGAGTTTGAAATCTCGGACAAATAATAGAGGGCATGTGGTAGAAAACCCACAGGAGAAAGGGCACTTTCCAGTTATAGCATAAAACATCAAATGTATATCTCTGCACGTTGGACATAAGTTATGAATTTGTACTCAAGATAGTGAACTCTTGGTTCTCAGCAAACAAACTAAAGTGGACAAGTAGGAAATGCCACTGACGTAGAAAAATGAGACTTTCAAAGATGTGATTACTACATATGCTTTGTAGATTAGCTCCCATGCAATTAAGGGCAACTATCTTGGAAAAGACATCAGTTAAAAGAAAACGAGGTGTAACTGAAGGAGACATCCAGTCCTTGGATGATATTACTCATGTACCAAGGATATTGCTCTGGACTTTCAATTGGAGATGATTCAGACATTGGAAATACAGAGAGATTGGTATGTGGCAGGTATATAGCCCCCATGGTGACTTGCTTTTCTATTACAGTTTAGATAAACCACTAGGTAACGCTGGAGGGGGAGGCAACAACTGTGCTCCATGTCATCACTAATGACACTAAAATGTAGTTGGCCAGTCTGGAAGCCAAATTCTGGCTGCCAGTGGCAGTGAAGCTGACAATTGCCAAACTAACCTACTCAGACATGCTACCTGTTCAAATGGAAAGCCACCGGACAGCCAAAGCACAGGGATCCAATGCTTGGAGTGTAACCAAACAAAGGGATTTAGATTTATAAGGCACCAAGAATTTTGCAGGAATATCAAGTATGTACCAATAGACGTAGTCCACTTAAATTTAAATAGCACCAGACAGCTAAACCAAATTGAAGTAATGAGAAAAGATATCCTTACATTACCCATTAACGGAACTAGAGCTCTGGCTTTCTTAAACAATTACTAAACTCAGCTCTATGGAAGTGAAAGCCATCTCTCCTATTCAGGTTTCTACAAAATTCCCCTGTTCCTATGCTTAATTTAGTTGTAAATCCCAAAAGTTTGCCTTTTTTTAAAATAGTGCTGGCTGGGACGCAGGCTACTTTGAAAGAGATCAGGTTCTCAAGTGCTGCCTGAGAGGAGCTCTTGGCTAAGGAATACGGCTCTCTCCAGTAGCTAGTTCTTGATCAATGACTCTGCTGCTACTGCCCCTTCTCTTCAGACCACATGATCCAACAGCAGTCCACAAACAAGCAAATACCCTTCCCTTAGCCAGAAAAAAACATACAGCATACTTTCACCTTGAATACCACCGGATTTTCTTCCCCAAACTCAGTGATTTCCTTCAAAAAAATCACTATTTCTTTTTTTGCTTTTTGTTCATTAGTTCTGGTTGCAACCTCTCAGCTTTATCTTCTCCTTCTAAACATACTGGAGAAAACGTGTACTACTTTCTAAGGGAGTTGGATAAACATGGGGAGTTTCAATTTATTAAGGGGAATTGGAAAGTCCTGTATTTAAAATACCCTATTGTATAACTATTGTATAACTGGGTAATAAAAAGTACTATGCAATGATTTCTCAAAGAAGACATCTTATAAATATCACATTAAGTTATTGCCCAAATGGGTGGAGAGGAAAAAGCTATCATGAACCTGTTTTCCTTGTCTTACCATGACAGAGCACTGGGCTCTTTAATCTAAGTAGAAACAACAAGCTAAGGGAAAATTGCAAAAGCTAAAAAGCTGATGCAGGGACTGCGCTCACCACTTAAACTTTAACTTAGCATCCAGACAGCCAATATTCTTTGAACCTCAGGTCTCTTTCCTCAGCAAAAGTGCACATTGGTATTCTAAAGTGTGTTTAAGGATTGCAGAAGCATGGGGGAAGCATGCAGACTGAAGGTAGCTCGGCTGTCATAAGACCGACGACCATAGTGAAAAGTGGAGCTGTTGTATGGATCAGCTCCTGGGAACTCCTCACCAGATCAAGAAGAAAATGAAAATTGACAAGTTTGCTCCATAGAGAATTTCCTTGTAAAAGAGATCATAAATGAGCAATCTACAGCAGATTTCAGAATTCTGGGAAGGGGGGTGGTGAAGATTGGGGGGAGAGAGAAATCATCTTGCCTAAGCTAAAGTATGATACCTTCAAATTGGACAATTGGTTCTTAATTAGAAAATTGCTTATTATTAACCTTCCAAATGTTAAGAACCTTCCAAAAGGCATATTATGCCAAGAGAATCCCTTCTACCTGGAATAAAAGAAGTTTTATATAAGTTTAAGGTTTAAAAAGTAAAACTTTGATTTTTGGAAAACAGCACAAGGGGAACTAGAATGTTGAGTTTGGAATGTTAAAGGACTAGATGGACTTGAAAGAATATTTCCTGAGGGAGTTAAACAGATGGTAAGAAGGGACTTTGAAAAGCCTTCTTATCTTGGATTTACAAAAGGGATAGCTAAACTGATCAAGCTGTTCCTGAGAAGAAACAAAGAGAAAATGATAAGATATCAACTTGTGGGACACTATTTGACAGGATTAAAGATGAAAAAAAAGTAAACAAAAGGAATTCAAAGTGGATTTATTTGATCCGGATTAATATTCTAATATATATGTTGTGGTTTCCATTAATTACCTATTAATGGAATGTCTTTTTGACCAGGATTGTACAATGAGGCCTCACAGATCTGTTACAGAATGCCCAGTTTATCTCTGGAATGACTTGGTTTACCAGGGCACATTCCTATTACAGATAATCCTCTACTTACAACCATTTGTTTAGTGACCACTTGAAGTTACAATGGCATTGAAAAAATGATTTACAGCCGTTTCTCATGACTGTTATAGTATCCCCACGGTCATATGATCAAAATTCGGGCACTTGGCAACCCACACATATTTATAATGTTTGCAGTGTCCCGAAGTCATATGTAATTAGCATTTGCAACCTTCCTAGCTGACTTCTGACAAGCAAAGTCAATGGGGAAAGCCAGATTCGGTTAACAACTACAAGCACTTAACAACTGCAGTGCTTTACCATGACAAAAAAAATCATAAAACTGTGTATGACTTACTTAACACCTGTCTTGCTTAGCAATAGAAATTCTGGTCTCAGTTGTGTCGTAACTTGCATACTACTTATGTATACACTCAACTTGATTGGTATCTTACAGAGACCACTTATATCACTGAGTGTTAGTTCCCTTGTTTACTATTTCACCATTATATCTGCAGAGTATCCAATGAGGAAAAATTATATTAATATATGATCTAAGGTTACAATTTATATAAAGACAGTCTGATCTGATCTTCCTTTTGAAAAAACAATCTTCAATTTCTGAATATAAGTTTTATAACCATAAAATAGCAATCTATTCTGTGGTTTTCCAGTGGACATCTGAAAAGTGTGAAAGGGGTGGTTTTTCCATATGTCTACTTTTGAAGCATTTTAATTATTTCATCTTTTTCCCCCCAGAAATGCTCCTGTATAAATGCCACTATTGTAAGACATGCAGTTATCAAATATTCTAGGACTAGTTAAAGCCAGATATCCCCATGCACTACAGTCAAGATGCTAACCAAAATTGTGAATGAACATAAAATCTACTTAGAATTTAATTTGATTTTTTTCTTTGGCTTTTCATGCCTTTATCATGTTTGTAAAGGCAGTGCTCAACACACTATGGCTCATCTCACAAAAGGTAAGCAAGGTCAGACTTTGTTAATACACAGATGGGGAAACACTAAGAAATATCAGCACTATAGGGGCTTAGCAGTCAAAGAAAAGGATGTAGGAAGGGCTCTCCCTAATGGATCAAGAAGTTAAAAACGGCCGCTGGATGTTTGTACTTTCAGACATGCAAGATTTTCTTAATATAGTCTCACAACAATTTTTCAAAATAGAAAATAAACATCTGCCTACTCATCTTTCAGGGATAGGTAGATGTTGATTTAGTCTTCCTTTTGAATAAATACAAGTAAATGCTTGGCAAATTATTTAACTACATATTTACTAGCATATTCATATTCAACCATCCATTGGGGTGGTTGATAGATTAATAACCGGCCCCACCCCCTCCCCTTCTCAACCTCCTTCCTCCTTCCCCATCTTTTAGCTAGGTTATCTGGATTTTTTATAGTATTATATTTAATTCATTAGGTTTTGTATAGTTTTATCTTTTAATATTTTAAGCCTCCCAGAGTTGCTTTGTGGTAAGATGGGCGGCTAATAAATTTTACAAATAAATAAAAAAATGTCAAAACCATGTCTTTAGCCTTCTGAAAGGCCAACAGAGTTAGGGCCAGCCTAACCTTGGGGAATGATGTTCCAAAAGGCAGATATTGTGGCAAAATAGGTTCTCCTCTAGGGTCCATCAGATGATATTCCTTGATAGACAGATATAACATGCCTCTTCTGCTAGACCTGATGAGACAGCTAGATTTAACCAGGAAGAGGCAGCCATTCAAATAAACTGAGTGCATGCTATGTAGCACTCTATAGGTCATAACCATATCTTGAATTGAACCCAAAAGCAACCTGACAACCGATGCAACTTGCAGAACAGAGGTGCAATGTGTGCTGATCAAGAAGTGCACATAACTGGCTACATTACTGCATTCTGCACCAGATGCAGCTTCTAAATGATCTTCAATGGCAGCCCCATCTAGAATATGTTACAGTAATCCATCCCAAATGACAAGGGCACGAGTGACAGAGATTAGGGCCTCCCAATCCAGAAACAGCCCACTGGCACACAATATGCAGTTGCTCAAAGACCCTCCTAGCACCTGCTCAGCGAGCAGACAGACCCCAGGATAGTACATAGAGTCTGTCTGGAACAGTCAAAACTCATCCAGCATCAACATAATTTTTTGTGTCAGACTAAGCTCAAGAACAATGTAGAACAATTCAGCCAGAGTTCAGTTATTTATCTGCTTACGCACAATAGACAAAATCTTGCCCAACTAAACCCTTAATACTCTCAATCTAATGGATATATCTGGGAGATTCTAGGGAGTCATCCTTACTCTCTTCCTATGCCTCCTATCAAGCTCCAGGTCGTGTTGCCTCTTGTCTCACCCCTCTTTTTGGAATGTATTCCCTTCTTCCTAGGAAACTGCTGCTTCACTGTAGTCCATTACATTAGCTCCCCCTCTGTAGGCACTAACTCTGACATCCTGGAATCTGAAGGCCCCAAATCCCAAAACCACTTAAGTCTTGCTAGAGTTGAGCTGAAATTTGTTGTACTATATTGTAAATCCAGCCTTAGAAATGAAGCATCTGAGCCTATTATTATACAACATGTCCCAGTAATAGAAGTGAAGTTTATATATGAAGACAAGTGGCATGGACGTGCATCATTTCCCCCCAAGTCTAAAGAACCATGATAATTCTGACCATGGTAGTTAAAAATTCTATCAATTCCTAGTTAAGTGAGGACCACAAGCATCATTAAACAAGGACCTTACATGATTGCGACTTCTAACTTTCTGCCGTATTCCCAACTGACTTTTAATTTTGCAAAACCAGCAGAGGCGGCCATAAATCATGATCACATGACCTCAGGATGCTGCGAAGGTCTGAAATCTGGGCTAGCTGCCTAATGTTCAGATCATGATGCAGAACTTCAAGGACTGAGTGTAACTACTACTTGTTCAGCACAGCACAAGTTCAGATAGTTACTGAACAAGTGCTAATTAAATGAAGTCCATCTGTACTTGTCTTTTTTCAAGGCCATTATATCAAATTTTACTAGGCACAATTATCATCCTATTACAACTGAGATATTAAAAAGTAGGCCTACGCTGTAAAATATGATTCCACAGTATCTATTGAGGCATTTCCCCAAGTATGTTAACAAATATGGAACCCAATAATGCATTGACCAACAGAAAGTCCCTTCACCTGCTCTGCAGCTTGCATTACATGTACATTATTGAAAATATGTTTAGCATATGTCTCTACAAAGAAACTCCACAAAATAAATAGTTCATATAAAAAGCAGAAGAGGTAGGTGCAGAAAACTGTGCAGAATAAGGTACCATTGATTCAAAACAATGGACATATTTTGCTCATTGAAAATGGAGGCAAAGTATCCAGTGAGTTCCTGCAACCATGAATATACTTTCTGATATGCTCTACCTCTTTCAGTAAAGCAAATTTTCCATTAAATATTGCCAGTTCCATAAAAGCATTAAGTCACTATCTGTTCCATCTGTTCCTTTTTTTCTCTATGAACATATAGGAAATCTATTTTACTCCAACTTACACAGATTACAGGCATAGTCTGTAATAGCAGCAGCCTACTAGAAATCAACTTTACTCTTGTGGGATTACCTCTTAGAAACGAACCACAGAAAGAATTTTAGAGTTTCACCCAGCATGGGAGTAATGATGGAAAAAATTGCATCTTTTAACATCTGTGCTCCAGCCTGAAGCCCAAAAACCGGGTTGAAACATTTCTATCCCATTCTTAATCATTTTGAATTCCTTATGGATACATAACAGGAAGGGATCCTCTATAACTAAATTTTATCATCACTAAAATAATTTGCTTTTTATCAGAAATCGTCCTACTAAAACATAACTCCATATCCTTTCCTTACCTTGTATGCCCCACCTTCCTTAGTACTGGGATGAGTCAAGCAATCTGCAACTTCTAGAAATTAATCACTGATTATTGACCAAATGAATATGTTGATGTATAGTTAAGTTAGAGTAAGATGAAAAGGCAAAATTAAATATATTCTGAAGCACAGTCTAATCACTTCAACAGAATAGTCTACTGCTATCTTCCAGCAGGTGAATATCTCTTGCAGAAGCAGGGAAGTCGTAGAATACTCTTACTTACACAGAGCACTTTCATGATCAGCCCATATAGACTTGAAGTATAACACCAGAAAAGGGAAAGAACTATATCATGGATTATGCCTGTAATAAATTGTAAAGGCGGTTAAGCTTATTTTCCTTCTCTGGGGACTGTGTCATCTGAGGGAGATAGGCAGTTAAGAAATACGAAATATAAATAAATCACATTTCTGCAGCAAAAAAATCTGGAAACAGCACCTTCTTAAGTATGTCTTTGGAAAACTAATCATTAGGCATTTACCTGGAGTCAAAGTGCAGAAGATACTATGTTTAAATTCTCATAAATGTAAAAAAAATTGGAATATCACAGAAAGGTCATCCTAAGCACTAGTGTAGTAAAACTGACACTGGTTTTAAATAAGTACAATCATTATCAGACCATCTACCTGTCTACTTAGGTGTCTTGAAAAGTGACATCTTGCAAGTTACTTTCCCCAAATGACCTTCCATTTTTATCTGCTGTAAGAATATTGCTCTTAAAGAGTTGGATATTTACAATTAATTCATTTGGTTATCTGTTGCATTGTTAAATTGTTTTTTTAATAATCTCTATGGGAGATTCAGTATCTCATATTGTGAACACTTCAATACTTTTTTAAAAATTAAAGTGGATACAATGAGTCTATTTTCACATACACAAAAGTCAATTGTCAGGTGTAACCAGTCTTTGCAGAAAATAAATCATCAAACAAGCGACAATGGAAACCTTCCTCCACACTTCATCCAAAATAACTGAAACTGTTTCTGAGAACCTCCTTGTAACACACATCCAACTTCCCTTAATATTCCCCTTGTTTCCTATTGTAAATATATAAGGCATTCTAAGCAGATGCAGTTGATAGAGACATTTAGCCTTCCTCTATCCCTCCACTTCATTCCTCTTCTTGCATTCACTTTGTAGGTTTCAGTAAGCCGAGTTAAAGCTGCAATGTATATTATGCCATGTACACTGCTGAATTATGTAAGTAATAAATTACAATGATAAGCTACAAATTGCTACAGTTTAACTGCTTTCCAACTCAATATAACTACTAAGTTCCGCATATATACCGGTAGTGTATCACAACCTATATTTTGCAGATCACTACAACCACCCATAATTAAAACTCTCTTAAAACAGCATCACTCTTTTTAATTTACGCCCTCGGAATTAAGATAGCAGCCTTTGCTTTTGATTCAGTTTCTTAATCCCAGGTTATTTTTATCTGCCCAATTTTAGGTTCTATGCAATTGCCGAGACACAGTTCTTAAACTCAGAACCATCTTCAGGAATGTCACTCCGAAATTAAACTCTCTCGAGGCGTTCACCCGGGAAAAGATGTGACTCCAATAAGCTGTGGAGTTTAATAAGACTTATTTTCAAGTAAACACTTAAGGCACTTGGAATATATTACAGTCATGCCTTTTGCCAAAGCTTGCTTCATAGGACTAGGAGTCACAGCTGCAGGCGTGTCCACTTCACCCACCCCCTTGCCTCCCCAGCAGATGGGTTAACTTCTTATCCCACCCAACAGGTTTGTGGCGGGTGTCCAACCCATCCTGGGGCACGAAACTGGAGGACGCCTCCGTACAGCACATGCTGCCCCTGCTTGAAACAAGCTCAAGCCACTTTCCCCTCCCTCCGTCAGGCTCCAAAGGCTATTCTCGGACCCGCATCTGCACCATTTCCAAATTCGCCCTCTCACACGCCACTCTCCACTCGCTTACCCGGCCGGGCAGAAGGGCCAGTAAAAGGACGACGGCGACGCACAGGCCGCAGAGCCTCCCACAGCTCTGGCCCCGTAGAATAAACTGATCGCGCATCTCCGGAGAAACTGCTGCACCACCCTAGCTCGCTTTGCCGTCAGCTTTAGGAATCCCCGGCGAGGCTTTGCCGATTAGTCGGAAGAAGTGTGGCTGAGAAGCCGGAAGAGCCGTCCGTCCCTTCGCCTCCTGGTTTTCTACGCGAGGCGTTGCTAGTGGTGAGCAAAGCCTCCGGAGGGAGGCACCGAGACGGCTTTCCCCTCCCCTCCGGAGTTGAAGCCGGCAGCCGGGACGGTCGGCTCCGCCTTCGCTCAGAGAGTCGCCCGCCTTTTCTGGTGAGGTGACGCCTTCTCGTTCTCACGCCACCAGCACGCGCTACCTTTCGTCCCTGCCCACAAACACGCCCAGTTCTTTGGGGACTCGTTTTGGCCCGTTCCCCGAGCTCAGTCCTTTGGGTATAGTATAGCTGCTCAAAAGTAAGTCTCGCGGACTTCTGGCTGCCTTATGGTTAGGATTGCATCTTCGCGTCGCAGCCGGTTACTTCAATGTGACGGGTCGTGTGACCCCCCCCCCTGCATAATTGAATTCCAAATGCATTTGCTCAAATGTTAATCTTGCTGCCGTTTTCTTTTCCTCAGAATGTACTTTTATTTTGTGTTTCCTTGTTAGGGCTGCTGTGAAGATAATGCTGAAATAGAAAACCTTGATACCAAGTGACAGTGATACATATATGAAGTATTTCCTTTAAAAATATTGAAATGAACTATTTCCGTTCATAAATCAGTAAATATCAAGTATTTCCATTAATTCAGCAATCAAAAAATATGCTGCCTGCTAGCACTTAGAGCAGCCATGCAGGTCTTGCAAAAGATATTCAGGTACCCAGATACCTACATATCTGCACTGATTAGAATTGTGCAAGCCATGGTTTCTCTTTGTTACTGTATGGAAGTGAAAGTTAGACTGATATGGAAAACATTTTTGAACTTTGGGGTTGGAGAAACTCCTGAGAATATCAGGCATAGCCAAGAAAACAATCCATTGGACCATCAAAGAGAGCAATCCACATTTTTCACTTGAAGTCCACATTATCAGAGTTAAATTGGTCATTTCCATTAAAAAAAATAAAATATGCAAAATAAATTGTGTTTATGATTAAATTTCTCAAAGGGGCACTCTAAATTGGTGTTGCAAGATGACTCCCTTAAAAATAATGTCTTTTTAGTTCAGCAAAACTGAATTGGAATCCAATGTTAGCAATTTGAGTCTGAAATATGAAAACAAACAAAGCTTTGTGAGATTTTCAGGAAGAAGCAATTGTCTGAAAGCTTGTTCATCATGTGATGTGTTTGGTCAGCAGACCCATGTGAATCTAACTCATCTAAATTCAGTCAAGTTTTTTAACAAGTAATAGGTTTGTTCTAAAAATCTTTCTTTAAAAAGTATCATTTGACAGGCTTGGATATCTTTTTTATTGTTAGTTTTCTTTGTTGTACAGAGCTGCATGTACAGCTAGTATATGTGATGTATTTATGTATAAACATATATATGGTTATGTTAAGGGCTTGCATTATATGCATATGGATTTTTATTCATAACTAATTTGCATGTACATTTCAGCATTTCATAAGGGGAAAAATTAGCTATAAATATATAAAATTTGTAATATGGTCTATGATCAAATGTAAGTCTGAAGGTTCATATTACTATTTGAATATTCCTGTATTCTAAGATATATAGTTGCACTCATATATCTCTAATCTACTGACAATTCCCACAGACACATGGAGTTCTACAGAGAAATAATTTCATACAAAAGTAATTGCATCTGAAGAACCCCATCAATCATTTTATTTATAATTTGTTTCAGTACTGTAGTTTAAAAACATTTGTGAGGGAAAGCCTACTTCTAATATGAAGGATTCATTTTGGTTAATAAACCTACATACAGTATTTTCCAATAGTTTTGGTAAACACTGCTAGGGTTGCAAAAATTCTGACAATTCCCAGATGGCACCAAAGATGTTAATATTTTCTTTATCTGTTTGTTGTCATCTAATAGTTGTCCAGATTTTTGCAGATTTCATCTGGTGGTATTAACTTATTATTGCTTGCAAAAGTTTGTATTAACATTCATACGAGATTTTTAACAAGAGACAAAACTTCTATCAGTGCATATTTTTATAGAAGTGAACCCAGCTGATTTCAATGCAGTTTTTTCTAGATAACATATGCATGTGGCCCAAACTGCACGTTCCTGTTCTTAATAGAATTTTAGGCAGCCCCATTGTATGATAGAGTTTATCAGCTGTGTGGCAGAATACAATAGGTTTTACTGGGGTTGCAGCACAAATGAAATTTTCTCTAATATGTTGTTTGTGTACATACTGCTGACGTATAGTGACATGATTAGTGTTGTAATTGTTAGTATTGGATAGCAGAAGTTTCTAATCTGATTCTGTCATCTGACTCAGAATGAATAAACAGGATTCAGCACCTATGGCAACCAAAGTATTTCGCAAACTTCAGAACCATATGCTGATAGACACATGAATTGCTGAAAGAAAAATATTTCACATATATTCATTGGTTGTCAAAAATATAAATAATACAAATATTTTTTTTTAGTTTTGTTAAAAGTTTTTATTTAAAACTTCAGAGCTACAGCAAACCTATAGATTTTCCAGTCCAATCCATTTATAAGATTCCCAAATCTTCTGCTTTGAAATATTCAATATAGAGTAGAATGAAGCTTACAATGATTTGAATAAATATAGATAATTCTGTAGCAATGAAACCACTGAAAACATGCATGAGTCAGTACGTTATAAACATTGTGGAAACCGTTTTTTGTTTTGTTGAAAAATCTTTTATGTCAGTTTTGTATTTTTTCATGATTTATAACTCTGTTTTCCAGTCTAGTATTCTACATATATATTGGATCCTGAGTATGTTTGGTTGGGAATAATATCGATGCCCAAAGGATACCACTTTGGAGAAGATTGATTTATGGGGCACTTAATTTTTTTAATTCTCAGAAATAGCAGTATAACACCTGCCCCATTTACATTTAAAATATCTCCCAAATACACTTAAGACAAAATAACATTTTAAAAGCATCATTACCATTACCATTTTTTCCTTCAAATAAAATGGCACTAATGGGATTTTGACATGATGAAAATTCCACAGAAAAGTTAGCAGTAAGAAAGCTTCATCAATTTATAAAGGTGAATGTTGGGTATATACAATAATTTAAATTATAATATCAAATACAAAATACACCTACTATTATCAGGTCTGAACATAGCAAGCTTTATGACTTAGGCATAGAATTTAGCAAATATATAGTAATTTCAGAGTACTTCCCTGTTAGGAAAAAATTGAAATACCATTGGTTAGAATGGTCAAGCAGTCTTATTTGTTAAGGGTTGGATTAGTTGAGAGCATAATTTCTTGTAAAATCTACACCTCAGAGAGACCAATTCTAAAGTTTCAATTTCTTCAGAGGCATTGGAACATGATCTGTGCAAAAAGGATATCTGATAATATAGTTACATCCATAAATGCAGAGGGAAAGGTACTGTAGTGTGTTCTAGAAAAGGCTTAGTGTCATTGGGAATAGGATAACACTTTCCTTGATCCATTGTAAAATTGGTATAACCTCAGGGCAGCTGCAAAGTTATTCTACATCATATTTAATATGGGAACCACAGTGCAAGTGCTTTCCCTAATTTCCTTTGAAGCAATTTATATATTTTGCAATCCACAAGAGGAAAGAGCAGACTATGGCATTTATTTGCTGCTAGATGACCTTCGAATATAGCCATCTGCTTGCAGTTTTAAAGAGGCCAAATATGTTCTTTCAAGCAAATCTGTTTATACTTAGTTACGCTGGGACATTGCAGCAGATAACAACCAGGATATTGTAGTAAAGCATTTGTGGGTAGGTATGATAGCTTGCTGTTGAAAAAAGCAACCTGAAGTGCTTCTCATTGGTCAGCAAACATACAACAAATACCTCTTGACCATAACACTAATCCTATTAAAGTCTTTTCCAAACTGAAATCCGGAGGTAGAATTTTACTTAAATAATATGATACAAAGAAGCCCTGACATACTTATTTTTTGTATGCTTGTATTAGATGTCCCTTATGAAAAGGCTTCTGAGAAAAACCCTGTGTAATCTAGGTTATAGTAGATATCTAGGCTATGTTAGATGACACACATTTTAATGACATTTTCATAGTATATAGCTGGACATATGGTTTAAACCCTTTAGGAACAAAGGACTCTATCTCAAATATCAATACAGGTAATCCTCAACTTACAACTGTTCACTTAGTGACCATTCGAAGTTACAACATCCCTGAAAAAAAATGACTTATAACTATTTTTCATACTTCGGACCATTGTAGGTCACATGATTTACTATTTGGATCCTTGATAACTGACTCATATTTATGCCGGCTGCTGTGTCCTGAGGTCATGGGATCAGCATTTGCAATCTTCTGACAAAGTCAATGTGGAAACCAAATTCACTTAACAACCATGTTACTAATTTAACAACTGCAGTGATCCATTTTAACAAATGTGGCAAGAAAAGTCATAAAATGGGGCAAAGATCACTTAACAAATTTCTCACTTAATAACATAAATTTTGGGCTCAGTTGTGGTCATAAGTTGAGGACTACCTATGTGCCCTCATATTTTTTTTGTCCAATTTAAAAACATACTTTTATAATAAATAGGATGATGTATGCCACAAACCACCAGCATCATTATTATAAAATGTGTTTGGGATCTGTAAGTGTCTCACTGGGATGGTGGGTATATCTGGGGAATATTTTGTCTTCTGGTTAAAATATTGGCATAGGGTGAGGTATCAGCAGACCAAGTAGGAAATGTAGTGGATGTCTTGACCTGGTATCTTCAATCATGAGGGGTTTATAGGGAGAAATAGACTTAGATTCAGTTATAGAAAGATAGAGAAAATACTGATTTAGAGGCTTCCGGTTCTGCGCAGCTAGCGCAACAGCTGAGGGATCGAGATACTCCGATCCCTATGGCTGATTTCTCTGTTTGGGGACCCTAAACTGGCCCAAAGCCACCCCGGAGAGGCAAGGAAGGAGGGAAGCCCCGCCAATCCTGGGGAGACAGTGGTCAATCCGGACATCTGGGAAAGCTCTCCCAAAACCGACAGAAGGCTAGCATGCAGCCGAAGCCAAAAAGCACTAAACTAAGTGTGATTGTAAACAGCGTGACTGAACTGGGTAAGAATATTGATTTTCTCTCTTCTACCTGACTGATTTCCTGAGGGGAAAAAAGAAAAAATTCCAGAAATAAAAATTCTCTGAAAGAGACAGGGAATCTTTATTCCACCCTCCTCTAAACAGAAGTGGCGAATTAAGTTTAGGGGGAAAAATACAGAAAATTGAAAGATGGACTGGTGCTGACAACTAGTGATGGATGAAAATACTGCCCTAAATATACAGCCCAGAAAGAAAAGCCTGTTGTCGTGACCTTCAGGGCTTTGATTAAACAAAGAGCAGCTGTAACAAAAGAAAACATTGTGGACTATCTTCAAAGTGAGAATTATAAAACTTAGAAAAAATTGACCTTCCTGGATTATAAATATTTTTTAAAATTGCGACTTTAAAGTGATTGACAGAGAAAGGATTTTTGGTGATTATGGAGCATCAGAGATCTGCAGAAAGAGCATACCAAGAAAAAATAAATACTTACCAGGAGGAAATGTATGTTCTGTTACAACAAATGCAAATGATATTAACTTCAAACCATGAGGAAATTAAAAATGAATTTGAAAACTTAAATGAATGCATTCTCAATTTAACGTCACAACAATCAAATGATCAGAAAACAAAAAGAGAGAGAGATCATGTAAAGCAGATAACTGAATATAAGCTAGTGGAGACTCAAGTGGAGAATGACTACAAGAAACATTGAGCATGGAAAAGATAACTTGTACTCTAAGACCACAAAGTAAATTTGAGGATAAGGAAAAAGATTTGACAAAATGGATTGCTGAGCTGTTGGGAGTACCAGAAGAAACGGGGAGACAAGGGATGATGAGAGAAATCTTCAATGAATATGAAGGGGCAAAATCTTTTTACAAAGACATGATGTTTGATTTGCCTACTATATCTACAGCAACATTTACAAGATTATGGAAAGATTCTTTGATGCAACGGAATATATTGATTTGGAAAGATACTTGGCAAAAGAAGAGGGCTGAAGTGAGAATTGAGGAATTAGATGATGGGGTGTATCAGAGGGAATATTTAAAAATTAAACACTTGTTTGAATATGGCTGAAGAAATAGAAAGATTTTAGTTTAAGAGGGATGAACCCTCCAAGTAGGACAGTATTTTTTCTTTTCTTTTTCGATATGACAACTATAAAAATGTGTAGGATAATCAACATAAAGGAAATGTTTTAGATATTTAAATGTAATTGATTTTAAGAAGATTTCAATGGATAACCAAAAATGGGGGGAAATGTTTTGAATACAGTTAAAAGATTAGATGATTGGATTTAATTATGGGTAAAGAGAACAAAAAATTTGGAAATAAGTGTATACTAGTTTAAGAGGGATATGTATTTTAAGTAGTATATTATTTTCTTATTTTTTATTTTCTTTTTTTATTTTCTTTTTCTCTCACGTCTTTTTCTGTGTCTTTCTTTTGTGTCTTTTTCTTACTTATTTTTTAAGACATGAAAATAGATTTAAATATTTTAAGGTAATTAATTCTGGGAAAATTTTAACCAGTAGAAATGTTTTGAACATTGTAGGGAAAATAAATTTAAACAAGAATTGTAAACAGGATTTATGACGAGGCAACCAAGATGACCAAGA
Organism: Azemiops feae; assembly: GCA_023970755.1. Taxonomy (NCBI): domain Eukaryota; kingdom Metazoa; phylum Chordata; class Lepidosauria; order Squamata; family Viperidae; genus Azemiops; species Azemiops feae. Next base: position 2,945,154 of record JALGBA010004253.1, read on the forward strand.
AAAGAAGCATGATATTGATATGATTATTGGTAGAAATTTTAGAAAAATCTTTATATTTAATTGTTACCTATCAAATTAATAAGAATTATATTAATTTAAGGTTGCAAAGAGAATATTATTGGAAGAAGAAAATCAAGCAAAGCTATTATATGGATTTTGGAATATAGAAACTAACTGTTCATGATTACTTTGTAAATATAAACCCAGACAACATGCTGTTTACCAAATATTAAGGTGTTTATGTTAAAAAATCAATAAAATATATTTTAAAAAAAGAAAATATTGATTTAGAAGTTATCCAATTCCAGGACAGATTAATCATTGCCTATTTTTTTCTCTGGGTTAAAAATATCAAAATTTCCAACTATTCCCCTTACCTGTTTCTTACCTTGATTGCTTTTTTGGATACACTCTATTTGTCAATGTATTTCCTAATGTGCGGTACTCAGAACAGAACACGATATTCCAGGTCTTGCTTAATCAATTCAAACTAGAGAATTATGACTTCTCTTGATCTTGATACTATATTTCCGGCAGGTGTAACTCAGGATTGCATTTATTTTCTGTATTTAATTATTTCTTTCTTTGCCGCTGCATCACACTTTTGGTTTATGTGATCCACCAAGATACCCATCATTTTTTAATGTACTGTTACCCTATGGCTCATCCAATCCTGATGAGTTTGATTTTTTTCCCCTGCCCAAACATAAGACTTTGCATTTGTACTTCCTGAATTCATCTTACTAGGTTCTATCCATTGACTCATTTTGATTATTACTATTTTTAGTACTTCTGCTCAGAGATGTAGAACTTAAGAAATTAGTCTTTGGCCCTAATAATTTTACTGGAGCTTAATGATCTTATAGGGAAAAGGGTTCTTTAGATAGCAGTATTTAGTTCACTCACAACAGCCATCTATGTATTTACTCAGAAAAAAACAGTGTTCCACATATCAGAAAGATCATTTGGAAAATATCCTCATTATGCTGAGTAGGGCCCTAGATATCTGCCCCCAAAATCCACCCTTGAACTTTGCTATGTTTATGTAACACAGCAATTTAGTAGGTGAGAACACTTAAATAGTATATTACAATGTATGAATAATATTCTAACTCGAGAAGTCAAATGCTTTTGGAAAATGACACCAAATAAATTATAAAGAAGAAAAAAGATTACTGTTTAATACACAGGTGGATGTAAAATTGTTATATATTAGGCACTATGTTACTAATATAGTTAGCTTTATTTTAGGAGCAGACAGTAAAAAAAATATATTGAAATGGCTTATATCTGATAGGATATGTACTTATGAGTAGACCCACTGAAATAAATTGAATTAAAAATACCTCAAAATTATTTCAATGTAATCATTTCTTCATTGTGAAAATTAAATTCCTTATTTGCTTTTTCACTTGAATTATTACAACTGCAATAATTGGCAATTCAAAGTTATACTTGTAATAATAATAAAAAAGACTTTGACACAGGTTGACAAAAGAAAGGCAAAGATGGAAAAGCCTCACCTTGCAAAGAAATGGTAGTTGCAAAATTGTTTTGCTGGTAATTCCTGATGAATAGTGTATAGGTCTGTCCGCTTCATTGGAAAAGTTGGCAAGGCGACTGTTAGAAATATATTCTGGTTAGGAAAAAAAAAATTGCTAGTTGGAGTTTCATGATTGTCTGTCAGAAATGTTTTGTTTTTAATGTGGAAGATATCCAAATATGAACACAATGTTAAGAAAAAAGATTTCATTGCAGGTTTTGGAGAATATTTGGAATTTTTCATATTGTAGGAAAAAGATGAACTATGTGTGAATATAATGAAATGAATCTCAACAATATTCAATACTATCAGAAACAGAACAGCTTGAGAACTTTTTTCTGAGGAAATACGTGAAGAAGATACCAAACACAAAGTGAAAAATGTTTAAACCCTTTTTTTAAGGGTTAAAATATTGTTTAAAATATTGGTGTAAAGTGGAAATAGGGCAGAACTTGCCAATGCATGTACATATTGATTAATCAGGAGAAACTATACAAAAAAGAACACTACAAAAGTCTACACCATGTAGAGATGTTTAAATATTGCTAATATTATTGTACTAGAAATGTCTTAACCAAAGAAACTGGAATGCTTAGTGCTAAAACAAAATACAAAGATGGTAGGCATAATAAAATAACTGAAATAAAGATGACAAATCCTTGTAATATAGTATAACTAAATAGAAAATACATAGAAAATAAAGTTATTAGGTTTGTGTTAGTTTAAATGTCCAGAGAAGGACAATGAGAAAAGTAAATTATTCACAAAATAAAAGCATCATATTCCAAATTAACTTAAATAGGGGAGATACTGTGACATACTTGGCCAGGATTCTTGAAATAGAAAAGAAGCATGTTAATGGTGTGTCCATAATAGTCTCCATAAAAATATTCAGGCAGACATGTCGATATGAGAAATGGTCATTACACAGAACTGTCTAAATGAAAGTAACTCTGTTTAATCCTTATTTCATGTCTTTATTGGCCTGCTACCAATGCACATTCAGATGATTTTCAAAAACTATTTGGCATCCATTAAATCTGTTGTAATGCATAAAATGTGTGACAAAATGCAACCAGTAAATTTTGCTTTTCCTAGATGTACAAAACATGAATTTACATTGTAATTCATAAAGGAAAAATATTATGAGTGGTGATTTTACACATGCCTAATGGAAAAAATACACAAAAACCAAAATTACATACATAATAGGAAATCTGCATAGAAGTCTCTGAAGTTAACAGTAATAAATGATACAAAAGGAAATTCAATGTGTGTTTGTATCTCTGTGAGTCTGTGTGTGTGTGTATAAGTAAAATGATAGTAGTCTAATCACTGCAAAGAAGCCAGATGTGTCATAGGACACTAACCTATTGAGAGGCACTTGTGTATCTCAACATCTAAAATATCCAACAGAAAACAGAGCTTATGCAACATTTTTTTTTTTAAATGGTTAGAACAATTAGGATAATATGTGACCTGCAAGATATTAAATAAGTGTAACTCCCAGCACCCCTAATAATTTCCATCTGGTTGTTGTGAGGTGTAGTTCAGCAACAGTAGGAGAGGTATATGTTTTCCATACTTGCATTAGTATTTATTACAATATTGGAGACAAATTAGGAAATTTACTGCAAGGTATACAGTATACTAAAGCAAAGAGCCTTTTTCTAGTAGAATGAGAGCTGCTTTTCAGGAAAGCTATAATGTGGAACCAGTCATCCCTACTGCAAAGCCAGCAACTAAAACCTGTTGACCATAGCAACTTAACAGATATTAAATCTACCATTCCATGAAGGACCTGACTTCGTTCACAGAGTAGGAGACAGGAAATACTTGAATCTCAACCTTTTTTTGCTTCTACAGGAAACCAAACTTTGAGACCTCATATGGACAGGATTCATCATCTCTCAAGATGTCAAGTGATATTAACTCTTCCTGTGTTTTGCTCTAGGTTGCAAGAGATGTAGAATGCGCTCATTTTTTGTCAGATCTGAAGGCAATTCATTTTTCTGAAACAAGAAACAAATCAGTGAAAAACCAGAAAAAGGATGGTCACTGCTTAGCTTTGATATCCAAGTTTAAGACACAAATCAACAGGATTATTTTCATTCAATTATAGATCACAGGTAATTCTGGACCTATGACTGTAATGGACCTTGCCCATTATGGTTGCATGGAGTGACAACCATTAAGTGGAACGGCCTCCCTTAATTACTCCTACCCCTTCTCTCCTGATGCCACCATTAATGAACACACAAGTCATTGCCACACAGCTTGCCACCCAGCTGTTTCTGTAAGGGAAGGAAACAAGCAGCAAAAAGTGTTGCAAAGTCAAAAACAGCCCAGTAAGGGGAAAAAGCTAAATTATGACTCATGTTCCAATGTTGGAGAGACTTCCAAACAAGTCTGTGTGTTTGATTGATAAAGTTGCTTGTGGGCTGGACCTCTGCCCTGATCTGCTGGCTGTCATGAGACTGCAAACCTCTCCTTGATCTTGCAAGGCTTTGGGAAAGCCAGCCACCTGCATGCAGAGGTGGCAGCTTCAGGACAAGCTTCTCCAAACCTTTTCTTTGCTTAACCTTCTCCCTTATTTCTTTAATAAAATTGGGAGGAACAGACTTGTTGATTCTTTTTCTCTCCCCCTCCCCCACCCCAATTAGATGTTGAAACGAAACTCTCTTCTGCCCTCCAAACCTTTGGAAAGCTTTTTGCTACTTGTATGGCTCCTTTTAGGATCCAGCTTCTACCACAGCCATTTGCTGCACAACTGTGCTTTAGCTAATTTTTCTTTTGAGCTGAACTTTTTCTTCAGCTTCTTCAATGCAAAAAAATTGCAGAAAGATTTTCTTTGCTTGCTTCCTTTACTCTTCAGCCTGGCAGTCACTCATCAAGGTAAGTCACTTACAGAGTTTGTCATCTTCTTGCCAGCATGCAGTAAATTTAGCAAATGAGGTGATTAAAGGGGATTGAGGTTAGATGACATACATAGGAATGGACAGATTACGTTTTAATTCCCTGGACCTGTCATTGGCCTTTTGTAAAAATGACCATAATTACCTAGCTGGAATTGTAGTAATGTGCATGAAGTCAAAATGACTTCAATTTTCTTTGGAAGAAATAATCCAGAACATATATTAAAACAATCCTTTGTCTTCAATGGCAATTGATCTTTGAAGTGCTTCAAAAGTTTATTGTGCTTTTTAAAATTTACATGAAACTTCTATGTGAAGGCAATTATAATCTGGAATAAATTTCAGCAAAATAGCACATAGGTCTCCCTGGGCTAATCCAGGGAGGCTGAAGTTCTGAATAGATGGAAAATTTGGTTTTAGCATGGATGGGGCTAGCTGCTATAAGCCTTCCCCAGTTAAAATGAAGATATTACAGGTAGGAAAAGTTGTTGATGTGAAGGGTGTGATTAATTTTGGATTAGTTAGATCTCTCCCCATTTAATATGTCTATTTTTTATAATTTTATCTATAAACTATGCCTTTTGCCCCCCAAAGTAGTACAAAATGTTGAAACAGTAATTGAAAACCTGTCCTACATTTGGTAGTTTATAAGACATTACGAAAGTCTCTAAAAAGTGTCCTGATAGATATAGCACCATACTGTAATGAATGCAAATAAGTATTCCCAAAAGCTCTGCTGCCCTCTAATGGATAGCTCTGTTTTATTTTCCAGCTGAACTGAACAGAACAAAATAAGAGTTAGGAGAGACCTTGGAAGTCTTCTATCTAGTCGCACTCCCTGCTCAAGCAGGAGACCCTATACTATTTCAGACAAATGGTTATCCAATTTCTTCTTAGAAACCTCCAATGATGGAGCACCCACAACTTCTGAAGGTAAGCCATTCCACTGATTGTTCTAACTGTCAGGAAATTTCTCCTTATTTCTAGGTTGGTTCTCTCCTTGATTAGTTTCCATCCATTGCTTCTTGTGGTGCCTTCAAGTACTCTGAAGAAAAGGTTGACACCCTCTTCTTTATGGCAGCCCCTTAGATATTGGGACACTTCTATCATGCCACCCCTAGTTCTTCTTTTCATTAAACTGGACATACCCAATTCCTGCAATTGTTCTTCATGTTCTAGCCTCCAGTTCTCTATTCATCTTTGCTGCACTCTTTCCAGAGTCTCAATATCTTTTTTAACCATCTAAGAATTTTCAGAATGTTTTCATTAAAAATTTAAAATACTGTGCCCAATTGTTTTACAGTTGAAAATGTGTAGCAAGTGTAAAATAAAGTATGATACCTTGTTTTTAAGTAATGGATCTGCTCCTGCTTCTAAGAGTAATGCTACTGCTCTAATATTGCCACCAAGAACTGCTTCATGAAGGGCAGATGTCCCATTCTAGAAAGTACAGAAAAAGTATAAATGCATCCATGTATTACATCTGCTGACTAAGCTCATTTTTAATCAAATAAGAGCAGCTCCTGCAAAACAGGAACAAAGCACAACAAAACTTTAACATCCAAGCTTTGTCAGCTATGTCATGAATTGATTTTATGACATTTGAAGACATAAACACATTAAAGTTCTAGCACAAGACTACACTATAATAGTAATATAGGATAGGGTGAACATGAATAATCTTCTGTATTTGCACCATTGAAATTAAAGTAAGATTTTGAGGTTTTCAAGTGAGGTTCTATGGTAGACTAGACGTCTCTGAAGGAGGAATGATGTCGCTCTCACAGTGGCCATCAGTGGTTTCTGGCCTGTGAAATCTTTCCAGATAAAGGAAAGTTCAAGAGATTGCCCACCTGCACGACAGATATCTGATACGTTTTACCAAACAAGGAGATAAGTGTAATATGAGACGGACTCATATTAAACTATGGAAAGACAGATTGGACTAAAGCCTTAAGGGTATAGAAAAGGTGAAAGGTGGGGGTGAGAAGCCTACCTTTTACTTTCATATTCATCATTGATAATACAAAAGTAAAAGTAAATCAAAGAATGGCGACCACCAAAAATTGGCAAAGTTTTGGTGAAGGAGGAGAGGATAATTGGACAGAAAATGTGATTACTCCAGAAATATTACAAAAACTGTTTGAGTAGATGGGGAAGCAATTATCTGAATCTCAATTCTATCAAAAGTGATCTGGTTGTTTTTAAGTGAGAATAAAAGAAAGATGAGATGAAAGAATTTTTTTTGAAAAAAATAGAACAATCAATAGGACAACGTAGGAGTAAAACAAATCAGTGACAAAGTGGAAATTTTAGAAACTAAAATATAAATAATAAGCACAGACAGGAAAGGATTTAGACAAATTGGTGTTAATAGAATTGAAAGAAAAATAATTCTGCTCGAGACAAAGCAATTCCAGAAGATGCTGGATAAGATACTACAGAAAAAGGTTGATCAATCTTCAACAAACATATTGGATAGGGTAAAGATGATATGGAAGCAGAGACTGGAAGAAGTATATAGAATAAATACTTGGTTTGCAAAATTAAGAAATGTACCAAGGACTATTCTTGTACATTGTTTTAGGAAGAAGATTAGACATCAAGAACTACCAGATTGAATATTAATAATGCAGATGTGATTGTACTTAAAAAATCCCAATCAGAATACTGAACAAGCAAAAAGAATTTTTTCTTGATTGACAAGCTTAAACAGAAAAATATACCATTTTCATGGGAGAAATTTGAAGGAGTAATCTTCACATTAAAACAGAGGTTCAGACTAAATTCAGTTCACAAAGCAAGAGATTTTTTTAGAAAAAAATAGAGTGGAATTAGAAGAAATATAAATGAAAATGGCAGAGGGCCCTAAACAATAGTCAGTACGAGAAACTGAGGGAGCCACCATGTTAGGCACTGCATATATTGACTTTTCTAAGTTCTTGCAATAAATACAGATTTTAAATTATTTCAGCAGGAACCAAAAAGAGAGCCTGGGTTGTTTTGTAAATAAACCCCCCACTTACAACCAGAACTGATATTGAAAATACTTTGCATGGGGCTAAAACTTTGATAATAGTAATTTATTCTGCAAATCATGATGAAGTAACATTTTACAAAGGACATAAGGATAAGTGACAGACTTACAATATAAAAAATTAATGGGAGACTGGAGTGAAATAATTTGTTCATAAAAAGATAGAACCTCTGAGAAAGATATTAAAACAACATAATGTAAATTACTAAAAGCTTTATATATATCTATCTATATATGGATAATTTAGAGCTTATAGATGCATGAAGATATAAAAATGGTGATGCAAAATAATGTACTTCTGAAAGACAGATTTTTTTCAAAAAATTATATGTTTGGTATATCTAAGAATTCGGCCATTAGTATTCAAAAAGGGGAGATACTGCCAAAGACTTTCTGGCCAACCCAGTGATTTTAGAGTTTAAAAGAAAATCAGTTCCTTCAGATGGAGGTTCAGATTGCAGAGAAGCGGTAATGTAAAGATTTCAAAAAGTTGAGAGATTTTTTTTTGACAATCTTAATAAATATGATTTGGGATTCAAGTAAAGCTTTTAGGAGAAGACATTTTATATAGCATAATAGCAAACAAAACACTAGACAAAAGACAAGCAAGTTTAGATCAGATTAAAAATAAAATAAGTTTAAATTCTCCTCCATAGAATAAATTTATTTCACAACAAATTAAGCATTTACAATGGCAGTTATCTTTGTGGAAGGTAAGAAAATAGAAGTAAAAATGAATTACATGAAAGAAAATAATTTTTAATTTGCTTTTATGGGACAGCACAAGAAGCATTTTATAGGAAAGAAACAGCAAATAAACAACAGCATGGAGAATATAAGATAAAATCTAAAGAACAAATGGATATATTTTTCAGTGAAATTTGAAAGGGAAGAACAAGTGAAAAAGTATATGATAAAATGGGTAAGAACTTTGGCCATAATATATTAACACAAGAGCGGGAAAATATCTGGTTAAAAGGACTGAAATTTACACTGTTATAACTTAAAAGAGAACTTTATAAAAATTGATGATGTATCATTGATACAGGATTCCAACAAAAACTATCTAGAATATATAAAGATATTTCAAATTTATATTGGAATGTGGCCAACAGGAAGGATCATTTTTTTTTATGCCTGATGAACTTGTAAAAAAGTAAAATGTTTTGGCTTCTAATACACACAATAATATAAAGAATTCTGAAAATTAATATTCAACTGACACCAGAACTTTTTTTTGTTGGGATTAATTGAAGTCATTGAAGATTAATATATATCATTACTGCTGTGAGGCTATTACTGTATATGTACGAAAATAGAAATACTTTGAAATATCCAAAATGGAGGAACAGTCGGTGAAGATAATAAAACAAGCAAAGATGGCAAAATTAACTTGTTTGCTTAGAAAAAGATCAACTACTACATTTATTAGTGACTGAAAAACTCCTTATGGACTTTTTGCTGAAAAAAAACCTTGTGATTTTTGAATTTGGTGAGGAAAAAGTGTAGTTTATGGAAGGAAGATGTAATCTAAGAAAGAAAAGGAAAAATAAAAACACATTTACAACTACTGTTAAGATTGGAAACCACTTTTTTGCAACACTATTTTTATTTTCTATTTTTCTATTCCTTACTTTTTTCTTTATTATTTTCAGCTTAATATTTGTATTGTTTTGTACTGTACTGTACTGTTTTAAAAAATCTCTTTATACAGATTTTATACACACATGCATACAGTAAGAAATTATAGTTCTATTTTACAATATGTCATAAATTATAGTTCTGAACATTCCAAAGTTTTTATCCCTCAAAACTTGCCTTCAGGATGCCAAGTGCAGGGGAGAATTTAAGTAATTCCTCTATAACATCATTATATCCTTTGGTTGCAGCTTTAAGTAAAGCAGTTGTGCCATCCTTCAACAGAAACAGAGGAAAGAAGGAACTGGATATTATTGCACACAAGTTCATTTTCATTTTTCATTTCTCTCTTCAGAAATTATGCAGAAAGATTTCTCTCATTCTTTAGATGTGACTGAGATATTACTTTCTTCATAATTCATAAAAAATAATTTATATAAAAATATAAACCGTTTATATAACATGATTCAAAGATGACTTCAAAAAAGAAGTGATGTAAGTCTGACATATACTGAATGTTGTTAACAAGTATAGTGTAGGCATTTGCTGATTTTTTTATAACCTAATGAAGCATTCAGATTAACTTTAAAACAAGCACATAATTGCAACCTTTGGCTAATTTTAATAAAAATTACTAGACAATGGTATATACCTCTTATAATGTACAATACTGCAGTTATCCTAACCTCCCTTTCATAATTTTTAAAATTTTCCTTAACTTTCATTATATTTCACCTTCTCCCTAATAAGTAGAAGCCATAAATAATTATAATCAAATCTATGGTTCCTTTCCTTCTTTATTTTACCTTCATAGTAATGTTAAATACAATATGAGGAAAGAGTTAAAATATGATTTTTGAAACATGGGTTATGAAAAACTCAATAACTGAACCCTATGGGTTATTTGTAAGATATGCATTTGAAAGATAAATACATATATTTACATGCATACTTAAAATGTAAATGAATGCCATGGGAGAGCAATTTTTTTCAGAATACAGTTCCTTTCATTCTGGTTAATTCTGGTCATGAAGCAACAATTGGACTTTTAAGTACTGTAAGTACAGTTTCTAATGTGCCAGGCAACAAGAGATACTTGAGAAAGTATTCTAGCCAGAATAGACACCCAAATTACCATAAATAAACCTTACTATAGAACCATTCTTTCTTCCAACGTAAAATCTAGAAAACTAAGTGCTTGCTTACAAGGCTTGCAGCCTCTCGATCTGCTCCTCGGAGCAGCATCACTCGCACTACATCACTGTGTCCCATCTGAGAGGCTATCCATAACGGAGCTGTCCCATCCTGAAGGAAAATTTAAAAATGGATCGGGATTAATCAAGTCAATTCAAGCAGTGCTAAAAATTTCCGACAGTTTACAATGAGATTCTGGCTGGAGTTCAAGGACAAAATGAACTTGGATATCCAAATGAAATCCTTTCCTTGGAAAGAAATAGTACTCAGGACAAGTGGAAATGCAAATGTGCATATAAATTAGGGTGTCTTCAAGCTGAAAAAAAGCTTTGCATAGTACAGACAAAATATTTGTTGCCTATATGAAATAATGGCATCACTCTGAATCACTGTATTTTTTCTTTAAAAACTACTCAGGATAGATCCAGACTTAGTCATGTTAAGAGCAGTGGCAATGGAATTAACAACAGTACTCTTTGACTATGGACTCTTCTAGATAGCCACATTAAAGTACTATCTACCAATCCTTGAGCCAATAGCAAACTATGCCAGCATAAACTGGCATAGTCTACTTTGAGATATCTTAGAATAAACTGAAGAGTAGAACAGCTTGCAAACAGCAGTCTGACTGACCCATTTTGCATTAGCTGCTGCATGTAGATGCTCTTCAAGAATAACATCATATGGCTTACAATATCTAATTAAACATGAGGTGATCAAAGCATGGCATATGAGGGACAGCAGCACTTCCCCAATAAAGCTGAGAAAACATCCAAAGCTGGGCAAAGACCAGTTTTGTCACGGTCTCAATCAGAATCAAGCAGTGCTGAATCCAAGTTTGTAAATTTATCGAACAGTGTATTAGAAGAAATACAGTACAGAACAGGTCGATGAAAAAAAGAAAATTTCATATCCCTGATTTAAAGCTGATTTGTTTCAAAGGTAATAAGGGTTAACTAAAAGTATGTGAAATGAATAAAAACATAATCATTACAGGAATTAATTCTGTTTTATATGGCATCTAATGTCAATTAGTATTTCCACACATTAAAAGAAATGGGAAACCTTCAGGTCAGTTATGATGTGTCACATGTTGGCAGATAAAAGTAGGCCTATAATTAAGAAGCCAATTTCTAATTACTTCCAATAATTGGTATATATTATTTTGAAGTTTACTTATCAAGATATTACAGAAAGAAAGATAAATCAGTTTTCTATATAGGATATCTGGGTGCACAGAGACGTAAACAAAGAAAATGTTCCTTGTTTAATGACCACATGTTCAGTGACTGCTTGAACTTACAATGGGCTGAATGAATGATACATGTACATATGCCCATGCAGTGTAGCCTCGTGATCATGATTTGCAATCTTTCCTGCTGGCTACCCACAAGTGAAGTCCTGCTGGCAGGAAGTTGGAAGTCATGGTCATGTGAAGTCCTCATTTACACAACCTACACAGTCCTTATTTAATAATGGCTACCGTGTTTCCCCAAAAGTAAGACCTACCCTGAAAATAAGCCCTAAAAATCAAGCTCGGGTGGGTGGGTGTGGAGCTGCCCCACGTACCCTGCACCCACTTACCTTGCAGCCAGGCCTCTCCTCGCCGGCCCACTTCTCCGGTATTCACAGGCCTGCATTTCGCAGTCAAGCCTTTCTGGAAGGCCTCTGCAGCCGAGAACTGAGCTATCGATTGAATCCATTGCTCGGTTATTGGCTGCAAAGGCCTTCCGGAAAGGCCTGACTGTGAAATGCAGGCCCGACCTCCATTCTCAGCTGCAGAATGAAGCTGCTCCTTCGGCCGCAGAAGAAGTGGGGTGGCTGGGCGGGGCTCTCAGTGCAGGAGGTGAGTGGAAAAGACACCCCTCCCCTCTGAAAATAAGGCCAAAAAAAAAAGACCCAGTCTTATTTTCGGGGAAACACGGGTACATGTAGTAGATTCATATACTTGGAAAGGAAGCATTTAAGACTAGAAAGTGGGATTAGTCACATGAATACATTATTTATACTGAGGTATATTCTGATGTTATCTACTGCTTTGCTTATTCTATATTTATATTTATGTGATATTTATCAGTAATGCAATAAGAGCTGTATAAGCAATTACATAATATAGCGTGATTATATATTTTATTCAGTAGATGGCACTGTACTATATTATATTTAAATGTATGTAAATATATCAAAAATTTGCTGGGTTCTGTTTTGATGGAATGAAACAGTAACATTATTTAGATTCTTTGAATTGGTATGCATTCTCTAACCTTTTAGTGACATAACTCTTTCACTGTTTGGAACAAATAGATTCTAGTTAATAAAAGGTTGACAATTCAAAGAAGAATACCTGAGCAGCTATGCAAAGTAGTCTAGACAAGAAGCACAACCAGGAGAACTAGCTCTATTTTTATTGTAAGTATTTTCATTACATTAAAGTATTTCTCCTCTCCTTTCCTTTAAACTATCCAATTGTATCATTACTAGGGACCTCAACCTACAACATTGCTGAAGAATGGACAAGAAAGCTTGGACACCTCACAGAGGGAAACAAATGCTTCCAAAGAATCAAAGACCTGAAAATAGTTGAAATATAGTTGAAATCATTTTATATTATAGCACTCTTTGCATACATAGAATTAACAAAAGAATCCATGACAGCAATACTATATAGCACACCTCATCTAACCAAATACATCAAGATTGAAATACCCAGAATCATGGACCTCATCAACCTTTGACCACATATTTTCAACTTGACAGACAAATATACAACAAATCAAAGGAATTGGGACTACAGCTTTCAGGACTCATAGAGACCATAATGCCTAGAATCTTTAGCAGTCCCACGCATAGAATCCAAAGTATGGATCCGGTACGTAGTTGATATCTTGTCATACTCAAAGGACCATCTAGAGAAAAGAAACCATCAATAACATACATCTTCAAAGAAATAAAATTCACAAGAAACATAGAAAACAATATGCTACCCTTCCTGGAAATCCTCAGAGGCAGTGATGGCAAATTAAAGCACAAATCTATCATATCCATACCAATCAAGTGCTCCACTACCAAACTAACAACCTAACTTCCCACGAGAGAAACACTATTTAAATGAGCACAAATACACTACAGCAACCCTGAACATCAGAAGGAAATAGATTATCTATAAAACATCTTCCATCCAAATGGATACCGATGCAACTTTTATCAAAATAGGCTGACCAGTCATGCCAATGTAGCACAACCAACACAATCTGTGAAAATAACACTGCCATACATCAAAAACATCTTAGAAATCATAAACAGTCTATTACAACCACATGGCATCACCATAGCACACAAACCAACGGAAGTCCTCCAAAACATCCTAAGTAAACCAAAAGGCCCAATAGCCTCAAAAGGAAAAACATACAGTCATACAGGACAAACAGGCAGAAGACTAGCAGAGCACATCCATGAACACCAACTAGCAGGCTGAAGACATGATGAAAACTCTTTAATTTCATTACATATTGAACGACTCAACAATAGTTCAACTGGGAAACTGTGAGTATCCTAGACCACGCCAAATCCAAAAACGCTAAAGAATTCCTGGAAGCCCAGCACTTGGGGCAAATCAGCCATCAACAAGCACAGAGACAATCAAAAAGCCAAAAAGGAAACAATAAGACCAAAACACCTCATCGCTAGCAATCAACACCCAGATCAGCAGAGATTAACACCAAGATTAACACTTAGACCAACAATCAAGAGGTAAGCAATATCCCAATCAAACAAACTAGCAGTAAACAAACAGGCTAATCAAGGGACTACCAACACCACTTCCAGCAACACAGACAGGGCAAGTCACTAGTATATAAAATGGGAGCAAATCCCATCCCTTCCAACATGTTACATAGTTTGATGGTGTTACATAGTTTGGTAATGAAATACCTGCAAGAAAACAACCAAGCTCAGGGAGCACCAAGGACCCTCTCACATTTCCTTTAACTCTCCAAAAACAGGGGAGGGTCTCTTCTGAAACATTCCCCATGCCCTGCTACTGTATGAACTGAGATACCTTTTACACACTGCTTGTCCAATCTCTGTGGCTGTCCTTCCCGTCTCCAAGATCACTTTCACATACCATTACATATTGCCAAATATCAGAACAAATTTAGCAATGTGCAGAAAGTCTATTATGGAAACCCAAGGTCTATCAAATACTTCCATATTAAAGTCAGAAAAATTATTAGAAGTTACTGAGTATTAAGATGTGGCTGATTAATTTTAGCATGTAATAGATAAAGAGTCAGTAATAAAACAAAATCTATATCTTAACAATGCTGAATATTACCTGCCTTGGCTGGTTGACCTTTGCTCCTGAAGATAGTAATAACCGAATTAAATTCAGATAGCCTCCCTGAGCAGCCAGGAAAAGTGCAGTAGCTCCATCCTTAATTTGAAATACAAAAATAATTAGCTTGTTTACTAATAAAAATGTCCATAATAGAACCAATGAATGTTTTCCTTCTTCCATTAATCCTCAAGCATATAAAAATGCCACTTGTACTTAAGAATGTTTTCCACATCCATTAAACACCTCCTGCCACTTAATGTAACTCTTTCCGCAACACTGATGAAAGTAAAATACAAAGATGCTCTTTAATTAGTCTGCTCCTAGCTTGAGATGTAGTCGATGTAAAGAATGGAGCTGTTTTGTGAGTAATTGTTCCAGCAGGGTGTATTTGAGGTCTGCCTATAGAGGAACTTTGCCAATCAGAAACCTTTTATCAGCTCAGCTGAGTAACAAATACGTCAAATAGCAACCAGGTTCTTCTTTTTATTCATTGCTTTGAAATATATCAAACCATTTAAGAATTTCCATTAATTTTTTATTGAAAATTTTGAAACGATTTAATTAAAAAAGAGTTTGCACCAAAAGATGTACGCTGCTCGTTTGTATATTGTTATCTTTCTTTTATAACTTTATTGATTTAACAAACCATATAATGTAATTTATTTTTTCCTAGTTTTATTCATTGCCTTGATTTTTAAATATTTTATTAGATGCATATACAGTAAATCAAGTATTTGATTTAACTTATCCTTCCTGAAAAAGTAAAGAGAATAATTAGAGGAGAATGTTTTACCCAGTTGCAAAGAAAAGTGAAAAAGAGGAGGGAATGGGAAAGACATGTTATAAGAACATTAGGAACTTCCTGGTAACATTACATATATTATGATCAGTACAGTACATTTCCTTTCAGAGTGATTGAGCAAAAAACATCACTCATCTATCATATGCTGTCAAACAACCTGCCTACAGCAATTATGGCCTATGTTCTCGTTTGTTGCTGATTTTAGATAAGGAGGTTACATGTTAAGCAAAGCAAGGGGCAAAATCAGTGGTGGGATTCAAATATGTGAACAACCGGTTCTCTGTGTGGATACCGCTTCCGGAAGTCCATTCTGGGCCTGGGCAACAAAAAATTAGCTATCGGTTCTGCCAAAGTGGTGCGAACCGGCTGAATCCCACCACTGGGATTCAAAATCCTCAGCTTCAGTCCAACTTCCCAGATGTAATCTGCCAGCAAAAAGCCACTTGAAGATCAGGACAATAATGTAGGAATTGGTATCTATGATGCTTGGGGAGAGAATGAATTTTGACAGGTAACCTTTACTGCTTTGCAGTATACATGCAACAAAGCAAAAGAGCAAAATCAGTCAAAACTGAGAAGGATAAAGTAAGCTAAGGAATTTCAGCACCATACTTTCCCAACCATAGAACAGCTGTCTAGCAAGTTGCAAAACTCTGGATTAAAAAAAAAAGTAAAAACGAATGGTGGTATAGAAAAGTGCCTCAGATCCAAGGGATAGGTTACTCCATACCAGCACTAAGTGATCAATAGGCACCAGATTGTCCATATTCCCTACATATTAACTGACTGCACTTACTGGCCTCGTCATGCACAGCTTAGCCTAACCCCACTCACAAATTACATACAAGCTGAAGGCAAGCTCATGAAGACAATAAAATAAAGAGATTGCTAGGATATGTTCATACTGTGGCTAGATGTAGGTATCATGGCGCAGTTAGTGGCTAGAAGATTCCAGCCTAACTTCATATGCTACTCTAATAGGGAGAGCAGGAATGTCCAGAAAGAAACAAATATCCATCACCAACAGATTCTGGGATGACTAGGAATAAAGAGCAATCCAAGTCATTATTTTTTTTTAGAGAAAAGCACTGCAACAAATTGCCAAAGGTTTAAATTTTTTGGAATACAATAATCATAATAGTTTTTTTGCCATATTTGTTCATTAGGGGGATCTAAGTGGGGAAAATCCTGCTGTATGAAACAACCTCGCACAATTTGCATGATCATTCCACTCTAAACAGCTGTCTCTGAATTTTAAGCAAAATCCTTGCTTGCTTTATACAGGTGTATAATAAAGAGTATATTACAAATGAAGGTTTTTCAGACATTATTGCAGAAAAAAGTTACTGTTGCTGATTTTTAAAATTCTTTTTAATTTTTTTTTTAAAAGATTAGTAATATACAGAAATCAATTATAGGTTTGCATACTGGGAGACAGAATAAGAAACTGGTTGGAATGCTGCATTATCCATGTATATTATTTATCATCTTTGTATTTACATTCTATCACATAGGTTTATTCATATATATATTTAAACCAAGAGTTTACCTTAAATCGTTTAACAGAGGGAAATGAAAATTAATTGGGATATACCAATGTATTGATATGTAAATGAATATTTCTGGTGAACAATTATTACATCGGATACTTACACAAGTTATTGTATTTGAGTTACAGAACCTTGGAAGACAGATATAAATGATATAAATGTAGCTATAGTTTGCATGCAGCTCTCCCAAGGCTTTAGTGCAGCTCCTACATACCCCTCCTACTTTTTTCCTGAAATACAGGGGTAATTATTCGATGCAACATTTATTGTGTCAAAATTGTACTTGTACTATTGTACTTTAATACTGGACGTGGCAATTTTGGGTTTGCTGTATTTTTTTAAAGGTCTGGAGTAAAGGAATTTCCCCCTCCCCTGTTTCATCACAACCTGAGTGGGTTTCTCACCCAAGAAAAAATCAAGGGCAACCCTCAGCTGCTAAAAGAATCCCATTCTGATTTACATTATGCAAACTATGGTTACTGAATTGTAGATTGTACCATTTTAAATAAACTCTCTGCATGGCATAAATTAAAGCAGCACTATAGTAGAGAGATAGGCAAAAACCTGAGGTTCTTGTTTGCTAAGTAAAGAGAAGTTATTTTTTAACTTAGGAAATATTAAAAGAATCTAATTGCTATGGCAATCTCATGAACAAGCTAGAGCTGAATTACTTCATTCTGCAAACATATGGAAGAAGTTGTATTAATTTGGTGTTCCAGATATCTTCAATTATTTGAGAGACTGTCACATAGATAATGAAACAAATTTATTCTTTTTAGCCCCAGAAAGCAGGACCTAAATAACTTTATATTTTAAGATGAAGAACTTCTTGACAGTGCAAACTGATTGATAGCGGAACAGACTGATGCAGAAAGCAAAACAACTCTATATTCACTGGCCTTCTCTTAATTTGGGATATGCAGTCTAAACTTGAAAATTAAAATTTAAACTACTGTGTGTTGCTATTAATCACTTTCTCAATCAATATAATTTTGTTTGAACATCCCTAACGTAAACTATATATGCATGCCTTTAGATAAATATTTTGATCTAAGAACAGTGGACATTAGTGCACCTCTACCAGCCATCTTTCCAGTGTGTACTGGTGGAATGTGTTATTTCGATTAAAAGAGGGATCTGTTTTCCGTACTTTACAGACCATGTTCATTCTAAGATTTTTCTTGTAAAAACTTAAAAAAAATGGAATCCTGGAAACAGTTTTCACCACTGATGAAAAAGAAGATTGAAATAATGAATGTACATTTCAAGGAAACTCACATAAAGCTGATCATGTATGTTGGCCCCATGCTTTAGTAAGGTTTCCACCACTCTCATGTGCCCATATTGACAAGCAGCTAACAAAGCAGTACCACCATCCTGAAAAGAATACAAATGGATACAAGAGAAAGTTTCAGAGAACAGTAACTGCTAAACATTTCTTAGCACTTTAACTCATGAGTAGAAAAACTCAGGTGGTTATAACTTGCTTCCCTGAAAATACATCCTAATTCCTATTTATTTGAAAACACATTTTGAGCCTTAACTGGAAGCAGACCTCTCTTAATATTTTATGCTCATTTTATTCCTACTTATAAACAGCTACTATTTTACATTTACTACAATATTCCCCCATATAGATTTATATTCAGTGGCCTCTTTTAAAGGGGAAAATTTGGCTGTGCTTTTCTCTTTCCTTCCTCTAGCAGAAACCTGGCTTTCAGGATTAAGAAGTGTCATTTAAGGCCAAACTGTAAGAAACAATGGAAGATCTTACTCTTTAAATAAGGCTTTCTACGGAACTATGGCTAGATTCACTTTGGAAAGCAAAAGCAAAGCTCAGCCATTTCCCCAAAACTGTTGCAAGCTTCCCTGTATTTTCTTTTCTCTCCTATACACGCACCAACCACATCAGTAGGGCTTACTTTTAATTTTGGAACCTAAGAAAACAGTGACCTGAGTGACAGACCACAGAAAAGCTATGAGGAAGGTTCATTGCTTCACACCTGCATTTCTTATAATGTCCTATAATTGTGTTTCGAGCAAACTTGCATTTTTATGATAAAAGTCATTCCACATCATGCTTTGTTCCTTATTTCAAACCATGGCCATTACAGAACATTCAATTCTATAACGGCTAGTTTCCATAGCAGATTAAAGTTGGAAATCTGGTAAAGTTACAGCTGTTTCCCCATTTCTCTTTTCCTTTGTCAAATCTATCCCTGTATGACAACTGCATGTATATTCTGCCCTGATTTTATACTAAATGGAGCATCATAGAATATATAGCATAAATAAAATTCTGCCCTGATCATTAAAAATCTTCCAGGAGCTTGAGATGACAGGAAATAATTTCCATTTTTCACTTCTATCACACATGCAGGCTACAAAGTATCCCATAATTACCTCTTGCCTTTCCCAACATGTTTATATAACCACAAAATATCCTATCTACCCCACACACTGGTAAGATTCAGTTTTTTGTTCGAATGCATACTGCAGATTACCTGAATAATGTCACTGGTCTAAAAGTGCTCTCAGGAGTTTTATCCTCATCCAGATAGCTAGTTTAAAGGTGTTGTCCAGTCCATGAGTTAACATAAAGTACAATAGCACAAATTGGCTCTGTACAAACAGTTGGGCTGTAGTCTTTTTCAATAATCATAAATGGCACTATGAAAACAGTTTACTGTGGGGTAGTTTAAGATGCAGTGACTTGTGCATTTCCCTGCCAATGGGGAAAATGTCTACCAACTGCTCAAATAGAAGGTAGAACCCAACAGATTCTGGGTAGAGTGGTAGATTTATCCTTTCCTCAAAATTGAATTTGGGGGAGTAGGCAACATCCCAGTAAAGCTCCTACTCCACACCACTTCTCCATATTCTGTAGAGGCAGTCTGGGAGACAAGACCATGTACTGTTATCTCCTGAATACTCCACACGATTTCATGATCCATTCAGGGGAGGTGAGACTGGCTGAAGCTTTCTTGTTTCAACCAACAATAACTTTGCAATGTATTGGCAGGTCAAGGGGAAGAGGTGCTGGCTGAACCGGAAGTCCCACTTCAACTGCATCACTTTGCAATGGACGGGGATCCAAAAGATCTCTGGCATGTTGTGTCAGCACCAGTGTTGAAAGAGTGATAATTCTTGCTGAAGTTTGAGGTTTATCCTGAAAGAGTCAGAGTCACGACTGCAACAACCTACTGCCATGAATGCTGACAAGGTGAAAATCACCCACACAGTGGGTCAGTAGGAGGGAGTGCAAGGCTAGCTGAAGCAAGAGTTTCTTAGCAAAAGGGTATAAGCAAAATGGACAAGAAGGAATAATGTACTGGCATCCATGCTAGTAGGCTGAACTATCACACTAAGGGCAGCAAAGGCAGGTGTTGCACTAGCCAAGAATGGCCAATAAGGGCTGGGCAAGCCACACCCATCACATTGTTGAATCAGTTACACTTGAATACAACTTTGCATCTCATTCAAATTGCAAAATTTCTGCTGGGAGAAGTGGAAAACACCAGTTCAATTTCAGTTCTGAATAACTAAAACTGAGCTGTTTCAGTTCTTGAATATAGATGAATGTTTCAAGAATAGCTAACCACTATTCTCAACCTGAATTTAGGGGGCCACAGAGCTATGCCTTATGCCTTCCTATTTATTAAGGAAATATGTATTATATTCTATATCCCATGTTTCTTTAATTGCAGGCCTATATTTTTGTGTAGAAGGACAACATTGTTTTAGGAGAACAATGCAAAATTCAATTCTTCCATAATAGGCACACATGATTATCTAATTGGTGGCTAAGCAGCTTTGCAAAAATGAAATAGTTAGATACCGTGTTTCCCCCAAAATAAGACCGGGTGTTATATTAATTTTTGCTCCAAAAGATGCATCAGGGCTTATTTTCCAGTTAGGTCTTATTTTCGGGGAAATACGGTACTAAATGCATCCATCTGGCTGACGATCTTAACTGGGGCTTATTTTTGGAGTAGGGCTTTTATTACAAGCATCCTGAAAAATCATGCGTGGCCTTATTTTCCGGTTAGGTCTTATTTTCGGGAAAACACGGTAGTATATAGTGCTTCATATTAATATATGTACTTTCTCTAATTATGCCCGGGATGGAGTTCCACTTTTCATATTACATTTGGCAAAAAGTTGATCACATCTGCAGTGTATTAGAAACTGAAACAGCATTGGTGCTGCTGGCAAACATACTGGAAACTCTGAGAAATTGCATCAGTCTTAGAACAACTGCACACAAAGATCTCAAAATGAAGAGATTTGCACAATCACAGAACAATTACCAAAAAATGGCTTTGCTATGACGAAGAAGCACAAGAGACCTTTTCAACCAGAAAGCAAATGTATAAGTTATACAACAGATGCTGTGCATATTGAGCTGATTAGTCCATAGTAGTCTGAATTCCTCCAAGATATTTTGGGCACAAACAACTAAGCTGAACAGCAATGTATTACTATATTACGGTGCTGAAATCTCCTTCTGATAACACTTTTTATATTACATTAAGCCCCACAAACTCTATATTCTGAATCTCTTAAGTAAACATATGCTAGGAGTTTCTGATATAATTCAACCGACTTTCTATTTACATGCAGTGAATCAATGGGTTACTTCCTGTAAAATGCAGTTTCCACATTAATGGAACAGGATGTCAGAAAAAACTAAACACTTAATGCAAGTCAGGGGTGCACAACTTGTAGTTCCAAGACTGTCTCTCCAAAGCTTTTTAATTAGGACGCAGTGGTCCTTCAAAAGGATGCCACTGAACTAATAACAGAAGAGGAAAATGAAATACGTGCTAAGTAATCGTATTAAGTGCAATTCATTTAATTAAAATTAATTCATTTTTATTTTTCTTCCTCTACCAGGGTCCAGTTTTTTGTCATTGGCCTTTTCAGACAAAATGTCATTGTTCCAAAAACACATAACTGAAGGAGGAAGCCAAAGCTGGTTTAATCAGATCCACTTCCTTACACTATGGGAACAGAGAAAACAATTGTGCTATCTGAATGATGGATCTGCAATCTGATTGGCAAGACCCTTGAGCCACATTACTTACTGTAGATTGTGGCACAAGATTCAAAGATTTTACTATTCACAGGTTATGGCTGATGTTCTCTGACCCCTTGGTGGATTTACTTTGTGGATATATGCTTTTATTTTATTTTATTTTATTTTATTTTATTTTATTTTATTTTATTTTATTTTATTTTATTTTATTTTATTTTATTTTATTTTATTTTATTTTATTTTATTTTATTTTATTTTATTTTATTTTATTATTTTATTTTATTTTATTTTATTTTATTTTATTTTATTTTATTTATTTTATTTTATTTTTTTTATTTTATTTATTTTATTTTATTTTATTTTATTTTATTTTATTTTATTATTTTATTTTATTTTATTTTATTTTATTTATTTTATTTTATTATTTTATTTTATTTTATTATTTTATTTTATTTTTTTATTTTATTTTATTTTATTTTATTTTATTTTATTTATTATTTTATTTTATTTTATTTTATTTTATTTTATTTTATTTATTTTATTTTATTTTATTTTATTTATTTTATTTATTTTATTTTATTTTATTTTATTTTATTTTATTTTATTTTTTATTTTATTTTATTTTATTTTATTTTATTTTATTTTATTTTATTTTATTTTATTTTATTATTTTATTATATTTTATTTTAGCTTATCTAAAACTTCTTGAGAGTTTTTATGATTTTCTTCCCTACTGCATTTAGGATTTTATGGATTTGGTTTTATTATACAAGTATTATTATTATTATTGGTTGCTTTCAAATTTCAAAACCAGATACTGGTTTTCTGTTGTTGTCCTGCGTTAAACTGTTCTGTGACCTAAATTCAGGTTTTTGTACCAGTTTCCTCTTACATGGGGAAGTTTTCATAGGAACTTGAGCTGCTACTTCCTCACATAAAACTGTTGTGCCTTGCATACAAAAAGAATCTGGGACAATAAAATTCATTTTCAAGTTCCATATTGCTGCAGGTTTATTGTATATCTCAGACAGGCAAAACTTCATAAACAATGACCTGCCTAATTAGAACTTTGTGAGAGAAATCAATATTATGATTAAAAATATTTCAGAATTTATACGGGCATACAGCAGGGTTATGCACATTTTGAAAATGATTAGAAAGAAATATTTTAGACCTCAGAGAAATGCAAAATCTTCTTTTCAGGCTTTTGTGCAAAAAGATGCTGCTTCCTTAAAGAATGGCTTTTATCTGCTGTTTCAGCAGGAACTATGAAGGACCCCCAGATTATGCACCCATTCCTTGAGGGGGACCAGTATCCTATCAAGAGTAACTATTAGGACTAATTCAGTTCTGTGTATATTATTTAGCACTGCACAATTTCTTCCTCCCTTTCCACAGTTATGGGCTCCATTGCAGCAAAGAGAAAGTAGGTGATCTGCAGAAATCTACAATGGCAACAATATCTGCAGATCTGGATGCCTCCTATTTAGTGCAAAAGTAAGAAAATCTCAGGTGGGATGTTTATATACTGCAATTTCTCCAGATATGTGGGATTACAGGTTCCATCATTCCCAGCTATCATGCTATGACAACCTACAGCACCCTACGGGAACACTTCCTGTCCCTAAGAAATACAAAATGCAGTATTGTTTTGTTTTCTAAATTGAGCTAATATAGTCTGTAATTGTGACTTTCATATATTTCCAATCTGTCAATCAAGCAGAAAGTCTTTTGTATTTCTTTTTTAAAGTTTGCTTTCATAATCAGCTTTGGCTTTGCCCTTTCCAAATGAAATGACAAAAATAACAAACAAATTGAGTGATACTTATATAATGAAAACTGAGCAATAAAAGTCATAAACAACTTAACGTCCTGCCAGAGAACAGTACAGGGAGAAGCAAAATTATTCTGTGGGCCTCTTGTCAGTTCTCCATGCCAAGCCTTGGATCAGAAGAAAACAGCTGCCTTTCCTTCCTGCCTGGCTGTCTAAGTTCACCAACATGTTGAAGCCAAGTATAACTTCTTACTTTGGTTTTGAATTCTGTGGAAGCTCCATATTCAAAGAGTAACTTCACTATATCATTGTGGCCTTGTTGTGCAGCGAAGAATAGGGCAGTGGCACCGGTCTAAAATGAGAATCAGAAATCCCATAGATTAGCAAATATGAAGGGGCATTTCATTCAAAATATATGTAAGATTTTTAACGAGGATGTTGATGGAAGTGCTGAATTAAATCAGAAGTCTCTAGCAGCAACCATTCCTAAGTTAAGACATTCCCATCAGATTATTCTTTTGAAGATTCCAGGATGTTTCCTTCATGTATCAGAAAGGCGTGTCCATAAATTACATTTATATGCTATCCATATCCCAGCAACTCTGGGAAGTTAGAAGCAGGAACATAGTTAACTTTGCCCATTCCCCCAGCCTCCGTTCTTGTCAACTAAATATAGATAAATCTTTCTTCATTACTTATTTACAATGTCTATGGAGATTCTCAGTCATCCAGATAATGGTTTATTTGCTGGCAACAAGCAGGTCAGTGTTGTAGGATTTAGTCTGAACTTGTTTTGTTCATCCAAATGCTGACTGCCTCCATACATTGACTTGAGATTAATACAATTCTAATATAGCTATGTAACCAACACTCACATTATCTGCTCTTAGATTTGTAGACAGGTCCTACTGATAATGAGAAAAATTCATGGTAAGTTAAGACCATGCTTAATGTTTTCAAGAAAGTAAAGTCTGAACAGACTACATGTAAGCATAAACATATTTTACTACTGAAGATTATCTACACTCTCATTTCTTTTTTGCCTGCCAAAACATTTTACCCACCAGTGAGTTTTAGGCACCAATCAATTACACCCTCTTATTTCCCACTATTTCTGCCTTGTGCTTTCTTCCTGTCAAGTGTGATAATTATTGATGGTAAACAGTTCTGTGGATTTAGGTATCCATGCAGTAATCACATCAAGTATATCATATCAATCAACTATGTCCATTGCAGGCAAAAACTTTCTGGGCATAAGATTTTAATTACAGCAGAAAGAAACAAGAGCTTTTAGCCAATCACTGAGTATGCCATTTCTCATATGGCATCTGTGCCTTTAACAGCCTTGGGATAGATGTATCCTACCGCCAATAACGACATGCAATAATGAAAAACTGCCCACCTACTATGAGTTGGGCAGCCATATAAATCATCTAACATCTGATACATTATTTCATGGAGGACAAAGGAGCATTGCTGAGAAAAAGGTGGCAATGAGATTAATAATTTTTTATAATGTGTTAAAAGTATACAAATGTAGTGAAAACTCTGCCTCTGAACAAGATTAATTGAAATACAGTAATGATTTCCTTATCACTATATCCTATAACCATTCTCATGCAAGGACTTAAAGACCATAGAAAATTGAGGATTAAAAGGGGTTATTAGAAACCCCATTCTTAGGAAAATGTGTCTCTTGTTCAGTCATCGCCCTTGACTATAAAGAAACCTAACAGCAAGTGCCTGAAATCCAAGAAAATTCAGAATATCAAATCCATCATGTTTTGTCAAAGATATGATTAGTAGTAAAACTACTACTCTTTTCAGGCCTTTTGTCAGCTATCTATACAAACTAGGACGAAATTTTAGTCTTCTGGGCAGTAATTAGGTTGTATCTTATGAAGTCTCTCAGCTTATTTATAGGTTCTTTGAATATGAAAGATCTTCCATCAGCAGAATGGGAAGGAACATATTCCTGAAGATGCTCCTAATATTCTGAAGCAGGAGGAGTTTGGAAAAGCCATTTGTAGAACAAACAAATCAGTTTTCCTTTCATTCTACAAGTGGAAACCTTGCTAGATCAACGAATCTCTGATTACTGAGATCATGGGATAGCATTTGTGAGACCACAGTAATAAAAAGTATACAAAAGTAATAATATTTTTAAAGTTAATAAATTATCCTTAATGTCTATAGCAGTTTTGAAATATGCAATAGGGTGCTGTATTTTTAATTAAACCAATCTTCTTTTTTGAATACAGAAGTTAACATACCTCTCTCTGAAGATTAATATCAGCTCCTTGCAGCACCAGTTCTCGCACACATTCTTTGTGGCCATAGTATGATGCTACCATAAGGGCTGTTGAACCAAGCTGGGCACAAAGCAATACAGTAAATACCTTAAATATGTAAATAAGTCTTGAAAAATGGAGCCTCCTTTTATTTTCTCTGCAGCTTCAGGCTCAAATGGAAGACAGAATACTTTTGGGCACATCTGTATTTTACATTGTTGAAATCTACGCCAATATGCTTACAGACAATAAAATAAAAGAGAGTATTTGTAGCTCAGGGTTGAAATGAAGGGTCCTTGGTGCTCTCTGAGCTTGGTTGTTTTTTTTTTGCAGATATTTCATTACCCAAACTAGGTAACATCACCAGTGCTAGTAAGGAATGGGGTTTGCTATCAACTTATATTCTAGTAGCTTGCCCTGTCAGAGTTGGTAGGAGTTTGATTTGGTTGGACTGTTTATTGTTAGCTTGTTTGGTAGTTCCTTGATTGGGGTATTATTTACTTCTTTTTTTTTTTTATCATAACAAGTTTTATTAGTTTTTGTTTGTTTTACAGCCAAGTGCTTGTAACACATCGTGGAGATAGGGCACTCCAGGGAACACAACAAAAAATACAGTCATACATATACAATTTAAACTACTACTTTAAAAGTTCCCTCTTATGGTATACAATTCGAGCATTCCTAAAATATAAATTGTTTCTCACCTCTATTATTCCAATTTCAATTTATATTTCTCAATCAAATTATATCTCTTATTATATTTCACATACATATTATGTAAATAAACATGAATTTATATATTTTAAAACTATTTCATTAGACATAGTAATATAATAACATTATAATAATAATAATAGGACAATAATTATTTCTATCATAAACAAGTAATATAACTATTATATCTTAATATTTCTCAACTATATTCTATTTCATATATTCTATCCAATATTTTCATAGATCAGTCCACGTCCCTAAAAGATTCCTCAATTGTTTCAGTTTAATCCATTTAATATCTCACTAATTACCATTCAATTCTTATAAATAAAAATATCAATAATATTTCACCAGTCTCAATCTCAATCTAACTCCTTTAATTATAAATTTTCCAATTATTCTTATTGCCATTCCAAATCATACTCAAATCCATAATTTAAATCTAGTGTTGACTCATACCAAAGTGACCTTAAAGATCTCAAAAATATTAGTTCAATCAATGTCCAGAAGCCCTTTTTACCCATCAAATAAAATTTTAACTCTTATTTTTAAATCTAATTCTAGCTTTCTTTTTGTGCCAGGTAGGTTTCCACAACAGGGCTTCTAAGTCCTCCCATCTTAGTAACTGGCTAAAGGCCTTTTCCCACCATTGAGTCCAATCATATTCTTTTTCTCTTTTATCCAGTGTTGTCTGTACTGTCATGTTGTCAACGTTTTTTGTGCCTCGTATTTGGAAGTCCAATCCTGTTGCTTTTAAAGTTGTAAATGTTTTAGTTGAGTTCTGCCTTTGATCATCAAAGAAATCCATCATGTAGGATGTGTCCTCTTCCTCTTCAATAAATTCAGTAGATTCAATAGATTGTAAATGTATTCCATCCATCTCATTAAGTTGTAGATCTGATTGTCTATCATAGTCAATCAAAGGTTGAGCTTCAATTTTTAATTCTGAGTCCTCCTTGAATCTAAGCGATCTAATATGTTCTTTAAGTTCCAGTCTTGCTTCCAAGATTTTTTCTAATATAAGTCCATAATTAATCTGTGAATAGGATTCCATCTTCTTCTTTTTTTTTTTTTTAGAGAAGTTCAGCTTAAAAAATAGATTGCAGCGTTATAAAATATAAAATGCAGACAAATATATTTCCAAAGAAAGATAGAGGAAAAAAAACAACCAATAGTCAAGACCAGCACAGAGATAAAAACTGGCAGTCAGTTGTTATATTGTAATCCAGTCTGGGCATCAGGCCAAAATCAGGAAGTGGGAGTTCAAAGAGCAAGTTACATTGTATCAGTCTGTTTCTGGGCTTCATGCCAAGTCCCAGGATGCATTGTATCCAAAATAATCTACATAAGTCCGCCCAGAGAGCAAAAAGTTTTTTAGGCAGTACTGTTCAGGAGGGGGTGGGGAAACAAAGAACATTCCACCCCCTCCCTAAGGATTTTCACCTAAACTGAAGATAAACAAGCCAAAAGAGAAAGTCACAATAATCCGGATGCTCGAGTTCCAACTGCTTATGTAGACAAAATAAAATAGTAAAAAAAAAACAATAATTGTTTTTCCAAAGCCCGTTTTCCCCAGTAATCAAACGCTGCTTTCTCAAAATAGGGAAATAGTTCTTAAAGCTGTTAGCAGGGAAAAAGGTAAATTAACAAGAGGGAAGGAAAGGTCTCACCCGGATCTTCCACGGTGGTTCTTTTCGCTTAGATGTTGCTGTGACTTTCGGCTGGAGCAGCTGAGTGATCGGCCATGTTACTGGCCGATCTTTTCCCCGTCGGCCCAAAGGTGGTTTTCTAGGACCGCAGAGGGAGCCGCCGCTCCCTCCGCGATCAACGAGTGCCCTCCTCTACGGTGGTCGCCCCTACAGGGCGACTTTCGACCCTATCCAGGGTCTACCGGCGGGGGGAAACCGGACGGCCAAGAGAACGAGTTCTCTGCACGTCCGCGGGCGCTGCGACCGGAACCGGAAGTCGTATTATTTACTTCTTGACTGATTTAATCTTGGTGTTAATCTATGCTCATCTGGGTGTTGATTGCTGATGGGAAGGTGCTTTGGTATTTTTGTTCCTTTTTTGGCTTGTTGATTGTCCTTTTTGCACAGTATGTAGATGTTGTTTATGTCTATGTGTCTATTGATGGCCAGTTTGTCAGATGCCAGGGTTCAAGGAATTATCTAGCATTTTTTACTTGGATTGATCTAAGATGGTCATGTTTCCAGTTGAAAATATGGTTAAGACTGTTCATGTGTTGTGAAATTAAAGGGTTTTCATAACAGGCAACAGGGAGAAAGCAGAGCTGCTTAACTCATTCTTTGCATCAGTCTTCACACAAAAAGAAACTACAGCCCCACATAACAAAAAAAACCACTGCAAAAAACAAATTAAAAACAAAAATTAAAATAAGCAGGAAAATGGTAAGCGAACACCTATCCGACCTTGACGAATATAAATCACCGGGACTCGACCCAGAGTTCTGAAGGAGCTGGCAGATATTATCTCAGAACACTGCACCATATCTTTCAAAAATCCTGGAGCATCGGGGAAATACCTGAGGATTGGAAAAGGGCTGATGTGGTTCCCATCTTCAAGAAAGGAAAAAAAATAAGACCCAGGAAACCACAGACCAATCAGTTTAACATCAATACCTGGGAAGATCCTAGAAAAGATAATCAAAAAACAGATCTGCAAACAACTAGAAGCAATCAAAGTTATAACTAGTAGCCAGCACGGGTTTGTTAAAAACAGATCATGCCAAACCAATCTTATTTCATTCTTTGATAAAGTGACTAAACTAGTAGACCAACAAAATGCTGTGGACATAGTATACTTAGATTTCAGTAAAGCATTTGATAAAGTAGACCACAACCTACTCCTTGGTAAGCTAGAAAAAGGTGGAATAGACAACATCACCACCAGATGGATCTGTAGCTGGCTGGCAAACCATACTCAATGAGTAGTCCTCAATGGCACTACATCCACATGGAGAGAAGTAAGCTATGGGGTACCACAAGGTTCCATCTTAGGCCCAGTACTCTTCAATATCTTCATAAATGACTTAGATGAGGGAATTGAAGGAGAACTCATCACATTTGCAGATGACACTAAACTGGCAGGAGTATCCAACACCCCAGAAGACAAACTGAGGATCCAAAAAGATCTTGACAAACTTTAACAATGGGCTCTATCCAACAAAATGAGTTTCAATGTGGAGAAAAGCTAAGTTTTACATTTGGGCAGAAAAATCAAAGGTACAAGTATATATTAGGCGAGACCTGGCTTAAAAACAGCAACTGTGAGAGGGACCTTGAAGTTCTAGTGGATGACTACTTGACTATGAGCCAACAGTGTGCAGCCAAAAAAGCTAATACAATCCTGGGTTGTATAGAATCAAGATCACGCGAAGTATTAGTACCGCTTTATAAAACTCTAGTAAGGCCACACCTGGAATACTGCAGCCAATTTTGCTTACCATATCACAAAAAAGAAGTTGAGAGTTTGGAAAAAATTCAGAGAAGAGCAACTAAGATGATCAAAGTCCTGGAGACTAAAATATACGAAGAACGGCTGCAGGACTTGGGTTCGGCTAGTCTAAAGAAAAGAAGAAATAGGGGAGACATGATAGCAGTGTTCCAGTATTTGAGGGGCTGCCACAAAGAAGAGGGGGTCACATTATTCTCCAAAGCACCAGAAGGCAGGACAAGAAACAGCGGTTGGAAACTGATCAAAGAGAGAAGCAACCTGGAATTAAGGAGAAACTTCCTGACAGTGAGGATAATTAACCAGTGGAACAGCTTGCCTCCAGAAATCGTGGGCGCTCCATCACTAGAGATTTTTAAGAAGAGGCTAGACAGTCACTTGTCTGAGATGGGGGCTGGACTAGAAGACCTCCAAGGTCCCTTCCAGCTCTATTCTATTCTACTTCTGACTACTATTTGGTGTTCATGGATGCATTCTGCTTTTCTTCTGCCTGTTTGTCCTAAGCAGTGGCTGTTTCAGTCTTTACACTGTTGGTTGTAGATGACTCCTTTTTTTTCTTCTGGGGATGTTGGGTTGTTTGATTTACTTAGGATGTTTTTGAGGATTTTAATTGATTAGTATGCTACATTCCCATCAACAGACAGGGCAAGCCACTAGAATATAAATTGATAGCCAACCCCATTCCTTACTAGCATTGCTACCTAGTTTGGATAATGAAACGTCTACAAGAAAACAATCAAGCTCAGAGAACACCATAGACCCTACATTCGATATAATTTACTTTTTATTTATTGCATATATGCTTCCACATTTTTTATGCTTTTTGACCTTCCATTTTTCCCAGAAAACTTTACCTTCCTCAGAAACTCAATGGGGAAG
Source organism: Azemiops feae (assembly GCA_023970755.1). Taxonomy (NCBI): domain Eukaryota; kingdom Metazoa; phylum Chordata; class Lepidosauria; order Squamata; family Viperidae; genus Azemiops; species Azemiops feae. Next base: position 2,976,336 of record JALGBA010004253.1, read on the forward strand.
CCAGCAGGGAGAGCTGCAAGTTGCTGAGGCAAGTCTTCCTCACCCATGCACCTTCCTCCAGCTCCTCTGCACTTGTGTCATCCTGACCAATAGCACATGTCTGTGCCTCCCCAACCCATACAGCACCTCTCGCATACCCCCTTGCACCCTCCCACTCCATGCAGCACTTCTAGCACACCTCACTGCAACTTCACACACCTTCTCCCTTGCTTCCTACACACACACGCACACACACGCACACACAGCCCAGTCTGCCTTTCAGCAACTTCCTACCAGCTTCTCCATTGACTTTGGTTATGAAAAGTCGGCAGAAGCTGCTTAATATTCATGTGATTCAGTTATTGATGGCTACCAGACTGCTGGGGCTGCCATCACTACGAAATGCTATCACAGTTTGTGATCACATTGCTTAGCAATGGAAATTCTGGTTCCAATTCCCACTGTAAGTCAAGGACTACTTTATATTGGTCCAAATGCCATTCTGAATCCTGGATTTTTTTCACTGCCACTGTAACTTCAAACAGTTGCTAAACAAAAGGTTATAAGTCAAGAACTACCTGTCAGAAGCATAATATTTCAAATCATCTGACAGAAATGTTTCAAACTTTTCAAAGAAGCAATAGTGAGAGAACATATGAATTAAGGCTATAGCACTCATTAGCACTTTTGAATCCTGTTCCTTGTGTCACAGTCTTCATTCAAATAGCACTCCTCAATTCTGGAATTCCCACTCAAATCCCCCCCACCCCCCATTGTTAACAGTAAGTCAGTAATGTGGAAAAAAAAGTGATATTCTCTTTAAGGAAGAGAAAAATATGGAAAGTTCCAAGCATGGAACTGCAGTTAAAATTCTTTGGCAATTCCTTTTAAGCAAAAGTTAGGAACTAACACCAATACATTCCTCGGTATTTGTGTCTTTCCTATCACAGTGTATTATGAAAACAGAGGCAAATCATATGTTTTTCCATGGAGAAAGCCCTTACGCTATCTTTGCAGTCCACATCAACACGCCCACTATTCAACAACAGCTGAAGCAGTGCCAAGTTTCCTTTCCTTGCAGCCCAGAATGCAGCATTTGCAAGTGGTGTCTCCTTCTGTTAATAAATCCAAATATAACAAGAATAATTAAAACCTGTTTCATGATATTACATACAAGCAGGTGGGTATCTTGATAAACCTTTACCCCCAAATCAAAGTTATTACACCAGTAATTTAGCACCATTATTTTTTCTTTTAATCTATGGAAGGAGAATCTCACCAATCTGGAGCACCTTGTACATCCTTTTTTTGTTGTCAGTGTTTTTTATCTTTAAAAGTGTAAAGTAGTACTTCAATAGTTCAATAAATGCACTGGAACTTTAAGGGATCAGATCACTATTAAGCAAGCCCCCCAAAGAACACATACATATTTATCCTATGCACAATAAATAATGGGAGCCTATTAGTCCAGATGAACACATTGCCATGCAAGGAGAAGTTAATGAGGGGATAAAGAGATTAGGAGCATAACTGCATTATATCCTACATGCCTGCAGACTGTGGCTAATCCCCACTGGCAGTCTAATTTTACACCAGAACTACTTGTGATACACTAATGCACAGCATTTATTTGCTGACTTCAGTATTCCCTGAGCCAAGAAAGGATTTACCTGTCTCTCCTGCAAGTTTGGTATAGTGTGTTATAATTGAGTGTTGAGATATTTATTACCCTCAAATCTCCAGGGAGCAAATATACAGTATTTTGAGAGATTATGATAAAACATTTGTGTAAATTTATGGGGACAGTATGAGAAATTCAGCATTTTACAGTATTATGTGCTTAAAATACTATCTTGTAACATAACACAAAAATATCTAGCTGACATTTATCAGAAATATCTGTTTATTGGAGCATCGGCATTTTTTCAGGCAGGATTCAATGACACTACAAAAAAAGGAAAGGAGAGATCCTACTTAGTAACCCCTATGCAGTGAATAACTACTCTTCAAAAGGACAGCTTCTTTTGCTATAGAGCTGAGAATAGGAAACCCTATCCTGCAGGCAAAGAGGCATGCTTCCAAGGTGCCATTTGCATTCATGGGGGTGTAAATATGTGGATTGACAGGGCTATCTCAGGGATGCTAATGCAATGTCCGTTCATTCCCTTCTGATAAGGCCATTTACTAACATCAACCAGAAAACATAACACTGCAACCTGTGTAAGGCCCATTTAATTCAGTGGGGTTATTCTCAAGTAAATATGTACTGGACTATAGAAGGATAGCATTAATCTCCCCATTCCTGAATGATAATCCAGCCAAGTGTCTCTAGTGCTTTCTTGAATTAGGAATTATGTTAAAAGCAATTAGAAACTTATAGTACCAAGTAATCCTCGACTTGCAACCACAATTGAGACCTGAGACCAGAGACCAGAGTTTCCATTGCTAAGCAAGGGGGTTGTTAAGTTAGTTGTACCCAATTTTGCCATGGCCGTTAAGCAAATCACTGCTGTTGAGAAGTGAATCATGCGGTCGTTAAGAAGATCCATTTTCTTCCTTGCTTTTGGTGGTTGGAAGCTGGCCGGTGATCACATGACTCCAGGACACTGCAATCATTGTAAATGCATGCGAGTTGCCAAGCACCCAAATTTTGATTACATGACCATGGGGATGCCGTGGCGCTCATAAGTGCAAGGACCACTAATAAGTTACTTTTTTCAGTGCCGTAACTTTGAATGGTCACTAAATGAGTGATTGTAAGTTGAGGATTACCTGTATATTAAATGCGATAAGCAAATTTATGAAATTCTAGAATGTTACAGGTAGTCCTCAACTTACAACAGTTCATTTAGTGACCGTTCAAAATTACAACAGCACTGAAAAGTGTGACTTGTGACCGTTTTTTACACTTATGACCACTGCAGCATCCCCATGATCACCTGATGAAAATTCAGACTCTTGGCAACTGACTCATATTTATGATGGTTGCAATGTCCTGGGGTCATGTAATGCCCTTTTGCGACCTTCTGACAAGCAAGTCAGTGGGGAAGCCAGATTCTCTTAACAACCATGTTACTAAGTTATCACGGTTGATTCCCTTAACAACTATGGCAAGAAAGGTTGCAAAATTCACTTAACAACTGTCTCACTCAGTAACAGAAATTTTGGGGTTCAATTGAGGTCGTAAATCGAGGATTAACTGTATTTATCGCAAACTTTTGCCTTGTTCTCCATTCAAGGGATCTTGGATTTAACCTTCAATACAAACACCTGTTTTAAGAATGAAGTAACAGGTAATGGGAACGTTTTCTGAAACCCTGGATTCCCACTATCAATCAACTTCCCTTCACTTGGAAAGAAATTGCATTCCATATTCATCATCACCATCATCACCATCATCATCCTCATGATCCGTAATCAAAGAACAAGAATATGTAAAGATATACATTAAAACAGATGAGAAAACTAAATTTAAGTGATATCTAATTATCTATCTGGCACATTTGATTATCCAGAAAAATTATAGTCATTCTTCCTTTTCAAATTATCATGACTATTAGAAAGATCTGCTGATCAGGCCAGATAAAAAGGGCAGTGCAGATCTGGAAATCCACTGTGCATCAGTAACCATTTTCTCTGTCAGATAATGTCTATGGAGTTCCCATTCACCCAAGTCTGTCAGGTAATGCTCTTACACAGGGGTTATTAAATCTTCTTCCAGTGACAAGGAGGCCAAAGCATAGAGTCTGGTCAGTGTGAAGATTTTTCTATGAGATAGACACAGAATGTTGGCTACATACCTATTGTCATGTGAAGAAATGCACCATAAAGATGTGGAAAAAGCCCTTCTGATTGTGGCTTTCAACCCATTGAAAAAATTAAGAGGCAGAACAACCCTGCCCTGTGTGGTTTTTTTGCCAAATGGAGTTATAGCCAACTGGTTTCAGCAAAAATTGGCCAGGCATCTAATTAATTTGTTTTAATATGTATTTTAATAACCAGTATGTTAATTTTTAAAAAATCCAGTGAGTTGCTTTTGGGGTCCCAAGATTGCCTATGGAAAGATTGATGATGATGATGATACTGATGATGGTGATGATGATTATAAAACTCAGGCCTACAGCCTCCATCAGACTTATCCCTTAAACTCCATTGGAGTTGGGTGACCAATGCATTTAAATAAATAACAATTTATGTACTCTGCAGAAAGATCCCTCCCAGAATGCTTCTCTGATTGACAGTTCTCAATGGCAGGAGGCTTTGCACCACTTTCCGTATGAATTCAAAACAAGCCGTTTCCCGTGTCTTTTGAACGCGAGCCGTCTCCCTTATAAGTAACATTAGACGGAAAGGCGCGGAGGGGGGGTGCGATGACTTCTTGACCGTGCTCATTTTCCATCTACACGCACAGACAACCCCGCGGGTCTAAGATGAATGCAGACAAGAAGGACTCGCCCCAGCCGCACACGCTTCATCTTTCAGCGCTTGCCTCCACCGCCAGCGGCGAGCGGTGACACGCCAAAGATCGCTTTTCTGGAGCAGCCGGTTTCTTCCCCGGCTCCCATATCGTCTGCTCTTCTGCAACTCAGGCTAACGTCAAGAAGCAATCACTCCACCAGGCCTGCGCCGGCGGCTGACTGCAACGTTAGCGGGAGAACAGCAGCCGCAGAGGCAGCATCGGCCGGCACAGCTCGACTGCGGACTTACCTTGAAAGACATCTTGAGCTCTGTAAGGGGCTCATGCCCACCATCAAAAGTGGAGCTGCATCGTCTGGCCGCCCGGCAGCGCTTCCTCCCGGCTTCCCTCTGGCCCTGGCAGGCGAACGTTCGCTCGGCAGAGCAGCTGTAGCAGGGCAGCGCTTGGCTGCAGAGAGCAGCAGCCCCACGCCCGAGCCGGCGTCTGAGCAACAGCGGCGACTGTCTGCCAGCCAACCAGCGGCAGGAGGCCCGCTTTCCCTCGCGAGCCGCAGGCTCTGCTGGCTCATCGTTGTGCCCTCGGAGGATTCCCGCGCTTTGTTGGGTCACGCAGGAAGCGGGAGTTGCTGAATTAGCAAAACTCTCGTGAATGGATCGGGAGGCGAGGCTTTTGCTCTGGGCCTCCTGCTGCAGGTCCTGGCCACCTGCTCACTGCCTGCGTGAGGTGGTACAAGTAGCTTGAGAGAAGACAAAAAGTGGGGGAGAACCGTGTTGGGCTATTAGAGGACTTGTGCTAAAGGGGTACAGGTAGTCCTCGACTTACAGCCACAATATTGAGCCCAAAATTTCTGTTGCTAAGCGAGACATTTGTTAAGTGAGTTTTGCCCCATTTTATGACCGTTTTTGCCACAGTTGTTAAATGAATCACTGTAGTTGTTAAATTAGTAACACGACTGTTAAGTGAATCGGGCTTCCCCATTGACTTTGCTTCTCAGAAGGTCACAAAAGGTGATCACATGACTCCAGGACGCTGCAACTGTCATGAGTTACTTGCCAAGCACCTGAATTTTGATCATGTGACCATGGGGATGCTGCAATGGTCGCTAAGTGTGAAAAAGGGTCAGAAGTCACTTTTTTCAGTGCCGTTTGAACGGTCACTAAATGAACTGTTGTAAGTCGAGGACTACCTGTATTTTGTTTAAGCTATTTACACTCCACTTTTTGGATATTCAAGCAGCTAAGAGTTTAAAAAAAAGATACTTTAAAATATTTCAGATTGGTAATGAAAAGCATTTAAATGTTATTAAGCAAGAAAAGAGCAGCACATGAAAAAGTTGCAAGAGTTCTTACTTCTAAAACAGGAATGGATACAGTGGATTAGAGGAGCTTTATTAAGTACATTATGTTTTCCAATTAAGTTCTACATATGTGCTACACTCAAAAGGCTACAAATCCTAGTTTACAATAGTAAATAGATGGGGAAAGTGCTCAATAAGCTCTTTCATTATTTTAGCCCCATGGATTTTGAGTGCAGAGGTACCAATTTGTTCCTAACATGAGCAGAAGAACAGCACCTATGGTACGGTCTTATCTGAAAGATCATATTATAATAATAAATAATAATATGAAATTACTATTGTGAGGACATTGTGCATTTATTTTATAGTCCAGAAAGGAACAGCTTTCATAAAACACTTTGGGGTTTAACTTCCAGCGTATATACACAGAATTGGATTGCATGGTATGTCACAAAACAATACCAATTATGCAGAATTAAATAAATATCAGGTTATGACTGTATCTGAATCTCTGAGTAAAATAAATTAAAAAGATATAAGGTAATTATAAAAATGATTTACTTGAATTATTCTACAATCACATTTTCTTTTTGTCCCTAGACCATCTCTTTTGGATTAATTTACAGAAAGCAATATTAAGTCTTAAATCAATAAGTTAAATCTATGGAAAAAACTGAACTATACAATATACTGTATTTACTTTTCCATTTTACTTAGAAAAGCTTTTTCTTGCTTTTCTATCTTGCCCTTCTTGCAGAGTAGCAGTTTTATTTTCACTTGAAGCACATGAGAACAGACATTTATTTTGAAAAGTTTTTTGTTGGAAATAGTGGCTGCCTAAATGAAATTAGGTGCTTGCTTCAGAACAACAGCAACAAAACAACAAGGAAGATCTCGATCGAAAGTTTACATTGAAATAATGATTTATGGCAAACTATAGATCATATGGAGCATTTTCTGTATTTTCATGACTCTTGGCATCTCCTAATTTCTACAGCAACCAAGAATGGAAGAAACAAAATTGCATTGTGCATGAGCTGAAAGCCAATCCTGAGGCATCACAGTGAGAATGGTGAACATTTCTTCAGAAACATGCTCTAATTTAGAAGTAAGCAATCTTTTTGGACAGGCATGCACATAGGCAATTTTAGATCATATTTCTAGCACTCTCATAAAGAATGCCCTCTTGGCAGAAATGAATTATCTCTGGGCACAAATCAAATACATAATAATAAATGGCTCCCCTAGGAGAAGCAGCCATTTACCTAGCCACTTACCAGAAGGCAAAGAATTGAAGTTGTTTCCTTTAGCCTTCTCTACTACCCATTGTTTTTGTTTTTTTTTTGTTTTCCTAGGCAGATAGACAAACTACCAAACAAAGCCCTGGGTTCAGCCATCTATTTTATTTTTTTTAATTTTCTAAGAATGTGTTTGGAGTCGAAAGGACTTTTTCATAAAGATGAAAGCCTTGTAGAGTGCCAGCTCCCCATGTAAGTTTTTTGAGTTAAAACAATCTTGAAAGATTCTAAATGAGCAGAGAATTTGATGAGCTCTGCTGAAACCAATATTGATTTGGAGACAAGTACCATCACTTGTTTCAAATTTATTTTGTGGAAACATAGCTATCCTTTAAAATCTTGCTGCCACCCACAACCTCAAAGTAATCCAGGTAAAATAATTTTGTTGAAGTTTAAACTTACATAGACATTCTTGCCTCTCAGGTGTACTTTACCAGACATTGTAATAACAGACTGGATTTTATTATATTCTATCTCCCAGGTATTCAAAAGAGATAACTATTATGGTCAATTAAAATATAATTTAAAACAATGTATGAACAGATAGTATAGAATCTGTTTAAAGAGACATATCAACCAAAGTAATCTTCCAAGCTTAATTATAAAATGACTTGTGGTGGCACAATTCTGCTGATTGCTGACTGCCAGCATTTTGGCAGCTTGAGTCTCACCAGTTCAAGGTTGACTCAGCCTTCCGTCCTTCCGAGGTTGGTAAAATGAGAACCCAGATTGTTGGAGCAATATACTGAGGCTATAAATTGCTTAGAGAGGGCTGTAAAGCACTGTGAAGTGATATATAAGTCTAAGTGCTGACTTCCGGTTAGGCGTCGTGAGGTAATGGGCGCAGGAAGATGGGGCTCCGTCTTCCACATTCGATTTCGCCCCACTGGGGACCCTAAAAAGGGTCGAAAGTCACCCCGGAGAGGCAACGAAGAAGGGGACCCTCATCAATCATGGAGGGGCGGTTGCCCTTCCGCTGGATCCGAGGAAGCCCTCCAAACCAGCGGGGAAAAGACTGGCTACATTTGTGTGGCTAGTCAGAAGCTGCTGACAACCAAAGATAAGCACTAACTAGCAACTTTTGAGCAACGTGGATGGAACTGGTTGAGACTTTATCCTCTTTTTATGACCTTAATACTACTCTCCTGGAAAAAAGAATGCCCAAAGCAAAGAATCCTCTCCGATGAGAGAGGGAAGGGAAGTTTTTGCCCCGCTCCCTCAGGAAAAGAAAAGCGGAGAATTAATTGCTTTGGGGAAAAATAGAGAAAACTACAAGATCAATTTGGAATTAATGCAGATATATAGCTTTGAAATTTGGGGACTAAAAGTACCTTTGAGACTTTTTTTTAGAAAAGATATTTAAAAGTCTGTAAAATAGGCTTGGATTTGGGAAGCTGGAAGACGGTGTCAATGACATCTAGTGGCAAATTACGGCACTACAATTTATTATGCTTAAAGGAAACTTGGCTTGAAGCCTGGACTTAGATAAGACTCTTTGTTGTTCCTGGAAACTTTCACTTTTGCAGACTGCAGCTGGGAAAAGGGAAAAAAAACTCTTGGGCTGCTTATCTATTTTGGGGATCCTATTGGACTATAAAGACTACATACAAAAACAAAATGGGTGTTTCATACTTAGCCTCAAATGGTAGAAAACTATCTTTAACACTTGTCTCCGAAGACTCCAGCTTGATATACCAACAAGAAAATGTTAATGGATCTCAGAAAGAAATTCTATGTTGAAATCAATCCACGAGACAATTGTTTTATTTCATGATGAGACTAAAAATAACGCAAGTGAGATAAAAGAACAATTTTCTAACCTAAACTTATAAATTCAGACAATGACTACAAAGAAGGAACTAGTAACCCAGAAAACAGAAGGAAAATTAGAAGAAACAGATCCAAAGATGGAAGACCTAAAGGAAGGAATTAACAGACAGATACAGACAAATGAAAAATTAGAAGATGCAGTGATAACACCAGAAATGGAAAACATATCTTACTTGTCAAGATGTCAGAACACATTTGAGGATAAGGAAGAAAAGCTGATCGAACGGATGATAAAACTGTTAGGAGAAATGTTGAATATTGACAAACAAGAAATGAAAAGAAAAACTGAAAGAGAAGGATGGAGGCTGTTTAATGAATATAAATGGGTTGAGCGTTCTTCCAAAAATACTTCAATCAAATTCTCTTCCTCATTCCAAATAATATATACAAAAACAGAGGAAGAATTACTTGATTATTCAAATGCACTGACTTGGAAAGTTATTTGGCAAAGGAAGAAAGCTAGAGTAAGACTGAAGAAAATAGAGGTTTTGACCTATTAGATGGGATATTATACTATTAAACAGTTTGAATATGGTTAAGAAAATAGATAACTGTTAGAAATAAAGGTATTATTATAATTAGAAGGATAGGGTTTGTAACTAGAATATTATACTTTGTTATGAGATGGGAAATATGAAAATTCTAAAAGGATTTGAATAAGAGAAGCTTTTGGTTACCCAAATATAATTTATTACGAGAAAATTATAAGCGATAGAGATATTTTGAACACTGATGGGAAATTAAAATTTTAAAAAAGCAGGAAAAACAGGATATTGATTGAACAAATGGATTTTAAGTGCAAATGCAATTGAGATATGTTCTGGCTAGAAAAGATATTACAAACTGACACTATCGATATTATGTATAATACCAGAAAAATGTGATGAAGATGTCTATGTTTAATTGTATATGTATTAACAGTAACAAGAATTGTATTTGCCCAGTGCGGAAAAATACATATCACCGGAAGAAGAGAGGATCAAGGAAGCACTGGATAGTGTAGTATTGGAACTAGACTGAAAAAGTTAATATGTACCACTGAATTACCAATGGACCCAGACAACACGTTGTTTATTAAGTACTCATAACTGTAAAATTAGAAAATTAATAAAATATTTATTAAAAAAATAAGTCTAAGTGCTATTGCTATTGCTACTCTGGCCAAGTTTCAGTTGCCTTTCTGTTCTCATCCTCCCTCTTTACAAGTTCACTTAGGTGTATAGCTCCCTTTTCATATGGTTGTGCCCAATTAATACTTTTTTTGTTTTTAACAGAACAAAATTATCACAACTATCAAGGAATATTTCCATAGATATCTTGTTGTCTATTCATGTGGGCAACAACTGTATTCCATAATTAAGCTACAGGACTGAAGTCCCATATTTTTCCTATTTCCTCTCTCTTACTCTACTTTTAGCAATGATGGAGTCCTGCAGACTAGAGGCAGGTAACAAGGCAGATCTTAGAGTAGGAAGCAAAAGCAAGAGGGTGGAGAGATGCAGACTGATTACAAAGGGGAGAAGAGAGAGGCAATGGGAATATACATGTGCACTTTATAAAAATAGGCGAGTATGATATCTCAGACACCGCCCATTGCTGACATAGAGTTTCCTTTAAAGAAATGCAGCACTGAAGCTTGTCTATATTCAGAAAAGGAATTTATAGTTGGAACTTGGGTTGATAAGGTTCACTATGCTGCATGATTAATGCTGTTAAACATATCTGAAGTAATGCAATAAAACATATTCATGCTTGCACAGTAACTAGATCTCTCCCAATCTGGATAATATAAGAGACATTATCTGTGCATAAATCTATTAAATAATGTTCATAAGTATTCCTCATCTATTCTTTGACTTACAGTGAGCCACTGGCACATATAAAGATCTATTTCACTATTGGTGCATTTTTGTGTTTCAGGCTTTCTTGAACAGAAACATGCACAACTCAGCATCAGATGTTTTAAGTTGATCTTTTAAATACAGTGGCAAAAAACATTTGTCATCACTTTCCTCAGTCTATACTGTATATTAGACAAGATACGGTAGAAGCTGGCAATCTGTCATTTAAAACAAGCAGACTGGAGTTCCTGATGTCCATTATTCTCTATCAATACCTGTTGACATAAAATGTAATATGTAGATTTGGCAAGATCAGTAGATTACACAAGTCAGTTCTAGTCTTTCTATACCAAGATACTTATTCCTTCAGTTCTAAAGTCTGCTTCTGCTCTGTGCAAGATTTTCAAGCTATTTTGATTATGCTTTTGTAGAATGACAAATGTTTATTTTCTTTATGTTGGTCTAGGTAAAACTCCAATTACATAGTAGGGAAAAAGTATAATGTACTTCGTGCTTAATTTTTCCCCAATAATAAAAAGCCAAATATTGAAATGCTGTATACAAAGATGACTCCTTTCTCTTGCCTACTTTGCTTTCCTGGATTAGAATGGCATGTACAACTTTCTTGTATGTTTTAGATTAGAAACCAAGTCTTAAAGCTTTGTCAGGACAATTAGTCAAAAGGTTCTCCTTGCCACATTCACAAAATACTTCAGCGTAACTTAATTTAAGGGCCCTAATGGAGTATTATGTGAATATGCAAAGATGGATAGCAGGGTTCTGGCTTCTAGCCTTCTGACTGAATTCTGTCCCAGATTAAACCAGGGGGAGAGGCACTGCTGATGGCTCAATTGTCCAAACCCTGACACACGCGGCTTCCCCAAATAAAGGTGTTCCACCAGGAATTTGGCTGAAAGCAAAAATAAAACCTCAGAACCTTCAATTTGTGCATTTTGGCAATTCCAAAACATCTGCAGCTATTTAAAAACAACCCTGGGGAGGAAAGTCAGGAAATTTAGCACAAGCTGGTTGGAAAAACCGGGAATCAAAATCACAGATAAAATAAAAATATGCTATAGTGTTTATGCTACTAAAAGTCATTGTGTTATATATGGTTATGAACAACTACAGATCAGGAACTGAGACTATTGTTTAGCAAAAACAGAATAACTGAAAAGGTAGACCAAGTTTGTTATCTGCCTGAAGTGTCCTGTTTTAGGGGTGTCTATTCAGGTTGCAAGCTGTTTGTAATAGGAACATAAGTTATTTTTGGCTTTTGATGTGCTCACCTTGCAAAAAAAGAGAGAGAAGTGCATAAGAATAGTCACATAGTCAACCTTCATAAGAATACTCTCATTGTGTTTAGTACAGCCTTGAACAGGACTGCATTATGATAGTCTTCTTGTTATGGCCCATCAAGTCAATCCTGACTCCTGGTGGCTAGAGGAACAAGTCCCTGCAGTTTTCTTGGCAACGCTTTCAGAAGTGGCTTGCCAGGACTTTCTTCCTAGGGCTCTGAGAGAATGAGTGGCTCCCAGTATAATAATCCAAAATTCCTTTCCTTAATGTATCATTTAATATCAGGTCATTGCAGTAAGTTATATATGTACACTTTTAAAGATTAAAAACAGTTTGGAAAAATGGAGTTGGTGTTTCAGCCATATTTAATTAAGAGGAGAGAGAGAGAATTTTAACTCCTAGCAGCAATTCCAGCAATGATGAGGGATATTGTAGTTCAGCAATGAATGAAGGGTCTATATTTTATTCCTGTGAAGTGCTGCTAAAAGTGTTAGGTGATATCAGCCAGTATTCTCCAAAGCAGAAGATTAAATATAAAACTCATACAACTATCAGTATTTACTTTGTAAATTACTTTATCTTGTGGTGGTCATGTGTCAAACAGTTTTCCTATTACAAGGTAATTTGAACTCATAGGGGAGGAATAAGCCAACCTGGCGTGCATTACTGAAGCCTGGCTGACACCAGAGGGGGGAGTTTCTCTCTTGGAAATGTGTCCAGCTGGGTTTAGGGTCTGCAACCAGCCAAGGCCTTAGGGCAGAGGAGGGGGCCTAGTGGCTGTCATCCAGGAATCTTTTTTGGTTTTCAGGCATCATGCTCCACAAGTTTCTGGGTGTGAGACCCTGTTGGTCTCACATTATCAGTTGGAAATGCTGCTGCTGCTGTACCAGCCTCTGTGCTGCCTCCCTGCCTGAACTGCTGGAGGCCATCTCAGGATTGGCAGGGGAGTTCCCCTAGCTTATGGTCCAGACTTCAATCTGGTTTGGCCTCGGAGGCAGCTCAGGAGTTCATGGCCACCATGGTGGCCATGGGCCTATACCAGGTCATCCAAGGTCCAAATCAGGACAGTGGTCACACTCCGGATATGATTGTATTGTTGGCAGCCTGATCTGGTGAGGGATCTGTTATTATCCCCTCTAGCATGGTCAGACCATGCCCTGGTGGCTGTAAGAATCTCCAGTGCTGCTTCCTCCTGCATGGAGAGAAGACTTATTTGAATGATTCGCCCTCCGTGACTAGACCCACCTAGGCTAGGGAATGTTCTGGGGGTTCTGCAGCACTGTCCTGTGGAGGCTTTGGCCACAACCTGGCATCAGAAAGCAGCCAAGGCCCTGGAGAGGATCACACCCATGTGCCCTCTTCTGGCCCATCACTCCCAAAACTCTCTTGTGGTTTGTGGAGGAGCTGAAGGTGCTGGAAAGGCCAAAAGATGCCTAGAGCACTGCTGGAGGAAAACTTAAGAACACATCTGATTGGACACAGCTCAGAGCCATTGTTAAGCTCTACATCATGGCAGTAAGAGCAACAAAATGTCACTATTTCTCTGGTCTTATTGCATCCCTAGAGTTTCACCTGATGGCCCTGTTCAAGATCACCTGGGAAGGAAGGCTCAGATGATCATTTACAGGGCCGTGCAGAGGAATTTATCCAACACCTGACAGATAAAATCACTCAGATCCCTTCTCGGTTTGAGACCAAGCATGGAGCCCTTTGTTGCTGGATTGTTTCTACCCTCTATGGGTTACCTCTCAATGATGCTGATAGACTATTGTGGCTGGTGATGGGCTGCAGATTTTCCACATTTTGCTGCTAGTTTAAAGGGGAAAACACTACTCTGAAAGTAGAACAGCTAAGGATAGCAAGTTCCTCCCACTTATGGGTACCAGATGAAATGAAGGCAATGTCATGAGACCATAACAGAACACAAAAAAATGCCAAGATATATTTACACTGTAATAAGATAAAATGGGGGAAGTGTTGTAATTTTATTTAAATTTCTAATCTGTATATTTTATTCCTTATCTGGGTCCTCTTTTATTAGTAGTATTGTTGTTTGCCTTATTACAATCTTCCAGAAATGTTAAAAATTAGTTATAATAAACCATTTGCACTTTACTTATGCTGCTGTAACCTTGAATGCTGAAGTAGCTGCTCCAGAGGAAATGTCTTAATTTCCACATAGTGGATGAAAGATGATCCTGACACCCTCCAAAAATTAGTTTAATGACTTGTAGAAGTCAGCTTTTTTTAAAGGGGAAAAATAAGATGGAACTGAGTTGAAATCCAAGATGAAGCCTGTTCATATAGCTTAAGTGAGGTAAATGTGCAGTTGTGAATTGTTTGAAGTTAGCTACGTGGGAATCCTGAACATGGTGTTCCCAACCTCAAAGTCTCTGCATGGCATCAAGTTGTGGAAAGTATGGGTTGTCTTAAGAAATTTTCTTGTGTTTTTAATGCCAGCCTCGGCCCCTAAACCCACAAGGTTTCAAGCACCCTGTAATGGACATTTAATCAAAGGCAAATTCCACGAAGTTCAGCTGAGCTGAGAGAAACGCGGACAGTTCAGGATCGCAGCCCTGGGCGAAGCCTTAATCTGATCTGATCTGCAGCCAGCAAAGAGTGACGCGTTTCCTCAGTCCTCGCCTCACTTACGCCGGACTGGCGCTCCCGGCTAACCGAAGCAAGCGCCGGGTCGTTGTTAGAGCTGCAGGTGTTTTTCTCTGCCGAGATCGTTCCGGGGGTCACCACACCGCCTTCGCCTCCTTGGGGCCCACGTAGTCCGCTCTCCTCTCCCTGTGGCGCTGGGCGGCGTTTTCCCTCGTGATCCCGCGAAAGTGGCAGCGGAGTAGCAGGCGGTGTCTTTGCCTCGTCCTCCTCCTCCTCCCCCCGTTCGCTTTCTTTTCGGTGCCCTCCGAGCTAATCAGAGCACAAAGGGGCACCGCAGGGGCGGAGGCAGGCCGTCCCTCTCGGCTCACTAATCCCGCGGACGGCGTAAACAAATCCAGTGAAGGGGCGCGAAGATGGCGAGGACCCGGGTGGCGGCACCTCTCTTGACTTCTCGAGCGCCGCCGGGCGCAGCCTTGGCCGGGCTGGTCTTGGCGCTCTGGTCCTGCTGCCAGCCCGCGGGCTGTCTCGCGGCTTCTTCCCTGGGCGCCGAGGAGCGGGCGCTTAGTCTCCACCCGCCTTACTTCAACCTGGCGGAGACAACGCGCATTTGGGCAACTGCCACCTGCGGGCAGGACGAGAGCGGGAGGCCCCGCCTAGAGCTCTTCTGCAAGCTCGTGGGGGGACCCGCTGCGTCCCCCGCCGGACAAACCATCCAGGTGAGAGAAATGACCGTGGGGGAGGGGGAGGGGTGAGTGGGGGGGGTAGAGAGATTGGGAAGAAGAAGAACGGAAAGAGCAGCAGCACTCATAAAACTTCGAAATTGGATTAGTTACTTCTCTTGTGATAGTAACTATCACGGTTGCAGTCCTGTATTCTTGGGGCTGAGGTCCATGAATCTCAGACTTTTTTTCTGGATGGGCATGCATAAAATCGCTTGTGAGTAATAGCTGTCTTCATCAAGACAAGATAATATAGAACCTCTCTTTCTTCTCCTAATACCAGTGGCGCTGATCCAGTGTGATCATATATGTATATAGTTCAAATGTACATCAACAGGAAGCTCTGTGTGCTGTGATTGAGTTATCACTACCTTTAATTTCTAATACATATATAGTAAATTAGGTAGAGAGCTTCCTCATCAGAAATTTATGTCAAAAAAAACTTGTGCCAATTGAGCTTCTATGTCTAATGCACTGGGGGGGGGGTGGGGAATCCAGACAACCCTACATACTGAAAGATATTTCATCTAATTTAACTCCTGTATCTCCTGTCTGTTCTACTCATTGTTGAAGTATAGATTGGTGTTTCTTTGGGCTAAAGACCTCTGTAATTAGATGTTTCATTCTAATGACCAATACTTCTGATTAATAGTACAAGAGCAAAGAAGTTAGGAGTGAGCAAAAGGATAATGAGATCTATTCTGACATATCTGCAATGTGTTAATAAGGGTCTTCAACTCACAGTTGTTTTAAGAAGATCTATTTTTAGACTTGCTTCAAAGTATTACAGTCTCTGTCCTGTCAATATTCAGAGATACATTGGTATTTGTAGATAGAAGTTATCCCAGTTAGTTGAGCTCATAGGTTAATTGGTTCCTCTCTTTGGTTCTAGCTCAGAGGTCTCCAACCTTTTGGGCACCAGGGACCGGTTCCGTGGAGAGAGGTTTTTCTGCGGGCCAGAGGGTGCATGGTTTTGTGTGCTGCCTGCATCTCTTGGACGGGGCTTTGCTTGTTTGTGTGACCCGGTTGCTGGCATGCTGTGGCCCGGTACTGGTCCATGGACCGGGGATTGGGGACCCCTGTTCTAGCTGGTTAATTTTGAGATGATAACAATACTTAAAAGCAACATAGATCCTGCAGTCCAGGCAACATGGGATAACATAGATTATTCAAAATAATTCCAAATAGGCTTCAAACTCAGCCTGGGGTTGAAACAGCCTTGGTCGCTCTGGTAGATTTATATCAGGAATGGATGAGAAAAATGTATGCCTGTTAATGCTTGTATACTTTTCAATAGCTTTTGGTACCATCCTTCCAATTATCCCTCTTATCTGATTTACCTTTAGAGGGCACTGAATTATGTATACTTGGTGAATTTTACTTCATGCCTATTGTATATGGAGTGTTACAAAGTTTCAATGTATTCTCCCATATATAATTGTTTTGGGAAAATTCTTCTGCAAAATCAGTAGGCAAGACTTAGAGACTTGCATTTAGACTCACTCCCGCAGAGTTCCTGACACACAATTTAATACTGCAACCCAATTATGTATCTCCAAACAGGTTCTGTATTGGAGATGGTACAGGCAGAAGCCATGAGGAAGTGGCAAGGGATGTCCCTAATTTTTGGTCTTCCAGTCTTCCTGACTATGCCAAACTGTTGTAAGAAAAATATTCAGTTAAATTAGAAACCAAAGTGACTGGAGGTAATTGAAACAAGGTATTCTTTATTGGCATGTACAACAACACTGATCATGGTCTCCTTGCTAAAAGGAACACAAATCCCAAATAATGCAAACCTACCAGTTATATACTTTTGATTTGCTACATAGCAATGATAAAGAAAATATTGCCAATCATACTGTGACCTATATAACTGGAATGTGTCTGATAATACTTAGGAGATGACTTTATTGAGATAACATTACATTCCTCTAAACTAAAGGGACTGACTTGGATGCTACCCTTGTACCCTAAGTAATAGCATTTATTGTGCCCACATACTAAGTCCTTTCCCACCATGAAAAAAGGCAGCAGTATGATTTTAATTCTCTTTCTGTCTTCCAGAGTTGCCATTCCAGCTGCCTGTGTTTTATTCATGCAAAATATATGTTTTATACATGCTTAAGGCGTGAAAGGTTTTATTGTGCTGGGTTTGTTAGCTGTAATTATATCCTATTTTGATACTTAGATGTAATGTTTTAATTGATGGGATTTGCTAATTTAAGAATATTTTTAGTACTCTGGCTCTAACTAGCCCAAAGGAAACTAAAACACTCATAGTGCTAACCCCAGCCAGTTGCATACATGAGCCACAACCACCAATAAAATAAGATCCAGGGCCCAGCAGAAGCTAATCTTTTTCAATCACCTTCTAAATGTCAACAAGGAGGAGAGCATCTTTAACTTGGAAAGCAAACTATTCCACAAACTGAGGCAGCAACAGAAAAGCCACGTTACATGAGCCTCACCCCTGTGTACCACTATACTGTACTTCTATTGTGAACTTATCTTTTGAACTTTTCATAGATTTTTGCCCATAAATGTGGCCAAGACAAATTAAAATAAATAAAAGCTCAAAGGGTCTTCAGAGCAGGTTATGGATTATGAATGCAGAGCTAGGATACCATCCTTGCTCTGATTAACAAGTCTACTGTGTAGAAGGGATGCTAAACTACATCTCTCAAAAAGGAAAATAACTAAGCATTGTTATGGGGAGAGTTTTAAAATCTGTAATAGTTGCTGGTCTGCCTTCCCTTGGAGCTTACCTTCCATGGAAGAAGGTTCCATTTGCCAGTGAATAAATATGTGATTAAACTGTTTACAAATTCTTGCTTTGTTTCATCTCTGCCTCCCTTTTCTAATGATCATCATTGTGGCTGTTTCTAGTAAAAATGATTAAAACCAGATTTTTGAAATGAGTGTTCTTCTTTGCTGTTTAGATTTTTTTTTTCATGTTCAAGTACTTTGTTCATCAAATGCTGCCTAGTATAAAGAAGGCAAGTCAGTGTTACCAAACTAGATGTCCTGCTGACGTGTTTAGCTACATTTCTCATTATTCCTAGCATGTCAACTTATCATTATGGCTAACATAGAGGAGATGAAATCCAATAGTTTTAGAAAGCATTTGGCTGAGAAAGATTGTCCTGTACTGCATAATCATCTTTCTTATTAAAGGAAACATGTGCATTCTTTCAATCTTAACTCCTGGTTTCCTTTTGTGTATGATAAAGCAATGCTACATCACAATCTACTCAGTTAGCTGCCGTGCCAAAAGGGTTTAAACAAATGGGCCTCTTTTTAACCAACACAGAAACGTATGTTAGCCAACATAAAAGTACTACTTGAGAAGTTTCTTGCTCAAAGCTCCTAGGCCAATGTGATAACCAATGCAGTGTCTCTAGGCAACAAAATTGTGGCATTACCAGCCTCTTTTTATTATAGTGAAAAGAAGAATCCACCAATAACTTTTCAGGGTTGGGTTAAAGAAAATAAATTCCCTTCAGGTGTTTTGGCAGCAACTTGTAGGATCTTGTCTGTCAGGAGTCAGAAGAAGAATAAAATCCAACACAGGTGATCCACTATTACACAACATCAATTCTGCATATGCACTGAAAATAGCTTCAGGTGTTTGTCCTGAAAATTAGCTACTAGTCCCCTTCCAAATCAACCAATTGTTTGTCATGTGTGTATTTGAGCCTCATGCATTTTAGCTGAGTTCTGATAAATGTATATGAATATATTTGTGTGTCTCTGCATGAAGACACACAAAAAAAGATTCAGTTCTTCTTTTTCTTGTAATATCTATTGGATATGATACGCCAGAAAATAGTTGTATGGACAATAGGATGTTTGAGAAATTAATAGCATCCTGAAGGATACATTTAGAGTTACAGATTTACCATATATAATAGTACAGTTGCATTTTTATACTCAGAATCCTGGAATAAGCGCCATTACATTCAAGAAAAATTACTTATGAATGGACAGCCTGATAGTAGCATTGATCAAGGAAGTGTCCATGAGCAGCAGGATACCTAAGCATAATATTTTATGGCTTCTTGAAAATACTTTCAGAGCATACATTGGTTCTGTATCCCTGCTCTGTGAATACTAACCTGGTTTTGCAAAAATGTTTTAAAAACATTTGCAAATTTAGTCACTTTAAAATAATCCATGTTAGATTTTCCAAAAGACAACTAGACTTTCTTTGTTTTTCCCTGAAGATGTTTTGCTTCTCATCTAAGAAACTTCTTCAGTTCTGAGAACTGAGAATTTAAAAAGCTTTTTGGATGAAAAGTGAAATGTTTTCAAGGAAAAACAAAGAAAGTCCAGTTGGCTTTTGAAAAAGCACCTTTGGGACAACCATGACCTGGATGACTGAGAATTTCCATAAATCCAGATTAGACTTTCCCAATCTGGGGAAACTGCACTAAGACTATATCTCCCAGAATTCTTATCTACCTTGGCCAATTATCTTAGAAGTTGTTGTCCAGAACATTTGGATGGCATCAGGTTGGTCAAGAATGATCTAACCAAAGGAAAAAATACAGGTGGTGCTTTGCCAATTTATGAAATGAAAGCTCTGGGGTTTATTCATTAATGTAGCCATAGACTTGACCAACATTAGAAGAAAAAAGAATAGAGTTTTCCTTATTTAATATTTGTCTTGGAGATTTTGGGTAAGAGGTCAGATATGATTTGTGCCATATCCAAGATCTTAGTAGGACTTTTGGCAGATCTATCCTGGCACAAGAAAACATGCCATTCTGCTTGCATATTTGATTTAATGGGAAGCCATCAAAGTCCTTCTCTGCAGTTTTATTATTTTTTAATAAGATTTTATTAGTTTTTCCCATACATACAATAATAATTTTTCAACCAACGTGCTGTCTGAGTTTAAATACGCTAATACATATTTAATTCCTAATCCTTTATTCTTTCCTCTAACCATCGGTAAAGTAAGTCCCAAGTTTGGTAGTATTCTGTTTCTTCTTTTCCTTTCAGTAATAATAATAATAATAATAATAATAATAATAATAATAATAATAATAATAATAATAATAATAATAATAAAGTTGGAAGGGACCTTGGAGGTCATCGAGTCCAACCCCCTGCTCAGGCAGGAAACCCTACACCATTTCGGACAAATGGCTGTCCAGTCTCTCCTTAAAAACCTCATAGTTTTTAGTCTCATAGTTAATTTGTCCATCTCTGCGCATTCCAGTATTTTTTAATTATTTCTTCATCTGGTGGTATTCCTTCATTTTTCCAATATTGCGCAAATATTATTCTTGCCACTGTTGTGACGTGTAGAATCAAATATAGGTTTTGTTTGTTAATCTTTTCTGGCATTATATCTAATAAAAAAAGTTCAGGTTTGAAATCTACATACTCTTCCAACATCTTTTCTAACCAAGTATGTATCTTTTTCCAATAATTCTTTGCTTTATCACAAGTCCACCAAACATGATAATATGTGCCTGAGTTATGTTTACATTTTTAACATCTATCTGACATATTTTTAAACATTTTTGCTAATCTTGCTGGTGGCAAGTGCCATCTATAAAACATTTTATATAAATTTTCTTTATAAGAAGTTGACATTGTCAATTTATAATTTCTTTCCCATAAGTTTTGCCATTTTTCTAATTCTATATTATATCCAATTTTTTTTGCCCATCTTATCATTGTTTCTTTAACTTGTTCGCTTTCCATTTCCAAAATTAATAAGAAATTATACATTTTCTTAATTAGTTTCTCATCTGAAGTTAACAAAGTCTTATCGAATACCGTTTGTTCTTTATAAAATCCATACAGTTTAACGTCTTTTTCATATCTAGTTTGCATTTGTAAATGTGCCCACCACGACAAGTTGATCCCCTGATTTTCCATTTCTTGTTTAGTTTTTAATTTCCCTTCAGAATTTAGAATATCTCTATATGTCCAGATTTTTTCAAAGTCTACCAAATTTGGGTGTACAAATACTTCCATAGTTGACAACCACCCTGGAATTTTCAGATATATTTTACTTTTTATTTTTCCCCATACTGTTAACAATGTGTTTCTTATATAGTGGTTTTGGAAATACTTATGAATTTTATTTTCCCCATACCATAAAAAAGCATGCCACCCCAATTGTAAATCATGCCCCTCCAGATATTTATTTCTAAGAGTTATCCATTCTTTTACCCATGTTAAAACAGATGCTTGATAATACAAAGCCCACTCCAGTAAGCCAAATCTTCCATTTTCCTTAGCATCTTGCAACGTTTTCATCTTAATTCTAGCCTTCTTTCCTTACCAAATAAATTTCAAAATTAATGAGTTTAAATCTCGAAAAAAAAAATTCTCAAGTTTTATGGGAATTGTTTGAAATAAAAATAAAATTTTCGGCAATACGTTCATTTTCACTGTAGCAATTCTTCCTAATATTGACAGTTGCAGATTTTTCCATTTTTCCAAGTCCAATTTTATTTGATTCAATAGTTTTGTATAATTATCTTCTTTTATTGTTGAACATCTTGCTCTTAAATGTATGCTCAAGTATTTAACCTTTTTCACTATCTATAATTCTGTTTTTTCCGACAGTTTTTTTTTTTGTTTGTCTATAAGATTTTTAACTATTACTTTAGTTTTTTCTCTGTTTATTTTCAATCCTGCCATTTCTCCATACTGTTCTATCTTCCCCAGTAATTTAGGAATCATCTCCAAAGGTTCTTCTAAGAGGAATACCAAGTCATCGGCAAATGCTTGTAATTTATATGTTTCGCCTTTTATTTTCAGTCCTTTGATTTCTATATCTTGTCTGATATTTCTATTTAAAACTTCCAGAGTGAAAATGAATAACAATGGGGATAGTGGACATCCTTGCCTTGTACCTTTTCTTATCTCAAAGTTCTCAGTGTAATCTCCATTCACAATCACTTTCGCTGTTTGTTTATTGTATATTGTTTTTATCATATTTATAAAGTTCTGTCCAAAGTCCATTATTTTCTTGGAAAACATACCATTTTGCTTGCATATTTGATTTAATGGGAAGCCATCAAAGTCCTTCTCTGCAGTTTTAACAACGCCACATTGAGATACATAGCAAGAATACTTCTGTAGTTTACCTCTTACTGTGGTTCAAGAGGGCTTCTACATTCTTTCAAAAGATTGGGAAATAAGCACAGCAATGCATATATTGTCATACTGTTTCAATTTGAATTACTAGAATTATTTTCACATAAAATTGGGTACCATGCATAAATAGCTTAAACTAAAGGTTTAAGCGAACATGTCCACATGCATACAGATATAGCCAGGTGAAAAGGACAGATGGGGAAAATAGCACAATCCAGATAATCAGAAAGCTCAGATAGACAACATACAGAATTGGAGATTTATCTGAGATTTGTTTATTTTATTACTTATTTGTTCAATTTATCTGTTTCACGCCAATCTGCATAGGCTCTATGCAGTTTACAGATAATGATGATGATGATGATGATAATGATGATGATGATGATGATAATGATGATGATGATGATGATAGTAATAATAATAATAGTAATAATAATAAAAATTGGAAGGGACCTTGGAGATCTTCTAGTCCAACCCCCTGCTCGGCCAGGAAACCCTAAACAATTTCAGAGAAATGGTTGTCCAGTTTCTTCTTAAAAACTTCCAGTGATGAAGCACCTACAACTTCTGGAGGCAAGCCGTTCCACTGGGTAATTGTCCTCACTGTTAGGAAATTTCTCCTTAGTTCTAGGTTGCTTCTCTCTTTGATTAGTTTCCATCCATTGCTTCTTGTCCTGCCTTAAGTATAGCTTGATAAGATGTTCTTTTTTCAAGATTTTTTCCAAAGTGATTGCTGACAATGCTATGTGTCTACAGGGTAACACTGTATAAACATCCAGGGTCCTGGGTAATATTTAATTGTTCTCTTAATTCAACTTTAGCCAGTGGCATCGTATCTGCATTGATATTTAATTATGCATTCTTAGAACTTTCATGTATAGATGATTTCTGGGAATAATCCATAATTTATGGGACTCCACAGGATTTAAATGAGACTAAACATGTGTCTAGTTGTGAAGTTCTTCTGGGATGAGGCAGCTATAATGGGTAATTTTATCATGTTCCAACAAAGCAACATACATGTGTTTGGAACGTGGTTCAAGATCCCAAAACAAACAAACTCAATTGGAATTCCAGCAACAAAGTTTTATTTACAAAGAAGCATTTGCAAAGGCTTGGTGAGCTGAAACACACGTAGGAGTTCAGCCACACCTTAAAGAGCTGTTTGACACATTTTTATATCCTACCCCCGATGCAGATTCTCCCCTCCCCTATCGCACTCAAAGCCCCTTCCCTAATCATCCGATAAACTAACTCGGACCGCCTAAAACCACTGCCCCTTCCCCATGTTCCAGGAAGCCCCTTTGTGCACATCCTATCTATCACCATCTAATTTTCTATCAACAAAGCTCAATTCTTATAATTATCTCTATATTTGTTTGCGGTTATACCTTTGCTACCTTAAGCTCTAAACTTTATCCTCAGTTTTTGTGTTTCCTCTACTTGTCGTTTCAGTTAGCTAGCAACTTCTGCTTTTCATATTTGTATGAAATTTACTTGTCAGAGTTTATGACTTTCAGGTGGCTTCTTCTATCAACTTTTAGACTCATTAGAAATTTCTGATTAATAATCTACTCCTTTCACATGGGAGCAAAAAGGGAGAACTATGTATCCAAAACATTTGCACGTTGCAAGTAAAATGTAATTCCTGGCTTCCATCATTATCTTTATATAGATATTGATAAAAATAATGAAAAAACTTTACCCTACCTAAGGTGAGAGAACCATTCCTGGCTAGAATAGGCAATTTTTAATTAGCTCTCCAGTATCCCCATAACATTTTCCTTGCAAATCTTCACTGTAGAAGTTTGGCATCTCCTCAGTTTCTAATGAGTTTCATAGGATAAAGCAGAGAGGCAATTTAAGATACTGCTTAAATGAATTCAAATAGTATACTTTATAGTAGGTGTTTTTTCTATGAATTAATATTGAAGATCATGATCCAGTAATGATCAGGATAATCCGCTTTCCCTTATCTACACAGGCAGCTTCCGTTCACTCGCCCCATTCAGATGCTTTCTGAAAATAAAATTTTTCAATATACTTGTTAATTTCAATAGAATAAATACTTCAGGTTATTTATGTGACCTGAAAATTTTGTTTTTAAATGTCCACTTTTGCCTTTCTATGAGATTTTGGGGACCTTGTCCCTTGAATTTGCCCTTTGGCCTAGAGATTCCTCATCACTGCTTTAAAAGGGCATGTATATATTGTTTTGACCTATGTGACTTACAGAATTATTAGTGCTTTACTTTTGGAGTTTCTAATGGTTACATTTGGGCAGATCTTTTTTTCTTATACGCCCTGCATAATGTCAATCTAATACAAACGATGCAGGTAGTCCTTGACTTATGACCACAACTGGGACTAGAGTGTCCATCACTTAAGTGAGTCACGCCCAGTTTTAAGACCTTTTTTTTGTTACATTCATTAAGTGAATCACTCAAATTTTGATCACTTGACTAACTTGAAGTGCAAGGACCAGTTAACAAAAATAACAGAATAACAGAGTTGGAAGGGGTCTTGGAGGTCTTCTAGTCCACCCCCCTGCTCAAGCAGGAGAACCTATACTATTCAAGACAAATAGCTGTCCAGTCTCTTCTTAAAAACCTCGAGTGATAAAGCACCTACAACTTCTGGAGGCAAGCCGTTCCATTGGGTAATTATCCTCACTGTTAGGAAGTATCTCCTTAGTTCCAGGTTGCTTCTCTCCTTGTTTAGTTTCCATTCATTGTTTCTTGTCTTGTCTTCTGGTGCTTTGGAAAATAGGTTGTTACTCCAGTCTGTGCAATGTTAGGAGGTGAAGTACTGTGAAGGCTTTTAGATTAACTGGACCTTTCCTTTTGCTTCTGTTCATTGTTCCTTATTTAGTATGGTGCTGATGGAGTTTAGTAATCAGTTAGACTCAGTGGTGGGATTCAGCCAGTTCGCACCACTTTGGCAGAACCGGTAGCTAATTTTTTGTTGCCCAGGCCCAGAATAGACTTCCGGAAGTGGCATCCACACAGAGAATCAGTTGTTCACATATTTGAATCCCACCACTGGTTAGACTCAATTAGTCAGTGAGTATCTGAAAGCTTTCTAGTTGTTTTAATATTAATTTTCTTACTTAGAGGCTCAAGTTAGCGAATTTTGGCTGTAGAACATTGCTGACTATTTAGAATATGTTGCCATTTGGAATCACACTTTAATTCTGCTTTAAGTAACTGCAGTAATGCAAGAATTTTACTCTGGAAGAATCTATGTTTATCTCTGTTTCTGAATTAGGCTGTTTTAGGCCTTTATGGGAAATGACCGTACAACTTCTGAATCTTTCAATATACTAAAATTTGAATGATAATTGTTATAGCTTTTTGTTTGCCTGTTTGTTTCAGGGCCAGTTTTGCGACTATTGCAATGCTGCTGATCCTAATAAGGCTCATCCAATAGATTATGCTATAGATGGAACAGAACGTTGGTGGCAAAGTCCTTCTCTTTCCTTAGGTTTGAAGTATGATGAAGTGAATATTACTTTGGATCTAGGACAGGTAAGTACAGATTCTGCTTACCTTGTTGCTGACTTAGTATGGATTGGTTGAAATTCTGTGTATGTGGTTCAAGATGGAACATGGAAGCATCTTGTTGTAAGGTGGTATGCATAAACCTTACCAGCCTCTCGCAGCATGATATCCTTCAAATACATAGGATCAAAATGCATATATTTCCCCATTGATATAATAAAAAAAATCCCCTTCAGTTTTGCAACAACTTTGAGAGGCAAATCAGGATGAAAGACTATGTCTAGGTTTTATTTATTTATTAAATTTATATGCTGGCCATCTCACTGTCCCAGATGACTCTTGGTGGCTTACAATAGACTAAAAACATAGCTATAAAACATTAAAACTAATATTAGTTACAATTAAAGAAAGGGTTAAAACAAGAGCATGGACAGTTAGGGGTGGACTTTTATCTCTCATTCAATCAACCACCTCCATCATAGCATGCTCCCATCAGGGCGATCAAAAAGGAGGGGTGCCTTGTCGATCACGGAGAGATGGTGGTCTTTCTGTTTGATCCGAGGAAAGCCCTCCAAACCGGTAGGGGAAAGACTTGCTACATTCCTGTGGCCAGTCATTAGCTGCTGACAACCGAAGAAGAAAAGCACTAATTAGTATCATAAACAGCATGTTTGGAACTGGGTGAGAACATTGATCCTTTCTTTACTATTTTACAATTGAATTTCCTGGGAAAGGCTCCCAAGAAGCTAAAACCTCCGAACGTGAATGGAAGTGGCATGTTAATTTCTTTTATGGGGGACATAATACTGAAGTGGAAGTAATATAAAGCTACAGCTTTGATAAATTTGAGAACTGAGATAATTGTTAAGATTTTCTCTTTGAAAAAAAAACATTGAGGTGAAATTTAAGAAATCAATCCTTTGTCTTAAGAATGGAAAATGGATTTTGAATGACATCTAGTGGTGGATTTGAGTATAGGACTACAACTAGCTTCTTAGCTGCTTGGTGACTCCTAGCTTAATGGAGAACAGCTGGCAATAAAGGAAAATATTTTGGCATACTTATCTGACCTTCTTGGACTATAAACACATACTGAGCTTGGACTTTTAATCTCAAGAACTACTGGGAGAGAAAGAAAAATTTGACTTTTGACTACGTCTGGCTGGGAGAGACTTTTGAGCTGTTTTCAGGGTGGTTGAACATTTTGAACACTTTGAACATTGTGGATTACAACCTTGCCTGACCGACAATTCTTGGACACCTGAGACAAAAGATTAGTACAAAATATTGCTTTTAGGACTGGACCCATATTTTGGAACCTATTGTATTATAAAGGTTAAACATAAAGACCAGAAAACTAGATGAAACTTTGTTCTACTCTTATTAAGATTGGTGATACCAGAGGATCTCCAGGAATGATGCCCCAAGAAAAAATAAACACTTTTAGAAGGAAATATACTGTATGCTACAACTAATTCACCAAACAATTGTCGCACATAAAGAGGATATGAAAAGAAACCATAATGAGACTAAATATAATTTAGATAATATAAATGAGCAAATCTCCAAACTAAATCTACAACTAGAAAATTCCCAGACAACGACTACAAAGTATGAACAAATAAAGCAGAAATCAGAAGATGAAGCAGAAGAAATGGACCTAGAGACGGAAGAGATAAAAGAAGGGAAATATAGACTACCATATACATATAAAATACTGCAAGACTTAGCCATAACAATGAAAATGGAAAAGATGCTTTACCCCTTAGGTCTGCAAAACATAGCTGATGATAAGGAAGAAGATTTTAAAAAATGGAATATAGAGTTGTCAGGGGAAATGTCACAACTTGGGAGACAAAAAATGAAAAGAGAAATTGAGGGAGAAGGAAAGTGGGAGTTGCTTAAGGAATATAAATGGGCGGAATTCCCCCCCCCAAAATACCCTACCTAAATTGCCTTCCTCATGCCAAGCAACTTTTACAGAAATAGAAAGAAAATTCCTGGGCGATTTAATTGCCTTGGCTTGGAAAGCTACTTGGCAAAGAAAGAAAGCGAGAGTTAGATTTAAAAAACAGAAGATTTGACCTATTAGAGGGGGCATTACATGTTTAAATATTTGTTTGAATATAATTAAAAGAATGGATGACCCTTAGATATAATTAGACTTTTATAATGAAAGATATGATTTAGAATTAAAATAGCATTCTTTTTTCTTTTTTTTTGATATGGGAAATATGAAAATAAGAGGATAGCTGGTACGAATAAAACTTTTAGCTATATAAATGTAATTAATATTGAGAAAATCATAACAGACAAAGATATTTCAAATATTGATGGGAAATCAAACCTTAATAAGAACATGAAAAACAAGATATTGATTTATGAATTGATATTATTGTTATTTGTATAATATTAGTAAAATATGATGAGGATGTTTATATCTAACTTTGCATACATCAATAGTAACAAGAATTGTAACTGTGTAATGAGGGGAAAATGGAAAAAATATGGGGAAGAAAGGAGGATCAGGGAAAAAATACTGGATTTTGCAGTACTGAACAGATTTATATTGAAGAAGTTAATGTTAAATATGTGAAGTCAGACAACATGTTGTTTATTAAGCACTAAAGATTGTAATTTTTAAAAATCAATAAAACATTTTTTTAAAAAAGACATCAAAGTCCTTAAACCCTTTCTCAGCTGTTCCTGCTGCTGTTTCTATTATGCAGGTGGAGCCCATACTGGGGTTTAATCCAGTTAGTTTGTTTGTTCTTTTTTCTTCTTAGGGAAACGTGCACTGCATTGTTAGGAAACATTAGTTCTACTATATGGTAAGCCATTCATTAAAATACACACAATTAGAGGAAAAGTGTTGCAAACAGATCCAAATACTTTTTGAAAAATGCCATGTTCCTCTTATTCTCTCTGTGAATAATTCCCCTTCCTGTATGATAAATATAGGATTTCAGACTTCATTAAGGTGGGACAAAATCTTCTCATGTTTTCTCTTCCGCAGAGTAAAAAACTAAATGTGTATTTGGCTTGCATGCAAAGAGGAGATTCTTGTTGCCCGTATTCATAAAGGATATTATTTAACATTCTTCCTAGGCCATAATAATTGTTGAAGCTGGTTTTGTTTATAAAGTCTAACCAGAAACCATGAAAGGAATAGATACTTATAAAATTCTATAGCCCTATTTAAAATGAGATTCATAGTGAAGTCCATTAACCCAAAGGAAATTTAACCACAGCTAATTCACAGCTCCTTTGCTCAGTGGCTAAATTCATACATCACACCAAGCTATGACTTTTAAACCATAGCTTGTTGACTTGGCTGGGTTCATTTCTCAAGTTAAGTCAGAACAAAGTAAGCTAAATAAAGCTCCTTCTGTGGCTAGATCCAAGCTAGTTACAAATGTTTTTATTCTTCTTCCACTAATTTTGATCAGTGTAGAAATACAATTGAACCTCATATTCAGCCCTTTTAATCTTTTTAATGTGCCATTTCTGAAAAAAATGTAAATCAAACAGAATTCTCCATTTGCTTAGCCTTCAAACCCAGATTTTTAGAATAAAGTGCTCAAAGTGTTTTTGTTTTCTTTTACGTGCAGTTTTAAAATTCCTAGTTCCTTCTGTCTGTGCCAAAATCTAAGAATTTTCAAAAGTCCATAGAATATGAACCAAATAAAATCTCATTCTATTAATATAAATGGTTCGTATTAAGCAATATGACAAGATGCTTAACACTACAAGTGAATAGCAGCTTATTAGAATTCCAAGCTGGTATGTAATATATTTTGCCCACAATTAGAAACTGCAGGTAACAATGCAATCATAAACTGGCTACCATTTCTGATTCTTCTTGTCCTGTTTTCTCTCCTCCCAGTTTGCTTATTTACTTTTATTTTTACCTCAGCTACATCCTTCTTTTCTTCCCTTCAGTAGTATAGCTCCTTCCAGATGTGTGCTGAGGACCTCATCAAGTCTTGGAGAATATATTCTTGGCTTTCCAAATACTCTGCTTTGTTTCTAGAAACCATATGTACTCACATATAAGCCAAGAATTTTAGGCATTCAAAATACACCCCAAAATCAGGTTTGGTGTGTCTGCGGATGGGCTTTTCCATCAGTATATATGATAATAGCACTTAGCACTTAGACTTATATACTGCTTCATAGTGCTTTACAGCCCTCTCTAAGCAGTTTACAGAGTCAGCGTATCGCCCCCAACAATCTGGGCCCTCATTTTACCGACCTCGGAAGGATGGAAGGCTGAGTCAACCTTGAGCCGGTGAGACTCGAACTGCTGAACTGCTGGCAGTTTTTAAATTAAAAGATCCCTATTTCCTGTATATACTCACGGATAAGCCCATCTGCAGGTAATCCAATCTTTGATACATTTTTTTTAACTAAAATGCCGTTAAAAATGCAGGTCAGCCTATCAATGGGTGGTACATATTTCATAATATTTTTGTTAAAAAATTCAAAGGTTTGCCAATACATGAGTATATATGTATATATTTTTGCCTCTTTTCTTTTCACATTGCCAAAGGCCCTTTTTCCTTTGGCCTGCAGAGGCAAAGAGGATTGAGAGGTGAGTGAAATCAGCAAAGTAAGACTTGTGAAGGATTATTGGGTTCTTACATTGTGAAATTTTAATCTAAGTCTTCCGGAGTCACCATACTATATGTGAGTTGGGAAACTATATACAATTGTTGGATAAATAATAATAAAAGTAGTCTCTGTTGAAGTCACAAATGTAGTGACTCAGAATACTCCTGGTTTCCAGCCCTCCCTCTAGGTTGCCCCTAATTTTCAGCAGCACATTCATAAAATCTTATGAAGTACGATGATGAAGTTCCCAGTCTTTTATTCAGCTTTGCAAAGTGGACCCATATTGCTGCCTATCCCAGTTCTTAGTGGACAGGGTGTGTTTTTCCCAGATGACGAAGTGTATGGGTTCATCAAATACAGGCCTTGTACCTTCTCCCAAATGCAGTGAAGCAGCTTAAAATAATATGGTTGGGGAAAGAGTACAAGATACTAGATTTCCATTGCCCCAGGTAAAGTACTAGACACATTCATAAATGCATGCACAGAAATGTACACTTATGTTCAGCTCTTTGACAAGATCAGTGGAGTGCAGAAAATGTCTGGAAAAGTACACTAAAATATTGAAAAAGATTTTGGGAAAAGATATCAAAATTAACACCACACACCATTGATTTAAGATAGAGTGAATTCATATTAAATACTGCACTTACAAAGTATCCCGATTTTCAGAACAATTAAGCAGGAGAATGTGCTGTTAAGAAAATATGTGGGATTTGCTTCTTGAGTAAATGACAAAAAAATTTACAAGCATCTTCTGAAGATGCTTCAAAAGAAGATTATTTGGCCAGTAGTTTTGTAATTTACTATAGGTTAAATAGTTTGCAAAGAATTTTTCTTTCTTTCTTTCTTTCTTTCTTTCTTTCTTTCTTTCTTTCTTTCTTTCTTTCTTTCTTTCTTTCTTTCTTTCTTTCTTTCTTTCTTTCTTTCTTTCTTTCTTTCTTTCTTTCTTTCTTTCTTTCTTTCTCTCTTTCTCTCTTTCTCTCTTTCTCTCTTTCTCTCTCTCTCTCCAAAATATCGTTCAATATGTCCAGTGTTAAAAAGTTTTGCTCCATTCTGTATTAATTAATCAAATGTAAGTGTTCATCTCCTTTAATTGAAATCTTTAGTTTGTTCTGGCTCCCTCTAGTGTCCAACCATTAGAGTCACATCCTATCATTTTTTAAAAGAGAATTCAAGATAAAAGCATTTTCCTATGGTAAGGATTTTTATAATTAGTTCCAAAATTTTATTTTAAATTCATCTGGACCCCCTAGTCTGTTTGTAACTTTCCAAAATCAAAGTCACAACTCCTCTTTTGTAGATTATTCCAAAAGAATTTTTCACTGCCTTAAATTTGAATATAAAACTTCTTTCGCTATGATTGAAGGAAAATCATCCAGTGCTGTAAAACCTGTTGATCCAGAGGTTCCTAATAGCTGAAAACTAGTTAATAAGCAATTTCAGAAAAGGAAGTATGCAAACCTAGAATTCTTTTTTAAAGGCATCAAGTGCAATTAAAGCAAAAAGACGTCTATTCCCTTGTCTACACCCACCAGAGACAGCTGTCATTCAGTCTCCTTAGGAAAAGCAACTGAAGGAAGCATTTGTGAATGATCTCAGGTCTTATCCTTGTCCAGAGAAGAATTATGAAAAGTCATTCCACTTGCTTTGCATGATTTCTTCATTCTGTTGCAGTTGTCAGATCTGCTTTTAGGGGAAATATCTCCAGTCTATCATTTCTTCCCTGGAAGTCCAAATAAGATGATTTTTTTTTTTACAAAAAAAAAACACGCCTGTAGTTCCTATACAGTAGAATCCTTTTCAGTTCTGAAACATTAGTACTTAGAAAGATGTATGAAATAACTCCCCCCATGGACCCCCTCCTCACCAGCAACCCCCCCGGAGGAGAGTCGCCGCCGGGCACGGCCCGCATGGAGCAGCGCAGCAAAGTACATGGCAGCAGGGACAAGACTCCACCCTCGCGCCCTGTCGCACGTAGATGATGCTGCGGGGCACGGGCGGAGGGGATGGCCGCCATGACGCTGCTGGGCCGCCATGGCGATCTGCTACGGTGGGCTGTGGAGGCAGTGGGTGGTCCTGCGGGTTGGTGGGGCGGGGGTGTAGCGGGGGCAGGGCGGGGGGATGGAGCGGGGCAGGGGCGGAGCGGGCGGGGCAGGGCAGTTTTTGGGCACTCGGTCTCTAAAAGGTTCGCCATCACTGCCTTATGGCCTTGTGAAGTCTTTTATCAGAAGAACAGACTGACTGAAGAAAGTTGAAACAACTTCCTGTCTACAAAGTGTCCCTTGAAAATCAAACCACACCCCATGGTGCTCTTTCTTCCAGAGAATTCAAGTTCCTGATTGTTTCCAGATTTTTTAAAAATAAAATAAAATAAAATAAAAATAAAAACCCTCTTCCCTTATTTAATTTTCCTTTACTATTTATTTACTGCAGCCAAGAAATTAAAAGACGCTTGCTCCTGGGGAGGAAAGCTATGGCAAATTTAGACACCATACTAAAAAGCAGAAACATCACCCTGCCAACCAAAGTACGTATAGTCAAGGCCATGGTTTTCCCAGTTGCAATGTATGGCTGTGAAAGTTGGACCATAAGAAAGGCTGAGCGCCAAAGAATTGAGGCCTTTGAACTATGATGCTGGAGAAGACTCCTGCGAGTCCCCTGGACTGCAAGGCGATCAAACCGGTCAGTCCTAGAGGAGATCAATCCTGACTGCTCTTTAGAAGGCCAGATCCTGAAGTTGAAACTCAAGTACTTTGGCCACCTAATGAGAAGGAAGGACTCACTGGAGAAGAGCCTAATGCTGGGAAAGATTGAGGGCAATAGAAGAAGGGGACGACAGAAAATGAGGTGGCTGGATGGAGTCACTTAAGCAGTAGGCGTGAGCTTAAATGGACTCCAGAAGATGGTAGAGGACAGGAAGGCCTGGAGGAACATTGTCCATGGGGTCGCGATGGGTCGGACACGACTTCGCAAGTAACAACAACAACAATTTATTTGCAGATCAATGTCCTACTCAAATTGCACAGACTGCAAGGATCTTGGAAAAAAGTTATATTATCTTTTTTACTGTGTTGCAATATAATTATTTCTGAGTTGTTCATCACTGCACCAATAAGCAACTAGCTAAAAGGGTCAAGAAATACTCAGTTTTTTTATGTGGATTGCTAACTTCTGCATTCAGGTCCAGCCTTGCCTGCCTGATGACAAAACTTCTCTGAAGCATTTCCCTCCTTCCTTTTTTCTGCGTTATAGATAAAAGCAGGAAAGTGCTATGTGCAGTCAGGCTTCCAGAATGACAAGCTTTAGGAATAGTAGAAGAAATGACAGCACCCTAAAAAGTATTACAAGAACCGCAAAAATATGGCCTGGTTAAAATAAGTCACTTATCACTGGTGTATTACAAAATGAAGGTCAGAGAAGATCAACAAAAGTACTTGAGGATTTGCCCTTTAAAGGTAGACTGAAGGAACTTGGGATGTTTAGTCTGGGGAAAGAAGAGTGAGGTGAAACTTGCTAGCTATGTCTAGGCACGTAAAGGGAAACTATAGTGAAAATGATCAATTTTTTTGGTTTTATATTGTTGGCCCACTGGATAGAGAAGATTGGCAGGAAAAATTACTTATACTTGTATTCAGCAAACTAGCAGATTTATTTATAAATCCTCTATTTTGGAGGCATAATCCAAGCAACCCCAACATATCACAAGATCAGCATCTATTATTTTTCCTGTCCGTTGGGAGAAGTTGCTGTTCTATTTATAGCTTTGACTGTAGAAGATGACCAGCCTGAGCCTGAGGGAGCGGTCAAATGTGTCATCAGTCATGAATCCCTTCGCGCCCACAAGTGATCTACCTTCAGCACACCATGAATTCCTTTGATCCTTATCTACTGCCAATTTGTTTTGTAGTAGTTCAGATTCTTGTAGAGAACTTAAGCTTGCAATAAATATTTATATTCACTTGAACTGCCTGGATTTTCTGATTTCCCTGGGACTTGACATTGACTCTGTTTAGATTTTATGGAAAGGCAACTGAACAACTTTGAAAAATAAGTAAAAAATCCAGGACTAGAAGGTAAAAGCTATCTAGTATTCCGTTATCTTAATGTACTGGTTCATCTTCATCAAATACACAGTGGGCTTACCTACTTTAATAAATTTGGTTAATGTTAAAGAGTAAACAGTCCAAGTTTTATGGGAGTGTTCCAAGCAAAATAACATGAAAATCAATGTTGACAGAAGGTTTAAGATAAGTGAAACTGAACACTTGTATGATAAAAATTGCTTACTCTAGATCAGGGGTGTCAAACTCACAACGTCAGGTGACGTGTTGCGACGTATCATGACTTTTTTGCCATTGCCGGCAATGGGGTGGGCGCGGTTTTGTTACGATGCATCCGGCCCACGGGCCGGCAGTTTGATACCCCTGCTCTAGATGAATTTAAATATATTCTTGATTCAAAGTCTAGTTACATTATCTTTGGAAATGAAAATATTTTTTTTATTAAAACATTTTTATATTTGGTTGGTATATCATACTGATGAAATGTCCCTTAGTTTACGATGACATATCCAACATTAATATTTTGGACACATTTTTGGGAAGTAGAATAATTAAAAAACTTATCCCTGCTAAGCTGAGAAGGCAGCATGAGACATGGATATGATATATATATTTAATCCAATTCTTCTCATCCTTCTCATCTTTTTAACATTGTACCTTGCTTTTTGGAGTTATATGTTTTGCTCAGAGAAACATGCAATTCTCACATTTGGCATCCTCACCACTGAGGTGTTTTTTTTCTTAATTGTAACATCAGAACAGTCTTAATGAAGACCACAGATGGGAAATGGGCAAGCATAAAACATTGTATTATCTGAAATGCAGCAACAAATGAAGATCTTCTCCCAAGCCAAGGAGCACAATATCCAAAAGAATACTACTATAATTACTTTGAAATAGGAATCTGTAAAATCCCACAGAATCCCATTTCCTCATCTGGATAGTACCATGTTTAAAATACAGTAATAACCATCGTTTCCCTTCAGTAAGTTTCTCTAATGGTTCTAGTGGAAAATGGGATCACCTGTCTTCCAGCATCTTTCTGTCCTGGGAAAAAAAACACACCATAAATTTACTGATAAATAAACAGAAATGTAACTAGCAGTGATACATTTAAATAATGTTGTAC
The DNA here is from genome assembly GCA_023970755.1 of Azemiops feae. Taxonomy (NCBI): domain Eukaryota; kingdom Metazoa; phylum Chordata; class Lepidosauria; order Squamata; family Viperidae; genus Azemiops; species Azemiops feae. Next base: position 3,012,052 of record JALGBA010004253.1, read on the forward strand.
AACATGTTACATCTTAATATAATTAGTATGTTATGAAAACTCAACCAATGTTATTGTATAATCTATATTTAAGCAAGTTATAATTGAGTAAACTGCAGATTTATAAACATATCCTTAAACGCTAAAAATATTTATCCAATTTTGACTCATCAACAGCAGTGGGTACATTATAGAATAAATAATATAGAGCAGACTCACTAACGTGGGTCCCTGTCAGGTATCCAAATGTGTGAATTTCAGTCTCCATCATTGCAGCTAGCTTGGCCACTCCTCAGATTAGATGACAATCTGTAAAGTTGTAGTACAATATCCTTAAAGTAACAAAGTTAGAGAAGGCTAACCACACTGTGATGATATTTTAGATTGCTTATACTGCTGTTTCAGGTTTCCCCACTAGTGATACTTAAGAGGGTAATAAAAATACAATTGTTGGATAAAAGTAGAATAATAAAAAAAAGATCAAATCTAAAGTAAAACTAAAGTGCTTAAACTATTACATGAATTCATGTAAAATCAATTACATTTTTTAACCAATCAGCTGAGAAACCAAAGGCACGGTTACTAAAGTAAATATATTGGATTTTAAACATTAATGGTAGACAAAACTCTCAGTGGTTACTTCCCATGTGAAGATCAGTATGCTTTTCAATGTTGTACTCTGGAAAACAGGTGCATTTATGACCTGCTTATGGATTTCCTATAGGCAGAGATAGTCCACTGTGGAGATAAAATAAAAGCCTAGTAGCCAAGTTAAAAAGTTCTTTGCTCTGCTTTAGCATAGATAATCTTACACATTTATGGCATTTTTCTCATACTAGATTAAACTATGAATCCATTTAAATCACACAACCACTGTTTTGACTGGCAATGGTTCTCCAGGCATCAAGCCAAGAAAGAGTTTTCACATATCTGTTAGCTAATCCTTCTTGCCAGGGTTTGAACTTGAGAGCTTTGGCATGCAAAACATGCTTCCTGAGGTTTTTTCCTTTTTAAAAAAAAAATCTGAGATTCTGAGGCAATAAAATAGTCATATGAATCCGTATCACCTTTCTTGTCAGTTCTTTGTTTGCCCGCCTAATTTTTGTTCAGCTGAATCTCAATGATCTAGTAAAAGGAATTTTAAATTGAGAAATTCAAAATATTGTAAAATGTCTTGGGATGATATTTTAATGACAAGCTTTTCTGTCTTGAATGAGTATGTTTGATTTGTCAATTCTTTCAGATATTAAACTGTACTTTGGATGGTGCGGTCTCTGTATACTTCCCCCAGGGCAACTGTCCTATTGACAAAGTCCACATACATTCCTTTCTATTGAATTATCCAACAGTAACATGATTTTCTCTGAAATTCTTTGTTTTTTTAGTCTGTTCAATGAAGTCTGACTAGATGAACCTTGAACTATATTGATAAGTAGAAAGGCACAGCATTTTCGGAACAAAGGCCCACAGTTAACCTTTGATTGGCATGCCGTAATTAAAAAAAAATGGATGGTTCACATCAGAAATAAAATGAAATTTGAATTCATCCAATTTATAGTTAAATGTAATTGTAATTTAATTCAGTTAACATATAGCATATTCATGTACTCATGTATAACTTTTCTCTGTTGTCACACTAGTTTTTAATTTGCTAATAATTTTTGAAAATCTCTTGGGGTTGCCCTTAAAGGTATTTCTCATGTCTAATGTAGTCATTGTTTTCAACCCTTAAGTTAGTAAATATCAAATGATCACTAGCTAATTCATACATAACATCAAATAGCAATAGCAATAGCATTTAGACATATACTGCTCGGTAGTGCTTTACAGAACTCTCTGAACGATTTACAATATCAACATATTACCCAACAATCTGGATACTAATTTTACTAACTTCAGAAGGATGGAAGGCTATATCAACTTCAAGCCTATCAGGATCAAACTCCAGGCTGTGGGCAGAGTTAGCCTGCAATACTGCATTCTAACCACAGGGCCCAGGGCAGTATTAATCTTATGCTAATGATTCCTCTAAAAGTACATAGGATACCTAGAAATGGATGCCAGCTCACTACCAATAAAAAACTTTAGCTTCCTCATTCTACTTTATAGTATCATAGTGCTGTCAGGTATATTCTAATGTTCCTTTATATATTTTATTACCAGTTGTTCCATGTGGCCTATGTCCTCATCAAATTTGCAAATTCTCCTCGTCCAGATTTGTGGGTATTAGAGAGATCAATAGACTTTGGAAGAACATATACACCATGGCAATATTTTGCCTGTGAGTATCAACACAGAGCTCTTTCAATGTTTATAGTACTTTTTTTCTTAAAAGAAAAGAAATGAATTCAAGATAATTGAATTTTATAGAGTTAGTCATGTTGAATTGTATACAGAATGAGTCTAAAATGCTGTTCCCTGATTCATAGTTAACATAAACAATAAAGCCAGGTAATAGTAGTGGGACCAAGATATGTTCTGGCTCATGCCTATGATGACCCAAAATTTTTATTACTGTTTAAAAGAATTCATAAGGTGGCTTTATTCTTTTCAGAACTAATGTGGAGGTTCTGCTACTTTTATGTAGATTACTGTTTACCTTTTGTTTCATTCTGTTCCCTGATTCAGATTCATTAAACATTAATATTTTAGTGAGCCAAGAATACTTTGACACAACTTTGCGAGAATGTCCATCAACTTTGGAGAACTGAAGGGCAAGGAGCAGGACTTGAAGACACCAAAGCTGCTTCAGCATGAACTCTTGTGCTTTGATGCTATCATTTGTCTTACTTATAAGTGTTATTATCAAGACTAGGAGACACAATTAAAACATATCAGAGACTGAACTAAAAGTGACTTTCTTTTTTAAAAAATTAGATTCTAAGGCAGACTGTTGGGAACGTTTCAGAAAAGAAGCTAATAGTCCTCTCAGAAAGGATAATGATGTCATTTGCACAACAGAATATTCTCGGATAGTGCCTTTAGAAAATGGAGAGGTAAGCTGAAGACATCCATGTTCTAAATGCTTGCCATTCTGCCATTGTTCAAATGCTATTGCATGTATTCTTTCAGTACTTCTAGCATCATAAATTCAAGAAGTAATCAGATTTAAGGAAAAACCCACTTTGATGATAACCTCCTTCTTCCAGATATCCCTTCTTGTTTGTCTAGTCCAGGGGTCTTGAAGACCCCTGCTCTAGTCCAATGTTTCTCAACCTTTAAGATGTTAAGATATTTGTCAACTCCCAGAATTCCCACATCCCACAGCATGTCTGGCTATGGAATTCTGAAAGTTGACCTCCACACATCTTAAAGTTGCCAAGGTTGAGAAAAGCTGCTCTAGTCTATTCTAAGTTACACTACTGACCATTCATTGCTTTATTGTGTGGCCACCTTTTTCTGGTCATTTTGAGGCTATTATTTTCTTTTTTATGCACAGTTGTTTTTATATAACAACCAAAGAGAGATGAAACAAATACCTTAGTTTGGAATTAGGAGCATCAATATAAAGATAGACTTGTTTCCCATAACAGTCGATTTTGTTAAACCAATAAAATTTTACTGCTATGAATAAAGTTTCCAGTTTGTTCATAAAATGGTGTTGTTCCATGAACTGAATTCTGAGTTAGCAGAGTTCATTAGTATTCTACAATGAGCTTTTGTTAAAAAGAACTTTGAACCTGCTCTTGCTGATGGGGAAGTTCCATAAGAACATTGTGTATATTCTTGTTGCTGTAAAAGCCTTTGATTAAAAGACCTTTTTTTGCTTATTTACAATATTTCTTGATTCTTTATGCTACAGCAGGAAATAAATACACATTGATCAGTATTAACAGTATTCAATCCTCTAGTGATGTACAGATATCTATTAGTGATATTTGTAAAAATTGTAATTCTTTTGAACATGTTATTTATTCAATTTTTATCCTAGTCAGATGAGCAATCAATGTTTCCAACAACAATAAAAAGATTAAAACATAAAGACGAATGTTATAATCATTTATAGAGGTATTCTTATAATTTTTAAAAATATTGAAAGTAAAGCAGATGCTATTGATTTATCCATCTCTCTTTTTTGAATCAGATTGTGATATCCTTGGTAAATGGCCGTCCAGGAGCACATTATTTCAGCCCTTCTTCCATACTTAGAGAGTTTACTAAAGCCACAAATATTCGTTTACATTTCCTCAGAACCAACACTCTACTTGGACACTTGATCTCTAAAGCTCAGCGGGATCCAACTGTGACACGCAGAGTGAGTTCTTCTTTTTGACAGAGGAAATCCAATAGATAATAATGGCATTATTCTGCAAAACTTTTAACCAATTTTTAACCAGCTTGTACTTACTATTGATAATTTAGGATATAACATTCCATGTAAATTTTCCATATTATACATTATGTTGTGGCCTATTGCTTGAAATTCAGATAGATAGCAAGAGCAACAAACTGAAAACCCTTTCTGTCTGCATATTCTCATATGTGGGTAATTTTTTTATTGAGTAAGAATATTGTCCATTGAGTTTAGCGCTCTCTAAACCAGCAAAATCTTTACAGAATGTTAGGCAAAGTGGTTGTGCACACTTCTTGTACCTGAGAGCCTTTCTAAAAAAAAAAAACTCAGATGGCAAAGGAAGGTACAATATTTGTATTTGGAAACATCACCACTTCAGCAACATAGTAATTCAAATAGGCTTTTTATCTGTCACTAAAATATGGTTAATTTCTGTACATGGATAAATTTACCTTTGCAACCTAAAAGCTTCTTTATAGTAACACTTTATGCCCCCTAAACCACAATTTTCCTCTTGAATGTATTATGATTAAATTCCTGCAGATTGTTAATGTCTGTAGAAGACCTGCATTGATTTAAGAGAATAGTATTTCATTTCATTAGTGTGTTTTTGTGACAATTGGAATTGTTTAGTAAGAAAGAGGATGTTAAAGCAAATATATTTTATAGACAGAAAAAAGATTGCTATATCATTAAGCATTCATATCTAATGAACTGCTTCTCTCCACAGAAGTGTACATGGATACTGGCAAAAGTGGTATCACGGTAGAGTTAGCCAGCCGTTAGTTGCAAAGTTATTATAACTGTGCTGTGATCCCCTGAAAATTGGAAAGTCCCTATTTTGGACAGTCTTAAAGAAACATGAATCCTGGAGGCAAACATGACTCAGGTTTCCTTTTTATTGCAGTTTATGTATTTTGTTTAAAGCTACTTTTTTTGCTAGCAAAGATGTGATGCATATTTTCAATATTTTTCAGGGACAGAATAAAATGCAGGCAAGTGATCTAAGGAGAAAATTTGCCTCATAATCCAACGATATAACTATTAGAAAATATGAAGCATTTTTTAAATAATTATGAATCTATAAACCAGATTTATAGATATAGATATAAATAGAATTTTTAAGATAATCCATTTTTCTTTTTTGGTCACTGTGAATAAAGCAGCAAATCTGGTTCATTTTCACCTTCTTGAACTACGCATCAGTACATTGCTGGTAGGGTAAAGAATATCTCTTTCTTATATATACATATATATCATTCTTATTGACATTTTCAGTGAGTCAGCCCAGACAGGTATAACTTTATCATCAAATAACCTGATGGTAGGGAGTGGTAACAAAATAATAAACTGTTAATCTTTTGAATACCATTTTGATTACTAAGGCTTGCAAATGACTTCTAACCCAATCCGATGTGTATTTACTCTGAATAAATGATTAAATGTACTAATTTACTTGGAATTATTCGGGTCCAATGAGCCTGATTCAAATTGTGGCATGTAGGAATTCAGTGCCACTCTTTATTAATCTATTCCACTTAATTCAGGGATATTTGTTCCAATGTGAATTTTTATAAGCTTGAAGCCTTGATTTTAATTTGGCTCAAGGCATCTCTACAAACAGTAACAGAAAATAATCGGTTAAATAATATTGAAGAAAGACCAAGTGTTTGAATTAATAGTGTAAAGGACATTATATTGACCATTAAGAGAATAATGAAGGGAAAATGATTTTTTAAATATTCCCCCTTTGTCTGCTATAGCTCTGTAATATAATAGAGCTTGTTGTAAGGATTGATGTGCCATCAAGTTATTGTTCACTTTTAGCAACCACACCGATAGATTTTTTTCCATGATGATTTATACCCAACCTGATATTTTAGGTTTTCCATCACAACTGTAACTGAGTTATTGCTAGTCATCTTCTCTCCCCCCCCCCCCACTTTTCTCAGCATTAGAGCCTTCCCAAGAGTGCTAGTCTTGGCATATTGTGTCCAAAACAGGAGTTACTGTAAATAGAAGTAGACAAATGCTTTCCCCAAGTGCTGAAAGAATGCCCATATTTAATCCTACTTTAAGGTACTTCAGTTTATTGTCCAAAATCTCAGAATCATTCCTTCCAACTGACTAATAAGGCAGGATAGAAACTGGTATTGCCCTTAACTCAATAGAGTTGTTTTTGCAGCAAGGGAAAAGAAGCCATCCAGTGCATGTGGCACCAAAGTTGGTGAAAGGCTGAGGAAGAGGATGAAGTGAAGAGATAGGATGAGATAGAAATTTGTGCCAATGGGAAGCTGCCTGCTCCAGAATACCAATATAGTGTTCTGAAGAAATGCTCTTGCACACTTAATTTTGCATTGCAGATGAACCAAAAGTTAATTGTCTTGTCTGCAGATGAGCTGGCAGAGTTGTGGGAACACTCATGGAAGGGCTCTCAGTCACCCTATGAGGGGGGTCTTCATTAGCCTTTTTAGTATTTTTAAAATAGGCAAATATTATCTTAATTTTAAAGATAAGGGACCTCTAATATAGTTGACTGCCTAAAGACACCAAATAAGTCCCATAGCTGAGCTGAAAGATTTCAGCCTTCCATTCATGCCTGTAGTCTTGTATTGTTGCAACTTTTCTCTGGGGAAGCCTGTAACGTGTCTTTTTTTTCTTTCCCATAGGTACAGCTTTTTATCTCTTTACCTGTTTATTATCAGTATTAATACAATTCCCTTCCTTTCCTTCCACTGTTTCTTGTTTTTTGTCTCTTTCATCTGTGAAAAAACATTAAAATATAGAAAATGTAGAAAACAAAACAAATGCATGATTTATTAGTATTGTAGTAGGAGAACCATTATAGCCAAGAAGCAAAAAAACCAGAAGTCTGGTAACATCTCTTCTGATTAACAAATGTGACTAAAAGGCTTTTACTCTTATGGAGAAGTTGCTACCAGTCTCCTTCTAATGATTTACATTAAGTAATACATGTTTGGAGAATATACTTGGGCCAAATCTATAATTCATAACAAATAATTAGTATCCAATTTGCATCCATAAAAGTATCTAACTTTTTGAAAATAGATTGCTTCTGCTATTTTTCTACAAATCTTATTTCTTCTGTTATCTAGTACTACTATAGTATAAAAGACATCAGCATTGGTGGACAGTGTGTTTGTCATGGACATGCTGATGTGTGTGCTGCAAAAACTGACCCAGATTCCTACAGGTAAAGTAACCAACAGTGCAATCAAAACAACAGTTCTTACAAATGATTTTAGTTTATGTTTATAAAATGATGGGGGTGATTTGGGAATTCTCCTTGCCCTCAAATCTCAGATTATGGTAAAGGTTATTCATTCATCCATCCCCATGGCTATGATAGAATGAGTTTGGTTTGAAAAAGTTTCCTGTATCGACTTTTATATACAAATGTGGGATATACATTTCATAAACAAATATGTTAATATTTGAATTTGTATTATCATTGGATTAGGACAGGGGTCTCCAAACTTGTCAACTTTAAGACTTGTGGATTTCAACTCCGAGAATTCCCCAGCCTGCATAGCTGACTGGGGAATTCTGGGTGCTGAGTCCACAAGTCTTAAAGTTGACAAGTATGGAGAAACCTGGTTTAGGACATAATCTATAAATTATATTATTTTTAAAAAGCATCTCATAAAGAAATAAAATATGAATCATACAAGTGCACATACAAAGAATGTGCAAAGCAGCAGAACCACAGCAGTAGAATGAGAATTTTTTAAAAAGGTCTCGGTAAGTAAGGAAAAGTCATGAGATTTGATACTTATTGGACAGTGCACTCTATAGATAGAATTGTATACAGAGAATACACATACACATTCAAATTGTACAACTGCTGCAAAAAAGTTTGTAAAGTACAGCAAAAATCATGAAAAGTGCAACAGGGGAAATTTAACTGAGAATTACTTAATACTTACAGGTACCAATGTGAATGTCAACACAATACTTGTGGGGAAACCTGTGATCATTGCTGTCCAGGGTATAATCAAAAAAGCTGGCAACCTGCAACAGCCACTAGCCCAAATCTCTGTGAACGTAAGTCATGCAGAAAGACAAGTGTTGCTTTAATGTAAACACAGGTCACATTTGCAAAGTTTACATTGTATAATAATAATAATAATCATGTAAATGGTAATACAAACAGATATGAATCCCACAGTAGCTCTGTATTTCTTTAGATTTGAACTGTGATTCTGCAGTTTTGTAGAGCAATTAAATAGCCTTTTTTATCTCTTGTGTCAAGCCAACTTGATTAAAGTTGGTAGGTGGGAATGCTTCTTGTTTCAAGCTGAGCACATATTATCTGCCTTGCTGCTGATTGTGAAAAAGTCACTGCACATTCTCTGTGCAATTTGTGATGCTATTTTTTTAAAAAAAATCAGTGTTCTATCGCTTATTTTCTTTTTTTTGTTAAAAAGAATTTTAACTCACCATTTTTTTCAGCCTGCAACTGTCATGGCCACGCCCTTGACTGCTATTATGATCGTGAGGTTGAACGACGTAAGGAAAGTTTAAATCTTCATGGACAGTATCAAGGGGGAGGAGTCTGCATTGACTGTCAGGTAAACCCCCTGTAACACCTTTTGTAGATTGATAAGTACATGAACGTTGCAAATAGCATGCTGAACTTCAATTGTTCTGAGCTAGAGAAGAGAGCTATTTCGGACATTTGATGCGACACCCAGAAAAATACGGCATACTCCATTTAATCCTCCAGGGAAAGATTGAAGGCAAACGAGGTCCAGGCAGAAGAAGAACATCATGGCTTCAAAATCTAAGGGACTGGTTTGGACAAAACTCAGCAGCACTTTTTCGTGTGGCTGCTGATAAAAACAGGATCGCCAACATGATCGCCAACGTCCGATAATGGATATGGCACAAGAAGAAGAAGAAGAGAAGAGAGTAATTTTCTGTCACTCAAAGCTTTATTCAATTTTGATTGCAAAATATGCAGGACTATTCTGTAGAATTGAACTATTTTACCTTAGTCGGGCAATATCTAAGATTACATGGTTTAGATAGTGGTTGGGCCCTCTCTGCAGTCACGTGACTGAACTTCAAGCGCTCAACAACACATCTGCATTTACAACTGTCCCATGGTCATGTGATCACGTTTTATGATGGTATTGCTGAAATCCGGCACTTTCAGTTTTCAACAAAACCCTGCCTATAACGAACCTTTGGTTTGCTTAATGACTGCAGTTTTCACTTAATGACCACTGCAAAAAAGGTTGTAAAATGTTACCACCATTACGATATATGAATGTAGTGGGCAGGCTCCAATACAGTCTGAATGTGAAGATTACGTAGAGTCTGTTCCATCAGTTAACAGATTTAACAGGTAGAAAATTCCTCCTGATGCCTAGTTTGAGCTTACTTCCTTGAAGTTTTAGCCCACTGGTTCTAGCCCTGTCCTTTGGGCAATAGAAAATATGTCTACTCCCATTTCTGTACGACAGTCCTTAAGATATTTGAATGCTATTACAATTCTCTTTAGTTGTCCTTTCATTAGGCTAGATCCTTTAACTGTTCCTCATGGGGCTTGTTTTCCAGACTACTAACCATCTTGGTTGTCCTCCTCTGAGCTTGAAAAGTTGTTACTGTCCTTTTGAAATAGGTGCCTAGAACTGAATTCATCTTCCATATAAGATTGAATTTATTACAGTTGATATTTTTAAGTTTATGTTGGATATGTGGCCATGTATATTAAGTTTGAGTCACAGGAGAAATCCATTTTGTGTTAGGAAAACAACAGAGAGAATAGAAACAAGAATTAATAGATCAGAAATTCACACCAAGAAACAAATCAAAAGTCAAACACAAAAAATAAGTCATATATTAGAAAAAGCTAGGAAAAGCTATAATTGGTTAGACAAAATTGCACCTTCAACTCCTTGATGGTCCTTACAGTTGATCAAATTGAGTGGTTAATCTTGGTAATTCCATTTATCTGTGAAGTACCAATACCACATTGCTCAAAGAGATATTTCATGATGGAATTCTGCTTGTTTACCATATAAATAGTTGAACCTTGGAAGTTGGCAGCGCAATACCTATAATACAATCATGTGGCACCCACAAAACCTCATCATCATACTGCAATAAAATTAAAAATAGAAATGCCCCAAATCTGATGAGATCTCATATGAAAATTCAGATATTTCATGATAATGTAAGCATTTTTAATTTTATTTGCCTTTTTCCTTAAACTCGATGCCCTATGATATTATATAAAATCATGTGATGGCACTCACCATCAGAAAATATTACCAATCCCTGATGAACCTAAAGTTACTATTTCCCGGTTCAGCCTGCATTCCTGATACATTGACAGAAATCACAAGTCACGGTACTGCTACATCAACCTTTTTCTTAATTGTGAAAACAAACTTAAAGTTGCCAAAACTTAAATTGTTTATCTCTTCTTCTGATTGTATTTCTCTTATGCCAGGTTTCTCCTTTATTTTATCCCATATAGCACAACACAGCTGGTATAAATTGTGAGAAATGTTTGAAGGGTTACTATCGTCCATATGGTATTCCAATCACAGCAGTGCATGGATGTATACGTATGTCAATTTTTCTATTATTTTTACTAGCCCCTTCCCCTCAATATATTTTAATAAGAAAAAATAATTTAATATATTTTACCATGTGAAGTTTATTTATACTACGTATAATGCTTTTTATTTTAGATCACATGGGAAAAGTTCCCTGTTAGGGTGGCAAATGGCAAGCCTGTTGGACAATTATACATTTTGTCTGTTTTAGTCTGTCTGATATTGTATATATCTCCTATAAGGCTATATACCCATGCCTCACAATGTACAGTATCTGAAGTAGGATAATTTGAATCTGGCATTTGTGCTGCAAGTGAGATTATATTATTTAATGGTCTGCCATTTTATTCTTAAAGGAACTTCATGGGGAGGTGAAGTTCTTTTGAAGAACTTAACAGCTAAGGACCTGGTTTTGAGTCTGTTTTTTAGACATCTTAGAGATATTTCCCTACATGCCTCCAATTTTTAAAAGTTAGAAAAGTATCCATAAGGGAAGTATTTCCAGTGAACGTGTATATACAATTCTGTCTATAGAGTGCACTGTCCAGTGAGGTTCACCTGTACAGTATCAAATCTCATGTTCTTTTTGGAACTAAAGACCATTCCTTATTTATTGAGAGCTTTTTTTTTAAAAAAAAAATTAAGTCTACTGCTATGGTTCTGCTGCTTTGCACATTCTTTGTGTGAGCACTTGTATGATTTAAACAATGTTTTACTTTGTTTTAACAGTTTTTGGTAAGCTGCCATGGAAGCAGAATACAAATGCCAAAATAAAGGGAAACATTGTATCACGGGCTCCATTGACAGTATGGTCATACAATTCCATTACAAAAGTCCCTAAAATATGGGAGCTAGTGGGGGTGAATATAAAATTGAACTGTGTTTGATACATGATAAATGATTCAGATCACTGTATTAACCTTCTAGAATGTAGTTGTAGCTGATTTCACACAAAATAAATGTATTTCCATTGTGAAGTAATAATTGCTTAGGTTTTTGTACTTAAAAAGGATATTGATGTGATAGGCTTCACACAGCATTTCAAGATAAAAAGTAATATTATAATTATTAAATCTATTGCTGCCAAAGCAAAGTAGCAATCTGGTATACAATAGGAATTCCTGTTATTATAATTATAGTAAACTTAGTAAACTTCAGGAAATGTGTTTGAAGAAAGCTTTTGATGATGTCATTTCCTGTAGTCTGCAGGTGTAGCCCTGAACATTCCAATGGCTGTGAAGAAGGATCAGGTCATTGTTATTGTAAGCTGAACTATCAGGGTGAAGCCTGTGATCGGTGTACTGATGGATACCATAGTTTTCCTTTCTGTTACCGTGAGTATAACAGCATGTCCAATGAATCTCTAAATTAATATCCATTGTTTTATTCCAAATTTTCTTATACTCATTTCTATCAGAATGCTACCTCTAAGCATTCCTAAGTCATACTTCTAAATAAGTCAAGGAGGTAAATATTTTAGTTTATTGCCATGCAATAGTCTTTTCTAAAATATGAGCTAAAGCTGAACTTCTACAAGCATCTGGAGTTATATCTCTGTGACAGATTAATTATCTAGATTGGAAATCAGGCAACACTATTTTTAAACACACTTCCTGTCTGGATGAATTTGCTCTCCCCTCACTTCTAATTTTTTTCTTTCTCTGTTTGATGTTCCAATGCTATAATTGTTTTTCAGTCTAGTGCCACTATAGCACTTATGGAATGTGGTCACTAAAAAATATAGTAGAAGAATAATTGTTTCAAAGTCTTGCTGTAAATATCAAGATGCAGTATTTGCTAACATGGAGATATTGCAGGAGCTGAAACATGGAGAAAATGGGACAAAAGAGAGTCTGAATTAGAAATATATTACCTTGGTAGAAAAAAATAGGAAGAAGGAAGTTCTATTCTACTAAATTTTCTGACTGCATAAAAACTACAGGGTATTCTTCAACAGCCAGTCCTCTTTCTTTCTCACTTTGTGAGAGAGAAAATTCTTATTGGAAGGAAAGAATAAATCAAGGTAAGAGAAGGTGAATATTGAGCAAGAGAAGGATAAGATAAGTTCATCTAGTCTTTTTCATAACCTAGACTAGTCAGTTTCCCAATCAGTTAGGGAACTTGTTGATTTGAGTTTCCTTAGTTATTGGTTGGCAGTGAAGTTTGGACAATATTGCAATAGTCATTGGGAGTTGGGCGGTGTATAAATTGTGTTAATAAATAAATAATCCTACTTATTTTGAAGTTTAGCTGACTTCAAAAAAGGGTTGGACCAATTCATGGAAGTCATGCAGATCAATGACTATTAGTCTTGAAGGCAGTCTGCTGGTATCTGAAGGTTATTTGTTGGGACCCTAGTGGGTTTCCTTGTGCAGTTGGTTGCCAACTATGAGAACAGACTACTAGGCTAGGTGGGGAAGGAGCCTGATCCAGCAAGGCCAAGCTCACATTCTTGTGTTAGTTTTCCCTCAATATTGTAATTGAATGATAGAATACAATGCTTTCCAGAGGTTGAACCTCTATTATTCCATTACAATACTGTACCTACCATGGGAGCAAGTGATGTGAAATACTCTGGCCTGAGATTCTGGAGACCCAAACATAAGCAGATGGATAACTAGTCTATATAATTCTCTATATTCTTCTCACTTAGTTCATTTTGGCAAGTGGTAGGAGTGGTCTCAGCCAGAATGAGCAGCTGAGAAGAATGGACTTTCCATGTGAATTTTAAAAGTGTATCATACAGACATATATTTAAAAATGCATATGTAAGTACTGTACACCTACACCAGCAGACACCTGCAGAGGATGTCAACCTTTGCTGATTAAGAGTTTATCCATCACAGGGCCCTCTGGCATAGGAAGCTTCTTAGCACAGGAAATCTTTAACTGGAAGCTATTTGACATCTGTTTCTGCACCTGGATTATTGCTCTGCAATTCCCTTAGTTATTTAGAGCTTTGTCTAGGCAGCATCAACCTCTCCCAACCTTGCAACTTCAATCAAGATATTCTTGGCAAATGCTGTTACACTGTCGTGCTCTTCTTTCTTCCAGTATTAGGCAGCCGTTGCAGACCAGGATATTTTGGAACACATTGTCAGCGTAAGTTTTGCTATTCTTCTGGGAAATGCCAAAGTTAACTCCAGGGCAATATCAGTAGGAGACTTTTTTTCACTCCTGTTGTGCTTGAAATCCGGGGCTATTGTTAACATTTTTAATTCATTTCTTTTAAATATAGCCTGTCAATGTTATGGCTCAGGGATGTTCAATAATGATATTTGTGATCGCAGTACAGATTCATTGTCAATGCCAGACTGGATTTCAGGGTATTCTCTGTGACAGATGTGTGATTGGGTATTTCCATTACTCTTTCTGTCAAAGTAGGTCATGATTTTAAGCATTTATAAATGGCGTTCATCAGGTGAAAAGGCAGGTTATAAAGTTTAAAAATGAATGCAAGTTAAACAGTCACTGAGGTGTCATAATAATATATTGAGAACTGAATTTTGTTCTAATCCAGAGTTCTCAACTTTCTAAAAATTAAAAGATTGTTTTTTAAAATTAAAACTGGGGCACATTTATTTATATACACAGAAATATTTGTGCTTTAAAAAAGGCTTTTAGATCAAAAGGTAAGATAATTACATTTTACCTACAGACAGAATCAACTATCCACTAAATCAAAACTCGGAGATGATAGAATTGCTATGCTGATGTTATCAGTTGTCTGTGCTGCATATTAGATGTCTCCCTCATGGAGGGCAGTGTCTCTAAATTAACATACACCAGAGAAAAAGATATAGGAATGTTTCAGGAGGTCTCCCAGTTTCCAGTTAGTTAAAAAATACCCTGCATGTATTAATATACTGGAACCTGGGGGGAGGAAAAGGCATAAGAAACTTTTTGTGTAGTATATTGGTACCTATTTCATTGGCTCAAATGACAGAGATAGATAAGAATGGTTTTTTTAAAAAAATATAAACATTAATACAAGGAAAAAAATATTACTCCTTTTTTAAATTCAGCATATATTTTCAGGGGAGGAAACAATCCCCTCACCCACAGAAATTAGGTTTCATTGATTTCTTTGAAATTTGCTGTCATGGTTCCGATAGATGAAACCAGTAAAAGAACTTCAAGGCAAGAATTCTTCCTTAAAGAACATTTTATTAGGAAACAAAGTATTGGCACTTACATAGTTGAACTCAAAACTGAGACTCCCTCCCCCCAGATACAAAGTAACAAGTTGCAATTCCCATCCCACAAACGCTGTCATAAATCACATTCCCCAATTAAAGCAAGACACTGGCTTTTCTTACTGGCTCCTCAACCTGCCAAAACCTTATCAGACCATGTCTTTGAGTTCCCACACTTCTACATTGTTATGGCTAGCTAAACCCTCAAGTATTTACCCCATCCCCCCTTCTACACCTGAACTCTAAAAGACTAGGAAAGGCATGCTAGAAGCAAAACTAAAAATGACTGCTGATTCTCAGTTGTCAGAGCGACGACATCCATTGTCACAGCGATGACATCTGCTTTGGAGAGACAAAAGGAAATTAAAGATTTAAACAGAATACCATGGTAAATTAATTTCTTATTTTTCTCATCTAGAATGCAACTATGCTGTAGTTGGATTTATGGACAACACATATGGCCTTTAGGGCAATTGTCTTTGCCATCCAAATTATGCTGGGTCCAAATACAGCCAGTTATTCATGGTTATTAAGATCCCCCAGGTGCTGAGTAAACAATCAGCTTTATTTTTCTGCCTTTTCACTCAGACACTTCAATTTACAAGTCAATTTTAGCTGAGTTACCGGTTTTTGGAAAATTTTTGTTTTTCCTAATAGGTATTGTTAGTTTTCCGAGTTTAAAGTCTAATTTAGCTTCCTCAATACTTGAGATAAATTTAGTCTCATTCAAAAATGGCTACCCTGTAGGAAGAAGCACTGTAGTTATAGATTTAAACTTTTCTGAGATCCCTGGAGTCCTCTCTGGTTCAATTGCTTTGCTGAGCTCTGTTTGAATGATTATTGAAAAGTGGTTGATAATTTCCTGCCATTTTGCATAGAAGGCATACTTAAATTGTAGTACAATCTTAAAATAAGCTTAGTATAATGTTATTACAAACAAATAGGATAAAAGGAGAACCTTAGTTGGTCCTGCTCACTTTCCATCATCATTCTGTCTGACTCTTGTCTGCCTCCACATATGATTTTTTTTATGTCTAGAACATGAATCTTTTTAGCTATTAAATATTCCTTTGTCATTCTTTGCAGATGTAGTTTCTTTTTATGGCTCTTCATTGTTGAACTGTCTCATTTCTCATCTGGGATAAATGAGAAGTTCAGAGCCCTGCAAAGCAGCTTAGTATTGATCACATTTGCATGATTTTCTTCCTTTTCAACTCAACCCCAGCATTTCAATGGTGACATTAATATGATAGGAACAGAGCTTTTCTTTCTTTCAAGAGCTTACTTGTGTAGGTAGGGATTACAATAAATAAACTTACCAAGTTACACACCTGTGTCCAAAAGAGAAATGTGGAATGCATTATTCCACAAAGAAGAAGTCACAGCTTGCTTGAGCAGTTGTAAAGCATGTATAAAATCATGCTGGAAAAAGGTTTCATGCAATGATTTCCAAATTCTGACCTTTAGGTGATGGGAGATTAGAATTATGTAATCTTTAGACAGAGATGCCAACAACTGGGAAAGATGGGATTTGTAAACCAAAAGATGAGGACTCAGAATTGGGAGACAGCATATCAACCATCACATGGCTCCTTCATTCTTTCTAAGATTCATATCTTTTTGCAGCTTGTCAGTGTTCACGGTATGGCTCCTACCAAGACACATGCGATCCAACCACAGGCCAATGTGATTGTCGACCTGGTTTCATAGGCCAGCAATGTGACAGATGTATCTCAACAAGTAGAACATTTCCTCATTGCCAAGGTAAGAATTACAAGGAGTTTTATTCATAGAAACAATGTACAATCAGCAGCTGGTATGGATTTGTCTGAGATCAGGAGATTTTGATCAGCTCAGCTCCCAACATACCTTGCAAAGAAATTGATTGCTTTTGATAAAATGCTTGGCATCTTGAATTGAGTGGGCTTTTTGGGCAGCCCTGACTCAGCACAGAGAAATGCTTTTTTGATTATAAATGATTATTCATATTCTGAAGGAAATCTGCTGTGGAGATAAACCGTGAGTCACTGTTGAGCAAGGTCAAATTCTTTGAACTTAAACTTCCTGTATAAATTGATAAAAGTAAAGTTTTGAGAATAATACTACCTTTTTTTTAAATTGTTAAAAAGGGGTCATCAATGAATGTGATCCTGCTGGAACCAGAGATTCTTTTTCTGTAAGTATTATATTGTATAATTAGCAGAGTATTATATAAGTGGCATGAAGTGATAGCAGTTAAAAAAAACCTGATCAAAGTAGTGCTGAATATACAGTATAGACAAAGAAGTCAGATATGTCAGAAAAGTGGGGAAGTTTAATCTGTGAGAGAGAATATAATTCATTTACAGGTGTCTAGATCACCCACAAGGAGCTAATTAGTAGATCCAGTGGAAGGAAATAGTAAGGAAGTTTATTTCATTTCAACATTAGGAAAAAAAAGTTGTTACAGGTAAGTCCTTAGTCTATGATCACAATTGGGGCTAGAATTTTCATTTCTAAGAAGCGGTTGTTAAGTGAGTTGTGCCCAAGTTTACCACTTTTTTTTGCCATGGTTTGTTAAGTGAATTGCTGCAGTTGTTAAAGGAATCATGGTTTTAAGCAAATCTGGCTCGCACATTGACTTTGCTTGTTGGAAGCTGGTGGAAAAGGTCACAAATGGCAATCACATAATCCAGGGATGCTGCAACCATCATAAATACATATTGGTTGTCAAGCACCTCAATTTTGAGCATGTGATCATGGGGATGCTGCAACATTTGTAAGTGTGAAGACCAATTATTGGGCACTTTTTTCAGTGCCTTTGTAACTTTGGTCGTTGTAAGTCAAGGTCTACCTATACCATAATAAGAGCTGCTTGATTGTGGGAAGTGAAATATTCTGTTGCAATAATAGGAAGTTTTTTCATCAGAAGTATTTAAACAGAGGTTAAACATTCAGAAATGTCTAGGAATCTCAATTTTGTTGAGCTAGTAATCACATATGAAAGGTCAAAAAAATGTTATGGATTCTTTGGCAAAATGGCTGTGTGGGATATTTGCCCATTCCCAGAATGGCTGCCTTGGGAGACATAAAACAGTTTTATCAGCCTTGGGTGCTTCTTTTTACCCTACTTGCTTTTCTCCAGACAAAAAAATGAGCTGCTCTTGCAATCTTGTTTATTTTCTATATAAAACATGAAAAGATGAAGAGGACAAGACCTGTGTGACACTCTGTGGCACACACTAGTGTTTTTGGTGCCATGTGGAAAACTTTTGTCCTTGTTGGAAGAGTTCTATATTAAGTAAGGTATTTTTAAAAAATAATTTCTAAGATTCCCTCTGCTGTAAGATTTTCCATTTTTTGATATAAAGTCCTCAGCTCTCCTTTCAACTCCTGCAAATATTACAGTCAGTGTAGCCTAATAGTTATGAACTAAGGCTCACTTGTGGATATACCATATTTTTCCGTGTGTAAGACGCTATTTTTCCCTGCAAACACCCTGTTCAAAAATCAGGTGCGTCTTATACAAGTGCAGCGTCTTATACACGGACAAATAATGATAACCTCCGCAGCCCAGGGCATGCCTGTGTGGGTTGCCATGCCGCCTGATGCAGGTGTCAAGCCCCTGTAGGCTTGCCACTAACGGGAGGGGGGAGGGGGCAAGATCGTCGGCCGGCTGAACTTCCGGATTTGCCGGCTCAGCTATTCGGCGCTCTGCCGAACAGCTGATCGGTGCGGAGAAACTCGCATGCCAGAGCGTCTTATACAAGGGTGCGTCTTATAGACGGAAAAATACGGTAATTGACAGCTTGTTTGTTAAATCAGTTCTACACCTGTCAAATTGTTCCCTATCTCAGTTTTCTATATTGATCTGCATCATTAGCCTGAATGATGCTTACTTTTTTTTAATAACAAATTTCTTTTCCTCTTCATTGTTAGGGCTATTGCCAGTGCCTACAAAATGTAGAAGGTCCAACCTGTAGCATCTGTAAGCCACTTTATTGGAATCTGGCTAGTGCTAATCCTTATGGATGTATAGGTAACTGTTCATATAATGAAAATCAAGTGTATTTTCCTCCTATTATTTTCAGACCATTCCAGTTTTTCCAAAATTATTTTGTGTTCATCATCCTTGAAAGGAATAGAGTTGTGGTTCCATGCTACTGAAAGACAGGAGTGTTTGTGAGGCCTTTCAATGTGTAACATGGAATTTTTGCTTTTTTGTTTATGAGGCAAAACGCTTTCTAATGTATTTTGCAAAATGCATACTTTGCATTATATACAATATGCTGCAAATTGATGTGTACTGTATTTCTTCTCCCACAAATAATTACATCATCTATACAGTAATGTGCTTGCATCAATCAAAATAGAAATTAGTACTGAACTGACATTATTAATTAATGTGATGATCAATGCTGGACAAAGGAGTTTGATTAGGAAAAAGAAAACCAATGTTTGCAGCAGACTCATTAGAGAAAAGAGTTGATATTTAGCATGACCAAGAACAAATAAGAGAGAGAGATTATGGTTCAATTTATCGCATCTCTCAGAATCCCATAAATATGGAAATTGCAGGGCAGATCTCAGGTTTATTTTTTTGTACTTCTCCACTGCCACCATCTTGAAGTTAATTGTTGAAAGAGTAAATGCTATTTTAATTTAATATTTTTATTCAAATATTTTTATTCTGTTCTAATCTTTTGAGATCCTTGCTTCCTTATCTCCATGATTTTTAACATTGTGCTTGAAAGTGGGGTTTGGAGAACCGGAAAACTAGTATGCTCTGTACTGGTGCATCATTGCTGATATATATATATATGTAGTATTATGTAAAGAAACTCAAGTCTGTCTATCAGTTGTACAAGACCACCAGAACCAAAATGTCTAGGATTTGTCATTTGATTAGTGAACTACAGTATTATAATCAATTTCTCATTAGCTGGGATTCAGATAGCTTTGTTTCCTTTTGCAGACTGCCAATGTGATATAGCTGGAGTACTAAGTGGAATTAGAGAATGTCAGCAGGTAAAAGCATTTTATTTACTAACAGTTTATTTACATTCTGTTTACATTAAAAAATTACAGAAGTCTTTTTATGAAATTAAAAAAAATACAAATTTATTTTATATATATTTTTATTAATGATTAAAATTACAACAGTGAAAATGAATACGAATTTTAAAAAAAATAGAAATTCCAAAAAAAGAAAGAAAAAAAGATTATAGTGAAGAAAAAATGGAAATATATAAATAAATGACTTCCCCCTTCATCAGAACAAGTATAAACAATTTTAATGACTTATTACTTTCTCTTATAATACAACAAAGCTTCTTCCCATATCCTATCCGTTATCCAGAAACAAATCCTTAAAGTCTTGTTGTTCAATCATGATCAGCAAAAGTCATTAAGGTTACCAGATATAACAACATATTCATTTTAACCTTGATAAAATAAACCAATGTCATATTCCTTCCTTTTATTTTTTACAACTTTGATCTTTACTTCCTTCAATTTGTGTACTAGAATTATGTTTCTTTTCATCTCTTCTTTGTCCCTTCTCACAAAATTCTTCAAAACTTTAAGAAGCCTCTTTTGTAAACCCAAGTTATGAAAATTATCCAGGTTATAGTCTTGATTTCTTATTTGTATATCCTTTTTTAATTATTAAGACATTAGCAGGGTTTTTTTTGCATGTTCAGTATAATATTATATCTAATGTCATTCTTTTAGCCTGTCATTTGCAAATCAATTTCCAACTCAGTTTCAATCTTGTCAGTTAGTGCATGTTGATCTTCTGTAACATCTTTTAAACAGTCTGTCCATAGACAGACACTCTTAAAATTCGTGATACAGTTTAATGTTTTGCTTAACTTTATTTTTGCCTCTGCTTTTTAATTTCTTTATCATACAGTAAGTGTTCTGGAGAACACTAAAAACAACCTCCTGTGTTAAAAATAATGTAAGTTACTACATTTCAAGTTGTAGATGATTTGTCAAGTTCAGTACTCCATAAATAGTTTCTCACTCTTATCAATAATGAAAAAAATCTTCCTCCATAATTCATTAGGAAGGATCACTAGTGGAAGACTCTCAGATTGTAACTCCTGAAATTTGTGAAGAATGAGCTTAATAGAAATGTGAGCATATGTTCTGATGTTCTCAGGACAATTTCTGATATATTTCACCTTATAAGAGTGTCTGCAGTTAAAAGTTAGTTGAAATATGACAGATCACAAGATAATGTTTTCAGTCTGTTCTACTACCTGGAACCTGTTTTTTAAATTGTAGGAAGACTTAAAACTTGTGCATTTCTAAGGAAGCAATCCAATCAAATATGCTGTTTGTGACTGTATGCCCATTTGCCACATAATGTCCAAAGTTTTCCTCTGTGCTACTGTTGATATCAATGGAAAGGTTGAAATTGTCTTTGTTTTTTCCTTCCAACTCTCCTTTTATAGTTGGGTGGTGAATGTTACTGCAAACCTAATGTTTGTGGAGGCCCTTGTGATACTTGTGAAGCTGGTTATTATGGCCTGGAAACCAAGAATTATTTTGGATGTCAAGGTACAGTATGGCTTTTTAAGAGCAAAATTTGATATAGGATAATAAATTTCTGAAAAGATTGTTTTTGTATATTATTGCTATATAACAGCTTTGTCGACGAACATTTTGGAATGCTTCTTATGCAATTTTGAGCCTTCTATGTAAAACTTAGGAGGTTACATCTGCCTTAATAAACTTCAGTTATGATAGTGAATAGATATTTCAAGAGAGGCAAGGGCAAGATAGAACAAGCAGTAAACACAACTACCATTCATAGATTGGTTACAGTATAATACAATCAAACTCATTTATAATTGTAGCCTTTGATAAATATTTTGCTTAAATAAGACATATTTTAAAATAGATGGCCAATATAATAAATATTCAATGTTTTGCAAAATATTTTAGGCTTTAGTATGAGAACCAGTTAAAAGATAATGGTATCTTCTTCGGTCATGGCCCTCACGAAAAGATGGACAAACCGCTATTGGAAGTGCTGTATGATCCAGACTCCTTGTAAATGAGATGGTCTTCAACGTTCCTTCTCATTCTGTGATTGGAAAACATTTTGCTCATCTTTCTTCCCATAGAGGCCTACAGTACTTCTAGTAGGGTGTTGTATTTGTTCTCTGACCAAAAGTTGATTTGATTCTATTTTTCATTTGCAGGATGCAAATGTGATGTGGGAGGGTCTGTAAGTCATGTCTGCAATGACCTGTCAGGTGACTGCCAATGCAGAAGGCACATAATTGGAAAAACTTGTACGGAGTAAGTAAAATGGGAAGACTTGTTTTGTGACATCCCTCCTCAGTTATGCAAAGCAGGAAAATCACTATGTTTTCCCTCATGCTGCAACAAACCCACAAGGTTTAAGGAAAGAAAAACAGAATAACTACAAAGTGTCTTTTGTTAGGCATTATTAGGCATTTTATATCTAGAAGCAATCTTCATGATTGATAATTTAATATGAAATAAGTTGTGGTTACATACAAAATTACAATATTTAAGTAGCCTGTACTACATTCCTAGATGGGTTTCATGGAGCTGCACTCCAGTTGTGCATCTTACCCAACAAGTTACCCATTTGCTCCTTTCTTTTTAGTTTTACCTTTGGTGAAGGCAGTTCTGTTTAAGTCTGGGATTAATGCTAATTCTGATAGTTTGCTTATTAGGACTGTGCTATTTCTCTTTGCTATTTTTATATTAACCTACAATGTACTTAAAATATCCATGTTACAGCATGATTTGAATTTTGGATCTGAAGTTATTTTTAGAGGCAAAGCAGGAAAAATGGTACTTGAATAAATGATAAAATATATTGTTGATGTTAAGTAAATTAAAGCTTGATGCAAAGGGACAGTGTACTTTGCTAGGGATCCTGTGAGCTGAGGGAAAGTTATTATATTAAATGCAATAATGTGAAAAACTGTATGCTAAACAAATATTTGATCCAGTAGAGTTTTATGTTAATATAAAGCACATTAATGTTCAAAAAGAAAGCAAGACATTGTTATTATCTCATTTATGAAAGGCCTGAAAAGAATTATTACTTACCTGATTTACATCACATGAAGTTTGAAATTGAGGATGGTATATCTCCTAATGGAAGAGGAGTCCGGTTTGGTTATAATCCTCAAGAATTTCCTGGCTTTAGTTGGAGAGGTTATGTACAGATGTCTTCAATACAGGCATGTACTTTACTTTGGTCCAGATATGTTGTGTGAATTAATCTTGGTCTGACAGCACCATCTCTTTAATCCTGCTGCAATTGTTTTCACAGATTTAAATCCCTTTCCTTTAGATCTGCCTACTCCCTGTCTAGATTTGTTGGCTCACGTCACCTTTCATTCTAAAGACAGGAAAGATGATAGTTGTAATCTAACACATTTGAAGTGAACAGAGTTAGGAAAAACTGTTTTAGGTGGTGAAAGAGGAGATGGAAAACACAGCATCCTTCAATAAACTTGGGTCTCTTTATTACACAGTCTGCAGAAAGACCTAAGTGATGATTCCATCTCATTTTCTCAGCAGTAACTAAGATAACCTGGAACAGCATATATACCTATAACATTTTCATAACAATTATGTGCTTACGGTTTATATAAACCTTTACATCCCATGGTTCTTCTATAGCCATATAGAAACATTTGACATCCCTCTTTTTGAACAACAGTGTTGGGAATTAACAGAATTCAACCCATTAAGAGTGGTTGTGTGTTACAAAACCTGAATTTTTCTATGAAAAAAAAAAGATACAGCTTAATTACCAAAAAGGAGAAATGTATTCAGATATTAAATTAATTAGGTTTTGATTAATTAATCAAATTCCTTTTAGGATGTTTGTTTATTTAGCATTGAGATTGGTTAGAAATCCATGTCTCCCAAACACCAATTAAAATGTAATTTATATGTATAGTTAAACTGAAGGCAGCTTGTTGACAACCCTGGAAATTATTCGTGGCTATTTTCTGTGACATTGATTTATGAGACATGAGATTATAGCCCATCTGCTTCCACTGAACTGGTCAACATCATATTTGAAAATAAGAACAGTGAGAGTAGTACTAACTTTTTTGTAGACTTCTGAGAGAAAAATGGAAGTAATATACCTCAAATCAAATTGTTGCATTTCTATGAACATAATAAAAAGGATGATTTTGAAGAAAATCATTGTCTTCAAACAATTATAAGAGGAGTAATGTATGGAACTCTTCCCAACTGTATCCTTTGCATTGTTAACATTAAATTGGATTCTCTTTGATAGTGAGCTATAACAAAATATTAACATATTAAAAGGAGAAACACCATACTTTTCAAATATCTAATATAAAACTGGTCAAAGAATGGCCATAACACAAAGTATATAATATTTGATTGTTGGATGCAACATTTCACCGAATTAATATCAAAGTTAATTGGATAACAGTGCATGATACTACAGTCCCTCACTGATTCACTTGGCAATCATACCTGAAATGAAGACCCTGAATTCAGTGGGGCTTACGCTCAGATAGATGAATATAAGAAAGTAGATAAGCCTTGGAGATGAGTCTCAGACTATTGACAAATAAGGCATTATTCTAAATATATCAGTTTATATACTTGATTGGATTTCATTGTGAAATGTCTTATTCTTTTTGGACTTACAGTAAAGTTTACCCATAGTGTTCGCATTTTCTAATGTTTCTAGATGTTTCCTGTCTTTCGGTGGTAGTATTAAGTAATTTGCTTCCCTGTCCTCTTCTTTGCTTCTTATTTTCCCAGCCAGAGGTGGTAGTTCCTGTCACTGTGGCTTCTCCTAAGCTCTTCCATCTAGTACTGCACTATGTCAGCTTGGTTTCAAAACACTCTAAAGGGAAGATCTCAATTGCTGAGGGAAAGCATTTTGACCCTAATAACACTTGTAAGTGAATTACATTTCTTGCTAGGTTTGCCCATCTTCTCTCTTCCTTACTTCAGGAAAGGCTTCTTTCTCTATGTATTCAGCTGCATGTCTGTATCTATTTATAGAGAGAGAGAAAGGAGAGGGTTGTTTTCCCCCCTGATAGACATTGAATATTTTGCTTGCACGGCTTACCCTTTCGGCACTTTATGGCTGTATCTTTTTCTTGTTTTATTAACTTCCATTTTACAGAATGAAGTCAGGATAACTCTGAGTGTGAAGAAACCAAAACCCTATTTATTTCATGTTATCTTGAGATATATAAATCCTGGAACTGCAATAGTATCTGGCCACATAACAGCTTATCAATCCCGGACCCTAAAAGGTAGGTAAGCAGGACGGATACAGAATTCAGTGAATGATGTGCAGTGACGTTCAGTGCAATTCAGGGTGTATTTAATAAGGCTTGTTTACATAATCCAGTGAGTTTTGTGCATTTTGTAGTCTCTTACTTGGTGCTTGATTTTGCCAACTTTCATTTTGGGCAGGCCTCTGATAGGTCTTGTATCAGCCATGCATTTTTTTCCCTGCATGCACACTGTAGGTATTTTTTTCTCACATGTAGGCTGTGCTTGTTCAACATGCTTAATCGGTTTTCTTAAAAACCATGAGTTGCTTGTTTTTGTGTAACATTGTATGCTTCGTTAGTGGTAATTGTCCTTTTGTAAGTATGTCTGTGTGCATTTGACTTAGTACACTATTCCAGCCTATTTATGTAGTTCAACATAGTAAGTAATCACAGAAAATAGGATAATTCTGTTATTAGTTAAGTGTTTTCTGTGATCATAGATGTGGGTGTTCTGAGTGATTTAAATCATAGGTTCCTTTGACTGAAGATATTTGAAAGCTCACATAACCAAATTCAAACAAAATTTCAGGCAAATATATTGAACTGGCATCCTGACTCAGTTCACGATAGATTCTGTGCATCTTCACTAGGCTATGGGTGATCTGTCTGCCCTTATTTATGGCTGCAAATGTGACATATAAATACATAGTGTCAGAAATGTCCTGTCTGGTCATAAATCCAGAATAAATTGTTTTAATCACTCTGGAAATAAACAGGGTCAAGCTAAAGAAAAGTATAAAGCCCCCCAGCTACTCAGGTGTCGTGCTCTTCCTTGAAAAAAAACTTTGCTTATATTTGAACAAGTGATTATGAAAACAAGCCCTATAACCCAGCAAATTAAACAATTTTCAGTTGCTGTACCTTTCTAGTATCACAAAAGATGCCGACATGTGCCTGTCATGCTAACGATCTTCATAATTAATCCATATTTCTCTGTGCTTGCCATTACTAGATTTGTAGTGCTGACAGATGTTTCTTAAGGTGCTTTTAGGAAAAGTGATTTTGGCAGACTTGCTTTTGGCTTTAATTATGTGCCTTTAAAAGCTACCATTTCCAGCCTCTACGTAGCCAGCTATGTTATTTGACAGAGGGATTAGAACTTGAAATATGGGTGCTTTGTCTGAGAGGTTAATACAATGTGAATGGTACCTGTACTGAGATTTGGTTAGATGAATGTTTCTCAACTTTAAGATGTGTGGATTTCAACTGCCAGAATTCCCTAGCCAGCTTGTTTGTGAAACATTAGACTAGATGAATTATATATCTTTAAAGCTGTGGGTTGTGAGTGTTATTAGGAGACAACTATAGTTGATGAACATCTTGTACTGCTGATAACTTTTTTGAGCATTCATTCACTAGAAAATTTAGGTTGGTTGTGCCATAAAGTAGATAAAGTTTGCTTTTGATGAGCTTCAGGACTAAATTTAGGGTTCTTTTTGTTTGAATGAAGGTACCATAAGCAGCAGATATATTTGAATTTATTTACCTGAGAATAGTCTCCATGTTCTTGCCTAAATTGGTTTCCTCATTTTATGTGTCCAACTCTGGTACTTGTATCCCAATAGCCAACTTACTTCACACAACATTCATATGGAAACTATATTTTAATCTTTGCTTACAAACCAAGATTTCATGTGTAAGCAGAGATTAACTAAAGGTGCTCAGTTCAGATATCACAGCAAACTCCAGCTTTAATAAGGCAAAATGTGAGCTTCAAAGCTGGATACAGGAGGAAATATGGACACATGGTTTGTTCTGTTCTTCTAAATCACACTTTATTTATATAAGCTCATTGCATTAGAATCAGGCTGCAGAGTCTCCAGGGAATGGTGTCCATGCTGGCAGATCATATATGGAAATGTACTCTTCACTGGTTGACTGTCTAATTTGAATTAAGTAATGTTATTGTTGGGTGAATAATGTTCAATAAATTATTAATTTGATTTGTTTTCCATCAGGGACTGATCAGAGTAAAGACATCTTCTTCCCACTCAGTAGAGAGCCAGCTTTTGTAACTGTTCCAGGAAAAAGTTTTGCAGATTCATTTTTATTGGGACCTGGAACTTGGATGTTTAAAATCATGGTAGAGGGTGTCCTTCTGGTAAGAAGAAGATCTATCACAATAATATTTATATTTTGGGAAACTAATTCTTTTCTAGAGTACAAATAAAAGGGAAATGTCTGTTCAGGAAATCAGATCTCATACTGGTGTATAGAATGAGTCAGTCACACTCTTCAAGTGCTGTTACTAGAATTTGACTTATACTTGAGATTCATCTCTGTAAAAGCAGTAGGAATCTGATGGATATGGTGAACACAGACCTGTGCTTTTGAACCACAATTGCAAAATAATAGGAATGTGTTTCAATATGAGTAGATTACATATAGATTGATATCTGTTATGTGATATGTGAACTGTATTGTTAATCCTGAATGGACTCTAGCCTGAACCTTGTTTGCAAATGTATATTATAGCCTTCTCTAAATTGAGTATTCTCAGATGTGTGGACTTTTACTCCCAGTTCCCCAGCCAACATTTCTGTTGTTGAGAATTCTGGAAATTGAAGTTCACATCTCTGGAGAATACAGAGGCTGGAGAAAGCTGGTTTATTAGGTAATTTTATTGAAACTTTCATATAATACATTATTGGCTATTAATATGCTTATGCTAGTATTGTTTTGTCACTTCAGGATTACCTAGTCCTCTTACCGAGTGACTACTATGAAGCATCCATCTTGCAATTTCCAGTCTTACAGCCTTGCACATATTCAGGATATATCCCAACAGATAAGTTAGTATCTCAGGAACATTAATGGATCTTCTATTATGGTTATCTAAAATTTATGTTGATGATCCAGTTAAACACTTTCCTTTTTTTATTTTCAAGTTGTTTGCAGTATGAATACTTGCCAGTAGATAAATATCGCTGTGTTTTTGGTACAGAAGTAACATTTTTCTTGCATGGGGGAGAATACCGAAAAACAACTTTCCAACAGCCAACAGTCAAACATCCAGTGATGTCTCATATTAGTGGTCAGGAGGTAAGATATCCTTATAGGACAAAATTGGTTACATAGTACCTACAGTATCTCTTGACAGTCTGTGTAATGGAAAACACCACACAGGATATATATTGTGTAAAAATACTGTAAAGACAGTTCTTGCTTCTTCCACGGTGTATGTGTGTATGTGGTTAGAATGCAGTATTGTAGGCTAACTCTGCTCACTGTCAGGAGTTCAATTCTGACTGGCTCAAAGTTGACTCAGCCTTCCATCCTTCCGAGGTCGGTAAAATGAGGACCCAGATTGTTGGGGGCAATATGTTGACTCTGTAAACTGCTTAGAGAGGGCTGTAAAGCACTGTGAAGCGGTATATAAGTCAAAGTGCTATTGCTATTGCTATATAACCATCCCCCTCCAAATGGGGCATGACAAAATGTAGCATCTCTTATCTTTCTCCTCTGAATGCTTAAGGGAAGGTGAGCTATTGTTACCCCTCTGAGGTAAATCAGCCAGGGAAAACAATGATGCGAACTAATTCTACTTTATTGTAAGGCTACATCAACAGAATCATGCAAGTCTAAAAGTATAAACTTCCTACCACCACTTATAACTGCTTGATCAATTAGAGTGGGTCTTTCCTATGTTTCTTTTCTTGACTGTTAAGCCACTGGGGGCTCTTGTTTCTCTTGTCTGATTGTTTCCTAGGCAACCTCTCTTCCCCTCATTTCCCAAGATAATCCACACATTTCATTACAATTGTATATACAATTCTGATAGCTTCCTTGTTAGCCTGTAGATTTGTCACAGCATGTGCCAGATTGATACATTTTAGTTTTATGCATATTCTTTCTGGATTCACGTGCACATTGTAAATTTTGAGGGCATATTGTGGGGGCTCTCACAAAGCTATGGCCAACAAGGAGCTTATTTTATGACTGCCATTGTAGATGTGAATAATTATGAAATACTTTTTATTAGACGACAGACTGATGTGGTTGCTCTACCTCTATTTATTTATGCTTCAGGATATCTCATCCACTGTGCTTCTCTTTTTCTGGGCAGGTTGGTGAATCAGTGGATGCAGCCATCCACCATCTTTGTTTTTATGACTCATGTAAGCCCTAGAGGCCTTCTGAAATACTGCATAAAGATGGCACTGGATGCTAGAATTTTGTTTTACAGCACAGTACTAAAAATCTTATTAAAATAAAACAGGTAGGGTAGAGATATCTGCAAGGACATGGACACCATGTTGGAAGCTAAATATATAGGGAAAGTATTATCCCTGGAGAAAGCAGAAGAAAATAATTATCATTTTCCTTGCAAAAAAGCATTGACAGATTTACTTCCCTATTAGCTGAGGTTTAATCTGAGGGTTCAGGTAGTATTTGCTAAATTTAAAAAGTGTGAGAAAATACCTGGAACTGCCTGGAAACCCATCTGTTTGACCTGATATTGCTCTCCTTTGTTTTAAAAACCTAGGTTGTTATTTAGTGTATGAAAGAAGAAGCCACCCCTCCATTACTCTGATAACATCCAAGCATGATTTGAATCTTCTTTAGGTGAATCTACAGATCAAACTGAAGGTTCCCCAAGTTGGCCGCTATGTAATCATCTTTGAGTATGCCACAGATCATGACCTAATGTATGTAGGTAATATAAAGACTGAGAGTCTTGGGCAAGTGATGGAGGCTAAAATTAATATATACAGCTGCAAATATAGGTGAGAAAAATGTAATAAGTTTATGTTTTGGGCTTTCATCATCTAAATATACCAGTCTTTTCTTCTTTCTTTCCTGGGATTCTTAGTTTCCAATGCATTCCTTTTCTTTATCTCCTTTATTTTTCCTGATAAAAATAGCACTCTTAATAACATGTATGTTTCTCAGGCTCAATTCTTTGCCTCTGCTTTCAAAAAAACAGCTGTAGTTTCTTTCTCGTGCAAATAGTTACATACCGTTAATTAAGGGTTTTTTTTTTCCTTGTATAATTGAAGTGTGGATGATATGTAAAAACTTAAGATTGTTCCTGTTACACTGAAAGGAATATAGGAATATTTTTAAAATATTAAGCTAAGAAAGGGCAGAAGACGTTTCAGATTCTTGATATTAATATTATTATATTTGCATCCTGCCTAAGGGGATGATTTCCAGAGGAATGAAAGGTATTTTGATTGCTGTTTCTATTGTTGAACTATAGCAATAACTTAAACATTTCTTTGTATGGTCAGTCACTCATGAAGACTGGGAAATGAAACCAGGAATGGAATTATGGGCAGTTGTATAAAAGCACAATTTGGGTTTTTTTAATCCTATATTCCTGGATTAAATACATAACTTCAACATATCTTTTTTATTAGGTTTTGAACGCACATCTGCAGCACTTTTGTATACCATGGATTTAATTACTAGAATCCTGTTGTATCCCACACAGTCCTAAAATCTGTCCACCCTGGTTGTGACTCTGTTCCAATCAATCTTGTATTAACATTTTTTTTTGGTCATGTTTTGTAAAGGCCTGTATTTGTAGAATGCCCTTAGATACCAGCTATTTCATAGGCATAGAAGAACAAACTGAATGGTGAACTGAAATCTGTAATACTGATGTATTGATTGAAAGCAGTATTTTTTTTTCAATTCACTCTGGGCTTCTTTGTTTAATTTAAACATGATATGCAATTCATGCATTTGGTGATAGCTTTATAGAGGAGAAGTTCAAGGCAGAAAAAAAGGCAAAAAACTTCTTTGGAATTAGAGAATATTAGGACTTAGTTACTAACTACTTTTAAAACCTATTCCAGCTTCCTTTGTCGCAGTGTTGTGATTGATGATATGGCTCGTATTGCAGTTTTTGACCTTTTGGCTGATACCACATTACATCTCAGATCATCAGCTATAGATTTTCTATTGGTAAGTTTATATATTTTCCTAAACAGAATATCAAGAAAATATGCCACTATTTTGCATAGGAAATATAGGATGCTATCTTATTCCAGTTCAACCAATTATCCTTTTGCTCTATATATCAGATTGAGCAGCTCCCTAGGGTCTCTGGCAAAATCCATTCTTATTGTTTGTTTAAGTGATATGCTCTGTCATTAAATTGTCATAATTAAGGTTGCTGTAAGATGCTAATGAATTCTTATCTATAAACCATCTAGATCACTTCAGAGTGTTTTGCATGCCCTATATTTTATCTTGTTATGCAGCCAAAATCATCTTGTATGGGAATCATCTTGTTGGGACATTTCACAAGGAATTTTTAGATTCTCCAAAGTGTTAAGAGTTATTCTCAGCAATGTGGCATTCATTTTTACCACTCAGGCTAGATTCCATATTTATCATTTGGGTCTGAAGCCCAAGACAATAAGATTTAAGGCAAAATCCTCTTCTAAAACCCTTTACCTGGATTAGGAAGCATTTGGCTGGCCTCTGTTGAATACAGAATACTGAATTAGATAGCCTCTTATCTAGCAGGACTCTCAAGGTTGTTATTTTTTAATTCATACATGGAAAAATCATGAAAGCTGCATGAAAGACCAAGTCACCTTCTATTTGTTTGCTCATTACACTTTATGCTGTTCTAATTTAAAACAACTGAATCTAAGCAGTTAACAAAGCAGTATACAATAAAGTATAAAGTACATATAATATTAATAAATCAAAATTGCAATAAAATCACAATAACAAGAATACAGCTTGTCCTCGACTTATTACCATAATTGAGCTCAAAATTTCCATTGCTAAGCGAGACATTTGTTAAGTGAGTTTTGCCCCATTTTATGACCTTTCTTGCCACAGTTGTTAAGTGAATCACTGCAGTTGACAAGTTAGTAACACAGTTTTTAAGTGAATCTGGCTTCCCCATTGATTTTGCTCGTCAGAAGGTCACAAAAGACGATCACATGACCCAGGGATACAGCAACTGTCAAATGTATGAACCAGCTGCCAAGTGTCTGAATTTTGATCACATGATCATGGCTACAAAGGTCATAAGTGTGAAAAACTATCATAAGTCACTTTTTTCAGTGCCGTTGTAATTTGAACGGTCAATAAATGAACTATTATAAGTTCGAGGACTACCTGTAAGTGCCTACATAGATCCTAGGTATATGAATCTTTCACATTTCAGCCCTCAAAGGCTGGCTTATATAATCACATTTTCACTGATTTCTAAATATTGGCAATGAGGTTACTGTTCTTATTTCTAGGAGGGTTCTATTTCCACAGGAGGGGAACTCCAATAGACAACATTTCTTTCTGAGTCCACTCTCTTAATACCTCTTAGGAAAGAGGACTCCTTGCAGTCTACTGGCATGCCTTAGGCAGGCAGATTCTAATTGGAATAAGTGGTTCTGTTAATATCCAGGCCACAAGTTATGTACAACTTTATAAGTTAATCCTTGGTACCTTGCTACCTTGAGTTCCTGTTGTTAGAACTACTGAATGTTAGTTAGAACTGTTGATTTCTGAGTTCTAACTACTGAGTTAGAACTACTAAGTCATTTTAAATGTCCATGTTCATCAATGTCTGTAGAAAACTACAGTCCCACTTATGAAGCAATTCTTTTGAGATTTGTGGAACGTGGAGGCACAATTGAAGAAGATGTCAGTTGTGATAAGTTCTCACCTCATATAATGCTCATCATCACAATCACTGAGCCACAATTTTGTAACTATGCGTGAATGGAGGAGGGAGAAAAAGGCAGTAGCTTTATCTCTGCCCACTATTGGCTTTGGACCTGTCCAACAGTAACAGGTACACATATTACTATCAGACTATCCTTCCTGGAGCTCTTGTAAGATACAAATGTTTCTGTGTTTCAAGCAGAAACTTTGGATACATCTGCATTTAGATTTCAAAAAGCTGCTGCAGGTTCTTTGTTTTAATTCTCTTGAGATGTATATGAAAAGGCAGGATAGCTAGACAGATAACTTCCCAAGCAAGTGATTAAATATAGAATTAACTTTTTCCAAGTTCAGTTTTTAGACTTTGAATACCTCATTTAGCCAGGAATCTAAGATGAGTTAAAATGTCTTGAACTGCTTTTTTTTTTTTAAAGAGGCTGCAGCAACCTCCAAGTATCCTCCCCACATCTCTCTACTCATAAAAGCTGTTTTCTCCATGTCTGCTTTGGTGTCTGTCTTATAGCAGTTGTCATGATTCTATCTAACTTTCCTCCTTTACTGCCTGCCCATCTCCTTTTATATCCTTCTGTCCATCAATGGTCCTGCTCCCAACCCCAAATCCAGCTTTTCTACACTTCCAGCCCAAGACTCTTCCGTTTTCCTTCCATCTTTCCTTCTTGTTAGCATTGCTACAGGGACTGAATTCAGAAGAAGTGTAATGAGAAATATAAATGTAAATGTATATGACTATGTGCGAATATTTTATCTGCCCAGGAGACAATATAGGTAGTTTTTGTTCAGCAACTAATTGCTTGGTGACTGAAGTTACAACAATACTGAATAAGGACTTACAATAAGGACTTGTCATTGCAGCTGTTGTATTGTCTCTGCAGTCACATGATTGTAATTCAGTTGCTTGGCAACTAGCTTACAATTATCCCATGGCAGTGTCTTACAGTCATGTGATTGACATTTGGACCCTTTACTGCCAATTTCCAACATGTCAATGGGGAAACTGGCAGGAGTCATAAATGATTATCACGTGATATCAAACCTAACAACCATGTGAGATTCACCTAACAATGGCAGATGGAACTGTTGGAATTGCCTTTGTAAGTCAATGTAGACACATAGAATAGCAAAGTTGGAAGGAACCTTGGATGTCTTCTAGTCCAACCCCCTGCTCATACAAGAGACAAGTTGTCATACTTTTCAACTGCATCACTTAGCAATGGGGTTGCTGGTCCTAGTCACCATCATTAACTGAGCACTTCCTGTATATAGGTATATGATTGGATATACTGAGCACTTCCTGTATATAGGTATATGATTGGATATACGTGTTTTAATGAATGCAGAAGACAACTCAAAGGAATTAGTTTCAGAGCCTCACTTGACCATGTAATTTACTGAGTAGCTTTGGGCCAATTCTCTCTCTCAGCTTACCTAGAGGAAGCCCCCACATGAGCCACCTTGAGCACTCAGAAGAAAGTCAAGCTGTAAATGTATAAATAGTTTTTCTGGAACCATACAGTACACTAGATAAAACAATCACTTCTCTGGAGATTCCTCTCTTTGAAAGGTTCAAATATGGTAGTTTTATTCTAAGATCTTTACTGCCACCTTTGGATATATGAAGATTTAATCTTTCTGTGTCTTCCTTCTCTCCTTAACAAAAGCAAATGAGCTGTCTAAGACAATACTGTGAGTAAATGTTGGCCAAGTTAATCTCATGTAATGAGCTCCTCTCTACACACCATGCTGCACTCATAGTACACTCACACATGCTTCTACAAAAAAACTGTAGGCAAAGCTTTACACCAGGGGTCTTCAAACTTGGCCCTTTTATGACTTATGGACCAACTCCCAGAATTCCTCAGCCAGCGTGCCTGTGTTCACAAGTCTCAACAAACTGTGTTAGCTTTTAGCTAGAAAGCTTTCTTATCTTTACTTTTTCTAGAATAGAAGTTTAAATAATATTCAGCCCCATTTTACCATGCTGCTGTTAACCTGTTAATGGGGAAAATGTTAACAGGCACATTGTCTTTCTTTCCTAGCACAAAGTTTGCATTATTCCAACTGAGGATTTTTCTCTGGACTATGTGGAACCTCAAGTTTATTGCATTGCAACATATAACCATGGTTTAAGGTAAAATACTTCCTTCCCTTTTGCTTTCCTCAGAAGTGAACCTTAAGACTTAATAATGTTAATATTCTCAGTTTGCTCAGCAGTTTGCGACTATTTACAATGCCCATCGTGCAACACAGCTGTCATTCTATTACTCTTAACATAAGAAACATTGATTGAAGTAGTCAGACTTATTTAATCTTAAGACTTTCCAATGCTGCTGATACTTTTGTTTAATAGGTAAATTATGCCATTTTGTCTATCAAAGGATTCACATTCAAAGAATAATTTTGCTATTTAAGTCACCATATGGTAAAAACCTTTGGTTGTGTCCTAAATGCTGACTGTACAGCTGAACTTGAGTTAATCCAATTCTCCTAATTCACACAGCACACTGAACTTACAACTAACTATGTGGCAAGGATTAGCACAACATGCTAGGGTAAATGTTACGCTGGTTTGCAGTTTGATTGTTGTGGGAACAGAGTTATTGATCTCACAGTCTATATTTTGAGGCATATTTTATTCTGTTCAGTGAGCATTTTTAAAGCATGCCATATTTGACATTTATTTGGCATTTTTTTCTGTTTTTAAAGTGCCTCCTGTATACCATTGCAATATGAAAAGCCTCTTGAAGCTGTAGTTTTGGATGCTCGCAGGAACAGCGAAGTTGTAGAAGGGTCAAGACATGTGGTCTTCGGGGATTCATTGAGTTCTCCTTTATCCTCTTTTCACTCAGCTAATGGTGTGACTCTGTCTTCCTCACAGGTAATTTACCTTTTGCATTAAAGGTAGAAAAAAATCCAGTAGGGACTTTAAGCCTATTGGTTTGTAAATATTAATCTTACTTGCTATGAAATTGAAGGCCTATAGCTGAAGTTAAGGGTACTTCCCTTAACTGATTTGCAAGAAGCTGACATCTAGTAAAAAGTTCCTTCTTGATGTAGTAGCTCAGATGACCCTTGAAGCTCATATTCCATTTGGCTCTTTTTGTAGATATTATGATTTTTGTATATGATCAAATTTAGCCATTTTGTCACCTGACTTTGGAGATGAATACCTCATGACTTTCTGTTTATATCATTAGAAAGTCAGTATTTATCTATCTATCTATCTATCTGTCTGTCTGTCTGTCTGTCTGTCTGTCTGTCTATCTGTTTATTTGTTTATTTATTAAATTTATTTGCTGCCCATCTCATTTTGAAGGGAGTCTGGGCAGCTTACAGCATTAAAATTGATAAAAATGGAGTTACAAAGATAAAAAATATAGTTGAAAGATGGGAAGATAAGGAGTAGGATGTGCGGGGTAGATCTGGGATTTCCTCTTCAGCCACCTCCAATGTGATGCTCCCCTGTTGGAGCCCCAAACCATCCAGCAGAGCTAAGTCTGCAGGGCCTTATGGAAAGGTCAGATGGGTAAGAGCCAATCTCGTCTCAGGGGGTAGGATGTTCCAAAGGGCAGGAGCCACAGCAGAGAAGGCCTTCTCTTGGATCCCACCAGCTAAAAATACTTGACTGATGGGGCCTGGTTGGGGCAGGTCAGTCCCATTGGGATGAGATGGTTCCTCAAGTATCCTGGACCCATGCCATGCGGGGCTTTAAAGGTAATAACCAACACCTTGAATTGGACTTGGAAGCAAACCAGCAATCAGTGCAGTTCACAGAGCAATGAGGTAACATGGGCCACCCTAGGGGCCCCAAGAACTGCTCAGGCCACCACTCTGTGCTAATTGAAGCTTCCGGATGCCCTTCAAAGGTAGCCCCATGTACAGTGCATTGCAGTAGTCCAAACGTGAGATGACCAGGGTTTGAATGACTGTAGGGACTCCCAATCCAGGAAAGGCCACAACTAGTGCACAACACAAAGTTGTGTTGTGACTGTCACCTACTCTGCGAGCAGGAATCACATCTCCAGGAGACCCTTAAGTTGCAGATAGGGTCTCTCTGGGGTAGTGCAACCCCATCCAGAATTAAGGTAGTTAAAGTCCTGAATCTTGAAGCTTCGTGGATTCAAAGCCATTCAGACTTGCTAGGGTTCAGCCAAAGTCTGTTGTCCCCCATCCAAGCCCCCCACAGTTTCTATGCATCAAGAGAGGGCAGCAACAGCATTACTTGGATCACTGTGGTGGAGATGATACCTCAGCCTCTGATGGTGAATGATCTCAGTCACCAGCTTCATGTAGATGTTAAACAGGAGTGGAGAGAGTACTGAGTTATGCGACACATCACAAAAAATCGGCCATAGGCTGGACCTCTCACTTCTTATCAGTGCTGACTGAGCCATAAGAAAAGCAGGAGAAAAGGGCACCAAGTTGAAATTTCAGAATGTGGAAAAAAGGACTATAATCTTCAGCCAGGAGACAATTGACTATTTAATATTGCTTAGTTTATAATAAAATTGTACTGTGAGCCACATTATATCAAATTTCTGGAAAAATTTCAACCATGTTTACAGCAGCTAAAGGAAGAAGTTTGACAGAGGACAAAGAACGGAGCTTTACCAGCAATCTGAGAATGCTCTATATTGGTGTTTGATAGGTTGCTTTTATTTACAATGTGAGCTTCTATAGTCTGATAGAGAATTGTAAAAAGAAGAGTAATAAATTGTTATTATGATTTTTCCTTCACAAGGTGCAACTATTTGAAGTCATTTACGGTTTCTAAAAATAGCAGAAGTACCATACAGTTGAAATATCACACTTGATAAGCAGGTTATTTTATTTCTGTTCCATTTTAGTTTTAAGTAATTTCCTGGGAAAGAGAGGGTTCAAACAAAAGTGGGTCAAAAAGTTTTTTTTTATTAAAGTCTAAAGTTAAATGTCTTCCACTTCATTTTAGCATTAAATCAAGGAAACATTAGTGTGCAAACATAATGTTCAGTGTTCACTTTATGATGACCGATATATTAATTTCCACATATTTATGTTGATAGAACCAAATTACCCTGAATGGGAGAGTTCCACATATAGGCCAACATGTGATCATTATACATTTTTACCAGCCAGAAAATCCAACATTTCCGGTGCAAGTATCAGTGGATGGAGGACAACTCTGGTCAGGTAACTCAGACTTAACAATGTTTTAGATTTTTTTAGGACATTTGAGTTTTCATTGATTAGATGTGTCCTCATCCCACTTCTTCTAACTGTTCTAGGTTCTTACAATGCTTCGTTTTGTCCACATACTTCTGGATGTCGAAGTCTGGTAATGTCAGAAAATCATATTGAATTTGATATCCGTAAACATGACATCTCAATCACCATGAAAATTCCTAATGGAAGAACAATGGTATTGGTAAGTTTAAAATCTACTTAATTTTGAACAGAAATAGAGACTATCCAATTACAGTTAGCTAAAGCTTTGACCAACCTTCCATATCTTGCCAAATGTGTAAAACTGCAATTAAGAGTTTCTAGCCATGATGTCAATAGCTGTGATAGCTGCAAATCTAGGGACTTGTAATTCTATATTTCTGGAGGGCCCTGAGTTAGAGAAAATTGATTTGAGCTATTGCACTATGTTGCAAGATTGCTCAGAACTGTATTTTGTTTGACCCATGTCAAACTTTCATGTCTGTTTGATTGTTTGTAACCTTCAATTGGACAATTTTGGAAAGTAAAGGGCAAGAATTATTAAACCAAAGTAACTGAAATGGGTTAACTTACAGAATACTGTGACCCATGACTCCTGTGGGAATGAAATTTGGGAAAGTTGTTGCCATGTCAACATCACAACGTGGCTGCTGTGGTCACTGTAGCCATGCGATCCTCATTTTCAACATTCCCTGAAAGTTTCCCATAAGTCAATGGGGAAGCCAGAAGGAACTAATGTGATTGCTGACACTCCTTGCCACCTTCCCACTAGCGAAGTCTTTCCTTGTGGAAAGCTTGCAGAGAGAAAGTCAAGGGAGAGCATGGTTGCAAGTTGTCTCCACTACCTGGCAGCAATCATTTACCTGTCTGCTGAGAAAGAAAGAAAGAAAGGAAGAAAGGAAGGAAGGAAGGAAGGAAGGAAGGAAGGAAGGAAGGAAGGAAGGAAGGAAGATTTCTGAAATTCTCTACCAGCTTCCCACAAGTCAGTGGGGAAGCCTGCAGAAAATTGGAAGTTGCTTTTTCTCCCAAGCAATTTCATTCCCCTTTCAAGATTTGCCCTGGGGAAGAGGTTTCCTAACAATGGGAGGGAAGAGGGGATACCAGGGAGCTGTAAGAATGAGAGAGACTAAGGCAAGCCCCATTTAGGAATGGACATTCCCTTCATTCATAATTATACAAAAGTTTAATATAATTATATATTAAAGTTGCTTTAAATAAATATTAAATAAGTATTTTAAGTTTTTTTTATCTTTTTAGAACTTAGGTGCAATGCAAGCGCTTCTCACATGTGTGCATACCCTTCAAATGCATGGAGACAGTCTGGAAACTGTGCTTCAATACTTTAGCTTTCTAAAATATGCAATTTAATTTTATCATTTTAAAGGAGCATATCCTGGTTGTTCCAGCACATAGCTACAGCTATCCACTTCTTCATAAAGACAGTGTGATTCGTTCAACAGATTTCATCAGCCAGTGTGGTGGAAACAGTTTTTACGTTGTGTAAGTCACAGAATATATATAAAAAGAAAGATGGATTATGAATTATGCTAAAAGCATACTAAATAAACACATATTATATAAATGTAAACGAAAGTGAGCATAGCCTTTTTAAGAGTGGAACTCAGATGTGCTCTCCTTCTATCCCTCTGTTAAACAGTCCTGGCAATTCTTCAGAATTTTGTCAAAATTCAGCTCGATCACTTGTGGCTGCTTTTAATGATGGGGCACTGCCATGCAATTGTCACAGAAAGGGTGCCACCAGCCCTACTTGCAACCCCGAGGGGGGGCAATGTAACTGCAGACCACACATCATCGGTCGCCAGTGTAGCAGGTGTCAGACAGGTTTCTATGGATTTCCATTCTGCAAACGTAAGTAGCCATTCCAAATGGGAGAGGTTATCCACTTTTTGGAATGTTGCCCAAAGAACTGAATATTTTATTTTGTTCTTGATTTCATTCTGAATTTAAGGATTTTGCTCAGAGTTATTCATTAAAAACTTCCTGCTTTGTTTGGATGTAAAGAATGGATGAGGAAAACATTCATTCATACCTCAGCTTCTTAAACTGAAATGTGATCATCCAGGTACTATCAAGTGCTTGAGATTCATCTCTAATGTACTGTATTATTTCTTGCTCAGTTATGTTAAGTAGCTTTTTACGTGTTATTTACATAACATTGGAGGGGGAGCCATGCATTTGATAAAAAATGACTAATATTTGTTGAGCATACCTATATTCGGATCAAGTTTTCATTTTTTTAAAATGAATTTTGGAATGAGATAAAATAAGTTCTAGTGGATTTTTGTTCCAACAAGACCAATGTATGTAATTCAAATATTCTTTGAATACGAAATAATTTGTATTCTTGTACCCAGCTTGCAGCTGTGGAAGGCGTCTTTGTGATGATGTCACTGGGAAATGTCTTTGTCCCCCACAAACTGTTAAGCCTAGATGTAAAGTGTGTGTGAGGTTGCACTTTGGATACCATCCATTTATTGGCTGTGAAAAATGCAATTGCTCAAGCAAAGGAGTTATCAATGCTATGAATCCTGAATGTAATAAAATTGATGGGCAGTGCAGGTAAGTTTTTCTATGATGGAATGAATCTTGCTTTTGTTTTTGTTTTTGCACAGAAAGATGCTATAGTTAAAATATTGGACTTGGGAGTTCACTATTTACTCTGGGTCAGTCCCTTATTCTCAGTCCCATCTCCTTCACATGATTTTTGAGAGTGGCTTACCAAGGATTTTACTCCAAGTTAATTCTTGAGATGTTCTGTATGAAACATGGGCTCTGCTGCTTTTAAGGACAGTGGCTAATGACTGGCCAGGCAGCCCAATAGTAAAGCTAGTGAGCCAGGTTTGCTCCCTTCCATTGTGAAAAGCAGCAGAAGTATTTTATTTCCCAGGGTAATACCATGCAATGAAAGGGGTAACATTGGAACAGCAAAGAATGTTTACAGGCTGTTTTGTTAGGACATGATTACTAACTGATTCTGTTTCAGCTATGCAGCTAGCTTATGTATCTGTCTATAGATACATTCACTCTAGCTCAATGTTTCTCAAACTTGGCAACTTCAACATGTCTGGACTTCAACGCCTGGAATCCCCACCATGCTGGCTGGGGAATTCTGGGAGTTGAAGTCCAGATATCTTAAAGTAGCCAAGACTGAGAAACACTGCATTAGCTATATTCTTTTATTAACAAAATACCTGTGTCTTAGCATATTGCTATAATCCTGCTATAAAAAGAATTGGATTGCTCTTATCCTAAAGCTGAGAGTGACCTTTTTATAATCTTTTATT
Source organism: Azemiops feae (assembly GCA_023970755.1). Taxonomy (NCBI): domain Eukaryota; kingdom Metazoa; phylum Chordata; class Lepidosauria; order Squamata; family Viperidae; genus Azemiops; species Azemiops feae. The sequence goes on from JALGBA010004253.1 coordinate 3,053,584, forward strand.
TTGTACTAATTAGTAATTATTTATAATTATAGGAAAACTTTATCTGACAAGGTTTTGTTTTAAACGGAAGGACAATTTGTTTATTGAACAACAAATTGATTATGTCAGTACTCTGGGTACCAAGTGGAGCTAAAAAGGGGCAATTCTTCCATGTAGTTATGCACATTACTGTAGAGATAAATGTAATTGGATACAGTAGCAATGTATTTGATTGGATATAGCAGAATATTAGATATGTAGTTAGTTAGGGCCAAGCTACGAGATGGGAACAGAACTACAAACATAATGAGTAATTTGTGAACATTCTTTTTTGAATGTTTATCTATGGCAGGGGTCTTCAAACTTGGCCCTTTTATGACTTGTGGACTTCAACTCCCAGAATGCTGGCTGAGAAATTCTGAGAGTTGAAGTCCACAAGTCATAAAAGGGCCACGTTTGAAGACCCCTGATCTATGGGGTTTATCTTAAACTATCCTTGGTTTCTAGAGCCCTTCTAGTATTTTTTTCTATCCCATCAACATTCTTGATCTTTCTGAATGTTTTATGGCTAAGCTGACAACTGATTTTTCTCTGAGAAAATGTATTTGGAAAGGGAGTGGTGTACTTGTATATTTCAATATTATTTTCCAGGCTACATGATGATGTAATACCTAAATCAATGTTAAGTTAGTTCCACAATCTTTATGTTCCCAAGTTATAATATTTTATTTTTGTTGCATCAAAACTTATCATCCAGTATACCTTTCTGCTTCTCATTTTCAAATGATTTAGAATGATTCCATTTAAATCTTTTGATACAATACAAAAATGATAAATCAGAGATCTCTAGCATCATATCTGTTTTTAGTTTGGGGCATAGAAAATAAAAGGAAATTTGCTAGCCACTGGAAAAGAAATGCAAAATGTCATGCTTAGCGAGATAATGTTTTTAAGGAATTGGAGATCCATTCAACATCTAGGGCAGGTTTATTTTTTACAGCCATAAAACTAACCCTGCATCTACTACTCTAATACTCTAATAAAATCTGTGCTATGCACCAATCGCATCTCCTGGGGGGAAAAAACCAAAACCTTTTTCAGAAGTGAATTTTGGCCTTTGTTTTGTTGTTCAAGATGTCGCTCAGGAATAGCAGGGCAGCGGTGTGATCGTTGTGCTCCTGGTTCTTATGGCTTTCCCAACTGCAAACCTTGTAAATGTAACAGAGGAGGAACAGAACCAGACATCTGCAACCCAGAAACAGGAGTTTGCCTCTGTAAGGTTAGATGCTTTGACATTTCAAAGTTTGTGTGATTATTTTATGTGCTCCTTCTTATTCAGTTGTAAACAATTCTCATTCTCATAATTATTTTTAAAAATAATATACCTAGACATTTGTCTCTAGAAATTTTAGTGCAGTACATTGTATTGATCTATAATTAGGTGACACGCATGAGAATATGGTTGATTTTTGAGTACAGATTGCATCTCAGTTCTTCAACTGCATTTAGTAGGAATGTGGAAGAACTATTAAGAAAAGGTTGAATGGGTTTTGTTATGTATTGGGCCTTGCTGAAGTTATTCAGCAAGGCTCAGAAAGTCTGTAAAGAGGCTGGGCCTTGCTGAGTCATTCAGCAAGGCCCAGGATGACTGGAAACAAATTGCAGAGACCCGGACAGACCACATGTCTGCCCGGTACTGTTGCAGAGACCCGGACAGACCACATGTCTGCCCGGGACCCAGACAGGCTGTCTCCAGTCTCGTGCGCATGCGCGAGGCGGGAGAATAGCCTGCAGTCATTGGTTGAGCCTCCCCTTGCAGGGGGAGTATAAAAAGGGCATGTTGCCATTATTTCTCTCTGTTCTGGCTTCTGTTCAGTGCAAGTACCAAATAAAGAACATCTTTTTGCATAAACTGCCTCGTCTCCATGCCTGTGTCGAGAACAGAACATTGGCGACAAAGGTGGGATTCGTCGTGGGGAATCCCGAAGAAACTGAAGTAGGCCTACTCACCCAGGCCAGGAAGAAGCACGGCGTCCAGGAGGAGCAGCCGCCGGCCAGCATACATACGCTGGAGGCGGGCTTGGCTTCGTCAGACCCCTTCTTGATTCCTGACGGCGAGAGGCGTGGACGAGGCCATCTAGTTGAAGATGTCCAAGCTGGGCCGTCTGGGTGAATTTGACATCGCGCATCCTGAACGCTGGAGCTCGTATGCAGCTCGCGTTGAAAATTACTTTCGAGTAAACAAAATCCAGGAAGATGGCCTAAAAGCGGCTACCTTACTTTGTGTGTGCGGGCAAGAGACATTTGAAATAGCGGAGAATCTTGTCGCACCAGCAGCCTTAGAATCAATCGCATATGCTGATTTAAAAAAGATGCTGCGAGAGCATTTCGAGCCCAAGCTCTCGATCATTGCGTGGAGGCATCAATTCGAACAGAGGGACCAACGGCCAGGCGAATCGGCTGCAGATTTCGTCGCGGCCCTGAGACAGGCCGCACGCCCTTGTGCATTTCAAGACTTGGAAGAAAGGCTCCGAAATAGTGTGCGGGTTGCGAAGCCGCGAAGTACAGCAGAAACTGTTTGCGAGAACGGACGTCACTTTCCAAGACGCTCTCAGAGAGATCGTAGCAGAAGAAGCAGCCGGAGGCGCCGTGAAGGCCTTGCGGTCGTCGAAGAGTCATCCTGTGACCGTCCCGATCCACCAGGAGGCCGCCCGTGAGGCTTCAGGGGAAGAGTCTGAGGAGGACGAGGTGGACAAGATCCAGCCAGCGACGGAGAGACGGCGACCGGATCGGAGGGGGCCACCACCTGCATCCCCTCGATGTTTTGGCTGTGGAGGACGCCACAGGAGGGCCGACTGCCGGTTTCGATCCGCCGTCTGTCGAGCATGCGGAAGGCAAGGCCACATTGCATCAGCCTGCTTGGGTCGCCAGATACACAAGTCCCCTAATGAGTTGCCTCTGAAAGGTACCATGGTCCCCAGCCAATCCAGAGTGGGTTTCTGCACGTCCCGCGGGGGTGTGTGTAAAACAGGGACTCACAGGCCCCTTAAGACACAACTGCACATGGTTCTTAAGTTGCAGGGAGTTCCCCTGGCTATGGAGCTGGACACAAGGTCCGCTCTTCCTATTGCTGCTGACACCTTTAATACTGGTTGTTCCAGGGGGGGCTCACGAGCCCAGCTCAGGCCCTCCAAGTTTTTCCTCCCTGACTGTCAGGTTTTAAGAATCAGTGTGCAGGGGAAGGCCACGCTAAGAGTTCAGCGTGAGGAATGCGAAGGCCGCCATTCCACGGTCTATAATGACCACAAGCCTTTGCTGGGGTTGTTATTACTTACAAACAATCCCCACACACAAGCCTTGCTGGGGTTGTTATTACCTACAAACAACCCCCTACACATTATATCTCGTAGAGTGCTGAGATGCTCTATTTTCTTAGCAGCTTGTGATTACACCCTGGTTCACAGACCAGGCACTGAGAGGGGCCATGCTGCTGGCCCGAATAGGTTACCTCTTAAACAAATAGAGGCAGACCCTGCTCCTGCTGTACATATTCTTTCTATTCAGGACTTACCTGAATCTGCCCTCAATGCTAGGGATGTGGCTGCAGAAACTGCCACTGATCACACGCTTGCACGCGTGCTGACATGTGTGTTGTCAGGATGGCCTGACACATGTCCTGGTGCTGAATTCCAGAGTTTCTGGCACAGGAAGCACGAATTGTCCACATTTAAAGGGTGTATCCTGTGGGGCAACAGAGTACACATTCCGGCCTCTTTGAGGACTAGAGTCTTGCTCTCTCTTCATGAGGGACATCCGGGAATAGTGAGGATGAAGGCGCTTGCGCGCAGCCATCTATGGTGGCCTGGTCTCGATAAGGACATCGAGGCCTAGGTTCAGGGATGCCAAGTGTGCCAGCAATCACAGCCAGAAATGCCCCAGGCCCCTGTACATAGGTGGGAGGAGACACTCACTCCTTGGTCACGCGTTCATATTGATTATGCTGGGCCCTTTCAGGGGCAATTCTTCCTCCTCCTTGTGGATAGCCATTCCAAATGGCTAGAGGTCGTTCCTGTGTCCTCTACTACTACTGCCAGGACCATCCAGGTACTCAGAGGAATATTCGCTTCCCATGGACTTCCTGATGTTTTAGTGTCAGACAATGGTCCACAATTTACCTCTTCTGAGTTTCAGGCATTTCTACAAGCCAACATGATCCGGCACGCCACATCTGCTCCTTTCCATCCTGCCACCAACGGTCAGGCTGAACGCATGGTGCGCACCACTAAAGATGCTTTAAAGAGAATCACTCAAGGACCCTGGCATCACAGGTTAGCTGATTTTCTTCTCACACACCGCACCACACCATGCACGACTACAGGAAGAGCCCAGCTGAATTCCGCTGGGGTCGCAGATGCATTACGAAGCTGGACAGGCTGCACCCAGACCGGGTGGCTGCACAGGCATCATGGCTGCAGGCACCTTGGGGACTCCAAGTGGTTTCATCAATAAAGGGGTTACCTTAACACTTGGTTGTATGTATCATGTACTGTGAAGGAAAACCATCTCCTTATTGTACCAAAGAGAATGCCTATGTTGAACATGTATTAGTCACTGTAAAGAGTCACATCAGTGAAGTCATGGGGAAAAACAAGGGGTTTCACCATTGCAGAATGTATACTGCCAACTTAGCCTGTATTATCATGTACCTACCATTGCTAAGGTTACAGAGGCTAAACCCTGCATGGAATCCTCATGTACGAATTCTGCAAATTTTGATACACTCTCCTCTGGCTCCTATGTTCAGGATGTGTAAGTGATTGCGACACATTCTAGTCATAGGGTGTTCATTCAATGGGAGGAATCCAAGTCCTTTTTCCATTTTGTGGCTCATTCCGACGCCACATCCACCAGTTTCGCTGGCGGTTTCCAGGGCACGCTTCCTCCCCTGGCTCCACTCTCGGGGGGGAGGGGGACCCCAAGTATGATTGGGGGATCACAGTCTCCCCACGAGGGTGCATCGTCTAATGATCCAGATGGGGGCCTTGCCATGGAGATGGCTCCTGCCTCTGGCAGCAGTCCCTGGCTAGGGACAGCTCCAGATGGGGAAGGTCCCTGGCTAGGGACAAATCTCTGTACATGGGCCACTCAGGCACTCCTGCTGCTGGTCTTGGGCTCAAGGGACAATGCTCCCAAGAGGAGTCCCAGGGAATTCCGGGGAAATCCACCCCACCAAGGGACTGGGGGAACTCAACTCCCCCAAGGAACTCTGGTGTTGGGTCTAGCGGATCCAGCCAGTCAGCTGGCAAGGGGAACATCTGAGCTGTTGGAGGGAAAGCCCTGGGGTTTTGTAACACCTAGCAGACACTCCAGGCACCTATGCCTATTGTAACACCTAACAGGCACTCTAGGCACTCATGCCTATGCAACACCTACCTCAGAGAAGTATAACTTTAATTTAACCCAGTCTGTTTCCACGCAGCAGAATGAGTAAGGGTCCTCCAAATAGTTACAAGATCATGTGAGGTCCCTGAGGTGTACATATTGTTAAAAGGGGAAAGAACGTGGATTCACCCAGGAACTGGGGAAGGGTTGTAAAGTAAAGGCTGTTGTAAGACGGGCCATCCGGCCTGATTGATGTTGTTGTGTATATAGTGTTAAACAATGTATGTATGTATTGTTTAATCCAAGAGGGGAGGGGTGTTATGTATTGGGCCTTGCTGAAGTTATTCAGCAAGGCTCAGAAAGTCTGTAAAGAGGCTGGGCCTTGCTGAGTCATTCAGCAAGGCCCAGGATGACTGGAAACAAGTTGCAGAGACCCGGACAGACCACATGTCTGCCCGGGACCCAGACAGGCTGTCTCCAGCCTCGTGCGCATGCGCGAGGCGGGAGAATAGCCTGCAGTCATTGGTTGAGCCTCCCCTTGCAGGGGGAGTATAAAAAGGGCATGTTGCCATTATTTCTCTCTCTTCTGTTCTGGCTTCTGTTCAGTGCAAGTACCAAATAAAGAACATCTTTTTGCATAAACTGCCTCGTCTCCATGCCTGTGTCGAGAACAGAACAGGTTTATTTATAGATTCTCTGTTATGTAAACAAAATATTGCTAGGAAGTCCCCTAGAGTTATTGACCAGATCATATACCTCTGTTTTTCCAGCAGTGCATGTGTCTTGCCTAACCTATTTTGTGAATTGAATAAAGGAAAATATGTTGCATTGTTCATTCTAGATATGAATGGGGGCTCATTGAGTGTGGAATTAGGTTTTTGGGAACTGGCCAATCAATATTATTTAGCTGTGATCTCACATTTTAATAACATTTCTGGAATATATGAATTGTTCACTTGATGCCCTAACCATTGTCAAAATGTGATAATATTTCCAGAAAAACTTTCCAAGAGTTACAATGAATAGTGCTTAATTGGTAATTAGTAATAGGATTAATGATTGGGTATCAGTCAGCACCATATTTATTTCTCCTTATCAGCATACCCTGTCCACTTGTTTTAAATCAAAAAGGCTCTTGATGGTGCAAGACAATTTATTTTCCATTCAGATTCCTGTAACTGTTGCAATATGATCAGAATCAAAGCAAAATGCTGAAGTGCACATGGACACAAATGCTGCGGTATTATTAATGCTCTGTGCTGTGCTTATTGAACACGTGAGGTGGGCAGGCTTCTTCACAACAGTCTTTATAGTCTATATTTTTTACTAGGAATGCAGGAAGGCTTTGGACTTTTTAAATTTTCTCATTAATTGAATGATCAGTCCTTTTTGAACTAAAGAGAAGAGAAGAATGTAATTACCAACCTTCATAATTTTTCACAGTTCTCAGTTCAAAAAGCATATTTATAAGCATGTACTTATAAATATGTCTCAGGAGAAATATATTAGAAGGGCTTATTTACATGCAAATGTGTGTGTTTTTTTAAAAAAATAATAATGGTAGGATAATATGGAAACAGAAAAGAATAGATGCATTTATTAGTGCAGATCAGAAACAGATTTTTTGTTTCTTATGATTTGATCAAGAATATTAGGTGCATTTAAGTCACACAGCAATAAAATTTGTGTCAACAGACTTCAAAGGTGCCTATCTGGAAGTCCCTTTATTTAAACTGATAACTGCATAATGGTGGTGTCAATGGCTGTTACGTACTGAACAGACAAACATTTTCCTTACGAAAGAGATAATTTTAGTAACATCTATGCTATTGAGTATTGGAAGACCATGGACTGTCTTGAAGATTTACAGCTATTTTTCTCTATATATATTACTGCAAAGTTTTAAGTGGAAACATTTAATGACTTATTCCAAATGACTTATAGGAGAATGTTGAAGGGGTGCAATGTGACATGTGCCATTCAGGATCGTTTTATCTGGACCCTGCTAATCCCAAAGGTTGTACTACTTGCTTTTGTTTTGGAGCAACCGATATTTGTCACAGTACAAATAAACGTAGAGTCAAGGTATGCAATGCTACATATATATTTTTTTCCTTTGGAGGAGACTACTGGATCAGATAGATGAATATCTGTGATTGGAGTTTTGCTTTGTATGTTAAAAGCAATGATGTGATTGAGACTGAAATGAGCAGCAGACCTCTGACTGTAGGGTGGCCAGGGGATTGAACTGGCTGCACACAAATCAGTGGTGGCTTTCCAGGTCCCAAATCTGTTCATGCTAAGAGCATTACTTTTAATCTTTTAAAAAAAAGCATGACAGAAAGACTTTTAGTGGTCATTAATACTGTTTTGTTTTCTCTCTTTGTTCTGAGGACTTTAAGATGCATTTTTCCCTTTCCTTTGTCTTTATGACATTGCTGTTCCTTATACTGTAAAGGCATTTCCATCCTGCTGAGTTTAAAGCTATTGTTTTTTTTCTTTAGCTTTCAGCAGGTTTTTGCAAAAACAGGTTGCCTTGTCACAGTTGCAATGCCCAAAATGTATTTCTTGTCCCAGAGACCAATGTCTCTCTGGAAATTTTCCTGCTTCTCCAGAAAAGCACCTCACTTGTGAAGCAGGGCAGTTGGCTTTCCAGCATTTACTCTATGTTGCTGGGTAACCTGCAGAAGGAGTTAGTGAAATGTATTATGTGACTGATTAGTATGCTCTGTGCACAATACTGCTTGTGTATTGATGAGTGAACAGTTTTATTACTGTGATGTTGGAAGCAGATCCCCATAGATAATTTTTACACAGCCAATATTTTGTAATGGCAAAAAAATCATACAGATTTTGTTGGTGGTAGGAATCAGAAAACCTTCTCATACGAGCCAGAGAAGAAAAAGTTTCTACCAGATACCACTCCATCTTGCAAATTAACTTGTGCAAAAACCTTACTTTAAAATAAAACTTTGTATCTCTCCTCTGTTTTATTATTAGTCCACCGACATGAGAAATTGGCATCTGGAAGCAGTGGGTAATGCCATGAGTATTCCTACAACTTTCAATCCTATTAGCAACAGTGTTGTTGCTGATGTCCAGGAATTACCCCCCTTTCTACACAATTTATATTGGGTGGCACCATCATCTTACTTGGGGAATAAGGTATATGATCCTTTCTGTAATATCCGTTAAAATTCTCCCATTATCAGCTCCAAACACTATTTTCTCTTATCTTTTTTATTCTATTTATAATAGCCAAATACAGACTGGGCTCCCATGTGGCAGACTGTAAGGCATAGTTTATGAATTATAGTAGCTGGATTCATACAACATGCTAAGTCAAAACCAAACAAGTCATAGTAACACTTAGAACAAAGTAAATTCAGGCAAAGTAAATTTCTAGCAAGTGACAATCTGATACATCAATAAAAAGCCTTTTAATGACAAAGGCTTTTTTATTTTCTTCTCTGTACCAATATTGGAAATTCAGTTGAAGATATTGTGAAGACTAAATATCAGAGTTATCTTAAAGTATAAAATCCAATTTCTATATTTTCTGTAATTTGTTATTTAGCTTTCTTCATATGGAGGATATTTAAGCTATCAGCTGAAATCCTTTGGCTTACCTAGTGAAGGCATGGCTCTCCTGGAAAAAAGACCAGATGTACAGCTAATTGTAAGTCAAATAATATATATAAACATGAATGCATCATCTTAGCTTTAAAAAATGTTTATCCTTTACCAGCACATTTTCTGTGCTTATGTGGTGCTTACTGCACAGCCATAATGTGAAAATATGAAATTTTGAGAGGTCTTTATTTAAATATGCCATTTTGATGACTCTTCTTCTTTAAGTTCTATTAATTGTCATGAAAATGCCTTACTAACCATTTTTAGAGGACATGGACTCATGATATGTGCTTGTCTCATCAACCCACTATAGTAGCAGTCTAACTGTGTTCTTTATCCTAGTTTTTCTGGTTTCTTTGACCACAGGTCTTGGCATATTTATAATTTCTGATGCCCCATTAATGATCTTGATTATGATAGCCCTGTGGTTAGGGCTAGTATCTCCTACAGTCTAGTTAATGCTGTTCATGCTTCCTTCCTTACATTGGCACTGCTCTCCATGGGCTTTTTAGCAGGGCTGTAATAGAAACTGGACAAGGAGTTTCTGTAGAGGCACATGTAAGCCTAGTGCTATTAACCAAGTGCTGTGAAGACATTATCCAGGTTATTTAAATGCATTAATCAATTGGTTATGTGCCACCATGACAATCTGTCCTTAGACTGATGAAAGACTGTCTTGGTCTTTCAAGTCTTCCATCAGTGCACCCACTACTACTGTAACTGATACTGTCTAAGTTGTCTCTTCTCTTTCCTTCTCCATTTCCCAGCATTACAAACTTTCCCCAAAATAATACACATTGGAATGGTGGTTTTCTTGAACACCACTAGAGTTGTTTTTAAAGACATGTTCCATAGTCTTTCAAAAGACAGTAGACTCTGTAGAAAGAATACAGTAGACTGCCTGTTGATTTTAATCGATAGAGCTTAGTTGTTGGTTCTGTCAAAATTAGTGGGTTATAGGCTTTCTGTTGCTTTGGCTGACGAATAATTTAGGCCATACTTTCTTTTCTTTTTTTTTACTTTGATGTGATGCCATTTTGCCCACTGTACCTTAATAACATTTTACATACTGCATAGATATCTCCTGGTAGTGTTGACTATGACCACTTGCTGCTGGCATTGCTTTCTTTTGCAGTACTTTGAAATATTTATAAGCTGAGATGGTGTTGACCAGAATTCTGCCAGTTTTCCCCTTTAACCCAAACGACAGACAAGTAAACCTCTTTCAAATAAACTAGAAATAGTAGAGTAACAAATCAAGGAGGTGCAGATGAAGGGGAAGGAAGCTCTCTCAGAGCACCATATGAATTCCCCCCACCTCTTTAGTCAGTTTTCCTTGACTGTCCCATCAATCTGTCATCTAAGCTATTTTTGAACACAGGTCTAATGTGGCAGACCCGTGTTCATAAATAGCATGAATGAGAATTTACCAATGCAGCACCCCCAGGCTGAGAGGGACATATACGGTCAATAAAGAAATGAATGTGTGAACTAAGAGTTTCCTCTAATTTTGAGTTTCCCCAGCCTGGTAGCTTCCAGATACATTGATTGGCACCTGTTATAATTTCTAGCCAGCATGCCATAAACTATCCAGATTCATCTCCGTCTAAACAAGGCCTTCACATTATTTCTACTAGTAGGTGTGGCTGTCAAACTGATGTAATACTAAATTACTATGCTATACTTATTCCCTTATTCTTGCTTGTTGAGATTTATTAATACTGAAAATATTTCTAAAGTTAATACAATACTAAGAGTAAAAAACATTTCCAATACCACAAAGGTTAATATATTGTTAGTTACATGCATTTCCATTGACATGTAGCCATAATCATGCAGAAAGCATTATCCTAAGTTGCAGATATTTAGGTACATGATTTTCTGGGAGAAAGAGAATTGTCAATAATGACATCAATGCGTGATGAAATTCAAAAGTGATAATTATTTACCTCATATACAAGTAATTATATTGTTTCAATATTTTGTTTCATGTGGCTATCAAACTTTTTTGTACACTATTGGCCTAGCATTTAAAAAGCTCACATTTTGAATCACATGATAAATCCATTTGGCAAGAAGATGGTGGGATATAGATTTTGAGCTAGTAACTTTAATGATGCTAACTCTGTGGGAAGCATGCTAATTTGGTACATAGGTACAATATTGTACTGACATTGGATTTAAACTATTTTTGTACAGGGAAGGGAGATGAAAATATCCTATATAGATCCTAATAATCCTTTGCCAGACAAAATGTATTATGGATCAGTTCAATTAGTTGAGGTAAGAATGATGTTAATTCATTTTTGATAAGCTATGTCATCAAATCTTTGCTATTTTGATCTACAACAGAAAAAGCAAATGTACATGTTCCTGCTCTAAGGATAGTTTCCAAGACTGCATTTCTGAATATTCAATTGTCTACTGGGGGAAAAAGCTTATAAGCATGCATTAATTGTGCAGTAAATATTTCTTTGACATGGTGCATAATGAATCTTTATAGCGAGCCTATTATTCAGTAAATAATTGAGAATATTTTCTCAGTGGGAAAAAAACAGCGGTGTGGATCCCAAGATTAGTTTTCATGTGCTACCGAAGAAGATAGCAAGTTTATACTTGGAAGGGAGAACAGCATTTTTAATCAGCATTTGGCAAGAGGGACAGCGTCCCTGGGTGCAGTGGGTCTTTGGGACTCTGGTGGAGGATTACCAGCTGTGCTGCATACTGGCTCGAGTCCTTTTCCTTCCACTTGCTTTGCTTCTATGTTGTAAATTATCAAAGATTTTAGAGACACTATATGTATCCAGTGCTTTATTTATTTACAAAAATATGCCTGTTGTGCTACCACGGAACTTCTCATGCCAGAAGACTTTCGGGGGAATATTGCCAGGAGCTAGATTGTAAAGATAGTTTGCTTGCTTACTTATGTGGATACATTTCTTCCTTCAAAACAGAAGAGCAGCATCAGATTATTCTGGCATCCAATAATTTTGTAATATGGTACAATAATCTGTTGCCTTGCAGTTAAGCAACTACTTGCACTGGTTACCTGAATAGTCAAGCGGAGTTCTTGGCTGATTCATGTTTAGACTTGAAAAATAAAGATATTTGGCATCATACTCTACCTTCAATTACAGATGTACTTGAAGATTGAGGCCATTCCAAACTGACATTTTGATGTATGAGGCTGAGTTAAGCATTAGAACTGAAGATAGGAATTGAATCTTGCTCCAAAGCACCCTAGAAATGGTCTAACAAATGCCTTTTATTGTAGTATAAGTGGGAATGAATAGCATTTAATGCAGTTTGCTATTCAAAATGAATAAGAATGGAACCTGTGGACAATATATGCATAGCATCATGCTATCTAATATTTTAATATGTTGGAAATGTAAGATTATATACAGTTTTATTTTCCAACAATTCTTCCCTTCATATACCCAACTTATTTGATTCTCTCTGACTGATATGATAGAGAGTAACCTAATAAGATGTCAAAAAACGTTTCTCTTAAAGAACATTATCTTCCAGGGCAGAAGCTTGATAGGTTAATTAGAGAAGGAATTTTTTGAGATGGGTGAATGTGTGAGTGGATTATTATCTTAGAGTGGGAGGGGTTTATGTCTTTTCATCTTTTGGAGGATATATTGGTGCAGGAGAGATATGAGTACATGAGACAATTGTGGAAGGTGCTGAGGAAGGTGGAGATTATAGTATGACGGAAATAGCAGTTTGTGTCCCATTCTTAGGCCAGTTTACCAGTCAAGGCAAGGAAGACTCCCAACAATTTTCCTTCTGCCTCTTTTCTCCTATTTCCTGGGAGATTTGATCTAGGGCAAAAACTGTACTGGGCAAACTGTATAATGTCATCAGAACTAGGTTCTTCCTACCAGGTTTTCAAGTTTATGAGCAGAGACTTGAAGGGACTTGGAGAGGGCAGTTACAATTGGCAATCATGGGCCTGCCCTAAGTCCTCAGGATAGCAGAGTAGCAAAGAACACCTATTTCCAATTGTAAATGATTTATCAACTATACCTCTTTTTGGAAAAGACCAGCTTGGCCACTACATCTCACATACTGGTTCCCTCCTGAATAGATTGTTATAATATAGGGAACCAATCTTCAATCGTTTATATCCCAGTGGGAGCAGGTGGATCCCCCTCCCCTTGCTTTCTGAAGTAAAATCAAGATGTTTGTGTTGACATATATATCTCCAATTGGTTTGCATAAATCAGGGGTCTTCAAACTTGGCCCTTTTATGACTTGTGGACTTCAATTTCCAGAATTCTTCAGCCAGGCACGCTGGCTTAGGAATTCTGGGAGTTGAAGTCCACAAGTCATAAAAGGGCCAGGTTTGAAGACCCCTGGCATAAACAGAGCTGTTGCTGCTTGACAACAGAACATTTTCAATATATATATATATATACTGTGTATATTTTGCTCCCAATTTTCTTATTATTTGTTGATTGTACATACTGATTCTACCTTCCATATCATTCTTTTAATTATCTCTTGCCTGATTTTAGTTCTTTGTTGATACAATTATTTGCTAGCAACTTTTCCTCTAGACTCCCAGCATCTGATTTTCATGCTGTCTTTCTTTGAAAATTGATGTCCCTTTTTTCCTGTGCTGTAGGAGATTATTGCAATGTATTCCAGACCTAAATTTCATTTGTATCTTGAATGTGCAGGGGAACTTCAGGCATACCAGCAGCAATAACTTAGTATCTCGAGAGGAGCTGATGATGGTCCTGTCTAGACTTAATGGATTACAAATCAGAGGTCTTTACTTCACAGAAACTCAGCGGTTAACCTTGGGCGATGTTGGTCTGGAAGAAGCCACCAGTACAGGAAATGGTAATATCGCTTATGCTGTAGAGACATGTTCCTGCCCTCCTGAATATATGGGTGATTCATGTCAGGTAGGAATTGTCTTTTTTTTTGTTCTGCATCACCCATGAGACATTGCTCAGAATAACAGTATTGATTTGGCTCTAGCAAAAAGAAAAGATTATTCACAATGCTTTGACTTAAAAGTGCAGCAGAGACCTATTTTGAACCATCTTAGCAGTTCAGTGAAAAACTGTAATGTATCCACATAAACTCATGTAGAAAATACATTTATTCAAAGATGTGGTAAAAAACCAAGGTAGGCAAATGTACAAAAAATAGATAAATAAAAATAAAATGTAAGACCAACATAATGTAACCCAGTTAATGTATAATTCTAAACTAAGATTTGCTTAATCATAGTGTATAAATCTCTGTAAATTATTAAAGGATGCTAAATGCACAAGACTTTCCTTATTTTTATAGGCAACTAACATTTAAGATGCAGTTTGTCAGGCTAGAGTGAAAAAAGCTGCACCCCTATGCAGCTTTCTGTGCAGCTTCTTCTATGGAGCTTTGTCAATCTACCTTTCTGATTACCCTGCTTATTTTTCGATATTATTTCACTACTGATTTGGCAGCATTGTAACCTTGTGCAAAGCAAATATTTTTAAGATTAGCCTGTACCCATCTCAGTTTTCTCCTCAAGTTACAATACTGGGCTTGTTGAAAGTCATTTTGAAAACATTTTCAGTTTTATTTTTAAGTGATTTTATAATCGGTGATATAAAATCTTCAACCGATCAAGCATCGAGCGTGCATTTAAACCCTTCTCATTGCTTTCTTTATTCCCTAAGCACACCTTGTCAGGTTTGTGGGTTTGTTTTCTCTAGCCTAGTGAAAATACATAGCCAAAAGCTAGACTTAGACACACTCCAGGAAGGAACACACCCTCCCAACGTATTTCCTCAGAATTACTCAGCCTGTGATTTACAAGCTGCTTCATCGTCTAGTACTGTCTCACTATGTTCGGGAGGGAAAAGGTGATGCCTGCCACACCTTAATTCAGTGATACGCTCATTTTCAGAAATTGCAATGTGGTCATTAACATCAGGCATTGCCCTATATTGCACAACCTGACTCACGTACAAAGTTTAAAGGAGGAGCAGAGCCTGGCATACGGATAGAGCCAAGAGGAGAACAATACGAAGTAGCATAAGGGGAAAGTGCTGTATAATAACAAGTGCTGTGCAAGGGAGCAGCTCAGCTTAAGGCTCAGCAAAATGAGGGCTGCAGGATGGAAGCTGGGCAGCCTTGGGTGGCTGGCCTTCTGCATAGGCCTGAGGGTCTGTCTGGGACATGTTTCGCAACAGAGGATAGCATTTTCACAGCTCTCTGGCCGAGGGCAACAGCAACAAGGTCACTGGGATTTTAAACCAAGACAGGTAACCACTCTTCTCTTTCTCTACTCTCGCCCCACCTATTCTTTCATTCTGAATTTTTTAAAAATCCTGATATGAAAGCATGTTAAGTAGACCCTTGGGGCCAAACTGATTCCTTTCTTGATAGCCATAATCTACACTGGATTCTACCGGTGGAGGAGGTCAGTAAATGGTTAGTTTGCTTCCTTTTATACTGAAGATTGTAATCCTTGTTCCAAACATATGAAAAACAAAACTGTTTAAAGCCATTTTTTCCCCTGTGGGGTTGAAATGCGGATTGCAAACATGTTAATATTCAATTGGGTGTGGTGCTTTGCTACACATAACAAGTTCAATACCTAAGTAATCTGTTTAAAAAGACAGCTCCTATTATGTTATATGTATCTGATTTTTGTCGTTTATACAGAGATGAAAAATAATGTTTTATTAAGGCTTTAAATAATTTTTTTGCCAATTTCACACCAAAAACTTGACCACTCAGTTTAAAATGATTAATTCCTACTTAATTGTCCCTAACAGTTTCCTGTGTCTTTATTGATAATTTAGCCAAATATCTTTGCAATGACCTTCATCTTAAATGTCCATTGTACTGGCTTTGCCAGCATAATTGCCTAGTATACTGATGCATAGAGAATTACTAATTTGCAAAAGCTTTGTAATGCTATTGTGTCTTGTAAGGGAGTTCATTAGCCCAATATTTACAAATTGGGAATTTGGATTGTTGCATATAACTTTGTTCAGTGTTAAATGGTCATTGGGTTAAGCCAGAACATGATTGGTTTGATTTTGTCATAGTATAATGGAACACCTAACAATCCGGTGGTGGATTATGTCTTGAGATATGTGAATCCAGTCAATCTGGCCAAGAGGAAATGGCTTTTAGACAAATATCAGATCTATCCCTAATTGCAACTATTAAATGAATCACATTCACTCTCCATTGAATTTAGCATTGATTGATGAATACCAGTGAACATTTGTGGATCTCCAAATGCTCCTGAATTGCAGCTTCTAGCATCATTGAGCATATTGGCTGAAGCTGTTGGGATTTGCGTTTAAGAAGTATCTGGCTGGCCATAGACTTACCACTGCTTTATTATATCGTATTTATATCCATAAATTCCATTCATTAAACATGTTACCAAATGTTTATGTACCATTAATTTAATGCACCAAGGTTAATATAATATAATCAGTTACTAGTGGAAGTCTCATTATACTAGAAGGATTAATTATTTTTTAATCAAAGAGTTTCACTAATATTCAAGGTAATCTCATAAACTAATAAGTTTAAGATCTCTTTTTGCATAAGCTCACACATGTAAATAGGTACATCTGTGAGTATATTCCATTGCTCAACTAATTCATTATGTGATTTTCTACATAATGGTTTGTAAAGATGGAAGTATATATTACATGTCAACACTTTAATTAAACTTCAATAAGAATATCTAATTGGTGAATTATTTCAGTGGAGATGGTTTGCAGCAGAGATGTTGAAAGGAGGGGTTCTTAACAACTGTTTTTCCTGCAGCTTTCCCTCTAAAATGGTCTCCTACACAGCTTTATCGCTTTCTTTAGTATCCAGTAACTGGATACAGTAGTAGTAGTAACTGTGAGAGGGACCTCGGTCCTAGTGGACAATCACTTAAATATGAGCCAGCAGTGTGCTGCAGCTGCCAAAAAGGCCAACACAGTGCTAGGCTGCATTAACAGAGGGATAGAATCAAGATCACGTGAAGTATTAATACCATTTTATAATGCCTTGGTAAGGCCACACTTGGAATACTGCATCCAGTTTTGGTCACCACGGTGTAAAAAAGACGTTGAGACTCTAGAAAGAGTACAGAGAAGAGCAACAAAGATGATTAGGGGACTGGAGGCTAAACATATAAGGAACGGCTGCTGGAATTGGGGTATGTCTAGTTTAATGAAATCGAATGACGAGGGGGGACATGATAGCAGTGTTCCAATATCTCAGGGGCTGCCACAAAGAAGAGGGAGTGAAGCTATTTTCCAAGGCGCCTGAAGGCAGGACAAGAAGCAACGGATGGAAACTAATCAAGGAGAAAAGCAACCTAGAACTAAGGAGAAACCTCCTGACAGTTAGAACAATTAACCAGTGGAACAACCTGCCTCCAGAAGCGGTGAATGCTCCAACACTGGAAGTTTTTAAGAAGAGACTGGACAGCCATTTGTCTGAAATGATATAGGGTTTCCTGCCTGAGCAGGGGGTTGGACTAGATGACCTCCAAGGTCCCTTCCAACTTTATTATTATTATTATTATTATAGTTGCCTACTAAACATGTGCTTAGACACTTGTGGAGTAGAATTATGGGCAAGGCAGAGGCTGCAAAGAGAATACATGAATCTGCTATGTGTTATAGGTAGTTTCTTGCCTTTTTTGATGAGAATAATCTAGTGCCACAAAAACTATGGAGACGATGACAAAAAAAATCCTTCTGAATTGTTTCTACCAGTTTTCATTCAATTTATGAAGGACATTTAGTTTTAGAAATTATTACTAGATTATAATGTATAAGTTATCAAAGATATTTAAATTAATGGATGTGGCATTCTTGCATGAGATGACTAAGACGTTTGTGTGTGTGTGTGTGAATGGCCTATCTTTCTCTGGGGCAATCCTCAGCCCAGTGGTCTGCAACCTTTGTGGCTTTTGGCACTTTAGTTAAATCCCATAATCAGACAGAGGTCAAAGACAAGTCCAATGGGAGGTGACACTGAGGTCTTTCTCCCATATATGTATGCACAGAGAGAACATGGATTCATGTAGTATTTAATATGGTTCAATGCACTGTCCACCAGTTTAGGCTGGATTTGCATTATTATTTCCATCCATCTTTTCTCCACAAGCTGAAAAATACGGTCTACAATTTTCCCCAAAGTTTTTCAGTCCAACATAGTAATCAATACACTGCCATCATAGCAATACTTTGGAAATTAATTGCTGTATGCTTGAAAGATATTAATGAATAGTGCACATATATCTCAGAGTATTCTGAATAGCAAATGAAATATACAGTATGCTATCAAATCATCAAAGTATAATAGAATTCATAAAATATTTTTTGACAAACCTCTGTAATTTAATATGTACAATTACTTTTTCAGTGTTCAGGTAGTTCATGGACTTTGAAATTGATATTACTTGTGTTCAATCATATCTTATATAATAAGTAGAGGTATAAATAAGCTTTGGCTATGCATACAATCCCTTCCTGGGAGCAATCAAGCAAACTAAAAAGTCTTCCACTGACTACAGTTCTTTGTAAGATTTGCTTAATAGCCTGAATTGTCCAGTGGTTATTGTTAACATGTGGATGAAAAGGGACATTGTAGAACAGAGGTCCCCAACCTTTTGGGTACCAGGGACCGGTTACGTGGAGTTTTTTCCGCGGACCGGAGGGGGCATGGTTTTGTGTGCTGCCTGCATCCTGCAGATAGGGCTTTGCTTGTTTGTGCGGCCCGGTTGCTGGCATGCCGCGGCCCAGTACCGGTCCATGGACCGGGGGTTGGGGACCCCTGTTGTAGAAACTAGAAGATTTCCTGACTTGTTCACCAGCTTGGGTGAAGAAAAGAAGGCAGAATTTGTATGCAGAACCATAAAAAGTCTCATTATCTTATCTTATTAAGCCAAGATATTGTAATTTATTGTGACTTGTCCGTATTCCTTATGTAATATGTACTAATATGTCAGTGATCCTGTACCATAATTAAATTTCTTCTACCTTCCAATATCTACTTTAAAACAATTAATTTCCTAATCTTCTCAAATCACTATTCAACTTTTCCTTTCTTCTCTATGCACCAGGAATGCAGTCCAGGATTCTATCGTGAGAGTGTGGGTCTATTTACAGGAAGGTGTGTCCTGTGCAATTGTAATGGAAATTCAGATAAATGCCTGGATGGTTCTGGAATTTGTATTGTAAGTATTTACAACAAATGCTGCTGCAGGTGCTCTTATTAATTTCTTTTGCTTCAGGCCAGTAATAACTTTGAGAGAAACTGCTTGTGCCTGCAAAAATAGAAATGTCTTTGAGGTACAGTAAAAACTGACATATCTATTACAGCAAAAATGTCCACAGAAGTTTGTTAGCTTTGAAGCATGAATTATCTTCACTTGCTGTGCTTGCATGCATTTCATATTTTTTTCTCTTTCAACAAGAGTTACCAAGGTTGCACTTGTGCACAGTTAACTTAGCTTACAAGCTGAAATATGATCAGATGCTAGATCACTTCACTCTTTTCTTCCTGTGAAGAGTCATGTTAATTATGGGTTTCATGATATATCTGAGCAATGAACAATGAAATAAACCAGGATGTTAAGCCAGCTTTAAAACTTGTTTCATTTTACTTGTTTTGCTCATTAAGCTGCAGTCATACATATGCAGCCATGGAATGTAATAGCAGTTCTCACCAAAGAGTAAACATTAGCAGGATTTATTTATAAGCACGGGTAAAGGAACTTTAAAGTTAATCTACCCAGACATATGATCTTTACACAGCAATGTTGGTTTTTGGTATAATTTCCCTTTGAAATTAGTTAATCAAAGCAAATATGTATAAAGGAGCATGATTAACAATACTTTTTGAATAAAAGTTCTAAGGTTTGCATTTTTTTTGCATACTAGACTTGTAAAATATTTCATTGCCTTTTTCTCTATAATATACTATACTGAAAAAATATTCTTAAGTTCTTTTTTCTTAAGTAAATACATTTACAGCCTAGCCTCTTTCTTTGGCCACATTTTTTTGCTCATACTTACTCATTATTCATTGCCCGCACAGAGTTCTTTGACACTGCACAATACTTTTTTTAACTTTGTTTTTGACAAACCCTTTTGAGTTTAAATGTAGGAGCTGTTCGCCAAATCATCCTGTTCCAAATAGGTGTGAATCATAAGGCATTTCAATTGAGGAACAGGCCATAACAAGCAAATACAACCAGCAAGAGCTAGATAGTGTACATTGCCCTAAGACAAGAATTTTCTAAATACTAACTTTTTCAGTTTTGTTCTAGTTATCGTTAATGCCCATCAGAGCTACCAGATTGAGTGGCACAAGTCCACATGACTCCTAAATGGTAGCATAGAGTAATGATCTAGTAGTTGTCTGTTTTTTATTTTGCAATCCAGATTTGGTAGCCCCAATGGTTATTCATACTGCATATTAGATAAATATCATATTTGCAATCAATTTTTATAGCATGCATTCTATTTGGATAGCTAGTTAGCATTGTTAATTAAGTCTTCCTTTCCATTCAGAAATGCAACACTGAATGAGATTTTAAAATAATTTATAAGGTGTTATTATATGTTCCTTTAGATATAAAGCAATAATAAATTTAGGATCACAGATAAATAATTTAATCAGCTAGTAGCAGGTAAACTAAGAACTGTTCATATGGGTAGAAAACACATGGATCCAGAAGATAGGGAGTCATATAGTTTTAAACACCATAAAGTTCCTTGCTGCTCAGTGCTTAATACTGGTGTATTATGACAGGGGAATGATATTAATACCAGGAGAGTAGGATTGATGATTAATAGTAGTAGGGTTTAATTTCCATGCTGGTGGGGCAGCTTTTCATTTTTCCAGTCCTTCTAAGCCAGGGGTGTCAAATTCGCAACATCACATGATGTATTGCAACGTAACATGACTTTTTTTCCATTGCTGGCAATGGGGTGGGTGCAGTTTCAGCATGACGCATCTGGCCCGCGGGCTGGCAGTTTGACATCCCTGTTCTAAGCTATAATATAAGAGCTAGTTTGGTCTAATAGTTAAGGCACTGGACAAGAAAATGGGAGATAGTGACTTCAAGTCCCACTTTAACCATGAAAGCCAGCTAGGTGACTTTGGCCAGTCAGTGTCTCACAACCCACTTCACAGGATTGTTGTTGTGGGGGAAAATAGGAGGTGTGCTGGATATGTTCACCGCCTTGAGTTATTTGTAAAAATAATATAGATGGGGTACAAATAAATAAAAATACATATCAACAAGTTACATAGATCAGTCTGTATAAATGTAAGAATATTTAAACTTCATGAGACAATTGGTCTTTTACTGGTGAGCTATACCCCCATTGCTTTAAATGATGAATCTATGCAAGCTAAGATGATGATCAAAGCAATTTATTTATTAAGAGAACCTACAAGCTAGGTGAAAGTAAACTTTATTATAACTGCTAAATCACTTCCAACCAAGAGTATCTTTTTTTTTTCAAGTTTTATTGGTTTTTTAATTTTTTTACAACAAGTTGCTTAGGAAACAACGTGGTGATGGGGTGTCAATTGTCCAAGAAAGAAGAAATCATACATACATAACTCAGGTTAACTCCTTAAATATTCCCTCTCTATTTCCCTCAGTTAATATAACCTATTCAAATTAATACATTTCTAAATACAATTCAATTAATCAATAAAATTTATCAATAAAATTTTAGCTATACAAGTCCAAATCCTACTTTTAAGCTTTACTATGTTCCAATTACCGTGTTCCATTTTAAATAATATATTTTCAATCAATCAAAGAAATTGTCACTAAAATTTTAACTGTACAGATCCAAATCCTGTATTATAAGCTCTACTAATTTGCAATTACCATATTTCAGTTTTGTCCTTAAATAGACATATTGTTTGCATTTCGGGTATCCCTAGTTTCCTTTATTTAATTACCTGACAATTATAATATCTAAAATAAAAATATTATTCCAACAGTTAAATTCTTACATTTCCCCAATATATTCTATTTCTTATTCTAATAACTCATTTACTAATATCATATTTTCCATTATCAAAATCCATTTTCTTATTCTCATTTCAATACAACATAGTTATCATAGCTTCTTACATTTCTAAAATGTATTCTAATTCTTATTCTGAAACGTCTTTGTTTACTAATACATTATTTTCCATTGTCATAATCCATTTCATTGTTTTCATTCCATTACAAAATACTTATCATCACTAAAATAAACATATTATTTCCAAAAGTAAAAAATAATAAAGAAAGAATAAAAGCATGTACACCATCTTATAGATTTCAAACGTATATTATATTTTTTATCTTAATAAGTGCACATTTAAAACATTTTTCATTTCACGATTCCAAACTATAATCTAGTCAATAATTTCATCTCAGTTATGAATCTAAGTCCAAAGCATTAAATCAATCCCAACTTTACTTTCCATCTTAATGCTAATTCAGTCCATATGTCTAAAAAACCTTATTTAACCATCAAATAAGAATTTAAGTTCTATTTTTAAATCTGACTCTAGCTTTCTTTTTGTGCCAGGTAGGCTTCCATAAAAGAGCCTCTATATCAACCAGTCTCATTGTTATATTGGGAGTGTTCATCATCAATTCAATCTGGTCACATTTTTGTTCCCCTTCTTCCACTATCGTCTGAATAGTGTAATCAATTTTATCCAGTGTTATAGTTATTAGTTGATTATTCAAGTTGTCGTAGTTCTGGTACTTGGTAAGTTGCAAATAGGGTTGTATAAAATCCCCTTTAGTAGTGGTAGATTCCTGTTCTGCTATTTCTTGACTTATAAGGTGGTCAGTTGAAGTCTGGCGATCAATTTGAGATTCTGAAACAAAAGCTTTTTCATGGTTAGGTTGTAGGTAAGATTCTTCCATCTCATAATATACGTAATGTTGGGCACAAGCCTCTTTACTATTGGTCTGTTCCTCAATATGTAGTTCTGGAAGGTCATCTTTAGTTTTCCACCCAAGGTTAATGTTCTCAGTGAATTCCAAGATTTTTTCCAGTATAAGGTTGTAGTCAAGTTGTGCATAAACATCCTCCATTTCCATAGTAAAATAGTTTTTTTAATCTTTTAGTGGAGGCTATATTTAATAACAGTCCACCTCCACACAGCTGTTTTATCTTTTCCCTCTTATGATAATTTGAAGGTTAAATCCAGCATCAGAGTCAGGGAGAAAATAGAATTGTAATGTCAACTTTTCGCCATGAGATGTCCTCAGTGAGCTATAAGATCTTTTTCCAAATAATATTTTTTCCAGTTAAAACAATGAAAACAGTAAAAAAAGAATATTGTCCAATTTAATAAGTAAATAAAACAATAGAGTTTCATAGGTTGAATTCTTCGGGACCCCAGGGTACCCAAAAAATGAGTATAGTCAGTAAAAGTTAATTTCTGGTTTCTATAGTCCAAAATTTAAATTCCCAAGTAAACAAACGTCGCTCTGTTAAAGTGGGGGGATAGTTCCAGGGGCTTTTCACAGGAAAATAGTTAAGGTAGAGAGAGGAAAGATCTCACCCGGATCTTCCACGATGGTTCATTATCGCTTAGGTGTTCTTTTGACTTGCGGTTGGAGCGGCTAGATGATCGGCCATGTTAATGGCCGATCCTTTCCCCGTCAGCCCAAAGGAGCTGCCTCGGACCGCGGAAGGTGCTGCCGCACCCTCTGCAGTTGATGAGGGGCCTCCTCAACGGTGGTCTCCCCTCCAGGGTGACTTTCGACCCTCTCGGGAGTCTACTGGCGGAGGGAAGCCAGCCGGCAAAGAGAAGAGACTCTCTGCACGACCGCCAGCATCGCAACCCGGAACCGGAAGCCCCGACCAAGAGTATCTTAATTGTGAAACACCTGCTACTTTAAATTAATAATGTGTGACCCTCTGTGTAATTAACATTATGCCATTACTTCTGCAACTAAGCAGGAAACAATTGTATGCACACCCTTTAGCTAGACACTAACTGGGTCTAATTTATTTGTTCAGTCTTGCAATAAGGTAAATATGTGATGACTTGGAGCATATCAATTGTTATTTTCTCACATTGGTATTAATAATAAACTTGAAAAACAAGACCACTGCTAACCTTCTGATTTCTATATATGTATTTTTTTTAAAAGAACTGTCAACATAATACTGCTGGAGAAAAGTGTGAGCGCTGTAAAGAAGGATACTTTCGAGATGCCAGTCAAGGACTTTGTAAGGAATGTCACTGCCCTTACACAAACAGGTACTCTGTTGGGCTGAGAATGGGAAGCTGTATTTATTGTGCTTTGCTCAAAGTTGCCCTGGTGGAAATACTGTATTTTTATGACAGTAAAAACAGCTATTAGATAATTCTATCATTTGTGCAATAATGTTATGAAGCACAAATGATAGAATTTTGGTGTCATTGCGGCTTGTTATGCATGGACGGTAAGATGACAATGGTCACTCATCTTGAACATCTTCATAAAAAATAAAATAAGAAATTTCCTGTAAAGAAAAAAATCATAAAGCAATTTCCACAAATTCTAATTTTAAGTGCATTTGCCACAAATAAGTAGCCATTTCAAATGAGATATGGATGACCTTGGATCAGATCTCCTATTGGATTACATTTTTTAAAAGCTCTATTGCAGTGTGACTCATGACCTTCATAAAGCCTTTACTAAATTGGTACCCTCTAGATGTGCTGGGCATCAATCCCCATAATTACCATAATTGCTAACTAACATCCTAACTGGGCATTGTTGAAATGTAAATCTGCACTTTTGGAGGAATTTAACTTGAGGAGGAGACAGGAGAGAACACATCTTTTCTGCATCATCGCAACTACAGTCCACTTTAAAAGAAATTCATGGTGCAAAAGATTTGGACTACAATTTGTCAACTAGTTTGGCCTAAAATATATTTTATTTAGTTGGTATTAATTTAAAATATATTTAAAGCAAGTTCATTGCTTTTACTCATTTATTTTGCCAAATACAATGAACATTTCTTGTGTGTCTTCTATTTTGAATATGATGAATGCATTAAAAAATAATAGAAATAAAAAAGTGAATATTGGAGCAATTTTCTGAAAGTTTGCCATATTAGTTCATTTCAATAAAACCAAAATAATGTTGTGATACCTTAAAGGCTAATTTCCCCATTGTTACAAGCACTTAAAAGATTTGGTTGTATTTGCTACATACTGTAATGAACAATACCTTCATTTTTTTTAGGGAAGGCCTGTATTTGCTTGATTAGCATAGAGCACCACATCTTTGCTGCTGAGCTCTCCCTGATTCCATGCTGTTGATTTCAAAAAAGGAAGGGAACTGGGGCAATAACAGAGCTGGCTAGATGATGACTTTCCAGATGTTATTTGAACTCTAGTTGCTAAAACCTCCAGCTAGTTATAACTGATGGGGAACACTTGTGGGGGTTGTAATGCAGCCATTTCAGGAAGGCCACAGATTGTCCTGATAATATTGTAGACTAGGAATAGAATAGAATAGAATAGAATAGAATAGAATAGAATAGAATAGAATAGAATAGAATAGAACAGAACCTTGGAGGTCTTCTAGTCCAGCCCCCTGCTCAAGCAGGAGAACCTTGGTATTTCAGATAAGTGACTGTTTAGTCTATTCTTAAAAACCTCCAGTGATGGAGCGCCCATGATTTCTGGAGGCAAGCTGTTCCACTGGTTAATTGTCATCACTGTTAGGAAGTTTCTCCTTAATTCTAGGTTGCTTCTCTGTTTGATTAGTTTCCAACCATTGTTTCTTGTCCTGCCCTCTGGGTGCTTTGGAGAATAATTTGACCCCCTCTTCTTTGTGGCAGCCCCTCAAATACTGGAATACTGCTATCATGTCACCCCTATTTCTTCTTTTTTTTAGACTAGCCAAACCCAAGTCCTGCAGCCATTCTTCATATGCTTTATTCTCCAGGCCTTTGATCATCTTAGATGCTCTTCTCTGAACTTTTTCCAAAGTCTCAACATCTTTTTTGTAATATGATGACCAAAATTGGTTGCAGTATTCCAGGTGTGGTCATACTACGGTTTTTATAAAGCGGTACTAATACTTCACATGATCTTGATTCTATGCCGATGTTTATACAACCCAGGATAGTATTAGCTTTTTTGGCTGCTGCTGCACACTGCTGGCTCATAGTCAAGTAGTCATCCACTAGGACTCCAAGATCCCTCTCACAGTTACTGTTTTTGAGCCAGGTCTCACCTAATCTGTACTTATAACTTTGATTTTCCTGCCTAAATGTAAAACTTTGCTTTTCTCCACATTAAAGTGGAGTAACATTAAAGCAAAGAAAAGTAATAATTTTCTTTGTTAGATATAGGCACCATTTTATTTATTGTTCAATGATCTAATGAACATGGAGATTATCCTTTCAACTTATAAATTTATAAAATGGAGATATTTAGATTTCCCAGGTAAACATGCAGATTCAGCTACTGTTCAGTAATAAAATATAATCCAATTGTCTTTTTTATTCCCTAATTTATTATTGCACATTTTGCAATATGTTTTCAGGATTGCAGGACTGCATTCTGATTTTGCAAAAAAAAAAAAAAAAAAGGTAATAGGCAATGATGTATGAGCAAAAATAGTTGCAACTTGTCTGAGACTGCAATTATTTTTGTTAGCCTTTTATTTGATGTTCAGACAGTAACATAACCCTTACATTTTTTTCCTTTCCCCATAAGATGTATAAATATGCCTTAAAAGAAAAAAAAGCTATTTTCAGGTTTTTCATGTTTCCTATATTTTTTACTATGTAGTTTTGCTTCTGGCTGTCTGGAAGATAATGGAGAAATTCAATGTTTTTGCAAAGAAGGCTATTCTGGAAAGCATTGTGAAAGGTATGTGACTTGTCTCAATACTGATTTACTATGTAGGAAGTTAAAACAGATCTCAACTGGAAACTACTAACATATTGGAAAAGATTGTTTTCTAAACAGAGACCATATTTTCATGATTGGGCTGGAGTCCAAAGTGCTACAAGGCTTCGTGTGCACACATGCTCTCTTAGTAAGCATAAGCTGCTCTCCTTGATTCAGAGTTTCAGAATACTCTGTTCATCCCGTTTAGGACTATTTAATTTCATGTTCTTTGAAATAAATTGCACTAGTGCCCAATTATGCATTAGATACAGATACTGTATTCACTGATGTTTTTAAATCTGAAGAGTTGTATGAAGTATCGATGCAGCCCACAGAAAGCTAAGTGTGCTCAGATTCTTATGATATCAAATAAGTCAAATATCTTTTTGGACTGCACTGTCTCTGTATAGGGCTTATCAAATTAGAGATACAATTAAAATATAAAAAGCAATATCTATTATTTGGTCAGGTTAGACAATTGCAACACAAATTGTTAAAATGTATGGATGTGATGCAGATTTTTGAGACAGTAGAAACCTTTTCAGTGTCAGTTGATTTATATCACTTGCGTGTTTTATTTGTTCATTAATTTATTTTGCAGTTGTGCTCCTGGTTATTTTGGAAATCCATTGAAATACAGATACTGTCAAAAATGTAATTGCCTGGAGAATGGCCAGCTCACAAAATGCGATCGCTTGACTGGGGGTATGTAAAGTGACATAAATATTTCTGAATAATATTAAAAAGGAAACCATAGAACATTTGAAAATAGTCTACCAGGAAGACTCCTGTGCAAATAAAAGTTATATTTTTTCAATTCTGTGCTTATAGCTGTTCATTCTTACTACAAATGATAGTCTAGTAGAAGGATGAGAAAAGTCTAGCTCTTCAGATGTTGCTGAAGTACAAGTCCCAAGACCCATTGGCTGCTGCTGTAATTCCTCTGTATTTGAAAAAACTGCTTTACACATTTGTGGCATTAATGAAGTAATTAAATGTGTTAGTTAATGTTTAAACAGCATGATCCAGATTTATGTGTCCTACATCCTACAGATTTCATTGCTGATTGCCTTCAGGTAATTTAGATATCCACATGAATTATGAATGTCTTCTATACAATTTTAATGTTGATTGTTTCAAAGTTTCAAGAAAGATAAACTTGAACAATAGGCACTGGGAATATATTCAGATATTGTTGAGCTACAACTTCCAGCAGCATCAACCTACATGGCCAGTAGTGAAAGATGCTGAAGGTTTTAATTTGAATTTCCAAATGTAAAATTGCCTAACTCTGTGGGTCTTTTTTTAACAACACAACTACCAGCAGAATTAAAGCAATCCTAAATGCATTCTATGATTATGTATAGCATCAATTATTCCAGTTGATTTCAGTTGATTTCAATAATGTGTCTCTCTTTAGCTTTGTTTAGTTATTTCTGAATCAGAATAAAATTTGGTATAAAAAATCATTAATGGATAATAATAGAAAAAGAAACAACAATTTTATAATATATATCTGAAAAACTAATTAAAATATATAATTTTATCTAAAAGAAAATATTAGTCTATCAACAATATTCTTATAATGTCACTTTAATGTATCCCTTTATGTAGGGCTTTGTACATTGGTATGTGGGAATGACCATTCCCTAGCCAGTGACTCTGGGCTCAGTCTCCCAAAGTCATTCCCACATACCATTACAGATTTGTGGCTCACTTACTTAGTGCTTGCTAATTAATACATACAGGTATTATAGAGTTTGATGCTTTGCACCTTGATTTTTGAATTCAATTTGCTGGGTTGGCGCTCTTATTTCTATATAGGACGTTGTATTTCAGCAACATCTAAAGATCCACAGATTTGCTACTCAGCATGCATTGTATGCATTCTCTATTACTCAGAGGAGACGTCAGACTTGGAGCCCATATAATGATGCAGGAGGACTTACATTTCAAGTCTGAGTCAAAGGCAGTTGTTAGAGATGAACAAGAAAGCAGGGAGCTGAACCACGGAACCCAAAAGAACAAGAATATACAAGAGCTAGTAGAACTTGTTTCCCAACCAACAAGAACCTTTCCTCAACCAGAGCCAAAGGCGAGCCCAAGGACACATGGCCAGGCCTGTGTCTGAGAAAATTTCACTTGCCAAGGACACATATCTGACTTTTGTTTTGAGACTTGCAGATATTTCTCAGTTCTAGTCTCTAAAATGTTTGAAATGTTTGAAATAGATATGTTTTATTTGAATATATTATGCTTTCCATCTCAAGGCAATGTTATTTTCCCAATTCCTTTATGTAAACTACTAGAATTACATAAGTAGGTACATATATTTCAAACAACATATTTTAAAGAGGTGTTCTGCTGCTTAAACTAACAATTGCTAGAACAAGTTCAGTCTAGATGCAGTTGCTTTAGCAAATCCTGATGTCATTGTGGTTTTGCTGTCGTGTATTGAGCCTTGGTTTAATTGTGGTCATGCAGTAGCTTATTGAATTCTATAATTACATATCTTTGGATGTTCTCATTCCTATTAGCCAATGACATGACATATTTAATTGGCACTCTTCTTTATGTGTCAAGAGATAAAAGTGATTAAAAGTGATAAGAGTACTTCAATATTCAGCCTGGCTGGGGAAATTTGATAGTTCAAGGCCACACATCTTAAAATTACTGAAGTTGAGAAAACTGGTCTACTTAATCTTCAATAGCAATATTTGCAGGATAGGCCTCGAATTTTGTATTTGCTTGTCCTGCAAAATTGCATTAGTTTGGAGGTTGAAGTTAATGAGATGAGGTGATATTCGAAGTCGGAAGAAATCACAAGATATAAGTATTGTGCTGCGTATATAGATAGTCCTCAATTTACAACAGTTTGTTTAGTGACTGTTGAGAGTTACAACAGCACTGAATAAATGACTTATGACTTTTTCACACTTATGATCGTTGCAGCATCCCCGTGGTCATGTGATCAAAATTCAGATGCTTGGCTACTGGTTCATATTTATGACGGTTGCAGTGTCCCGCGGTCATGTGATCACCTTTTGCAACCTTCTGACAAGCAAAGTCAATGGGAAAGCCAGATTCACTTAAGAACCATGTTGCTAACTTAACAACTGCAGTGATTCACTTAACAACTGTGGCAGGAAAGGTCGTAAAATGGGGCAAAACTCACTTAACAAATATCTTGCTTAGCAACATAAATTTTGGGGTCAATTGTGGTTGTGAGTACTTGTATTATATTTTACAGTATTTCATCACTGTAGCATGCTGTGGACTGAATTGGGGTATAGGAAGAGGAGTCTGTTTTGAAAAGGTCTTTTAGAGACTTGGCAGCCAGCAGTCTTTTGACAGCACGGCTCCTTTAGAGGCCAGTATCCCTCCTCTTGGGATAATAGAATTATACTGGCAGAAGAGGCAGCCACAGTGTGGACACCTGCATTAACCGAAACCCTTCCCTGATTAATAAGGGAAGGAGTTGTACAGGAATAGCTCAAAACGCTGCTAAATGTAGTGTTACCAAGAACCATAAATATGGTTGTTTTGATCGAATGTTTTGATTATATTTTACCATAAATATGGTTGTTTTGATCGAATGTTTTGATTATATTTTACCATTTAATGCCACATCTTTTGTTTCTGAGCTCAACGAGTTAAATCAGTGGACGAGTTCAGGAGTCCTTGAATTACCTTGCTTTCCTCCCTGCTAATAGATTTAGTAAATAATGCCTTGGATTTCTGAAGAGCCCAGCAGGATGACCCAATGTCATGATAGAATTTGTTCACATTAGTTGAAGTTGTTATTTGAGAAAAAACAAGAAAGCAATGTGTAAATTTAACTTTGGAGACAACCCTGCAAGATCCTGTAAACTTCCTCTCTAATGTATTTTTATTGTAAGCTTCCCACTGTGGAGAGTGAGATGGGAGGCATATAAATTAAGTAAAGAAAGAAAATAGTTAAAAAATATTTTACCATATTGATTCTAGGGAACTTGTTATCTATGTTTTTACCTGCTTAACAATGTGCAGCTTTCAATGAAGTGTACAGGGCATCAGTAACACAATGCTTTCTGACATTTCAGAACGTCACACCCTGTAATTGTTGCATCCTTAATTCTACTTTTTCCCCTCTCTTTTTTTCCTTTTAATTTCCAGAATGCATCAGCCAAGAACCAAAAGACATAGATCCAAATGAAGATTGTAATTGTAAGTTATAAACCTTATTTTGTCTGAAAACTTGCTTATATACCGTGTTTCCCCAAAAGTAAGGCCTACCCTGAAAATAAGCCCTAGCTTGATTTTTGGGGGGTGGGCCTAAAATAAGCCCTACCCCCAAAATAAGCCCTAGTTTTGGGGCGAGGCACACACTTAAAAATCAAGCTAGGGAAAGGGTAAGGGTGTAGATCTGCCCCCCCGCCCCCACTTACCTTGCAGCCAGGCCTCTCCTCACCAGCCCACTTCTTGTGCGGCATCTTCTGCAGCCAGGCCTGCATTTCTGAGTCACAGGACTTTCTGGAAGGCCTGTGCAGCCATGGCCTGTGCAGCCAAGAACCAAGCTATGGATTCACTCTACAAGGTACTCGGCTGCAGAAGCCTTCTGGAAAGGCCTGACTGCAAAATGCAGGCTGGAATGCAGCTGCAGAATGAAGCTGCTCTTTCGGCCCCAGAAGGAGTGGACCGGCTGGGCGAGGCTGTCGGTGCCGGAGGTTAGTACGACATCCCCCCAAAATAAGACCTGGTGCCTCTTTTGGAGGCAAAAAAAAAAAAGATCCAGTCTTATTTTCGGGGAAACACGGTAGCACTAATAAAGAACTATGTTTTGAGAGATTAGAAAGAGCAAATCTGCTGTTTTCTTGTGGATAATAGATCTATTCAGAACAAGTTATCTAAACCCCTCTTGGTTTCCCTCTTACATGTATATGGCTTTATTGTTTGTTGTAACAGTAACATAGTGCAGACAAGCAGCACAGTTGTATGACAAACATAATTTTATAACACCATTTGAACAGTTTTGTTATTTGCTATAGTAACAGATAACATTTTCTGGAAATATCTTTTTGTTCCATAATTGTTTTCAGTAGACCCATTCTTTTTTTTTTTTAATATACAAAAACTAACACTTTAAACTCTTCCATGTGTGCTCTTTTTTGTTTAGCTTGTGGGAGTTGTGTAATCACATTGCTGGAGGATTTGAATACAATGGGAAGTGAGTTCCGAGTGATTGAATTTCAAATGCAAAGTATCAACACTAGTGCCCAACTGCTGGGCCAGATGAAGCACCTGGAAGTCCGTAGCAAGCAACTGGAGGTAACTTGAAAAAAAAACTGGCTTTCCATGGGATTGGGTACACTTTCCAGAGGCTGAATACACTTCTGAAATATGCTTTAGAAATATCATATTAAATGCTCTTATGGGGCTGGAATATGATTCTGAATTTTGATGAGACCCATTCCATTGCTCTTTCTAATGCCACTTCAGAAGAAAGACCCTAGCAGCCAATTCAGATTAGACTGTTGGAATGTATTATTCATGGATCTGTCTTAGAAGCCTTCTTTAAAATTTAACTCAGCCCAGTTCCTGCACAACTTCTGCTCCCTTCGTGGACATGTATTCTTGGCAGCAGTATAGAAATGGTTTGCCATTGCATTTTTCTAGTTAGTTAGTCAAAAGCATAGTGCTAAAGTTTTGCTTGAAATGGAAATAAATGAACTTTTAGCTTGGGATTTGATGACTAGAACTGTTTATGCCTGCAGAAGTACTGTGTGCTACATTTTATTCTAGTTCAAAGGAGCATTGTATTCAATCCTTGAATCTGTACCAAAGAAAGTTGGAAGTTACTCTTTTCTACAGCTTTTTGTTCCTTCTTGGCTGCACCCCCAATTTTGCTTTTTCCCTGCCCCTTTTCCTCTCTTCAACTTTATTTTTTTTTCATTTTTGTACTTTATATTTTTATTGAAGTTCAATAAAGTTTTGTGGAAAAAAATGCATCTGCTAAAATTACCATCTGGGATATCTTGTGAGAATAGTCATATCAACTGCAAATTCATTTCCAAGCACAATTCATAATGACCATACATGATTGGGAGCCAAGTCCTTTACCTACTCTATCTTCTCCTATATGAACATCTTCTGAATTATTTC
Source organism: Azemiops feae (assembly GCA_023970755.1). Taxonomy (NCBI): domain Eukaryota; kingdom Metazoa; phylum Chordata; class Lepidosauria; order Squamata; family Viperidae; genus Azemiops; species Azemiops feae. The sequence goes on from JALGBA010004253.1 coordinate 3,086,641, forward strand.
ATCTTTGAAAGCACTTTTATGCTACCCATAAAAGATAGGCAGAAGATAGGCTGAAAAAACAAAAGAGAGGATCTTTTTGATTGCAGCCCTTCACTTTTAGAATATCCTCAGGTAGAGTCATCTATTCTTTTGTCTGCTTTGATTTAGCAAAGCAAGACCTTTCTAAATCATTGAAACTTTATAAATAATGTTAGAAATGTTTGATTATGCTCTTGCTAAGATCTTGTTTCTGTTTTTTCTTATAATTTTAAATACATTGCTATGACATTGATTTTATTTAAATGTTAATCATAGCCTATGAGTTTCCTTCAAAATAGAAATATTATAAATTTAAATAAACAAGGCATCATTTCACAGGAAATTGCAGCTATTTATAAAGAGCATCCACTATTGTTCGTTGTCCACACAGAATTTGGTAGATTTTTAAAGCTGTTGAAATCAGCATGTTTAAGATTTCATGCATTATTCTGGCCCCATTGCGGATGAATTTCTAACATTTCCCTTCTTTTTCCTCATTGCTATCAGAGTTTGTGACTTTCAAGTCTCAGGGCACCCAGGCAACATTTTTCTGTTGAATTCTGTCTTACAATTTAGTAATCTCTTCATCTACTAATGGCAATAGGAGCTGATTTGTAAAGTTTCATTCCAGCGCTTTTCTGTCCAGTACATTTTTCCTAATTCCATATTGTATTTGTGTTCAGTTTGCTGATTCCCATTTTGTTTTGCCTTTATTTTCAGAGTCTGTTGAATCACTCTCGTTCTGTCATTAAAACGCAAAGTTCAAAGGTAGATGAAATGGAGACAAGTTTATTTCACCTTAATCAAAATATTAATTCTCTGAAAGAAAAGGTAAGTCTTTAAATCTTATACATGTTGGTATCAATCCATGGCCTTTTTATAAAAGTTTATGTTTACTTATCATATTTCAAGGTATTTCAAGACCATGTCTCAAGGTATCTTTAATAAATGGCAAAATGTTACCCTAATGTCCATATTGTGTGGGGTGGAGAAATGCAGCTCAGATCCAGAAGATCTAAGTTCTGTTCCTGCATCCTGCCGAAGGTATTCCCTTCCATGTGTGGAGGAGAAATGACATCTTTTGGCAGGCAGTATTTTTAGCCAGCCCTTAGAGATAAGAGGGACCCCAAATCCAAGCAGAGTGTGGAGAGGCAACACAATAGGAAAGGCAGTGCAGGTGCCTCAGGTGGCTGGGGGAAGCCTGGTGAATACTCCACCTGACATCTCTCAGGAGATGAAAACCCTGCATGGATTTTAGCAGGGAGGATTTTCAGCTCCTAAAGGGAGCTCCCAGGGCCTCTCCCTGTCCTGAGGTATCCCCATTCTGTACCTAGTACTCTGTCAGCTTAATGACTTTCATAATCATTTAACAACCACAACCAGGAGTGCCAGGATTGCAGTCATTGAGCAAAGCAATTACATGGGCAGTCATGTGACATCTTCCTTAATGACCACTTCACTCAACAATTGAGATTCCAGACTCAGTTTTGGCTGTAAGTCAAGGACTATCTGTAAGCACCATTTGTTTGGTGCAGCCTTAACTTCAAATAATTGCTGAATAAATTGTTGTAACTCAAGGATTACCTGTAATTGTATCATTTCTTTTATATTTCTGTTTGTCAATGTAATTGACCAGAGATATAAAATCTATAGAAGTGTTTCACTTGGGGTATTCTCTCTGTCACTGTTTGTTGGTGAGAAACTTGATCATCATCATAGAGTTTCCCCCCAAAAGTATACTTTGTTGCATCTATCCTCCAAAGCTTTGATTTCTATCTTGAGTAAGCAGATTTCTCACAAGTTATCAATACTTGTTTTTCCATAATGTTTTACTTATGTTTTATTATTAGTTGCTTATCTGTTCCTTTGCTTTTGTATCTTTATCCTTGTGTGATGTCTGTTTAATAATTCTGGTAAAGTTTATGCAATGAATACATTTTTTAAAAAAATTGTTTAAGAATGGCTAAAAAATGCCAAATTCATCTTTTGGTCTACCAAAGACATGTGTTAATGAAGTACGATGGTATATAAACACCCAAATAAATCAATAATATTAACTACTTTTAAATCAAACTTTTACTAATGTTATCTCATTTTTAACTCACTATCTTAGGCTGAAGATAATTACAAGAAAGCACAAACTCTTTTTAATAATTTTAGTAAAACTAATCAAAGAGGAAGAGCTTTAATTTCAAAGGTCCAATCTATTCTCATCCATATCAAAGGTAAGAGTAATGCCTTTTCTTCTACATTAAGGTTGGGGAAATTATATCAGTCTGCGAACCAAAATAATTCGCCAGTACCATAGCAGGCAGTTCTCAATTTGTTTTTTTTCATGCATACAGGGATATTTACACTTCATTTAGGCTTTAACCATTTTCTGCTTACATCAGTGGAATTTAAAAACCTTATTGCAGTAGTATTGGGAGCAGTTTTTGAAGTCAGTCTTAGTGAAAAATGTTTATTACTATCCTCCTCAGTACCTTTCACTGCAGTAATAAAGTTTTGAAACAGCTTCTATTCACAACAATTGAACTTATTTAAAGCCTTACGCAGCCCTCCCCCCCAAAAAATGTTTATGCATAATACCCCCAGGAAAAGTTGCAATTGGTGCATCGGAGGGTGTTCTGTAAAATGTCTTATGGCTTTGCCCTCTGCATGCTGTTCAAGTAGGAGCTAAAAATCCAGGAGAACTTCCAGATTGTAAATATGTGAGTATGACCCCACCCAGAGCTAACAAATAGGTAGAATATATCTGTTTCAGAATAGTTTCAAATCTAAACTATGCCATTGTAGTAGGGTTCAACCTGGGTCTGTTCCTTTCATCTATTTCCTAACCACTTCCAAGCACTGGGTTAGGACCTTCATTTCCTGTCTGCCCTGTCAAATTTAAAAGAGGGGTGTGCAACTGCTTACTGGTTCTGTATTTTATCTGATTTTTTATTGGTTTGCTAGGGCTCCAGTCCAAAAAGTGGTCAAAGCAAGACAAAACCTATTATAATTAATATAGTTATTTCTCATATATTTAACAAATATATTTAACAAATTCCCACAAATTGATGTGACTCCTGGAGAGACCTCCAACTGCACTGAAGAGCACACGTTTGCAATCCTACTTTAAAAATACACCACATATCTTTGTAATAGGGTTTGGTAAAAGTCTCTTATTTATTCAAATTATGTTTTTCTTGTCAGTTCTCTTGGGACAGATAGACGGCACTTCTACAGAAGGAACCTCTATGCCTACCAAACCCTCTGCAAAAGAGCTTCTGCAAGCTGAGCAAATGATCAATGAAATGAAAAGCCGTAATTTTGGCCAACAGATAACGGAAGCAGAAAAGGAAAAAGGGAAAGCCCAATACTGTAAGACCTATAAACCGTAAATATTTTGGGTAGAAATGGCTTGATTGGATGTGGTGGGAACAGCTGGAGAAAGACTGTTGCCTTATCTGGAAATCCTCACTGAGTTTGTGATGAGTGTGAAGGTAGTTGTGGTTTAATAATGAAGAAAACTGCCAATAGTCAGTTCAAAAATATTGTACTTTGTTGCTGCTTGAAACTAGTTCAGGACTTGAGTTGAGCTTTTGCAGTCATATAGTCTACAGAAAATTTGGAAATATAAAAATATACAGAATGGATGGATAATTCCTATCTATATTTACATTTACTAGGCCAGGTGATCTACCCAACTAAAAATAATTTCTTGATGAGAAATTAATTTATAGAAAGACTGTGAGATAAAAGGACTTGAAGGACCTAATGCTCATAGGATATTTGATTTATTCCTGTTTTGCTTTATTCATTCTGCATAGTGCTAGATCGAATAAGGAATGAACTAGAAAAGCGTAAAGCAAACAACCAAGGGCTCATTAAAATTGTGAGAGATTCACTAAATGAATATGAATCCAAGCTCAATGATCTTCATGAATCTTTGAGAGAGGCAAAGGAACAAACCAAGCTAGCTGAAAATTTAAATGGAGAAAATAAACGCCTTTTGGAAGAGATTAAGGTAAATCTATCTACCTGTCTACCTACTTACCTATCTAGGCTTATGGTCTTTATGCATGTTGCATTAAATAGGGAAAGTTCCATAATTTGGAGAAAATTTGGCAAAAACTATTGCAAATGTTAATAGATCTGTTACCTGTCTCAAGACAATTCTGTAAAAGATCCTGTGAATTAGATTTCTCCTATGGGTTTTTTTTTTTTTTTTTGCTATTTTATTTTTTTAGAACGCTATAACATAGTTTACTTAAAGACATATTTAAGCAAATGTTTAGTCATCTGGCATGCCCCAGCCCATTCTTTTTGTCCTGCAAGTACCATGACTGACCCAATCATACCAGGACATGTAAAAATTGTTATTTCATGTTCTGTTTCCTTGCCAAATACCTAAGATATTCATCACTGTTCAGTAAAAGAAATAATTCTTCAGCAATGAATACAAGATAGGTTTCATGCAGAATAGCACTTTCTCTTGGTTGCCAAACAGACTCTTTTCAAAGAATAGACCTCCTCAAGCGGGAGGTCTTTCCTTTTGAAAATAGGCAAGAAAGAGTGAGGCACTGGACTTGTCTAGGGGCTAAATTCAGCCACAAAGTTGTCCTTTCAGGGGAGGAGACATTACGCACAGGGCTTAATGGATGGAAACTTCAGCTCTGATATCCATGTCTCCATGCAGAAAGACAAAGCATAAATAAATCATGCACTAAGTGGGTTGACTTTAGGGGATAAAAGGGACCTCATTCAAGTCCTTGAGGGCCATATGAACCCAGACGTTTGGTAATTTAAGCACCCAACAGCAGCATATGACCAAGGGAGAAGAATTCACAGAGATTCTCATAAATCAGGTTTAATGCCAGGTTACAAAATTTTAGTAACTAGAAGAGTATAGACCAGTCCTAGTTTGTTAGTGAGTACATGAAGATGGAGTGTTGATGAACTGTTTGAACTTCTTTCTCACTGAATCCCTAACAAATGGATTGACATCTCGCTTAAGAGGCGAGACTGAAACATCTGTCTTCTATTTAGCTGCCATGTTTTGAAAACCTCTCTCTTCTTTCCCAGACTCTGAGAATTCCGATACCTCACAGAACAATGCCTCTGTTTAATTTGATTATTTATTTGCTGAAGATGTTTCTGAGGAAATAGCTCAAAAGAAAAACTCTTCGCTTTCACACCTCATGATCCACTGTCATTTTATACCAGATCTACATTTCCACCTTCTTAAAAAATGTTATACCATATCACCAAATGAAATTATGAGTCAGATATTGGCTGAATTGCAAACCTTCTAATGCTTTGCATTTCTCTTCTGGAATCAGCCCAGCCACTTTCACCCCAATCATATTGATTTTAACCATTCCCAACTACTGGGAGAGCAGCTGGTAGCCCTTCACTATTTTCAGGAAGTTGTTTTTCCATTGTTGGCCCAGTCGTCTGGAATGGCTTCCTATGAGAAATGTGTTTGGCCTCAGTGCTGATAGAAGCTGTTTGAAACAAAGCTTTAACAGAAAGCATTTAGGAGCTGACACCAAATCTTTTGGAGTTTAGGATTGTCTGTTGGCTTTATTTTATAAAATTTCTATTGTTGTTGTTTTTCTTTTTATATTTCGAGCTACCAAGAGTCTGCGTATGATTGTGGCAGTATATAAAAATCATATTTAAATTAATATATAAATAGTAATTATACTATGCCACAGAACTTACTTTTGCATTAAAAAGGGGAATCACTTTTTATTTTTCTATCAGAAACAGACAGAAGAGATAACTGGGCAACAGAGTGTTATATGGGATCTTCTGAATTCCGCTAAAGCATCGGTGTCTCAAACAAACAGTATATTTGAATTGTTCCAGAAGAGTAAGGAGGTAAATTTGAAAGAATTAATGCTTTTATAAGACTGAAAAGAGGAAAATAACATTCATATTATGATGAAAATAAGAATATACTACCCATAATGACTTGGTTTTGTAAATAGTAGTAACTGCTTGCAAAATATAGGAGCTGTTACTACTCACATATGAAAAAAGGCATCTCTAGCTCATCTGCTGAATGCAATCTTCATATTGTGTTCAAATGCACAGCCAGTTGGGTTTATATAAGAAATTAAAGCAAACAAAAGCTTGCCACTTATTTCTTATAGATATGTAATGCAAGTTAGTCACAGTTCATAAATTTCTCTTCTAATTCCAGGAATATGAAAACCTAGCTGCCAATTTGGATGGAGCAAAGAAAGATCTGGATGAAAAATTGAAGAACCAATTCTTATCGTCCAGTAAGGAACCTTTGGTAGTGAAAGCGGAAATGCATGCTAACTCTTTACAAGACCTGGCAAGAAAGTTGGATGAGTATGTCTTCAGTTTTGTAAATAAATAGTTTTAGAATGGTTTATTTCTTGCTTGAAGTGTTTTATACATTGGACTATGGTTCCTTTTTGGTGGAAAGGTAAACTATGTAGTTATGCTGAAACTGATTTAAGAGGAAGGGAGTGGTTGCTGTACTGTACTGTAGAGATGAATGACATTTAAGGTACTGGGGGCACAATTAAATTTCCCGAAGAGGGGCCCAAATAATGAAAAGAGTAAGATTGTTTTAAATTTCTGTAAATATTTTCAATATTTGGCTAATAATATTGATTCTGCAAATCCCTGAACTTTTGGGGGACCCCAGGGGTTCTTGAACCATGGTTTAAGAAATACTGGTTTAGACTATGCCCTCCCCTAGTTAATCCCATCCATTCCCATCCATCCCTCCGAGAAATAATCAGGGATGAAATTATATACATTTCCATTTTTTAAAAATCTATTTCCTGAATGGATTCGTTTTTATTTCAAATTGATGATAGTCTCTTCTTTAAATGGCAGTACAGTATTTCAAATTAGCCTATCATACAAAATATGCTGTGTTCAATAAAATAGCAAGGTGCTAGACTATCCATCTCTCTCTCTCTCCCTCCCTCCCTCCCTCCCTCCCTCCCTCTTTCTTTCTTTCTTTCTTTCTTTCTTTCTTTCTTTCTTTCTTTCTTTCTTTCTTTCTTTCTTTCTTTCTTTCTTTCTTTCTTTCTTTCTTTCTTTCTTTCTTTCTTTCTTTCTTTCTTTCTTTTGACAGTAATTAATGAAAACCAAAGTATCAACTAAAGTATTTTAATTTTCTTGATACCTGTACTATATTTTGGCTTCCCCCCGCCACACAGACTCAAGAAGAATGCCAGCAAGAATGAGATAGTGACCTGTGCTGTGGGAGCTGCTAACACTTTTGAGAACATTACTGATATTATTAGAGCAGCAGAAGCAGCAGCCAACAAAGCATCAAGTGCAGCAGATTCAGCTTTATCAGTAAGAGTATTGTAAATGCACAGCATACAGAATTGCTTTATATTTTAATACAAATAAATTCAATGAAGGAAGTAGATCTGAGATGTTAGCATTGTTTGGGAAGGCTGGGAAGGCCAACTGTAGAAACTTAGCCTGTCTGTATAAATACTGAAGACAGGATTTTAGTTGTCTCCAATGAGCCTGCTGCCTTAATGTAAGATGCTAACAGGCTGAACATGTTCTACACTGTAAGAGAAGATGAGCAATCTTAGCAAAAGCTAATTCTTTAAGAGGAGTACCAACCAAACTATAAGAAGATCCCCAGAACTCTTCTGAATCCATGTTAATGGACTATTTTAATTGATCTTTTACCTCTGTAGAAAAGAATAGTCACTGCAAGCCTAAATCTCAAAGTAAGATCTGGTTTGATTATGACAAGGTAATGGATGTAGAACTACTTTCAGACTGTGCTCCTCCTGCCCAGTAGAAAAATAAACAAACTTAACATGTTATCTATTGCACTTGTAGGACAGTAACGTATTGAGACAGGCCCTAAAACCTCACATAACTTCTAGAATTTTCCCAAAGTTGGCACTAAATTGTAATTTTCAGTGTGACTCTTAGGAGAAATGATTGGAGACCAAGCATATTAGATATATGTAGTTGTTCTCATCAGAATGCTGTTTTTTTGTCTTGGCTTTACAACTATGTACCTTCTCAGTGTCCAGATAATTACTCTTCTTCAAATGAAATGTATTGGGGAAAAAGATAACATTAACTTACATTTGTAATTCCCATGTGTTTTTTTTTCTTACAAACAAATTCTTAAGAAAAAATAATTGCTGTATGATAGCTTTGAGAGAGAGAGAGAGAGAGAGAGAGAGAGAGAAAGAGAGAGAGAGAGAGAGAGAGAGAGAGATATTCAAATCAAATCAAATCAAATTCTTTATTATGGACTTTAGGCCAGAAAATCCTACAGGAAAACACATAAACCTATAATTAATGAAACTAAAGAAATAGACATAAAATACAATAACATTACATAAAAATGAATTAATCTAGTAACAATAGTACAGGTAATAGTGGCAATCACCAACATTTATAGTAATCTTCAGTCATAGGTAGGATGAATAGAACAAATGGTGGCACAAAAAGAGGCAATCTGGAAAGACTTATCAGTATTCTGGCCAGAGATACTCCCAGGGTAGTTTTTTCAAATGTGATAGATAGATGATAGATAGATAAATAGATAGATAGATAGATAGAGAGAGAGAGAGAGAGAGAGAGAGAGAGAGAGAGAGAGAGAGAGAGGGAGAGAGTTTTGCTACTGAGATAAATAAACTTCAAAAGAAATAGATTTTTGAATTGTAACAGCTCTGTTTCTGGAGCATATTGCTCTGTCCTGGCCCTCTTTCTGTGCCACTTGCCTCATTTTGCACCAACCTCCAGTTCCAAGTCTTCTGAATTCACACAAAACAGTTACAGCAATTCTGCTACTGCTGGCTTGGATGATGAATTTGTACTTCTTTTGCTGTACAAACCTTTTACCTGGCAGTGCTTCATTTCCAGATAGTGGATGAAAAAGATCTGTCTGGAATGGCTAAAAGACTGAAAACCAACAGTGGAAAAGTGTTAAACAAAGCACGAGAAACACAGAAGACTTTGCAAGGTATCATCAGCACACCATACATTGCAAGCATTACAAAACACAATAAAAAGCTTTACGTTTTCATCCTCTACTATTGTTCCAGGCCTGATCTCATTAGAAGCTAAGTAATATTTACCACCGACTGACTCCTTTTTGGAAATTGGCAGTTTTCACATCAGCCTAGATCACAGTCACTACATTTGATAAAAAGAGTATAGTAGTTGGTAGTGAAAGTGCTTTTCTTTGTTTTAAGATGGCCTTTCAACAGAATGAGTTTCAGAGAAACAGACCTTACAAAACTCAAGCTAGTAAAAGCTGCGTGTGTGAGAAGGGAGGCTACAAAATCTAGTGGTTTCTTCCTCTTGCACCAGTGTTTTACAGTATTGGCAGCTTTAAGATGTATGGACTTCAACTTCCAGAATTGTTTGAACTGGATTCCTTCCATTGACTACCAGTAATTGTAAATTATCTGGGAAAGTCTCTGAACCAATTCATGTGATATTTCTAAAACGCTCAAACCAGTCATATTTCAATGTAGTTAAATTTGCCTAATGGGATTAAAGTGAAAATGAATTTGGCTGTGATGGGTTCATGGTCTGGCCACCTGGGCAAAAGAATGACTAGAGGAAAGCAGAGAAACCTTATCAGAAAGCAGTGAGTTATAGGAGCATGAATAGTAAAACTACTATTAGTATTAAAGTGAGGACAATCCATAATTATCAGGATGATTTATAGTGGATTATTTTATAGATCTCAGTCCAGCACTTGATGATATGAGGAGCAAACTTCAGGAAGCCGAACGCAAAAAAACTACAGTACAGGAAGTTCTTAGTGCATTCCAAAATAATCTCCAGGGAATAAAGAGAGGTAAGTAATAGAATGTGGATTTTTACTAATGTACATTTTATTAGATTTATTGTACGCATTATTTTTTTTTATAAAAAAGCATTAAATAAAAAAAGAAAAGAAAAAAAATTGTATAAAAATTACATACTTACAATAGTGCGGAATCTAAGCCTCATATATTTCAGTAGAGAGCATTTTACATTTTATTGTATCTTAAAAATAAATGTTATCCTGAATTTATATGCCACTTTATCTGCCTACTAGATAATACAGAGAGCTTAATCACAACTGCAAATACCATGATTAAGAATGCCAACAATATTACTACAAATGTACTCAGTGAACTGGACCCAATTAAAGCTGGAGTTGAGAACATAAAGCAGACCTATGAAAATGTACAGATTACTGATTTCAACAAGGCTTTGAGAGAAGCAAGCCTTTCAGGTAGCTTTTTTCTTTTACATGGATTACTTAAACTATTTTTAAATTAATGTTCAAGTTTTCATATGATATCTTTTATGAAAAAGGACAGTTGTTAAAACTTTTATTGAGTCATCACTTAGCAGATACATCCTGTGTGTGTTATGGAACCAAACATTGTGGAGAATTTTCTGGAATGGTCAAAACCCAAAATAATTTAGATCCTCGCTCTAGAATAATTTCTTCCAAGGAGTTGCATAGCAACACCTGTCAAAACCTAAATAGTATAGACATATGGAAGGCAGCTCTAGGATATCTAATTTTAGAGAATAAGAGTTTGATAAAATCTAAGCAGTAGTAAAAATGTTTGAATCCCCTTCCTCCATTTTAATGTCATAGTCATTGGGTTGAAGCAGCTGGGAATACAGCTTGTAATGATTTCAGGAATCAAGTCATGGGTAGGTTTAACTTCTTGTGGTGGTAGGTTTAGGTTTAACAGATCACAGGTAGGTTTAAGTTGTTAAATTGAAGGAAGTTTATATGGTGAAGCAACTCTGCATAGGACTATCACTTCCTGCATCAGCCTCATTTTGTATATAGGAAAAAGTTTCACTTTCTGTTGTATAACACTGTTAGAGAGCTGTAGTGATTATTGGGCTTATAATACAATACTAGTCATGTTTCCTCCAAAATAATAATTCTATTTCCCAGTGGGTCTTTAGATGAGTCTCAAATTCCTCGACTTGAATGTAGTGTATGGGTGAATAATTTTTGTAGTTCAAGATATTTGGAGGATGTGAAAGACTGGAAAAGGCTTCTCATATGTTTAATCTTAACAGTGTAGCTATTCCTTCTAGTTTGTGTTCTTAAAAACAAAATAGGGCATAGCAAGCTAGTCAATTATCATTTTCCTTTCTGTTCCCACTTGGGTTTAATAATTGACAAGTAATTAAACTAGTGTATTGTTAATAACTAAAAATTAAATTTATAGTTATGTTAGCCATAATTTTAATAAGTATGTAGACTGGCAATCAGTATTTGATATGTAATATCCTATATTTCTCCCTCATTTTAAAATGCTTTCAACAGTAAATAACTTAACAAGCATGCTCCCAGATCTGTTTAACAAGATTACAAATATCAACCAGCAAGTCATATCAACAAGCAATATAACTGAGAATATAAATCGCATCAGGGAGCTCATACAGCAAGCCAGAGATGCTGCAAATAAGGTGTGTGGCAAAAAAAAAATCTTGCTTCCTTTTAAAAAATTATTCTCACATACTTACCTAAATATTCTTAGGTATCCTTTCTCAAAAGTATGCCTACTGGGTCAGGCCAATGGGAACAGGAGTAATATTCACAAAACTGTATAAGTCCAAGTTGGTTGAATTGTTTAAGAATGATATACTGTAAATACTGAACTCTGTATAAGTTGGAAGTTTTGCTTTGCTTCCTAAGTCTGTAATTACTTACAAGCCTTATTTTAGGTGGCCATCCCTATGAAATTCAATGGCAAATCGGGAGTTGAGGTTCGACTTCCTGATATCCTGGATGATCTGAAGGGCTACACGTTCCTTTCTTTCCTTCTACAAAGGCCTAATAAAAAGGAAGACATGTCACAACCGCAGACACCTAACATGTTTGTCATGTATCTGGGTAACAAAGATGTAAGTATTGATTATTTCTTATTGAGCCATTATTGAAAAGATCATAAATCTATAGCCAAAATATATTTTATTTTACTATAATTTATTCATTTTTTTCCTGCAATTTTGATTTTAAGCCTAAAACTTTTATTTTTTTTATTTTGCCTTTAACATTGCTTCTGAGGATTTTTTTTTTTTTTTAACCTTGCTGGTCATTGACCATAATTAAATAAATTTGAGGTGAAGGGAGGCATTCTGCTTGTTGCAGAGGCCATCTCCTCACCTTTGGGAAAAGTCATGGCTATAACATGGTCTCAATCCAGAACCTTTAAGTTATTGGATTCTGTTATCTCTAAAAGCTCTTCATTCTCCCCCCAAAAAGGACCCTGTTGTGGATTGCTATGCTGTATATGAGCTGGAAGCACAATGTGTTTGTATCTTTGAACATGGCACTAGGCACCTTCTTCACTGCTCTTTAATTTGAGATGGCATTTTTAAAATTGTATAACCTTAATATCCAAAAAAGATAAGGAAAAAAAATCAGCAAACAAAACAAGAAAAAGAAAAAAAATCAGAAACAGAGGGAAAATAACAATAAATAATATTGTATTATGTATGGAGAATCATTAAGCTTAATTTTTAAATACATCCTTGAAGATCACATGAAATAATAGCAAGCAATATTGATTACATCAATAGAAAATTCATAAACTGAAAACTATGTAACAGTGTTCCAAAATTTTTAAAAAAGAGTCACTCTGTCATGAAAGAAATCATATGTAAGCAAAATGTCAGTCTACTACAGAATGCAGAAAGTAACCTCTATGTTTATTTGGCAGACTCAGATTTTAAATCCTAAGACTTCTACTGCTTTGAATCAAAATATTTACTTTATTCTGGGCCTTGAGACATCAGTTCCATGTTTATGTAAGGGTTTTCTTGGGCCTGTATGTCAGTGATCATGTCTCACCAGTTTTAGGCACTAAACAATAAGGTGATCTAAAATATTAATAACCATACTTTTCTGTGACTTCCTCCACCCCAATAAATTATTTACTTGTTATTTTCAATTTGGGATTTATCATGTGAATAACGTTCAAAATTATCTTCCAAATATATCGTTAATGCAGGAAATAAACAGAATTATAGCTAAAAATAGAGCCAAGCTCCTGTCATTATGTCAAAGCAGCCATATAATTACTTTCTAAAAACAGCAAATGTGCACTGTCATGAATTATTTAATTACCCATCCTATTATAATTCTTCTAATTGGTTCTTTGAGTGTAATGTTTTAAGCCTGTTGTTTCATGTGAAGCTTTGGACATTGTGTGTTTTCCGTACGTTGTGAACCATATATGAAACTTTTAGACATATATAAGTCTGATTCACCTTTTAAAGGACATTGGCTGAAATGGGCACACTAAATTTCATTTTTTGATGTGTGCCATTGTGCCCAGTAAAAAAATGACAATAAAGTTTATCTTATCTTATCTTCACCTCTTAATCTGTTAATCAGGGTTTACTATGTGTGCATTTGTGTATGTACAGGTAATCCCCAAGTTACGAATGTTCCCTTAGTGAACGTTCGAAATTACTCAATAAGCGCCACCTAGTGTTTACAAAAAAGTCCCGAAATTATGAATGTTGCTGCACCACAGCAGTCATTCACCCTTACAAATTACCCTCCCCCCCGCCCTGGGTCTCCCTAGAGAATCTTCACTTCTTGGCTGTTTTGCTGCTTCAGGCCTTCCGTGTGTTCACAGAGAATAGAGATGTAAAGTACTGCAAGAGGCCTAGACGAGATCTGCAGCAAAAAGCTTTGCAAATGGAGGTAAGGGCTAAAACATCGAAGCCTTCCATCCATTTGCAAAGCCTTTTGCCATCTTTGCAAAGAGCCTCTGCCACCAAGAAGGGATCTTTGGAGCCATGCGGCCACCATTCATGACCTCCGTTCTGGGCGTTGGAGGCCTGCAGGAGGCCTCCCTCGCCCAGAACAAATCTCTGGAGACCCACTGCCGCTACTCCCAACCTCCGTTCTGGGCATGGGAGGCCCAGAGGAGGCCTTCCCCACCCAGAACGGACCTCCAGAGACCCACTGCCGCTGCTCCCAACCTCCATTCTGGGCATGGGAGGCCTCCTCCGGGCGTCCCCCATCCAGAACGACTTCCGAAGATCTCCGGGCCTCTCACACCCAGAATGGAAGTCAGGAGCAATGGCAGTGGGTCTCCGGAGGTCTGTTCTGGGCGGGGGACGCCTCCTCCTGGCCTCCAACATCCAGAATGGAGATTGGGAGCAGTGGCAGTGGGTCTCCGGAGGTCTGTTCTGGGCGGGGGAAAGCATTATCTATCAGATAATTAGAGGGTTGTAAATACCATGGGTTCTGTGGAGAATTTGAACCATCCAATTGAATTGAATATCTATACTGAATTTAGATTTATCTCTAAGACAGCTTTTGTCCCAAGGTGAACACAAGCTTATGTGGGAATTTATTATTCTTTTTTGAATCTCAGCAGACCGAGACAAAATTGAAAACAAGTACCCGCCCTGATGATTTTGCTTGCATACTCCTCCTTTGCAGGTGTTATGTTTGCTGATTTTTTTAAAAAAAGAATTATATAATATGTTGTCTGAAGTATTAACGTAAGCTTTCGTGTTCAGCGTTCCAACTATATTGGTATGGCTATTCGTGGTGGTCATCTTATTTGCGCCTATAGCCTAGGAGGCTCTGAATATGAAATACGAGTGACGGAAAAAATGTATGAGAAAAACACCAGGGACACAGTTTTGGATCAAATCACATTTAAGAGGTATGGACCCTTAAAATAGATCCTTTCCAATTATTTTGCACTCATATTGGAAGTTTTATACATTTTTCTTCTTCTCTAGAATTTACCAGTATGCAGAATTAGAATACAAGCATGCTGCACCCTCAGATTTGTCAGTCAAATATGAACCTTTTCAAGTTACCAGTAGGAATAGTAACACTCTTCTTAACTTGGATCCTGACAAAGTGGTTTTCTATGTGGGAGGATATCCACCAGAATTTACGGTAACGGCTTTATGTCTTATGCAAATATTAGAAAAAATAGATCATTATTTTTTGTAATCCAATAGATGACACTTCTCATAATTTTATCATATTGTTCTTACAAAAAAAGTACTTGAAAAGAATATCTCCACTGCAGGATATACCTCGAGAGGTTGTTGTGTTGTTTATTTTTGGTCAAATTTTGTGTCAAGCATTACCCAGCTTTGAAACAAAGAAGCAAAATTTTGAAAATGGAACAAATTAGTCAGCTTCCATGATTTGTTTGATTTTTGGAGTTATAGAAAAAGGTTAAAGGAATGTATAGATTTGTCAAACCTATTGCATTTTTATTTTTTTAATATAAATATAAAATCAGTTTGATTTCAGAAGCAGATTTCATAAAAAACAAGAATATTTCAGTTTCCTTGAAGCATCTGAAGCATCTGCTTAAGGCAGGCTTCCGTTAAATTATATTACCCCTGTGGTGTATTAGGCGGGGAAAAAGTCTGTGTGAAGCCATTGAAATACCTTAAAATAATAATTATAAAATAATTGATTTAAAGTTACTATTCCAGATTCTGCATATACTTTCAAATAAAGTAGGGCCATCTATTTTTAGACTAAAATTGAAAATGGACAATTCACGGAGTTTTCTTGGCCACATTTTTGGAAGTGGCTTGGCATTTGCCTTCTTCCAGGATGTTAGAGAGAGGCTTCTAGCTGGCTTCATGCCTAAATTAGGATTATAGCTCATGGTCTCCTGTTTCTAGCCTAATACCTTTAACCACTACACCAAACTGGCTCTCAAATATAATTGCAATCCGTATAATTAAAGAAGGTGGAAATCCACATCCACATGTAACTTGCTTTAGAAAATTAATCTGAACCATTTCAAAAGGTTTTCAGCTTCTAAAGATTTTAATGCAGCAGAATCTAATACATCTTGAGCTATGTCCAAAATATCTATTAATAAATGTAAATTCTCTGATGTCTAGTTTTAATAAATCTGGACTGAGATGGATAAATTATGTATGTTAACACTCACTGCAATGATCTAGCCAACAAAACAGTTAATAGTGTCTACCTTAATTAATAATATGGGTTTATACCTTTCCATACAATTTAGAATCTTTACCTGATTTTAAATTCAGTTTATATAAGCCTCATAAAAAGATAGAGGCAATTAATCATATGTAAACTATTTAGTATAAATCTGTTAGAATATCAGGCCCAAAATATCTATAAAATATTTATACCATTTAATAGGAAAACCATCTAGGCTTTCTACTTTTCACCAGCTGAATTGTCTCAAATATCTCTTAAGATTCAAAGCTGCTTTCAAAATCCCTGCACAATCCTGTAGTAACAGTTGAATATCAAATTCACTCAAAATATTAGTCATTTGCTGTTGATCTATCATATCATCAAGATCATAAAATTACTTAAAATATAATTGAAAAAATGTAAATTAATATATCTTTGATTCTCTGCCCATTGTTTCAGAGATTACATCTTGTGTTTCTCTTGTTTTAAATAATGTGCTTATTTAGCACATTACCATCTTTTTCATTACTTTCCCAATATTTAACTCCAATCTTTTCAAAGAAAATTTAATCTGAACAATCTAAAAATTATCCATTTGCTACTTGGATGAATGTAAACTGTGGGATTCTTTGCATATTCCAGTAAACATTCTTTAACTATATTTTCCATAAATTTGCAACCAAGAATTCTATTGTTCCTTATCACAGAGACAATAACCCACCTTATAAGCCTTATATACATCTCTTACAATCAGTAGGCTAGTTAGAATCTCAATTACATTCCAAAAAACTTCTGTTTGCTGTTTGATATAATCAAAAATTATCATCCCATGTAAAAAAGACTTAAAATATCATATACCATTAGCTGGAGTACTGTCTGTTTTCTTTCTTTCTTCAGCATGGTGTTAGCAGGAATGCAATGCTCTGATTACAGATAGTCCTAAACCTACAATCACAATTGAGCTCAAAATTTCCATTCCAACTTCATTTGTGAATGAGGGCATGCTATTAACTGTATTTATTTTATTTAGAATGTGAAGTCAGGGTGGAACACCCCTTTCTTCCTCTCCCCTGCCCCTGAAGGCAACTTCAGCCTCCTGTTCCCGATGTATGTTTGTTGGCATCCTTTAGGATTTATTATCCTGTTTCTTCCACTTCATTTATCACTCTAGCTTGCAACTATGGCTAGAGGCTTTGTGAGAAGTATTTGATTGCAAACTTGACTTGATACCACACTACTTTCACAGTTTTCCTATACTGTAAGGATGACAACTTAAGAGCCAGATATTTATTCCTGTGAGAAATGTGTCAGTGTGTGATTTTTTATTTATTTTGCAACTAATGAGAAATATGTACTAGATAGAAGAACTGCTCTCAATCTATTTTCTTTTCTTTTTGCATTACAGAGTGACAGGGTTTTGTTGCAGGAGTTTTAGATGGGACACTGAGGGGATAATTGATTTTGCATACCTATTGATCAGCTGAAGAGTAAACACCAATTGTCTCATGATTTTCTCTGCCTGTTTTCTTTATTCTGAAGAACGAGTATAACTGCATGGTTGACTTCAAAATAAGTTGGAGGAATTGAGGAATGTTGTGTGGAAGTGAGATTTTTAGTTATTAGGCTGAACATTCAGTGAATCAGTAAATCCCAAATATTCAAAATTATTTTTGCAATCTTAGAAGCCAAAACTTTTCTTTTTAAGTTCTTTTAATTAAGAATTAGAATTTTAAAGATATGGAATTTTGAATATAGTTATAATGATTGGGTCTGTGCAATGCAATAATGAAAATGCATTGGGGGCTACAGAATCTCATGACAATTGCAATTTCTATGTTTATATAGTATTGAGCATTATAGAAATATGCTGCTATTTTTTTCTTGAAGAGTGTTCTTATTTTGACAGCCTCCTAGTACACTGGACTATCAACATTACAAAGGCTGCATTGAATTAAACAGCTTAAATGACAGAGTTTTCAGCTTATACAATTTCAAGAGGACTTTTAATCTTAACACTACTGCGGTGCAACCATGCAGGAGGTAATTTTTTAAAACTAGATGTGCTTTAATTATGGAATGTTATCAAGCACAATCTGTCACATTCTGTTTCTCCTATTCAGATATGGATAGTTTTTATCAGCCTTCAAAAATCTCTATGTATCTTTTAAAATCATATTCAGATTTTAAGTTGGTCACGTACATAGCCATGCTACTCCTTGTTCTTCCACCTATTGGCATCTGATCTGCAATAAAGTATTCCTCTCCATTTAGTGAGGTATTATTAGTTATCTGTAAGATCAAATATAGGTGGCTGAAACTTCTAGTGGTTTGTTATTATTATGATTTTTGAGGATCTACATGGCGAAACTATGTAACCCCCCACCCCAAAGGGCAAAGAAATATTTTCTGTCAAGTGATCAGAATTAATATTGAAGGGCTCCTTTTGGCTTTGAGCTTGGGTAACTTAAGTACCCTCTGGAGTCCTTGACTGAGGCACCCCCTGAGATGGTAGTTTCAAAATATCTTTCAGAGTGTACTGACTCCAATGATGATACCTTGGAGATGGAGTCAGTGGCATTAATGTAGAGTCATATGGAAAAATTGATAAAACCTGCATGGTGCCAATGTGATGCAAGCCTTAATCTTTTTCTACATGTATTGTGACAATATGTGCATGTATTAAAGGGATGAAGTTCATGGCACAGCACTGCTCCTGTCTTTTTTTATGAAAGAGGTAGATCCTCTGGGTGCCTCTGGGTTAGGTTCATTTTTGAGGAGACCAATGCATGATGTAGGCTGGCATTGGCTAGGCATTTTATTACCACTTGAAGAATGCAGTCAGTGAGAGCAGAAGGAATTAGACTAACAACAGTTAAGCTTATTCACAACTTTTTTTTCTGTATGCCAAAG
Source organism: Azemiops feae (assembly GCA_023970755.1). NCBI lineage: Eukaryota > Metazoa > Chordata > Lepidosauria > Squamata > Viperidae > Azemiops > Azemiops feae. The sequence continues at coordinate 3,105,518 of JALGBA010004253.1, forward strand.
TTCTCCTTCACATGTACAGTATAGAACTTATATTTCAATTCCCACTGAGCTTCAGTTAAAATATTACGTGCATTCTCTGATACTTTCCTCATTCTGTGGTTGAGCTTTCACATTGCATTAAGCAATGGCTTGTTTGCTTTTGACTTCATATGTATCATCCTTTGCGAGGTAGACAGATGAGAAGCACACCCAGAAATACTAGTTCTACCTTTATTATAAGGTTACATTAAGAAAATCTTGCAAGTCTGAAAGTACATCTCTCCCCCCTCACCTTTACAATCCAACAAACTAAGGAGGGTCGCTTTTGAGATGTTTGCCATATCTACATTCCTTCTAACGGCTGAGCTGCCTCTTATTTAACACTTGTCTAGTCTGCAGCTCTTCTCCCTGTCTCTCCAAGATCATTCATACATGCCATTACAATATGTTAGGTAGGACTTTGCGTAAGCAATTGGATCAAAACTTGGAACTGAATTGCTGAATCGATTCAAAGTGGCGGGTTATGTGGATCCCTTCAAATAGATTTAGACTTTGATTAGCTCTTGTGCAGGTGTTATAAGCTTCTTATTGAAGCAACGTGATCCACACACTTCAAATCAAAGTTGAATTGCAAGTGTGTTTTATTTATTTGATATATATTCCACCTTTCTTCAGGATTATATAGCACTTTTTCCTTTAGTTCCCCTCTCCTCCCAATGCACTGGGGTACTGAAACACTGTAAGTGGTCCCAAGTCACCCAGAGAACTTTAGTGGCTGAAAGTGGAGAACCTGAGTTCCCCTATCCTAGTTCAGTTTTTGAGCCATTGTTCCATGCTAGCTCTTTGAGTCATGTCTGAGCTTCTTAACATGCTCTTTATGAGAACTCACTGATTATGATTTTGAAATGAGGACTGGTGCTTAGCATGATGTTTGAATTGTGACTTATTTAATAAATATGTTTGAAACAAAAAATAGCTTAGTGCAACTTGTGAAGCGAGTTTTGAAATTCAAGGAAATTTGTTCATCTGTAGGTTGAAGAAAGATAAAGGAAGTTTGGTTAACTTTCAATTTCTTCTCAGACACAGCTTTATTTTAGAATTCAAAAAACCAAGTGTAAGCTATTATTTAAACTTCATAAATGTGCAATTGGACTGTTAAAAAGAATAAGAAAACAAACCAAAGGAATGATTGTATCTTTAACATATAGTTTACTTCCTTATGAAGGGAAACACAATTTTCATTTAGCTTGACTGTTTTCTTTGTTTAAAACATTTCTTGATATATCAAATATGCTTGGTAGGATGGTAGTATTTTCATCCGCAGATTTTTTTATTTCAGATACAGAGAACAATCTGCTGAATTTTACTTTGAAGGCATAGGTTATGCACAAATAAAGGCTTCTCCAGGCACAGGAGCCATAAGATATGAACAAACTATTCAAACTACTTCAGATGTCGGGTTGGTGTTCTTTGCAGCAAATCAGGTAATTAATATTCATGTAAACGTTTCCAGGCAAACTGGAAGGTAGCAGAGAAGAAAAAAGAATGAAATTAGGCACAGGGAAAGGAAGATCCATACAAATAAATATTTCTGAAGCAATGTAAATACCTCAATACTAACCCCAAATTTGTATCTATTAACTTATAATTGAAAATAATTTGAAACACATATTCAAATAACCAGTCATTTCAGATTCCAACATACACTGTATTGTACTGTTGGAAAAATTATTCACAAACAGTTTTGATAGTTTTGTGATATAAAGATATAGACTTGGTGGAAGTGCACTTCAGAGATCTATTATATATGTATGTATATACAGAATGTATTTGTATAGCATGTGTATATATGTATTTATGTAGTACATTATACTCTTCAACCCAGGACCTAAGTTTCACCAAAGAAAGAAGCTTACTCTTAATTCATTTAAATCTTTTTTTCTCTTATTAAGGAATGATGTTATCTTAAATCAGGAGTGTCAAACTCGCAACGTCACGTATCGTGACTTTTTTTCCATTGCTGGCAATGGGATGGGTGTGGTTTCGCCAAGACGCATCCAGCCCACGGGCCGGCAGTTTGACACCCCTGCCTTAAATGTATCTGGAGGAAGTTTTAAAATACCCAATTATTTTGTTCATAGTTTAAGACTTAAAGAAACAAGAATAGCTGCTTAAATATTTTTAATGAAAACTTACAAAAATGTCCAGCAAAGGAGTGATCCCACCTTATCCAGATTCCTCATTCATCCCACTATATGGAGTTTGTTGGTGGGTGATGCTGTCTTCTGAGTTGGGGCCAGCTGAGTGGGAAAACGGAACTGTCTGTTTGCATTTTGCACCCATCCCGAGGGTCTCTTCAGTAATATTTGATTTAAACAATAGTAAAGGCATCTCATAAACAGTTGTATTAACTAGCATAATCCCAAAAGAAAGGGAATAGTTTTTAAAATATTTTAAATATAGATGTACAGATATTGAAATGTTATTCTGGGCATGTTGAGAATTTACTTTCTCAGCTGTAATTTGCATAATATCTGTTAACTGCAATAAATTGTTTTCATTGTTTTTCTCAGTAAGCTAGAAATATTCAAATATCGCATGGAGAGTTATTTAGCCATAAACTGTGGAGTGCAGAATTTATGTTTTCCTTTAGGTTACAGATGTGCGGCTTAGGTTTCATGATATTTTCTGAATCTCATTTTTCAGATCTTAACATTGTGTCAAGCAGATCAGCTTAGTAATACTTCCTGGGCCCTTATGATGCCAACTGCATTGAAGTTTTTGGAACATAACCTTAACTTTCTCACAACTTTATGCTGAGTCTTTTTTGGGGGGGCTAAATAAACGGAAAATTGATCATTGTAGTGTCTGAATGTAGCTATAAAGATCAGACTGAGCACTCAGATCCAGTCCCTGATGCTTCATGAGCTGCTGCTGATGGTAGTTGGGCAGTAAGCAAAATGCAATATTCACCTGTTAGAACCTCTGCCCTTTTAGTTCATATATTTTGCTAGTCTTGGTCTACGCTCAAGCAAATGTAGGGCTATTGTTGCCTGTATTCGTGAGTATATATAAAATTCCTATTTCAGGTTCCTGATCTTCTAGTTGTCTGGTGATAGAAACAAGCAGCCCAAATGACAAAGCAGAAAGATGCATTATGGCTTTCTCATAGAATAAAAATGAAAAATAGTTGGATGTTGGATTTGTAGTTGGATTTATAGTTGGATGCGAAAATGTTGGTCTTCATTGGCTTCAATCAGTCATTCCCAACAATACTCTCCAGTTGTTGCTCAAAAATGTTTCAAGTTGTAATTCAGCAAATCTGTGGGAAAGGATAGCCCTCTTTCTCAACATAAGAAGGAACAATGCATTTTTTTCTTTAAAAAATGAAAGCTGAAACAATCAGACTATTAGGAAAAGATATAAATATTATATGTTATTTAGAATAAAAGAAAATATGCCTGTTTCAGTTAATGCCTATTTCTGTATTATTTTGCATAAAACATTATTTCTGGATTATAGGACAAGTTTATTAGTTTGCGAATCGAAAATGACCGCCCAATATTCACATACAAAGTTGATTCACAACCTCCAAGAGAAATAACAAATGGAACCATGAGCAGTGTAACAGAAAACCTGGTAAGTTTCTCCGCACAAAACAAATCTCAGACTTGTTATCATTATGAAAATGCTCACACATGACCCTTTGCAATGTGCTAGCTATTTTATTAACCTTAGCTACACATATGGAATTTTTTAAAGTTTATTCTTAAAACAAATATGTGAGATTGCTCCCAAATGTATATGTCAGCATAAGGGGACATTATGTAGGAGATTAGGACTGTGTGTCAGTCCCACCACCAAATTAGTCATACTCTGGCTTTGCCCCTCCAGACAAAAGGTTCTCAGGAGTAGGTTGGATTAACATGTTTGGGAGCTTCCATATTATCAGAATGTTGATATCAGAAGGTTCTAAGACAGTCTTGCCCAACTTTACTATCTTCTGGGTATGCAGAAGATGGGAGGGTTCCAACACTTAGGCTTCTCGGCAATGGCCATGCCGAGAATTGCAGGAGCTGAAATCTGCATTTAGGTTGGGAAAGGCTAAACATGATTAATATTCAGCAGAGTGTTTACGTAAAAATTAGGAAATGGACAGAGTCAGCCAGCAATGAAGAAACGACTCAGGTAGCAGTTGATGGAGAACAGGAATACCCTTTGCCTATTCCTCCTGAATAAACAAAGCATTTTTAGGTTGTTGAACCATCACCCTGTTAACTACTAGCCCAGTTGCTTTTTTTTAATATAAAAAGGGAAGGGGTGTTGTCTTTTTGTTTGCCTCTGGCAGCGGAATGTTTTCATGCAGATCTGAGAAAAAAAGACATCTTATTTAAGTTGCTGCCAGCAGATATTACCCCAGCTGCTTATGTATCCCCTGCCTCTAATGTTCAGGCCTCATGCCTGGTTGTCTCTGCAATGATTGTGGAGTGGAACTGTCAGCCAAAGGTTAGCAATGCTGAGCAGGAGGAGATAATTACTATAGAGAAAGGGATTTTGAGGGATAGTCTCAGAACCCAAGCCTAGGAATACATGTCAGGGAAAGAGGGTTAGGAGTCATTTTAGAGCTGGAGTGGGGTAGCAGTTATGAGATAATCTGTGGAAATCAGTAAATCTCTTTTCAAATTCCATTTTGTGGTCATTATTTAGCAAAAATCCATTTATTCTTTTATTGCTATATTAATCAAGGGTCTGCACTATCTTACATCTTTCCCACATTCAGTTATATTGTCTTAGAGATTTAAAGAATGTTAAATCCTCATTAGGACTTGATGATATCAAAATAAAAGGTAATAGCAGAAAAGATTGGCATAATGCAGAGGCTCCCGTGTTGTTCAAAGGAAACGTTTTTAAGTTTGAAATTTGAAAGTAAGGGGGAGAAAAATGAAAATGCTTTGTGCTTGTTGGCCATATCAACATTTTCTATCTTTTAGAAAAGAACTGGAAGCTAATATATATTTCGGGCAAAGTTTGTGTTGTAGCCTTTTAAAAAAACCTCTACTTTAAAAGAGAACTTCGGGTTTCTTCTCCCCTCTTGTTGATTTTGTTTCCTATTGACTAACTAGACTTTAGTATTATCTTAATTTTTGTTTCTTATCTATAATATTGACTGTTCGTTGTTTTAATTAATTATTAAAAACTAATTCAGAAAACATAAAAAGGCACAATATTGGAAATAATAAAGATACTACTTGTAAATGTAAATGCTGAAATCATAATGAAATAACGAATAACACAAAAGGCTTTAAATCTGATTGTTTTATTTGTTTCAGGTTATTTTACATATTTCCCCCAAACAATATATTTTTGGAGTTGACAGACTTAGATTATATGCCAGCGTGAATACATTTCATTTTGATTCATATTACTTGGGAGGAATCCCAAACTCTCTAAGAGAACGGTAAGTGGCACCATCTTGAAGATAAGATGAGATGAGATGAGATAAGATAACCTTTATTGTCAATTTTTACTGTGGGCACAATGGCACACATCAAAAATGAAATTTAGTTGCCCGCTCTCAAAGTGAAACACATACATGACACACACCTAAGCACAGTGCTTTTTTTGTAAAAAAAAAAAAAAAAAAGGTGCCGGAACTCACACATGTCATACAACCCACCTTGCCTACCCTACAAGGTTCCATCCAAGAAAGGTGCCGGAACTCCGTTCTGAGCGTTCTATGAGAAAAAAAGCCCTAAGCATACTATATATAGGGACTGGTGCAGAGTAGTAAGGATGCATGTTAGGCCTTGGCCATTCTGAATGCCTATTCTTGCACCTGGATTGTGGTTTAGCTGGAGACTTTTGCCTTTCTTGGGTTTGGTATTGATGCCTGGTATGGATATTGTCAGTCATCTAGAAGCAACATTACTGTATATAGTGACTGAGGTGCATTTGGCTTGGTAGGTTATAAGTTCCTCATGCTTGATGTAAGTTAACAGAAAGAAGATCCAGCTGGATGACTAAATAATTTTTCCCTTCTTCTAAGCTGGAATGAAGAACTTTTAACTAAAGCTTTTTCTTTCTGGAAATTGAGCTTGCCATTCAAATGATCTGGGGATAATACAGAATCATATTTTTTCCCCAAAAGAAGTAAGCAGGGGGATGCTGTTATTTTCTGTAGTTTCTAAAACTACGGTTTTAGAATATATATGTGGATTCCAGAATTTCCCATAGTATACTTTTTTTTGTACAAAAAATGCACTTGGTATAAACATGTGTAATTATAAATAATGGTAAGAAAAAAACTCTTTGTTTTCTATGTATAATTTAAAAAATACGTTATTCTTTGAATAAATATATATTTTGAAGAGAAACACACAGACATAATTTAGAGATGAGTAAAAATTGTTTGTTTTCTCCTGTATGGTAAATTCTGCTCTCAACAATGCAGTCATCACAGACACTTAGAATTAAAATTCAAACAACATTAAAGAGGATATAAATTCTTTACCCTGGCTTTACAGCAATTGGAAAGTTTATTTATTTATTAGATTTTTATCCTGCCTTTATTATTTTTATAAATAACTTAAGGCAGTTAACATACCTAATGCTCCTTCCTTTTCCTATTTCCTACCACAACAACCGTGTGAGGTGAACTGGACTGAGAAACAGTGATTAGCCCAAAATCACCCAGCTGACTTTCATGCCTAAGGCAGGACTAGAACTCAGGGTCTCCTGGCACCAAGACCAAACACTAGATCAAAGAAGTGATTACAACTGCAACCCTTTTCTCCCTGTATAGTTTATGGAATTCTTTCTGATACTGGAGAGTAGTTTATCTACCCCAAAAGACAAAGACATTTGCATAATATTAACTTTAAAGCTGTGGTTTGCTGGTTGCTGTTATTTACTTATTTTTGAAAGCAGGTTTAATATATCCACACCACCATTTCGTGGGTGCATGATGAATATTAAAACCTCATTTGAACGTTCTATAAGCTTCTCTGAAAGTTTTGGTGTCAGCAGAAAATGCCCGGAGGATTGGAAGGTAAGTAATCACCACTTCTTTTATTACTTGGTATTACTACATAATGTTCACAATTCTTTAATTCACAATTCGTCTTCATTATTTAATCATAATACCTCTAAATATTTCTAAAAATATGAAAGATCTGTTAATCTTATTATAAATAATAGAGAAGCAAGCAAAATAAAGATCACTCACTTGTTTTAAAAAGAAAGTGTTTATCATCTATTTGTATTTTTTAGCTGGTGAGAACTGCAAACGTTTTCAAGAATGGAGTTCTTGACTTAAGTGATAAAGATTTTCCATTCCCTGATAATTTCCAAGTTGGATTTGGTTTTCACACATTGGCAGTTAATGGAATGCTATTAAGTTATAAAATACAGGTAAGAAAGATGAATTATCTTTTGTTGTCTTCTAAAATACAGTCAAATTGCTTACCTACAAAATCCAAAATCTCAATATTCAAAAAAAATGTCTGTTTCTTTTTCCTTCTTTTAGCTTGCTGATTTTACTGTTTTCCTAAGAAATGGCTATGTAATTGTAAACCTGGCTGATGAAGAAATCCAATCTAGCAAAAAATGTGAAATTGGTTCAATGCATTACATAACAGTGATAAAAGAAGATGATACGTATGTTTAAATGATTATTGTATTGAGTAATGCTTTGGTCAAAATTTAATTTTATTGCTTAATTTGATGCTTGGTTATAAAGGTTGTGAATGTTTAAACTGTATTAGAAATAATAAGTCAATGGATCTGGATCCCGAGAATGATTTGTTTTTCACAGAGGTAGTCTTGAATATGACAGCATTATCAATAATAAAATACAAAATTACTGTGTTTGGAGGGTGGCAGATTCTAAGCCAAATTACATAGTGATGTGATAAATAATAGGAACTTTGGTAGCAGTTGCTGGAAGGGAATGTACAAATGATATAAGTAAATAATTATTATTTAGTATCATAATAGTTTTGCCGTGATAATTTCACTCTTATATGCATTTTTTGTCCTTCTAGGCTGACATTATTAGTTGATGATATGCCTAACTCAAAAACAGTTGTAACACCTGAAAGGAAATTAATGAATCAACCAATAAAACTGGGTGGGACTAACTTTGAAGGGTGTATGTCCAATGTCTTTATAGAAAGGTAAATATATTATGTAATCCTATTCTATACATGGTGATCTATTTAATAGAGCAAAGCATGAAATTTCCAACATGATTTTTTAAAATACTAAACAATCCATGAGCCACTAGATCATTCTCTCAGATATATTTGAAAGTGCAGGGACCGGTGGGGATTGTATAAATGTGGGAGCAACTTGTGACCTTCCCTGCAAAGTTTCCCATTGACTTTCTCCCTGCAAGCTTCCCAGAAAGAAAGTTGCAATCCAAATCCACTAACGTGTTGCAGCCATCAGCCACAGTCACATGAACCCTTTCTCCCTGTAAGTTTCCCAGGCTTCCCTATTGACTTGTGGGAAGATGTTAGGGAATGTTGTAAATGAGGATCAGATGACTATGGTAGTGATGGTATACAGTAGCAGCTAACAACAGTGAAACAGCAAGAACTTTCCAAAGTTTCACTCCAATGGGAATAATTAGTCCCGGCATTCTGTAACTTAACCCTTTTGAAGTACTTTGGTTGAAAATATTTTGCCCTATGATGCATTGTTTCAACCAGTTAAAGATTACAGTCACAAGAATTTTACTGGTATATAGATTTTTATGATGTTTTTAATGATCAAGCAAATTTACAATAGCATGCCATATTGGAAGAAGACAAGACTATATTATGCAGAATGCCAGTCATCCTTATTTTTTATCATTTGTATTGCGTCTGTTTTCCTTACTGTTTCCTAGTCGCCAGGATAGGTGATTCAGGAGAAAGTATACAACATACATGTGATTTGTACTGCATCGCCTCATCAAGTACATTTTTTTAAGTGCATCTTAATCTGTTGTCTATACCTATTTATTTTGAGTTTAAATCTCCAGGACCAGATAGATTTTTCTTCTTCTTTTAAAAAAATATTTATTTAATTTTAGAAAAATACTTTGTTCTACTCTGGTCCTGGAGACTTAAACTCAAAGTCTCCAGGACTTTGTCCATGCCTCTCTCGAATGCAAGCTGCGGTTCTTCCCTTTACAGGTTTGCAGCTAATGTATTATTCAGATGAACAGCTAGTTCAGTTATTCTTTTCCTTTTATTCTGAATATATTGAAATAAGCCTTTTTTGTTATTCCTACATCCTTCTTTATCCACATCATGCTTTGCTTTCAGCAAGTTCTTTTTCTTAATTAATTTATATAAACCAATAATATGCTGTATCATTATTCTTTTATCTCCATACTAGTTCAGAGCTACCTGCTCAGGTTCAAAATTTAACCGGTTCTGTTAAGAGAGATGTGTCTCTAGGGTTCTGTATGATTCCAGAACGACAAAAGCCAATGCTGTTGAAAGAATTGTCAGATGCACACCATCCAAAGATTTCAAAGGTTGGGAATGAAGTTAAAGAAAATTCTTTAATTTTTCTGTGTTCTGTTATACAGACATATATATAAAGTTTGCTACCTATTTTTATCATGAAAAATAATACAGAAAATAAACAATAGGGCCATGTAAAATTACAAGCAGTCAAAAAATACAACAGCAGCAGTGACAATTCAGGCAAACTTTGGAGGGAATAAATCTTCAGCTGATAGTGAAAGTTTATAAACCTAAATACCAGCTAATAGGGGTAGAATTGCACAATTAGGACACATATATTCAGAATGCTCTTTGCAGCATTGTCCCATAATGAATAGCAAATTATGAACATTAAGGCAGCATCTCTATTAGCGGTTCATGGAAGAGTAGCTAGAGATAATTCAATATAATAGGTATTCCATATCTATGCACTGATTTAAATGAGATGGGAAGCATCCTCCACCACTTGTATTGCAGAGAAAGCTTGTTCTTTCAGAGGTGAAGGTGATGGATTTAATAAATAAATCTGCTATGAAATGTTATCTTTTTATAAGGAAACTTAGATTGATTGATTAATAGAAGTAAAGAATAGCAGTCTGATCATAAGCTAGAATTGAAGCCAAAGCTCAATTTTTTGGTCACCTAATGAGAAGAGGACTCGTTAGAATCTGATGTTGGAAAAGATTGAAGTCAAAAGGAGAAGGGGGTGGCAGAGGTTGAGATAGTGTCATCGACGCAATGAACATGAATTTGGGCAAACTTCAGGAGATAGTGGAGAACAGAGGACACTGGGGTGCTATGGTCCATAGGATTGTGAAGAGTCAGATGACGTAGCAACTGAACAACAACAATTTATTGATCCCAAATATATACTGAAATTCATTACTATTTATTTATTTCAAGCATTCATATGGCCATCCATCAGCCACTCTAGGTTGTGTATAATAAAAATGAACATTAAACAAAGCAAAGTAGTAACATAACAACCCACAATCACATATGAAAGATGTATGAATATATACATTGTAAACATTGTTCATTGAATTATAACTGTATCTATAATCAGTTTATAAAACTATAAGAAAAAAGTAAAATTAAGCATGTAAGTTAGTGTATATAGTCCCAATTTCTAAACAGTCTTCTAGTGAAGACTCTGTTAATAAAATGCTTGTTCAAACATACAAAAGGAATTCTTCAAACATGGTATAATTGTTACAGAGTGAATGTTCTTCACATCTTATAACAGTTAATTTGCAATCATAAAATCAAACAATATCCATTTCTGTTGTCTTGTTAGTTTCCAATTATTGGAATATAATTTCAAAAAGCATGCGAATTTACATTTTTATAAGTAAAGTGTACTTTAAAGAACAGAACAGAAGCTGGATGATATGTAAAATGATATATAAAAATTCCAGAATGAAAATTTAGAAGTGATGAATTGATTTTGAAGGATATCTCTAAAAATGTCTTAAGATCTGTGACAGGAACTAAGAAGTAAAGTGAAATGTTTGATAATACAAATAGTAATAATAGTTGTTACCCATCCTGCCTAAAGGAGAAGTGAATTCATGATTATTATAAGAAAAACATAATCCTGAATGATTTTCCCTCTTAATAAACCTCTACTTTGTATTCCTGGAATCGTCAATTCTAAATATATGTATATATATTATTTCCATTTCCAGAAGAGGAAAAATATTGCCTATTTGACAGGCTCAAATAGACGGCAGAACAAGAATGACTGTCCTTTGCGTGCTGGGTTAAAATTTGTCCCTGAAGCCTACCACTTTGGCAATAATCCAGGAACTTATTTATTGTTTACAGTATCCCAAACATCAACAGACAGGTAATGGGATTAATTTTTATTTTGTTCCAAATAGAAACCAGTACCTGAAATTTAAGCCTTAGGTAAAGTCCAAGCTTTTGATTCATTGGAATATATAACATATATGTATACATGATCATGTGTGTGTATGTTCTCTCTCTCTTCTCTCTCTCTTATATACACACTTGAGTGTATGTTTATATGGGACGCCTGGCAACTAGGTCCTAGGTTTAGTCTCATTGTGATACACAATGTGTCTACATGCTGCTGTGTGCGCTCATGTTTTGTGTTCCCTATTACCTTATGTAACAAATTATGCTTAATAGAAGTAATATAAAAAGATATATAGCATTTGATCATTTCTATGATAATGTGGCTTTGACTTTATGATTGCAGCCAGTTAAAATGTCTGTTTAACCAAGAATCTCAGTGAATAATTTTTTAGCAAACCCTAACTATCTTTTACAAAAAATAATAATAATCAGAATACAAATCAGATAAGAACTATAGAAGCAGAGTATTAATAGTAAAACAATGAGAAGTAAAACACATTCTATTTCCACTTTGCTTTCTCTTTTTCTGCCTTCTCTGATTCTTATTTTTTGTATGTTTGTATATTCAAGATCCCATTTTGCTGTTGATGTTCGTACATCATCGCCTAGGGGAATGGTCTTCTTCATGGGAGATCAGATGGGGAACAGATACGTTGCTCTTCATCTTTCAAAAGGACGGTATGTCCTTGCAGTTGCCTATGATGGAAAAAAGATAAAAGTCAAGAGCAAAGCCAAATACAATGATGGACAGTGGCATATGGTGAGGATGGGTTGCTTATGTTTCTTTTTCTAAACAGCTATTAGTTGTTTTGTTAGAGTATATCAATGTATCACATGTCTAGACACTCAAGACCAGAAGTCAGAAATACTTTCACTATTGGACACAATTACATTTCTTCTTGTAAAGTTATGAGCATCTTTTTATTAAAAAAAGATTTAATTAAAATTAGGCTTTCCCCCCCCAAAAAATAGGTTAGTCAAAATCTGTCTATGTTGCAAATTTAGAGATTGATTGACTGGTTTTCATTGAGGTGCAAGCGTTCTTCTAAAAGTGTCTTTAAAAGTATCTGTGGGAACCATGCTGCCAGTCATTATTCTATCTCCAGTTCCTTCTGCCTATCCAGTATGCTGGGGCAGAGTGGATATGCTCTAGGTCCTTTCCTTTAGTGGGACTAAAGGAACATGTCTTCTCTGTTGCAGCTCTGCCCGCCCTAGAGATATGTATATCTCCCACTCTCCAAGGAAATCTCTTAAGACCTGGCTCTGTTCCTAGGCCTGGTGTTAAAAGCAGAGGCCCCCAATCTTTCGGGCACCAGGGACTGATGCCGTGGAGAAAGGGTTTTCCGTGGAGCAGAGGAGGCGTGGTTTTGCAAACTGCCCGCATCCCGCAGATGGGGCTTCGCTTGTTTGTGTGGCCCGGTTGCTGGCATGCCGCAGACAGGTGCTGGTCCACGGACCGGGAGTTGGGGATCCCTGTGTTAGAGGATTTGGGGTGCCCTGTTTCTTAAATGTTCCTGATGTGGTTCAGTGTGGGCAGCCATGTTTCTTGTGTTTTGTATTTTAAATATTGTAAGCTTCCCAGAGCTTTTTTGAAATCAGGTAGCCTCAAAACCCAATACACAGATAAATGTATTAATAGTTTTTGCTTTCAGTACACTGAATATTCCACAGCATGCTATTTTTTTGTTTGTTGTGTTTATTTTTAAAATGTGCTTTTTTAAATCTAAGGTCAATTAAGTATTGCTTAATCACCATTTGAGATATCGGTTTAAGATTATGTTTCTCTCCTGAAAAGGTGGCATTCAGCATTAATGAAAAGAAAATGCGCCTTATAATTGATGGTTTGAAGACTCGCGAAGGAAACCTACCATCTTCTTATCCTTATTCCCAGATTGATGCATCAATATATCTAGGAGCTGTTCCTTCATTAAACATTCAGGTAAAAATTGAGAAGTTGTACAATATGAATTTAAATGGTTATGTACACTTTTACCTCAGATTATCTATAATTGCCAAGGCAGTAAATGTTTCTTTTTCTCTTTCAATTCCTTGTTATTAATGGAAAGCTAAAGTATAATACTCATGTCATGTTTCCATCTTGACTGTCACTGGGAAATGAAGATGATAATATATAAACTCAATTCCAATTTTGAATAATCACATTCAGGTACTTTATAGCCACACAAAACCTTATGTAGCATCAGAATGGAAGCTAGGCTAATAAAGAGAGCAGTGTCATAGTTACAGATTTTCATCCAAAGAATATTCTAGAAATCTTTTTTTTTTTTGCATGTTTTGTTCATGTGTGGTGTTCATGTTATTGAGCAAATCACTGGAGGTTCTTAAACAAGGGCTTGCTCAACCTGAAGTAATTTGCTCCTCATTAAGAAGGACTGTCTTCATTTTGCTAGACATCTAGTACCTTACCATATACAGTAGGCTACATGGGGTGATGGTAGTAATATAATATACAGTATGTAATAATATTATTATTCCAATCTATATTGGGTATATGTATTTTCAGAATATTCCAGAGAAGAGTTTTGTGGGCTGCTTGAGAAACTTTCAAGTTGGGAGAAAACACATGTATACTTACCAGCAAAATAATGGTGTCCTGCCTTGCTTGGACAATATTTTGGAGAATGGTGTTTCATTTTTCAATGAAGGGGGATACATTGTGATTGGTGAGTATATTAGGATGAGTTATTTATTCTGATCTAAAATTCTGTATGTATGTTGTTATCCTACCACATGAGCATAGCGCCATGGCCACAGAGAAAGGAATCCATAGCACTTCCCTATTTTATTAAATAGCTACTTAGAGACTTTTTGTAGAAACCAGTGTAAAACTGGGTAATACTTTTAATTTTCTTTTGAACAAAACTATTCCCCCTTTTTTAATTCCAGAAAACACTTTTTTAATAAGCATGGAATATAGGATTGCATTTAACATCCGCCCAAGAAGTTTCACTGGCATTTTAATCCATGCGGGCAGCAGTCAAGAAAACTATTTAACTCTTTACATGGAAGGAGGCATGGTAGGAATGATTTTTGTCTTGTTTCCTCTTCCTTATCTAAAATATTACATTGTGCTGTGGACTGAGAGGGAGGGAATGATTCTGGTATTGAGTTCCTGAAGTACACTACCATTTGTTATTGAATCTCCTTTCGGAGGATCTTTTATAGCTGTGATCGCCCAATATATCAATGGACATTGCTGGGGTGCCTATTATGCCCTTTGCCTCATCTGATTACTTAAAAGGAAGCTGGGAAGCTGGCATTGAACAAAGGAAATCCCGCCATCACTTTATTTCCTAGAATGCTCTGGCTTTACACAGGCCTTAGGAATTCTTTAAAGAATGAAATGGTGCAACCTAGGCCTTATTAGAGGGTGAATTCGGAAAACAATAAAGAGGAAATGGTAAAAAGTATCCTGGGAGTTTGACAAAAGAACATAGAAAATCTTCAAAGTTTGCCTCCTTGAGAAACAAATATTTTGTAATTAGCTTTGCCTTCCATAGCAGTCCTTTTATTTGAATACCTACAACATGCAGTCATCATTCCAGATAAAGCCATCAGCCCCAAAGATAGAAATTTTATGGAGGTGTGGTTTTCATATTCTTTACTTTTACAAACTGAGATATTAGGCCACAGTACACAAATCATACAATAGTATTATGTCTGGTGTGACAAAAAAAAAGGCAGGTGAAGGGTGGTGCTCTATAAACAGTATTTGGATGGAATTATATTGAAAGATTATTGTTGAGTTTTATGCTTCAAGAGTGAATGCTTTTGAGATTGACAAAAAATCTATCCCTTTCCCCTGTTATTGGCAGTACTAGTTGGCTTAGTCTCTTATATGTGTGTTATTGTAAGTTACCAGGGACTAGTAAAATTAGCAGTCTCAACCCAGGGAAAACCAGTTGAAAAACCCCAGGTTAGTGAAATACAGAATTTAAAAAACTTTTCTCTGGGAATTCTCAGGAGATGGTAACCTTCTTGAAGCATAGCAATCTGAAGAATAGCAGTCTGTTTCTAAAGCTATTGATAATATTAGTAAAGCTCAGAAAATCCGACAAAGATGTGTTCCTTGTGTGTATTTTTATATTTAAATGTATTCTTATTGTTGGTAGTAATTGAAAAGGTTTCTCCTTTTCACAGCTCACTGCCTCTGGAAATAATGGTGCGGGAGAGTTTTCTCTGTCAGTCACACCTCAGCAGTCTCTGTGCGATGGACAGTGGCACTCTGTAGCAGGTATGGTGGAGTTTCATTCATTCACTCTTTAGGGAGAGGGCAAAGTGTAAGTCAATGTGACAGAACTTTACAAAAGTATAGGCTCTTTTTCGAGAGACAAATTTAACTCTTTCAAAGTAATCCCTAAAGACAACTAGAGGTTTGCCTATTCATAACAAAGTTTTATGAAAGTTGGCATAATTGTTTTTGCTGTTTCCTTATAATGTATCCTCAATAGTTTTCTGATATATTTTGTCAGTCAAATAATAGAGAAATAAATGAATGTTGTAACTTAAATTCCTATGAAAAAATGAAAGTAGAAAAGTATGTGATTGAAGACCAAATGACATTGTACGTCATCTAAATATAATATTGGCCTAACTTCTATTTTCTCTTTTGAAAATTATCTTTTGGAGGAAGGAATATTTTGCAATAGAGAAGGGAGAAGGGAGAAATCCCTGAGATTTCTCCTTAATGAACTTCTTTCTGCAAAAGGTTCAAGACTCAAGTTTTGCAGGAGAAAAATATAACCAACTCCATAAGAGTAGTTGTAGAGTTGGACAGGCAGGTGGGCTTACAGTATACATTTTTTAAAATAAATAAACAAGGAAGAGCAAGTTGGAGGTAGAAAATGTAAATATGAGACGTATTTCATGAAGTGTAGCATAATTTTCCTCTTAATTTCATGATTATTGCATTTGCCCATCAATGAAGGGATTGACTTAGAATGTTACAAAGCAAATTATTTTCAGATACATTGAGAAACAAAATTGAATGAAAAGCATTTATTTATTGTTAGTTAGTTAGTTAGTTAGTTAGTTAGTTAGTTAGTTAGTTAGTTAGTTAGTTAGTTAGTTAGTTAGCTAGCTAGCTAGCTAGCTAGCTAGCTAGCTATTGTTTTGGGTGAGATATGGAACTGATTTTTTCATCTGATTTTTTTTATAGTGTCTCAGAAGCAGAATATTATCTACTTAGATGTAGACACAAACAGAAATTATACTGCTGCACTATCATCTAGGCTTTCTACCAGCCATGTTCAGCCGCTCTATTTTGGAAGAGTTCCAGGTATGAGATGTCTTTGTTTTGGAAGAAAAATAAGTAACTGTGATAATCCTCATTTAAAAACAGCTAAGTTTCTGTCTCATCCATTATGAACTTTCATCTCTCTGATGATCAAAGCAAAATCCATTGTTAAATGCCTGAATGTATTTTATTATCTTTTTTTTAAAATAAACATGTGCAGGAACTGGGGGTCAGAAATAATCAGACCACTCAAGAGCAGGAGTTTGATTATCATTTTGAGATATGGCCTTGTTCTCAACTAGCTATTTTGCATCAGGAAGCAAGATTTTATTGCTTCTATTTTTCTTTATTTGAAGCAACTTGTAGTGATGTTTGTCACAGGAAACAATGTCTTTTGGGCACAGGTGTAGCAGAAGAATGGTTACAGTCTCCTCTAATCATGCATTCTAAATATTGATCAGGATTTCTTGCAACTCTTACATAAATTTTTAAATGAGACATATTAATTACAACTATATAATTATGGTGCTATTGTCATGAATGCACACATAGGGAAAGGAACAATGTACAGAGGTACCATAAATTTCCTAAAGTGCTGGTTCAAGATTATACTGTAAATATTGGGATATTTGATTACTTTTGGATGGTGACACTTTAAATTATTTGGGAGAATAAATACCAGAAAAACCTGATAAGGTGAAATTTCCTGACAGTGGTTACCTCCAGAGGTTGTGGGTGCTCCATCACTAGAGGTTTTCAAGAAGAGATTGGACAGCCATTTGTTCAGAATGGTATAGGGTATCTTGCATGAGCAGGGGGTTGGACTAGAAGATCTCCAGGGTCCCTTCCAATTCTGGTATTCTGGTATTCCATTAGTCTGACTTTCCATGTTATCACCGAAATTGTTTTATACTGTATTAGAAATCATTTTAGCCACCATATTGCTGTTGAGGATCTTCTTCTTATATTAGTTACCAGGGGAGACTGGAAATTATATATGTCAAGGTTTGAAAAATATTCACAAATCAGCTTTGAGTGCAACATATAGCTTAATGGAGTCCTCTTTGCAAAAAGAAGAAGCAAAATGCATATCATGCTTGTCTTCGCCATAGGAAACCCATCGTGCTTTTCTGTATAAATATGCATTAACCCCCTTCAGATCAACTAAAATAATATAATGTTTTAGTTATTAGAATGAATAATGTGGCTTTATATACCAAAGAATGAGTGAAGAGTTTACGGCTTTCCAGAAGCTGCTGAATGTCACCTTCCAACTGATTAATAGATGACAAAATTATTTTGAATTTCTCACCACTGTCTAGCAGGAAAATGTTCAAACATTTAGTATCACACATTCTTTATACTATTATTATTAATATTATCATTATTGTCATTGTTCATTAATTCTTCACAATGTTATCCAAACTAAGTCAGAGAAATGGCTCCTATATGTATATTACAGCAGACTATATCTAATATGTATTATTGCAGATTTTAAGAAATGGTAATAGCACTGCTATGCATCACTAACAGTTTGCTTTAAATGGAAATAAGAACAGCCTATTTCATTGAAATATATGTTAATAAAAATATTAAAATTTCTCAGAGACTGTTATTTTCAACAATATCGAATTGTTCGTATATTATATATTTAATCAATGTTTATGCTTTGTCTTTACAGTTAATTTGGAAACACCATGGCTTCCAATTCAGGATGTGTTCCTTGGCTGTTTAAAGAATATGAAAATTAATGACAAATCTATCTTACTAAACAAAATGTCAAACATTCATGGTGTTGTCAGTCTGGAAGGGTGTCCTATCTATTAACTGTTCCATATATATCTTCTGAAGATAAAGTCATCTAATGTGCTGTATGGATAACCACAATATGGTTTGATCTCTTTCTTTGGTCTTTTGCCCTCGTTACCATCACAGTTCAAAAGTATGTTTTCATAATTGTGGTCTGTGTTGCCTTTCTTTGAGGTTTTTTGAAGCTTTTGTTGTCCTATGTACAAACTGTCTATGAAAAAGCCACTTGAAATATAAGATGACCTTCTAATATAATATGGTGATATTCTGCTTTCAACAACAGTTGAGTATATTTAGAGCAATTGCATTGACAAAATGCTGACTTCTAAGGCTCCTGAAATGAAAACAAGTCCCCAAAGAATTGGAAGGTCCTTGGACACAAATAGAACCGGACTTCACAGATAAAATGTGGAAAAATAAAATACATTGTTGAATTGTTGAATTATTTTGTTGTATGTATTGAGTAATTGATAAAAAAAATAATATAAATTGAGTAGGAAGCACTTTAAAAATGTGGCATACTGGAGGTGATAGTCTTAAGAGTTCTATGACCAAATAAATGCAATTTTCATTTTGGAAAATTTTGGAAAATATCAGTATGTTTATTGCACTTACATACACCCATTGACTTTAATCAAAAAGCTTGACTGAATAAAGACAATGAGTGTATAGGATAGATTTATATAATTTAGCTTTTTGAATAAAAGCAATAATTGAACAGATATTTTGCTTGTGTTAAGAAAACGAAGGTGATTTAATCCTTTGGGAGCCTCAACCTGAAGTTGCAAGATCTGCAATCAAAAGCCTTTTTAAAAAATATAATTTTATGATTTGGCTGAACAATTTATAAATATCCTAGATTGTGATTGTATGCAGGGTTTCTTGCTACCGTGAGTGGGGCGGGGCTCGCCAGCTATTCCTGGGGCCCGGCGGCCAATATGTGTTCACTCCATAGCAGTGAAATTCAACATTATATTTTACCACAGGATAAAAGAGTCATGCCCCTACCAGTTTCTTTTGCTTTCTAATCACCACTGCCCTCTTCTCTTGTTCCACTTTGTATAATATGTATACAAACATCTGGTGACTAAAAAAGGGGACAAACACATTCATATGCATCTAATGTATCATTAAACAAGTGTCTATTTGCAGCTGCAACTAGCAATTATTCATCCTACTATTTTCCCATGCTTCCTTTTCTCTAGTTTCCTGCTTCCGAAAGTCAGCTGAAATATTCTTCCCTTGTACAAGAAAAGCTTCAAATGCACATAGAAAATTTACAATAGCTAAGTCACGCTATGGAAATTCAACAGAATATTGCAACAAATCCTTTCTGCTATGATTGCTCATTCTTTTGTTTCATCCAATGAAATCTGGCCATCATAACTTTTTCTAAGGTTTTATGACTATTCTATCAACTCTCTAAGCATAGTTTCGTCATTTATAAGGAAACCTGTAATTAAAAATGAAAAAAATGAAAGGTGACCAAAAAGAGTATTTTGTTCTTGCAAATACTCTAATGGAGTACTTGAAAAACTGCTTTGGCCATCTGTATTTTCCCCAAGACAGGTCAAAAACATTTTTGCAGATGTTTTACTGAATTCTTATAAAGATGTGGGCTCTGCTTTAGCTTTCCTGATTTCTGAATTGGAGAAAACAAAAATTATCAAGGAAGAAACGAGAAAGAAAGAACAAGCTTTCCCTTAGATAGCTGAAATGGACAGATCTAACAATTACATGTATGTACATACAGCTTCAGCCCTCAAATACAAATATTCTCTTTTCTTGGAAATTACATACATAGCAGGAACCTTTGCTTAATCTCTTTCTGCTGATTTCTTGCCCCTTGAATGATTCATTTAGTCTTGAACATAATAATTCTTGAATACTCAATCCATCATGCACTTCTGACATAAGGCAACCTGTGAATCTGAACAAGTTGTTACAGTATACAGATCATAAACTCTTAATGCACTTACTAGAATGTCACAGTTAGAATCTGATAAATAATAGTACTGAAGGCTGAGAGTTCAAACTCTTTGATGGAAACTTAATTAGTGGTATTGTTAAAGCAAGTGCCTTCATTTTTTGCATACACTGTAATAGTATTAAAGAAAAGACATCATTCCATTTGCAAATTCCTTTTCCTTTGATTCATTGCTTTCTTAAAATTTTATCATTTCTTTGTGCATGTATAATATGCTGACAGCCTTTTTGCAGTAACAAAATTAATACGGTACTGAGTGAAAAACCTGGAACAGGTGAAAAAGCCTCAGAGGTTTGACAACATTTGCTCACAATATGTACATCTGTCTTTCTATTTAGAGTTATTAACTCTAGAAAGGAACTGTGCATTCAGTAATCTGGTGAATAAAACATTGTCTTGAGGACTTGATTATGACTACAATACTTATGTATTAAATACCTTGTTTAATTATAACCTTTAAAAATACTTGAATTCAATAATGCTTTAGTATAGCATTTCTCAATCTTTATTTTTTTTCTGCTCAACAGTGGAATCTTGATGCAAAAATCATGTACAGCTTTGTTTTTCAAATACAAGAGATATGTCTTTTTTGGAAGCAATGTTCTCTCAAGCAGGCTACAGCATTTGTCAGCCGTAGCCTCAGATTAAGTTCAGCATGCAGTTTCTTCTGATTTGGAATGACAGTCAAGATCAGCCCAACATATTTTGTTGTTTCAGGTAAAGGACAAAATCCTGCTTCCTCCCCTCGTCCTTTAATAACATATATAATAACACGATTAGCAGGGGAATGTTATTTCATATACTCAATACATAAGGCTACATTAGGACAACGCAAGACATCTTTCAAAGTGGTTTGAATTACAGCTCCCATAAGCACTTGCAATTGGCCATGCTGACTGAAACTGACAGAAATCAAAAACCCCACAAACATTTATATTGGTGTTTCTCAATCTCAGCAATTTAAAGTGTGGGCTTCTACTCCCAGAATTCCCCAACCCATATGCTAATAGGGGAAATCTGGGATTTGAAGTCTACCCATCTTAAAGTTGCCAAGGTTAAAACTGACCTAGAGAGCACCAGTTTATCTATCCAAGTTTAGGAAGCATAAGTCAGGCCATATGATATAAAAAAAATGTTGATGAAATCTCATTGCTCTTCTCTACCCTATGTCATATATTTCCTAATGGTTTTAACTACTGAAACTGCCAACTTCAAATAAAACTGGGGAAAGTTTTATTTGAAACCTGTGCTCTAGAAATAAATTAACATGGCAACTGCATTGAAGGCCAAGCTATACAATATTTGGAAGAAGTATAATTAACATTTCCCATCATTTTGTGATGCTTCAAAGTTGCAAACAGAGAAGAAAATACGCTTTTGTGCCAGTGCCTCTAGCAGGTTCTCCTGCTACAGTTTGTTATCGGTCACGCTAATATTTGGCTTTTCACCTACTCACAGAGATCATGAAATGTTTACATATACATTTCAGAGAGGAAAACTCAGTGCTGGAATAGAAAACCAGCAGAATGTAGTGATTAACAATTTCCCATTATATATTTTCAAGCCCTCTCTTTCCTTTAGCTTAGCATTTCAGGCCATTTGTCCCGAGAATGAAGGACAGAGTGCCATTGTATCTATTTTGACTAGTAAATCCATTTGGAGAGGAGTAATTGTAACCAGCATTCTCTGCTACTGCTGCTTTACTGCTGCTTTTGGCCTTCTGTACCTGCTTTTTCTTTAATACCAGAACAGAAGAATATAGTCATATGAAGCTTAGCGTTTCAGAATGAAAGCAAGAAGCCTTGAGCTGATTATTCTAAGTATTAACGCTCTGCTGCCTACAGAAAATGCTGTTGTTGAAATGTTCATGAAAATTATTATGTTTGAAGATGCACATTTAATGTATTTAGCTGAGGAAAATTCTTCCACTTTGGGGAGTTACTGAATAAAATGAGCACTTGCATCAGTTTCACTCCTAAATTATAGACTAAGCTTTATTATTGTTTCAAGCACATACAGCAGAATCTGTAGAATGATATTACCTTCAAATTATATATGAGACATCAGAAAGAAACATGCTTGCCCACTCGAGTTGTTTAAAAATTAAAAAAGAAAGTTTATAAATTAAAATAATCTAGAAAAAGTCCTTCCATAGTCAAGCAAATGTGGGTACCATATTTTTCTCTAGAAGAAGACAATCCTTAGATAGCATTTTTGGGTGGCTTATGGAAAATGTCTGATATTTTTACTTCAAGTTGCCACATGTGACCACTTTTGACATGTTGGGAGAGGAAGAATTTAGCTCTTTTTTTCAAGGGCATTTCCTCACTTGAAAGAATATGGACCTATTTCCCCCTCTCATATTTTATTCTGTGGCCTCAACAATGTATGGAGGAGAAGATAAAAGAGATCATTAAAATATATCTAAGCAAGTAGCCATGCGCAAGATAGCTAAGAACCTCACAAAATACCAAAAGTTGACATATTTTCCCCAGTTTAAATTGCTATTAAGTGTTACTGTTAGATGTTTAGGCCTGGATGGTTTTATGCTTCATGCAGAAGAATATAATGTTTGTCATTAACTTCTGCTGTTTTAGTATGTTTATTTCTCAACTTGTTTTATTAGCTTATATTCTATTGCTGTATTTCTTTTGATCTTTGTCAATGGATCAAATAGATGAAATAATTCCATAAACTTTAAAAAAAAATAGGATTCCGATTATAGAAATTTTGTGATACAGAGATCTTGTATTTGTTATAAGAGAGTTCCAACAATACTCTACAGCTTTCCCCAAAGGACACCTACTTATTTATTTTTGGATGTACCACAACTGATTTTCACAGCCTCTAATGATAGTATCAACAACAGTCAGTGTGGTTATAAAAAGACTAAGAGTAAAAATAAATTCAGCATCAGTGTTAGTGGAACCGGCCTTGAAGAATACTTTGCTCCCAAAGTGTATCTGTCACTTCCATTACAGCAGGGTAATTTACATTCCATCCAAATGTCAAGGGCCAAACAATCACATCAAACACAGGATATCAATCAATACATTATATATTTGTACCATATTAAATTTGAAAATGTCTGGCTTGCAGCATGAAAATTGTTTTCACAATTTGGGTGAAGCACTTGTTCATACATAAAGAACACATACACTGAATAGCCTCCTCTCTTTTCTTCATCCGAATTGGAAGTAGAATTCCTGTATATAAGACAGAGCAAAAATAAGGTGTCTAAATTACAAGGAATTACAAGAAATTTGATTGGACAAAAAGAAATATGTCCTAATAGTAACAGCCATTTAGTAATGGAATAGATTTCATTGGCAGGGTGGTAGACTCTTCACTGGAGATATTTAAACAGAGGCTATATGGCTATCTGTTGGGGATGCAATAGTACAATCTATGACACTTTGAATTATTTCTCTGGAAACTCAAGGTGAAATAAATGGAGTCTCCCCATATTTTATCCCTACCATAAACTTGTAGTAGTTTTCCTTATGAGAGTCAGCTAATGAACCTGGATTGTTCAATTCTCAGGTGATGCTATAATGTGTAATCTCTACATTACATTGTCTAGAGATATGTCTGCTGCCCTCCATCCCAACCTGCCTAATTTGATTTTGCATATAATATGCATATCAAACCAGTACCAGTGGTCAGTGCCAGATACTGAATCTATTTGCTATGATATCTGGAAATGGCTTGAGTATTGTCACTGAATTCTGCACATTTTCCCATTATTCCAATATACTATCTACAGTTTCACTGACAGAAAAACAATCAGATTTGTCCCAGTGTTTGCTTCCCAACTGCCATCAAAGCTGTATGTTTGCCTATCATCAAGGACAATTCAGAATTAATAACTGGATTTTGCATTTTAAATCATTGTTCTTTCATCATCCAATCAGTCCTTAAGCAAAGCCTGGAAGAAGCATAAAATGATGACATGAGGCCAGGGCTTAAAAATCTGAACCGATTATTTAGCAACTCAGCTTCTCTTTCAGAGCTGACAAGTGGATGGATTCCCTTAGATGAGAATTCCAGTCTTCAAAGAGCTTCTAGAATTTCCTCCGATTTTCTGTAGCCAGCTGTTATTATACTTTCCATTTTTTCACCAAGCCTTCATTGGGGAGAATGAAATACTTCATTTCATCATGCTTATCACCTTTTATCTTTATTTTTATTGATTTTATCATAATTTCTTTGATTGATGTGAGCCTCCTGGAGTCATTGAGAATAGGGTGGCATAGAAGTTTAATAAATTATGGTTGGTCCCAAGTCAGCCAGATATTTAGATTAGATTTGGCATTTTTATTCACATATCAAGTCTTTCCCAAGGACTTGAATTTGGCCCAATAGTATTGCCCTGATCTATTATATAAATCTCTGAAGAAACATGCATTGAGACAAATGCCATATATGGGGGTGTTTATCAGTATGAATTTTGCAAACGGTGAAATTACTGTTTGCTTTTGGGGAAATGGTCTGGACCAGTTCTATGATTCTATAAAGAATACTATCTTAAATTATGTGATAAATATTAAAATATCACTATAGTGTTCCCAATTTGAGTGAAGAACAGAGAAGAAATGTTAAAAAAAAAAAGCAAGATAGAACATGTGTCTCAAAGGTGCTTTTTTTTTTTCTCCAAAAGGCAACTGGACTGTTTTTTCCTTGAGAAAGAAGAAGAAAACATTTCGCTTCTCATCCAAGATCGAGGGGGAGGGAAGGATAGGTTCTGATAGGATGGCAATGGTGGTGGAAGGATTGTATTTCTTTGCAGTCATCTGGTTGTTAGCACTCTGAGAGCTGTTGAGGCAACTTGGAGGTTTATCTGGATCCTGAGGGTCACCGGAAATCAGGGTGCAATTGGTTGTAGAATCTTCTTACCTGTGCCTCTGTAATTGTAAACAGTCCTTTTCAATATATGCACTTTAAAAGAGGTGGAGCTTCAATTGCACAGTTGTGGCTGTAATCTTGACTTTTTTGATATCCCATAGAATATGTCTCTGGAAGAAGGGTAAGGAATAAGACAAATGAAACCATGAGTGAATTCAGCGTATGGCTTGTTTGACCATAGTTTATTGGCTAGGTTGGCAAAACACAATAAAACTATTACGGTAGCAATTGTTTACAAAGCACAGCAGCTGAATTCTCACAGTATACTGTGGCACGAACAAGCACCCTAACTATAGCTTAATGAAAAACATAAGCCCATTTTTTTTAGAATTTATCTCTACTCTAACAGACTAAAAATAAACTCTTAGCTTACATCTTGAGATGATTTGTACTTTATTTAGAACTGACAACAATCACATGAATAAATGTCTGACATGGGAAGAAACAAAAAGCATTTGAGATTTTACAGTACGCAAAGCCTTGCAAAAATATTTCAGGAATCTATGGAATATTTTTGGTGCATTGATCTTTTTAAAATTTGTAAATAAATAGTTTTTTTTAAAAAAAAAAAAGTGCAGAAAGAGGACCTGTTAAAAATGTTGATTTAGCTATTGAATATCAAAACCCAACTATTCATTATGTAAAAGAATTTTTGTATTGGTTAAAACAGTAATAAAATGACCAATTAGCAATTTAAGAACCCGACTTAAAACGTTAACGGGACGCAGGATAAATCTGACTGCTGTTCTCACTGATAAAGCCATTGAGCATCCTCAATAATAAAGCATGCGGCAGATTTTTTTAAAAAAAACATCCCGGCCGCATAACTCAGTATTTCTCAATTTTCAGCTATTCCTTTCCAAAGTCAGAAAGATACGTCCTATGTTACTTATGAAGCTAGTGGAAATCCCCAGTGAATTCAATAGGACTCAGTCTCAGGTACCTGTGGGAGATGACGGTTTCAGTTCCCATCAACGCGGCTTTAGATAAATGACTCATACGGCCAGCGGCATCACCGTAGCTTAGAACGGATTGAAAATAACTCCAAAGCTCGTGGCAGAAAAGTATTTCCATACTGAAACTTCGGACAGGATTGTCCGATTGTAATCACATTGTTCATTACCCGTCTTTTTCTTCCTAGCGTTTTCCCCGTAAAAAGAGGATCTGCTTTTCGGATCCCCCGAGTGTTGATCCATTGGTTGCGACAGGGACCTTGTTGCCGAAGCTTCGTGGGTTGAGAGTGAGTGACTGGCCCAAAGTCACCCAGCCGACTTTCATGCCTAAAACGGGACTGCAACTCAAGTCTCCTGCTTTCTAGACAGGTGCCTTTAAGCCACTAAGCCAAACTGGTTCTCTAATTGCATATTACCTAATGTGCTGCCTTAAATGGACCGCGTACTGTTTTCGTCTTGCTTTGGATTTTTAGTAAGCCGTCTCGTTTCGCCCACATTTTATATTGAAAAATCTCCTTTATTCCCCGAAGGAAGAGCAACCGGGAGCGCACAATAGGGTCCCGCCCAAGACCTCTCCCCGTGGAAAAGAGAGCAGCAGCTCTGAAGCGAGCAACCTAGCCGGCGCTCAGGGCAGCCGCTTCAGAGCTGGCAGCGCGCAGACTCCTGCCCTCCCGCGCAGGCGCCCTAGTAGCGGCAAGCGGCAGCCGCCAGCCTTGGCTCGAAGGTTGCGAGGTCTTTCCTCAGCGGTTGGGCTTCTGGCCACGGCTGCGGGTACTACCGAAGCGGTTAGCCGTGGAGCGGCGGACCGTGCCCGAAGGAGCGGCAAGGCGCGAGCTGCCCAGCCAGCTTCGACGCCGGGGTGGCTCGTTCTGCTCCAGTGTCCCCCGAGCGGCGGAGCGCCACGCAGCGGGCAGGAGCCTGCTGGGTGGGTCTCCCACCTGCGGTCGACCATGGCCGGGTCCGAGCAGGACGGCGGCACCGGAGAAGCACCGCTGCCCTTCGAGGACGCCGAGCTAGCGCTGGCGGGAATCAATATGCTGCTCAACAACGGATTCCGGGAATCCGACCAGCTCTTCAGGAAATACAGGTACTCTCGCTCTTTTCCTTGCGTGGTAGAATTTTTCAGCCGGGGCTGATTGACGGTCGGCTGAGTGGACCGCCTGTGTTCAAGGCGAGCGGATCCTTGTGAATTCCCCCCTCCTCGCCCCCCGCAATGAGAGCGTCACTGAGCAGAGTACATCTCTTCCAGCGCTAGACCACAGCGCCGTTATGTTAAAAAAAGGCCTTTGTCTTAGGGCCGCGCGGTCTTCACTTGTCAAGGGGTAAGAACGAGTAATTCAGCCCTAACGAGGTTCTCTGCCGCTTGGTTTTTTTTTTTTTTTGAGACTGTCATTGTGACTGCCTTCCAGAAACCTTGCACTTGATCCTCTTTCTGTTGTCTTTTTAGGATGAGCGCTTCCTCTTCAGCTTTTCTTATTCCTGCTTGGTTGCTCTGCAGTGAATCTCTCACGTCTCCACACATGCTTTCTCTGGAGGCAGTGAACCACTGGAGCAGCTTTTAATTCTGATTTTTTAATTAGTGTTTGAATTACTTGAATTAATAGCAGTGCTTCTAAGCAGATTGCCTTGACGTGGGTCTGGATGTGGAAATCTAGAATATGACTTCCAAATGAAGGATTGTTTTCTTTATGGGTGTTGTCACAGCATAGAAAAGATCACAGATTGTCTTAAGTAACCTGGTACTTTAACCACTATACCAAACCACCTTGCCTATTAGCAAATGTTACAACCTATTTAAGAATTGTTTCAAGAAAAAAAAATCTTTTCATTAAAAGGTTTAAACTTATAGTAAAGAAATGCATGAACAGCAGTTTTAAATTAAATTAAATGGAATAATACTTCAGTGTATCATTGCTAGTATAATGAACTTCCATAATTCCAAGCACCATAGGGAAAAAAAGGTATAGTACAGACTTGTGCTTTATATTTATATTGCATAGGTTCTATGCATTCTCAGATGTTCTTGCTTTTTTCTTCATATGCTTATAATACAGTTTGATACCCCTGTCACAAGAAGACCAATAAAATGGAAATGTTCTGCTGTTGTTTTTCTTTTGATTCTACTGAAACTCCTTCCCTCTGGGACACCTTCAATTCTTCTCACTGTAGTTACTAGCACTTGTGCTTCACTTACCCATAAATGAATACAAGAGTCATTGTCGTCATGAATTATTGCAGCAAACCTTGTATTAATTTCTCTATGAGTGTATATACTTACCTTCCTATCTTCATCCATGTTTCCTTCTCATCTTGCCGATAGTAGTTTGGTGTTTAGACAGAGGTTCCCTATATACCATATTAAAGTGGTTTCCAGTAACATAAAGAGTTGTATTTGATCTAAATTCATTCTTCTGTAGGCTAGTTAATGTTCACTTGGAGAATGTAGTGATGTTAAAACCGACCATCATTTATCCTTTTATTTTCCTCAGAGTTCTTGTTCTTGCCCATGATTTGCTCTTGATATCAGATTCTCTCTACTAGTATCATCTTTTCCTTCTCCCAACCTAGTAAACCACCTAGAATTTCTTCCATTTATTTTTTCAATTTTAAATACTATTTAATGGAATGTTGTTATTATTCTCCTTTTCCTGCTTTTCTAGAACAGCCTTTCGCAGCCAACTACCTCCAGGAGTCAGACTGGCTAAGGCTTCTAGAATTGTACTATCAGCATATCTAAAAAGCACCAAGCTGTGGAAGACTGCTCCAAAGCACTGTGAGTTAGGCTTTGGAGTATAGTATCCAATAGCTTGCTTTCTAGACAGAAATCTGTCAAGTATTTTCCGATCGTGGTTGCATTTCCAGCAGATTTTTCAAATTGGGACATAGGGACATAACGAGGTCTTCTGGATTTCAAATAGCTCGGTTGCAATGAAAAAGTAATTATCCCAAGATTCCTTTTAAGCTTCCATTGTTTACTATTAATCAACCCTAGACTTAGCAGATGATAATTTTTCCCCAGTTATATAACAAGGGACTTATTTTGCTAGTGGTATTGTTAGTCTTAGCATACCTTTGCAGTGGAAAATGGTTTAGACATTCTTCTTCAGTGTATCTTATTTACAATCTTATCTGGTGCTCCCATGACACTCTTGGACAAGGAAACCTGTGATCAGCTGTTTCTTACTGCACAAACTGCCATGTCATTTTGACTTCATTGATCCCATTTCTGCCCCCTCCTGACTTATCCTTTGTTTTTATTAGTGTGTGTGGGTGTATTCTATTTCCTCTCTCCATATTCACTCACAGGATGCAGAACATATTGATGTACTTGATTCTAATGATGAGAAAGAAGCTTAAATGCAAATAACACATATCTTGTTAATGAGAGCATTTCTCTGCTTCCTGCAAGTATTTGCTGGAAGAGTACTGTCATCTCCTATTACATTTTCCTCCCTGCTTCAATAGAGCAGATTATTTCTTAGCCTTTTCCCTTTCTTTCTCTTTCAAGATAACTTTTTTCTATGCAGTCAAAGTGAACTTGGTATATATCTTGAAATGTAGTTTCCAGCACCCAGTCGATCTTGCTTAATCTCATAAAGCTTTAAATAATCAAAATTGCTTGGTACACAGATGGGAGACTAGTAGGAAATATCAGAGCTGTAAACTAGATTGGGAAGTTGAAAACACATTCGAGAAGATGACAGTGTATGTTTGTTTTATTTCTACAAAAATGATCTGGATATGAGCATGAAGCCCCCAAATCAAGCTCAGACTTAAGGAGCCAACTATATATATCACAATACCTGCAGCCTGTGGTGTGCTGGAATTGGCTTATAGAATAGAATTCTTTATTGACCAAGTGTGGTTGGACACAAGGAATTTGTCTCCGGTGTATAAGCTCTCAGTGTATATACAAGTAATAGTGATAATCATGATCATAATATGAAAATACTTTAATCATAAATTGTAAAATACAACACTTCATAAATCATAAGATGCAACACTTAGTGATAGTCATAAAGTATTAGCTAAGCAAACAACATAAATCATACTAGGATACTAAAAACAATATGAATTGTAAGATACAAGCAACAAAGTTATAGTCATAAGATAAGGATAGGTAATAGGAAAGATGAGTTCATAGTGATACAGCTTTACTAAGTAGTTTGACGATGTAGGAATTAGTTGTTAAGCAGAGTGATGGCGTGGGGGGAAAAACTGTCCTTATGTCTAGTTGTTCTGGTGTGCAATGCCCTATAGCGTCGTCTTGAGGGAGGAAGTTGAAATAGCTTATGTCCAGGATGTGAGGGGTCTGTAGATATTTTCACAGCTCTCTTTCTTGCTTGTGCAGTATATATATTTCTGGGAAGAAAGTATTTCATAAAGTGGAGATATCAGAGAGTAGACCTGCTGCCTTGGCCACACCAATGTATTTTATTATCTCTTTTATGTTTTTATTGCTGTTGTTAGCTGCCTGGAATTATGGCACATATGTTTCATGACCATATAAGTCTCTTAAATAAATAAACTAACCTCTCAAGAAAACTGGAATTACATTTATTGATACTGGCCTGTAGACATTTCAAATCATACATAACCCCCCCACCCCGGCATTTATACCTCAGTGAATCAAGAAGGTATCTACCTGAGCTGCATCCGAATGTTAGCTTGTTCATCAGGCCGTAAACAATATTTTGGTCCTCATTACCTAGATAACGGTTCTGCCATATTTGTAGGAGATGACCAGGCTGAGCCTGAGGGAGACATCAAATGCATCATCAATCTTGAGTCTCTTCATGCCCACAAAAAATCTAAGTCCAGCCTGCCTTGAATTCCATTGACTGTTATCTACCGCCAATTAGTTTTGATCATTAGTAGTTCAGATTCTTGAGGAAAACATTAGCATACATTAAACCTATATTCATTTGAATTGCCTGGAATCCTGATTTCCTGCCACATGACAATATCTCTGTGAACATCATCCTTACTTTCTGCACTGAACAAGCAGGTTCAATTCCAGCAAGGCGGTACCTGAAATAATTCCAGTCCTGCTCTATGTGGAGCTTTAAAGGTAACAATTAGCTCTTTGAATTGTGTCCCAAAGACTACTAGCCATCACTGCAGCATTTTTATTTTATTTCATTTAAAGCACTTATATAGCAATCCATCCTTCAACTCTGGGTTATCAAAAATTAAAAGACCCATAAAATCATTTTAAATTGTACAGCTGTTTTAAAACATCAAAAACAACAAAAATGTGATGCCAATCAGTTCTAATCTTTAATATAGGTGTTATTCTATACTGATGGGGTTCTCACTCTACCTAGAGTACATTTGAGTGGTCATCAGAGCATGAGGAAATATAACATATAACTAACAACAACCTTTAGATTCCTACTTCCTAACTTTTATACACTTCCAAAACAAACTATATCACACCAGCTCATTCTGATATACATTTTAGCATTTTCATTTATAATTAAAATCTATATCTTTACTTTTTTCATGCATTCATCTACGTCACACCATAAGTTCACACTAACTTTATTCACATATATTTTCCCTTTTTTATAGTTTCACAATATGGAAACATTTCATTCTATCACTTCATTTGTTATGTCATGTTTGTTTATTTATTATATTTTTAAGATCGATTGATCCCCCAAATGTTTCTGGACATCTTATATAATTAAAGGGGAGGGAAGCAGTAACAAGAGAAAGGGACATGTATCCCCTGACAAAATCACCCATAAATCGCAAAAATCTGTTAAGTTGCTCAACAAACAGCTGAACCCCAGGCCTGGGAACAAAACCAGATTTTCCCAGACTTGCAAATTCCTTGGGGATGGGATCTACAGGAATACTGTTTCAGGTTGTATGTGTTGTTTCATTTATTCTTATCTTATATTGTAAGTTCCAGTATTCTATATTTAGTGGTTGTCAACAGACAAGACTATAGATATTGACCTTCATGGCTTTGATCAATCATGGTTTTGCATAATGGTTTCTAGTAAGATAGAAGTGGTATACTTGTTCCACAGACAGCATTCCTTATTAATAGTAAAGATGTATCAAATATTTGTGGCGTATTTATTCATTCAGCTATTGCTTAATAATTACCCTATGTGTATATATTAATTATATTTTTATATTTATTTTTTTATTATTATCTAACTAAACAGATGCTTTCCAGTCTTTGTTGAGTTACCTTGACTTGCTGCTAGCAATACTTTCTTGGTTTACAGCACCCTCCCCTGTCCTTTTCTGTAGATTACTGTATGATTCCAGATATTTAAACATTCCTAAATTGTATTCTTATCTCTTTTTAAACCTACTAGATTTCTTTGAAATTGCTGACTGTGAGTTTTCATATCCTGGCCTGATGAGTCTAGTTAACTGAAAATTAAAGAAACATTTCAGCTAAATGGTGCTATAAAACTAATTAAGTCCAAATTAATATACGAAGTTCTTACAGGCAAACAGGATTCCAAGGAAAAGAAAGAGATTAAGGATTTCAAGATAAACATGTCACAGCAGAAGATTGATGATCATGGCAGAAATATGGTCAAGGTTTGTAAGAATTCAATGCAGTCTGATCTGAAGTACACAATACCAGGCTACACTGGGAACTTCCAGTATTTATTTGCATTTCAATAAAACCTTGAATACATTGTCCACAATTTTCACAAAACCATAGTTTGTGCCTATGAGTTCTAATAAGAGTGGTGTTTCTAGGCCACATACTACTTGTAAAGAATCCTGCTCAAACTATGTTTCTTTCCATGTGCATGTGTTCCTTTCTTCTAATTACCTAAAACAAGTAATGTTCCCATTGACTTGGTAACCTATTATCTAATGACTTGTTGGAAGAGAAACTGTAATAAAGTAAAAAAAATTAGTGGTGTTTGGCCTTCAGGCCTTGAGTGCTTAAGTAGAATACAAATATAAATAAAATATAAATACAATTGGGCTAATACTTTTCTGTAATTAACTACATTGACTAATGGGTTTGTTCAACTTTTGTGCTGGTTCCCAAACTTTAACACAACGCCTAGATAATTAGACTAAACGTTCTCAATAAGTCACCTTATCTGGGCTCAGAAGCTAACCAGGGCAGGACTGGTTAATTCATGGATGGAAACTGTCAGGAAATTTGGGGGGCTGTAGGCTATACTAGGAAATTTCAAAACATTTCAGAAGAAGCAATGGAATACTTGCAACTGCTCATATTAATATTTGGGGAGACCTATTTTCTCCCCAAAAACAAGACTGGAAGGTAGGTTGAATTGAAAGAGAGAAAATGACTGGTTCAAAGTCAACATGAAATTTTTGTGGCTGAGAATATACTAGAATCTGGGTCTTCCCACTCCTAATCCAACACCTTAATTAAGTAGACCCTACAGGAATTGCAATTTTATTAAAATTGTCCAATATTTTAATATTTCAGCATGATTTATAAAAACATGTCTGTTCTTCCCCCCCCTCTCCTCTCCCCACTTCCTTTTGAGAAGAGGACTACAGATTTGTTCTTTTTTTTTAATCAATAAGTCCCATTGTGAGGATTTCTAGTTCAAAGGAATTGAGCCTTATCAAGGCAATAGTACTGGGGAAAAACTGTGATAGAACTAGGAAAAGACAATATTAAGGTGAACTGTAGAAATTTTCTGGTAGCTTTGGAAAATAATGGGGAGGGGCATTCAAAAAGAGACTATTGGGCCAAAAGTCTGGAAAATATTCGCAAAGTTACATAAGGCTCAATGTTTTGATGATTACAAATACTCTGAAATTCTATTGGAAAGGAAAATGGTGAACAGCAAGAACAAATAAACTCCAGAACTTAAGTTTCTTTGGTTGAATAGTAGCCAGTGGAAACAAACAAGAATGGTCACTGATCAAGAGTCAATGCATCCTAATGTCATCAGCTCCTTTAAAGACTGATCTTGTATATCTGCAGTGGGATGACTGATCCTTTCTTGTTCCTGAATACCCCCATGGCTTTGACAGTGTTTGAGCTGTATTAGCACAGTTGGAGAAACAAACTGCATTCTGTTTAATGCTGCTAAAATGTAAACATACTGTCCACATAATCAGAAACAGTTTGAATGAGAAATGGTTGAAAATAATAGTTTAGAACATTTCCTTTTCTTCTGCCCCTTACTTCCTTGTCTAGGCACCTTTTTTCTTGTCCCTTTAATTGATGAAGTCATTCAAGAAAATAGAAGGAGGGTTATTATACTATACCTAATTTTTTTGAGCTACTGATTTCAATTATTCTGAAATGTTATAAACTTCAGTAAGAGTATTTAGTATCAGCCATGTTCTGGAGTGTCTAGAGAATCATGTTGCCCAATTGTTTTGTTGCCCGGAAATTAAGGATAATTCAG
Source organism: Azemiops feae (assembly GCA_023970755.1). Lineage (NCBI taxonomy): Eukaryota > Metazoa > Chordata > Lepidosauria > Squamata > Viperidae > Azemiops > Azemiops feae. The sequence goes on from JALGBA010004253.1 coordinate 3,140,170, forward strand.
CTCAAATATGAGTTTATTATTTCCTAAAGTGAGATACAGCAACAGATTTTTAAATTGTCAGAAAATCCAGTGTGCCAACAAATATTACTCCACCTATATGTACTTTATAGACCTGTATCTGATATGTCTATTGTTTGCCCTTTTCCCTCAGCAAACTTTGACAATATCCTCAATTTAACATAACAGCAGCTTCACACCTACTAGATGAAGTTTGCGTGTTTGCAGTCCGCTCCCATGTTGTAATATGGCACAAAGAATATTCAAATATTAACATGTTTTTCTTCCTCCCTCCTATCCTGTCCTGATCAGTTTTCCTTATGTAAAGACAAGATTTTGAAAGCTTTCAGATTATATTGTGACTTTTAAAATTGCCTTAATGGCTTTTGATTTTTGTCCCCTGATAATTTACAATCACAGCTGATCTTAACTGCCTCAAAAAAACCTGAGCAGAACCTTGTGTATTTGGATAAGAAACCATCAAAAAATCCCAGAATTGTAGAGAAATTTAAAAAGAACCAATCCTCCTAGAAAAAGAAATTGCAAACCAGTTGTATTGTTGCCAAAAAACAACATGGAGTTAAGTTTAATTGAAGAGACTTGACTCCAAAATGTATGACTGTACCCCAACATATAGCCAGAATGTATTGTGGATTATGTTTTGAAATTTATGGAACAATTTTGTTGTGATAGTATTTACCATTCAGATTGAAAAACTGAGCTTTTGTAAGTAAACTTGAAATACAGGTTTCGGCCTACCTTGTCATAAAGTCGTGTTTTAATACAGAACATATACACTTATACAACAATATTGTACTATTTATATACTATGTTATACATAATGTAATGTATATATTACATTAATGTACAAAATATAATGCACATATTACAATTATGTATCAATATACAATAATAATGTACCCTTACACCTAAATATCAATTTATGCATATGAATATGCATGGGTTTGTAGATGCAGTTGAAGCTGTGGAGAATGACCTTCAGATCAGTTTTATCTTTGTAGATTATTGTGTGCTCTAATTAAGCACTGGGAAAACCTGTTTTTTCTTGCAGTTAGTTGTAATCTGTGTGGTTCATTGTGGACTAGATGTTATAAAGGAACCTGTTAATATTTCTTTACTTTGGGACCATTTAAGATTTTGTCAAGGTCTGAGCAATTTAAATTAATTTAATGTATGGGACATTAATATTCTATTTTTAAACCTTACTTTGAAATCCGATTGATCGTGACACTGGAGAAACCTGGGAAAAGACTGTCTAATTTTGAATTGTACTTCTATACTACCATTGTAAAAAGTTGTTATAAAATGTTTCTCTTTTGAAGTAGTGTTTCTCAAAGTGTGGTCCATGGACCTCAAGACTCAAGAAAATCAAGAAAAATAATGCTATGTTAAAATCCTATCAAACAATTGTGAGAAGCAGTAGTGACAGTGAATGCACCATTTTTAATTTTTAATAAGATAATATTAATAAATATAACCCATACAAATAAAAGCTTTTGGGGTACTCTATAATTTTTAAAATTGGGAATGTCTACTGAAAGACAAATGTTTAAGAACACTGTTTTACGGTAATGTAGTTTTTTTTCCTTTTTTTCATTCAGTAATATATAAGTATGCTTTAATCAAGATGCTACTGTACTTCAGGTTAAAAGATGGACATATATTTTCTGGTTTCAGATAGTAGCTTCATTTCAGTCTCCAGACTAATAAAATAAGGGGAATGGTTATTTATTGTAAAAATATGAGAAGAAACAGTTGCACAGTGAATTTAAATGTTATCGTGAAGATAGAATTTACTGCTTCTGTGCCCAAATAATTTTTAACATACCCATTGTTGTAATCTAATATCATAAATTTAGAATTATTTTCTGTCTTCCTAGCTGTCTGTTAGGCCCTTTTCTTTCAAAATAAGTTGAACTGCTGCTATATGTTCCTATAAATCTGATGGTTTAACATTACTTAAAGATCCTGTGGAACTATTTCAAAGCTATCATACTTCTTTAGGTATTTACCATTATTGTTTTGAGGTTCCTATCTAACACTAGGGGAAAATGGCATTATTTTTAAATATTCTGAACTCTGAATCAAAGTTCTTGACATAGAACTAAGAAGTTTGTTACCAGAAAATTTTGGCAAAAAGCAGAATGTTGCAGTTGCCTTAGGCATTACTCATAACTCTTGTGGGGAAATTTTACCTAGTCTCCCAGAAGTAACATGGATAAAATGGTTGTAAGAATCAGCTGGTAACAGATGTGCATGGGATACTAGTCTACATTGATTTCTCGTATGTCCTACTTCACCCAGAAAGGGGAACGGATTTTGTAATACCATGTAACTGGTGTAATTTCAATTATTAATTGTTTAATTGAAATCTTTGAATCCTGTACATTTTACTGGTTCAGTAGCAAACCTCTTTGGATATAAGCTGGCAAAGTAGAGACACAAAAAGTAAAATTGTCTGGTTTAATTGTAGATTAGAAGGGACAAACTGTAAAAGTTTTGTAAGTGGCCAATTATGAGTCTTTAAAATCTCTTGAGATGGCTTCCGGTTCCGGTTTGCGGTGCTGGCGGACGTGCGGAGAGACCGTTCTCCCCGCCGTCCGGTTTTCCTTCCTCGGGAGACCCTGGAAAGGGTCGAAAGTCACCCTGGAGGGGCGAGCACTGTTGGGGAGGACTGCTGCTAGATCGCGGAGGGGCGGCAGCCTCTCCGTTTGATCTGCGGCAGCTCCTCAGGACCGTAGAAAAAAAGAGCGTCCAGTAACATGGCCGCTCACTTAGTCGCACCAGCCGAAAGCCCAAAGCATTACTAAGCACGACGAAGCAACTGGAGGAGTTGGGTGAGACTTTATTTTACCTTCTCTCTTTCCCAACTACTTTCCTGTAAAAATCCTTGAAACACCCTTTCCCCCCAGCTTAATTCCACGGCTTCTGCCTACTCCGGGAATATAAAGCCAAGAAACAAACAAAAAAAAAAGGACAATAAGATTAAATGACCACATACCTGGACTTGTAATATCTGGATACCTGGGCTCCCTAAAAGCTCTGTACCTCTACAAAAACCTATTGTTTTACTTCTCTGCTAAGCTGGAAAAAAAAAGGGAATATTCTCTTTTTTTCCCCTCTCTTGAACTGGATAAAAGCTCCATTTTGTATGTTACTGGGGACATCTTGTGGTGAAATTTGGTATAGCAAGTGAAAAAAAACAACAATTTTTTTCTGACTGGGAGACTCCTGAGACTAAAATTTGCCCTTGACAGCAACAAAAAGATAAGAACTTGAAACAGCTGGGCGGTGAAAATATTTTATAGTGGAGGTGGACAGTTATTGACTTTTATCAAAAATAGCCTCCACTGAAGGACTATTTGTAAACATCATAGAAATGGAGAAACACCACCCACAGCTTAATGTCAAACTTATACTTGAAAAAATCCTAGAGGCTACTGAGCTAATAAATTCCAGAATGGAAGACTTACGTGCCACCCTAAAGCTACAAAATGCAGCTTTAACCTCATCAGATGGACCTACATCTCAAAAAGCAACAGAAGAGGAAGGAACTATCAACAAAGTGGATTTTAAAGAATGCCAGCTACAATCTACTCAGAACTCTGACACTCAAACTTTGACCTCACTTAAAGATTTTACAAATACAACAGCAACAGAAACTGAACAAAGCAATGTTAAGATGGAACCTGCAGAGGACTTACATACACAATATACTGAGATTCTAGACCAGGGCTTTTCAACCTTTTCACCGATTGTACCACTTTTAGGATATGGCAATATTCGAGTACCACCTAGCAAGGTGTCAAAAACTTGATGACCAAAAAAAAACCCCTGTTCAAAGTTGCAATTGCACTGAAATGACCATTGCAGCATGCCCAGGGTCATGTGATTTATATTTGGATGCTTGGCAACTGATTCATATTTATGATGGTCACAGTGTCCCAGGGTCATGTGATCCCCTTTTGCAACCTTTTGACAAGTAAAGTCAGTGGCAGGGCTGCTAGTGGCCAAGTGCTAAGGCAGGACTTCCCTCCCTCCCTCCTTCCCTGCCTCCCTCTTTCTCATGCCCACCTCCTTCTGAAGGAAGAATTTGAAAACCCCCCCCCCATATTTTTTCTCTTCCATGTATTCATCAAACAAGGAAAAGCCTCCAGAAACAGAAAAGACAAACTGCTGAGTGAACTAGCTTAAAAAGGCACATTCCCCTTTAAGAATTAGCTACTGGGTAGAAAGGAAAGTAAGGAAGAAAAAAAAATGTAGTAAGTATTGGCTGCCGGCTAAGGCAGCCTCCCCAAATGGCTCCATTCATAAGTAAAGGAATCTACAGGCAAAATCCATTCAGGAGAAAAATACTTCAAAATCCCTTGCAGCAAAACTTACAGCTAACAATAGCAGAGCAATAGAAGCTAACACGAGACATCAGCCATCAGCCAAATAGAAATTGCCAAACGCTCCTTAAGAACACAAAGCTTGCACAAATCCCAGAACTTCAAAGTCACAAAAGCACATAAGAATCCTTCCACTCTCCATCTCCTCCCTCTTTCTCATGGGGGAGGGTGAGCCAGAACTGAGCCTGGGCCCTTTGTCTCTCCCCAGCCACTGCAGCTCCAGAGGACACTCTCACAGTAAGTCCTTGCCTGTGCTGGTTCTTTCCCTCCCCCGCTACACTTGGCTAGGCAGGGCTGCGTACCACCTGCTACTTGTTAATGTACCACAAGTGGTACGCGTACCACAGGTTGAAAAGCCCTGTTCTAGACAATCCAGATGATCCAAAAACAACTACAACACTGAACATGACTTTTCATCAGCTGAAACCAGAAGAAGAAGAAGACCAGCCTGAACGTATGATAAATACATTAACTCAAATATGGAGACTTAAACCATTTGGCCAACAGTTTAATGATTGTGAAGGGACTGGCTTCCTTGATAGGCTGATGATTGGATGGTCTCCCCTGATTCAAATGATATATGCAGGAATGAAGGGAGAGCCACTTGAGGATCTAAAAGGTCTTTTATGGAAGCCGGTTTGGCACAAAAGGCCAGAGTTAGACTTAAAAAGATGGTTTTCTTTATGTGATAATGGAAGAGCTTTAAATTTTACGTAATGAGATAAGGAGATTTTAAAAGATTATCTGATTTAATATTTAGGATCTATATAAGGGAAATAAATTAGTTATTCAAATAATTGTTTTGAATTATAAATAGAAGATGGATTTAGAGGATAAAAGTTATTTTATGAGTAAGCGATGATATTAGAATGAGAACCAGAATATGATTGTGAAGTATTTTAGACATATTATTTTGTATGAACTAAGGGAACCATGGGCTATCCGAAACTCAAACATTATTGGACACTAAGCCAACTGGAATATTGTAATTGAAACCAGACAAAAGTTAAAAACAGGACCTGAAGACATATAATTTAAAAGTTGTTTATAAATGTTTTAAATGATTGAGTTATAACTAGCAATCTATTAATTTGAATTTGGTATAATATCTGAGGGAAACAGAGAGAAATTCTTGATGATGTAAACTGATATATGTATGGATAAGCGTGTTATTGGACTATGTATTACCCAACCACCATGTTGCTTCCTTAAATATTTGAAGTTTTGTAAAAATGGAAAATTAATAAAACTTGTTTCAAAATAAATAAATAAAATCCCTTGAGATAAATGTTGCGTTTTAACTATTTCACATAAAAGCCCACTGAGTTAAATCAACTGAGTGAACAGCATTGGGTGCTTAGCATCAGAATGCTGCTTGCAGAGTTTATTAACTTAACCTCTGGTACGCTGCAAAGTTCTTAGAATGAAAATCTGACATTTGGATGGCTGTTTTATTTGTGAGGATCAAGGCTTTGATCTCTCACAAATTCTGCAGAATGTATGCCCTTTACTTCTGTTTCATGAGCTACTATTTAAATAGTAGTGAGGCAGTCTTTGGGACCAGTTTTTCCACATACATTGGTAAGAAAATCAGTGGTGGGATTCAGCTAGTTTGCACCATTAGGCAGCTGGTAGCTAATTTTTTGTTGCCCAGGCCCAGAATGGACTTCCGGAAGCAGCATCCACACAAAGAACTGGTTGTTCACATATTTGAATCCCACCACTGAAGTAAATATATATAACAGTATTTAGCTTCCATTAAATTGAATGTTCTTATAGTTCATTGCATAGTTAGCCAGATGTTCAGACTGAATTTGACATTTTTGTCCACCTATCTTCCCAAGGACCTGGGTTAGGTAGATGTGAATATTGGATGGTCTTAAAAGTATTGTTGCAGGCTGTAAGCTGTTCCAAGTAAAGCTGTCTTTTGCAATTAACTGGTGTTGATTTTGTCAATGCTGATAGTTCAAGTTATATAAATATTGATGTTATTAAATGTTAGATCATCAAAAGTTATGTAAAATGTCTTTGATAATTAGGCTTTTGAAGAAACTTTTTTGAAATAAAACATTAAAAGAGATAAAATATTTCTAAGATCAAAAGCTATCCCTTGTATTCTCACAAGGAGCAGCCATCTGGAACACATGTGGGAGATCACATATCCTTTTCTTATCCTTTCTCTCAGTCATTGTCTTTAGTTTGCCATACCTCCCCCAGAAAGAACTACCACTTCCCATGACATCACTGTTTTGTAAGAAGAAAATGCAAAATAGGAATTCAGAAGTTCAACCTTCTCCCTGCTGTCTGTCATCACCTTGCCGTCCTCTCCAACCAGCAGACTGGCAATTCTGTACATATCCAAAGAACCCCTTTTTTTGTAACGTTTTGCATTCATTGTGAGTTTCAGTTCCTTCTGGGTGTTAGCCTTTCTGGCTTTATCCTTACAGATTTGAACCGTCCTGATATTCTTTTTTTTTTCTTTTTTTTTAATATATTTTATTGGATTTTTATGGGGGTGGAAAGGTTACATCAAGGTGCTTAGGAAACACCGTGGAGATGGGTATATCAAACATCCCAAAAAAAAATTACAGATATATAGCTATATTGATTCATTGAAAATTCCCTCTCTAATTCCCTCATATAGTATTGCATATTCAAATTAATACATTTCTAAATAAACTTCAAACAATCCTATCAAACATCAATCACATTTCAATTATAAAAATCCAAATCCTGTTTTTAGGCTTTACTAATTTACAGTTACCATATTCCAATTAGCCTTAAATAGACATATTATTAACACTTCAGGTGTCCTTCATTTCCCTTTTTAACATAATAATTATATCTAAAATGAGTATATTATTCCCACAATAACATTCTTATGTTTTCTTCATTAATACCATTTCTTCTCTTGTCACCAATCCCTCTTATTCTTCTTCTATTACAAAATAATTATCTTATTTAAAATAAAAATATCAGTCCAATAGATACATTTCTATATGATTTAAATATATATTCTATCAATTCATCTATGTCTATAGAAAGTCTTTTTAACCCAGTAGATAAAGTTTACCTCTCCAAGTAATTGTCATATCTAAAACAAAATATTATTACAAAGGATATCCTCTTACAGAATTCACGTACTCCGTTAGTTATTAAATCAGTCAAAATCTCAAAAGCCTTTTTAAACCCATTAAATGAAATTTTAAAACACATTTTTAAATCTAACTCTAGGTTTCTTTCTGTGCCACACCGATTTCCATAATAAAATTCCTGCATCATCAAACCACAATATTAGAAAGTCAGTATTCCTCAACGCTTCAGATTGGTCAAAGTTCTCTTCCCTTTCTTCTAGTAGCCTTTGGATGGTGGAAGCTGTTTTATTCCATGTTGTAGTTACTAGTTGTTTATCCACATTATCACAATTTTCAATAACTTGTATCTGAGTGTCAGTCTCTATTGATGTTGATGCTTCAGGCATCTCAGTTAAAGTTATTCTTTGATCATCAAGCTTCTCCATAGATTGCATTTGGGGTTGTATAAAGTTGATTTGTTCCTTAGTTTCCACAATTTCTCCCGGTGTAGTTTCATAGTTGAGTTGTAGATATGGTTCCTCTTTAGGTTGTATATATTGCTCACTAGTCTCTTTAGCGCCACTCTGCTCCTTCTCCACTGTTCTTCGAGCTATAACTTGATCCGTCAAAATTTGGAAGTAAGAGCTCATATCCTCCGTGGCTTCCAAGATTTTTTCCAGTATAAGCTCATAATCCAGCTGTGTGTTAAGTACCTCCATGTCAGTGGTGAAAGGATCTTTTAATCTTTTAGTGAAGGCTATATTTCATAAAAGTCAACAAATATTCACCTCCAATTCTTAGTAGACCAAATCACCACACAACTGTTTCAGTTATCTTACTCTTATCATCCTTTGAAGGTTAAAGCCATCCTCCAGCAATGAAAAAAAATATACAGTTGCAGTAACACTTTTCGTCACAAGATGTCCTCAGCAGGTTATAAGGTCTTTCTTTCCAAGTTAATAGATTTTTTATTTTTCACATTAAAAAAATAAAGAAGAAAGGCCTCTCCAAAATAGTAGATATCGTAGTTATAATAGTAATAATCAAAAATAGAAATGTTTTCAGGCTCCCTCAGTATTCCAGGAGTTGAATAGTCAATAAAAAATTAACTGGTTTATTTTTTTTTCAATTCCCAAAGCTGTTTTTCCCAAGTGCCCAAACGCTGCTCTCTCACAGCAGGGAAGTAATTCAAATACAAAAGCTTTTTACAGGAGAGTAATTAGGGAAAGAAGGGGGAGGAAAGGTCTCACCCGAATTCTCCACGGGGGTTCTTTATGCTTAGTTGTTCTTCTGGCTTTCGGCTGGTGCAGCAAAGTGATCGTCCATTTTACTGGCCGATCTTTTCTCCGACGGTCCTAAGGAGCTGGCTTGGACTGAGGAAGGAGCTGCCGCCCTTCCCCAGTCAAACGAGGGCCTCCTCAACGGTAGTCGCCCCTCCAGGGTGACTTTCGACCCGATTAAGGGCCTACCGGCGGAGGGAAAACAGCCGGTGGGAGAGACGGATCTCTCCGTACGACTGCGTGTGCCGCGATCCGGAACCAGAAGCCCTGATATTCTTTTTTTTTTTTTTTATATCCCTTCTTTCTTATTTTAAACTTGTACTTTTTGTTTATTGGTTCATCACAAAGTTCTTTATACAGCTATGCCAGTCACATCAATAGTCTCCTATTATTATTTTTTTTGACTTGGAATTGTTTGTGTTGGGCCTTAATTATTTCATTTCTCAGAATTTCATACTAGGCTGGGTTTTTACCATTGGTCCATATATCCATTTAGGTCTAGTCATTTATGTTTAATGCAACCTCCTCCATTTTAGTTGGGTATGAACAAATTATATATTTTAAGTACTATATACTAATACTTGAGTTATATCCACCAGTATAACTAATACCAACAATGTCATATTTGCCTTGTCCTCAGTATTAGGACTTAAATTTCTCCATTTCTGAGCCATTAGTACTCAGAATAGTACTTTAGTACTATTTTCCTTTACTTGCTTACTGCATCTCCTGATGTATTCTTAAGTGCTGCTTTATTTTTTGTTGTAAGGTTTATTGCTTTGAGTATGGTCTTTCCTCCCTTCCCATGTTTAGTTTAAAGCCTGCCTGAACTGAAATACATTCTTCCCAATTTTATGAGATCCAGCCCATCTCTTGGCATACCAGCACTTGAGCCAATGGTTCTCCTCCAGAATCCTCTATTCCTTCCTTGGGACATGACCTTCATTTAGAAGTATGGATGAAAACACAATTTGTCTTTCAAGTGCTGTAATTTTCCTTCCTAGTTCTTCCTTGTTCTTCTACCAGACTCATTCTGGCAGTATTATTCCAACACAAAACAGAAGAAGAAGATAGCAGTCAGGTTGGATTACTCAGTCCAGCCTCTCTTCTTGCATCCCATATTTTTGCATGTGAAAGACAACATACTTTCCTTGATACCATGTCTGCTCTGCAGACCTGTTCCTCACAGCAGTGAATCAGCATCACCACCACAGGCATTTTCTCTTTTGTGACCACTATTGAATTCTTCTCTGAAGAAGCCAGTTTCTCTTCTCCCTAAACCTGAAACACTGTGGCAAAAGAGAATTTTTTTTTTCAGAAGTCCATAATCACACTCTGGGGCAGGGCCTGAAATTGATTGTGCAACTCCAGCAACAGACACTGGTTAGGTTCAAGTGCAAATCATCATAACATTTTTAATTTCAAGAGAAAATAGTTCTTAAGCATGACACAAGATGTTTTAAGCATTTTGGAATAGTTGCAAGATCAAAATAAAATGTTTTGTACCCAGAACAGGCTTATGTTAAGTGTAAAACACTTGCAAAATGGTTGAAATAGCTCATTTGACATTCAGAATAACACTTCCGTGCTTAAACTGGGAAATTTGGGGATGATTCATGATTGAAATGAAATTGAACATTGTGTACATTCTGAATCAAGAATTTTTTAATATGTAGTAACTATTTCCCCTTCCTTTTAACAGAAACCATAGTCCTTTAATGAGTTTTGGAGCCAGCTTTGTCAGCTTTTTGGTAAGTGAGTCTACTTATGTTGTTACTGCATGGTGTTTCTTTGTTGCCTTACTGATTTTGAAAATGTATCACTAATTTTGAAATTGTAGATTTAGTAAAAAATTATTTCGAGACAACGGTACACATTTTCCCCCACAAGATCCAATGCTGCATCAATGAAATAGAATAAAATGAGAAGTGTAAGAGTTCTTGTATGGATCATTATGCATTTTATTTACTTTTCTGGGGAATTGTCACATGTGAGCAACTATGCCCACAGGTGCAGAGTTTGAGCTAACTACTTTATTATATTCTGCCTATAATAAAGAAATCTCTCCAGTCTAGCAGTCTACTCTTGGGAATAAGCTCCAAGGAACTTAGGAGGGGTCAGTCCTAGCCCTTTTGCAATTGTGCAATGACTCCAGGTTAACTGCACAATTGATCCCTCCTCTCTGCCAGGCTGGGTGCTTCCCAACAGGAATAGAACTAAAGTATTTGTCTTAGTTTTACTACTACATTCCTAAACATTTTTTCAATCGGGGCACAGAGATTGCAGAATAAGGGACTATCTCCTCACATGTGCATATATACTGTGTTCACTATCAGTGTCTGCACAAAACCAAGCCTGTTCTTTAATCGTTGTTGAACAAGGTATTGTGATCTGCTTCATATGTAATACTAAACCATATTAGCTGGGGTTGTATGTCACCAAAATCTAGCAAAATCTATTCTGTCACTCTGACTAGATTCATACATTGCATAAAACTTACATGTGGTTTGTTTGGAATTTACCATTCAATAATTTCTATAATAACTGATCTATTATGATGCTGATAAACAAATATCCTATTTGCATGAGCACATAAGAAAGTTAATGAAAGATTTTAATGTACTATAAAGTAGTTGCTTCACTATCTATGAAAAGAAAGGATGTTGTGGTACTTCTAGGCCAAATATATGAATATAATAGTTCTACTTCCATTCTTTATTGGCATTATATAAGAATTCCCGCTAAAAATATAGGAATTAACTTGTTTGATAAATTCCTTGATGTAAGAGTAGTTTTATAAATCTTAAATTGAAGAGTGTTATTTGAATATATTCTTGTCTTTTGTAAAGAGATTGGAAATATGTTTTTCCTCCTTTATTTAAATGGATTGCTTACTTAAGTGGGATTTTTGAGTGAGTATAACAATCCAATATAGCAACATTAGATCCTGCAATGCTTCTTCTGTTCTAAATATAGCTGCAGTAGTTTATGTTCCAGTGTAATTCAGATATTCTATTTAAAAAAAATGGAAAATGTATTGTGCTGAAATGAAGATTAAATTAACGCATTTCTTCATATCTTTAATTTGAGTGTAAGGCATAGAATTCTTTTAATACATATAGGTTTTGTTTTCTATTAGCAAACTTATAGAGATATAATTTGTGGCAATAGCAGTAACTAGAAGAGAATTTATATATCTTAAATTATATTTTTAGTTACTATAATACGACAGTTTCAGATCAGCCCTGTACAAAATCTTATAATGATCTGGTAATCTTATAACAATCTTATCAAGTTGATTGCTAATTATTCCTTTTCATTGTTTTCAGCTTTAATAAAATTACACCTTCAATATATGAGGAGTGATTTGAGAAAGAGATTGACTCTTGGTAATATTTTATATTACCAAGATTTATTTTATTACATATGTAAAAAGGCATAAAATATATATCAAGGCACTGATTTTAAGGAGTACACATGCTCTGTTGTACATCCTAATTCAGATTTGCTTAAATCTAAACTGCTAAACAGAGTTTAAAATAAACTCTGTCATTAAAAATACATACATACATACATACATACATACATATATGGGTATTTTTTGATTTTGCAAAGTTGTGCCAGTTTTCTTCAGCAAAGAGCCTTGTGAAACCTTAAAGATTAATACATTTATTGTTGCATAATGTGATAATAATTTATAGTGTAGCACATTCATTATATGATAATTTGTTAGTTTTTAAAAGGCCAGAAAAATAATATTTTAATTAAATTCTCAACTTTCCAGACAGTTACTTTTAAGTGAAGGGTTCTTATATATAATTATATCTTAGTTAATGAAGTTGCTTCAAAAAGCTTCTAAAAGAACAATATAATATCATTAGTTTGTAAAATAGCAAATAGGTTTAGGTTAGTTTGGCACTTTTAAGTTCAGTAGTCTTTTTATGTTTTAACAGAATGCCATGATGACATTTGAAGAAGAGAAAATGCAGCTGGCATGTGACGATTTAAAAGCTACCGAAAAATTATGTGAGAGTGAAGAAGCAGGAGTTATAGAAACAATAAAAAATAAAATTAAGAAGAATGTAAGTGAAACATTGCCAATACATGGATGAATGAGTCCTGTGCCAATACGATACTGGTTTATATATGCCTGTCCTATGGGACTCCGTAGCATGTAATATGCAGTAATCTCATATTCAGTTTTGTTGCTTTTAAAATTTTGATATACTCTTATGAGCTCTGGCCTCTTCTCCTATTATTCCTGTTTCCAGAGTACCTGACAAATGACCATTCAAATAGGCATTTCTATCCAAAAAGTGGCCTTTATATCACTAAACAGATAGAAAATAATTCCAGCTAAAAGTTAGCTCTTATAATTGATAGACAGTCTATTGTCTTCTAATAGCCTAAATGAAATATTATCTTATTTGGCTATGTTCTATATATAAAAACTTTTCCCTAACAAGATTAATTGGTGAGCTTTTCATCAAAATGCTTGCCTAGTTCTTTAATCCAATCTTCTCTTTCCCCTCTGTTTCCACTTTTTAAGTAAGAAGTAAATGGCAGCTGTTGTCCAATCATATCTGTCCATAGTGATCATGTAGCCTTCAGAATTCAGAATTTTACTAATGCTTTTACCTAGTTGATGGAACTATTTGCAACATTATGATTTAGTTGTTTATGTCTTTGCTTGCCTTTGGAGCTTTGTTTGTCTTGCTAACTCTTAAAAATAAAAATAAAAATCACAAATTTACTTTATGCCTTTAACTAACAATTTAGGTCATTACATAACTACAAATAGCTTTTACTTAATTTGCTGCCTGCATCATGTAACTATAATAGCATCTACCTTCAATGGAAATAGAAGAGTGAACTTTAACTAATATTCCTATTAAACTGTCACATTCATGCTACATATCTTTCCTAGTTTGGTGGAATTAGATCTAATAAATGTCATAGTCTATAAATAATTTAAGTTTTGGCTTCCTTTGAGAACATACTGCATTATTAATGTTGCGTGCATAGAATCTGAACCCTTTGTTTAGTGTCACTATTCTATATAATTTCTAAAGGATTATGTGGAGCTGGTCTTTGTATCTGTTTCCTGATGTATTCTCCGTAGGAAACTTGCTGTAAAAGACTAGGGAGAAGAGAGCCAATCTACTGGGGGGACAGTAGTATACCATGTTAAGCAATGGCATTGCTGAGCTGGGGGGGAAAGGTTGGTGAAAGATAATAACAAAAAATATCTTACAAAGTTCACATAGTTAATATTCTAGATATGACTTAACTGATACCTTTAAATATTTTTGATATAACATATGTCTAAATGTGTCTAAATCTGAATACTATTGATGCAAACTTATTATATTGTATATCATATTATATTGATGAAAATTTTTAGGGAACCTAAGTTTTTAAGTAAAGGATAGTGAATATTTTAGCTTTTCCTTCAACAAAGCACATTTCAAAACATTTAAGAAATACAGGTCTGCCTAATTTCCATTTGCATTTTTTACTTTGAATAGAATGTATTACAAGGCAATTCACCCTGCCTATCCTGACCAAATTTAAATGATTAATATTTTAATAAGATTAAACCTACCATTCTGTAGCACTGGTTTTTTTTATAGCTGGGCGACATGGGGAAAAATATAACGCATTTCTGATTCAGAGAATTAACTTCCAGAAAAGTGCCGCAACACACACACACACACACACACACACACACACACACACACACACACACACACACATCGTTTGGCTGTAACTGGTGTGACCCAGAATGTTCCATTCTTAGAATGGTATGTTTTATGCATATCTGATTAATATGCTCTTCCTTATTTTCAAATAGGTTGATGGCAGGAAGACTGCCCCATCCATGATGGATCGATTGCAAAGGCAAATCATTGTGGCAGACTGTCAAGTTTACCTTGCTGTGCTCTCTTTTGTAAAACAAGAATTATCGGGTAAGCTATGACTTCTGTTTTTTTTAATAATTAACATTTATTATCTAAAACCAGGATGACTTAAATGATTTGTTTCATAGCATACAGTATAAAAACCTGTATAAATTATGAATGCCATTAATTTAAGATCCAACATATATTATAAATATTTCTAATCTAAGTCAACTCTAAGCGTAATAAACAGGTATGCCTTTGTCATAATTTTTGTGATTGATGGTAGGTATCGAGTCTTGCTGTATCTCAAAAAAAGTTACCATTCTTCAAAGGAAAAAAAATCATCGCTTCCAATTTTTAGCTATCATCATGCTTGTTACTTTCTCTTTTTTTGTGAATTTTAATTCCTGGCAACTACATTACCTGTTTTTCTAAATGCTAGGTAGTTTCTAATCTTTGGTTATATCCACCATATATAAACAAATGTCTAATTTTTATACTTATACAAGCAGAATATAGTTTATTTGTAGTTATATTTGCTTGTTTACCTATAGATTATTTTGATATAAAAATCTGTGATTTGGGCAGAATATGAGAATAAATCTTTACTAACCATTTGGTAAGTGATTGTTTGAAATTATGATGCTGCTGAATGAAGGGACTTAATGACCAGTGCCTGAAGTTATGACCATTGCAGAACCCCCCCTCCCAGTCACATAATTGCAGTCTAGGCTCTTAGCAACCCTTTCACACTTACAAAAGCTTACTACTCTTCCTGCCCCCCCTCCCCTCCCCCGGTGATCATGTATTTGACATTTGCAATCTTCCCTACTGGCTTCCTCAGAAAGTCAATAGGGAAGCTGGCATGGAAAGTCACAAGCCTCCGCCATAGGACTCCCTCTGGTTCCTGGAAGCTGGCTGAAAAAGATCTGTTGTGACCCATTTGGGAATGGCCTTTTTCATCCAGTTTCTTTGTGAGCTGAAGGGCTGTCTGCCAGATTGATTTTGCCCTGTGTGGGATGGAGTCTCTCCACCAAGCAGCCCTTTCGCTCTCAAAGACACTGGCTGAAAAAGTCCATAATGAAAGCCAAAAGGGGTTTTAGCAATAGCAATAGCAATAGCACTTGGACCTATATACCGCTTCATAGTGCTTTACAAACCTCTCTAAGCAGTTTACAGAGTCAACATTTTGCCCCCAACAATCTGGGTCCTCATTTTACCGATCTCGGAAGGATGGAAGGCTGAGTCAACCTTGAGCCGATCAGGATTGAACTGCTGGCAGTTGGCTGAGTTAGCCCGCAATATTGCATTCCAACCACTGCGCCACCATGGCTCTTTTAGCACAGGACACTTGCAGCATGGAGCATTTGATGCCAGGTTGGAGCCAGGCTTCCAGCAAACACGATCTTCCTGAAGGGCGGAAAGGCTTTTCCCAGCATAGTGGTTCCTTTCTGCACACGGAGGGAAGGGAGAGGGGAGGAGAGTTGGCCAGAGAAAGAAAGCTCAGATCTTGGGGGTCCAAGCTTCGTTTCTCCATCCCAGTGGAGAAATTCCCTTCTGTGCACGGAGGAGAGCTGCCTGTGCTCTTTCAGCAGGCAGCTCTTTCATTCTGTCTACTTAGCAACCACAACTGGGAAGAGGGATTGCAGTCATTGCGTGAGGCAGTCCCATGGGTGCCTCACTTAATGACCGCAACTACTTAAACCAAAATTTTGGGCCCAATTGTGATTATAAGTTAAGGACGACCTATATAGACTTGAAATAAGCTGGGGCCTCTAATACTTAGTGTGTGTTTGGGTGTAGCATGTGGTTGGAAGTTCTGTCACTTGCATTATGTTTTATGAGAAGGGAATGCTATGTTTTGTTATTAATTAAATTAATAATGAAATTCAGTTTTAATTCTAGCATCTTTTTGATAACACAATTTCTATTGTTAAACATTCTATTATTAACATTTCCCTTTGATCATAGCTTCCTTTCTACATGGCTAAATACAATTTTAAAACACCACAAGTCACTTATTGGCATATGATTACTTGTTTCTATTAATACTGGCAAAAATACTTTTAATTAATCAGTTGATGACATAACAGCAATACATTATAAGCAAAACCGGTGCTTTACTAATTATTTTCTTAAGTACAAAAACATCTATGTATAATAGCCTAGATATATATATGGAAATATATAAGGTATCCTAACAGATACTTTAAGTAATTAAGTATAATTAAGTAATGATGTTTAACAGAAAGGTATTCTGGCTAGAAAAACAGCAAAGCTATATAAAGTTTTTATGAAATGTTCCTCATATTTCTTACTTTATTTCTGATTGCACCATCCAAGGTGAAACGGGTAGAGTTTTTGTCCATTTCTCCATGGTTACTGAAGCATTGCTGAACACTTATTGGACAAATGCTTATCTTGTGGTGAGAACTAAATATGCTATGCAGCAGAAAGTGACTGAATAGCACAGTCTTGCAGTAATTTTAACTTCCTGTTAAAGCTGAATCATGCTTCTGGAACAAATGTGCTATTGCAATAGACAGCTTGATTTTCTATATCTTGGAGGCACTTGCTTCATTAATCCTTTAGAATAAATCTACCATATCTGGGCTATAAAAATTCAGATGATTGCTAGATATGATGAAAAATGTTAGAGTTTCCTCCATGTCTTTGCTGTTACATGTTTGTTGTTTAAATATCTTCATCCCTGTGTTACAGGCCATTGCATAATAAATAGGGATATAACAATTTTGCTTGTGCTACAGTAAATTGAACACTATGTTTTCTTAGTTCTCTAACCTTATGATTGGGCACATACAACACACTAAATTGGAGAGTGTCTTCTTGCTTCTTTACAATTGCAAAGCTTTGGATTTATCTAATCACAAAGTCAGAAAATTAAAAATATGTAGTGCTCAGATTATTATGATTTATTGCTTACTATGTTGAATTGTACAGGTAGTTCTTGACTTATGACCGCAATTGAGCCCAGAACTTATGTTGAGAAGTGAGAAATTTGTTAAGTGAGTTTTGTCCCATTTTGTGACTTTTCTTGCCACATTTGTTAAGTGAATCACTGCAGTTGTTAAATTAGTAACATAATTGTTAAGTGAATCTGGCTTCCTCATTGACTTTGCTTGTCAGAAGGACGCCAAAGGTGATCACATGACCCCAGGACACTGCAACCATCATAAATATGAACTAGTTGTCAAGCATTTGAATGTAAATCACGTGATTATGGGGATGCAGCAGCAGTCATAAGTGTGAAAAATGGCCATAAGTGACTTTTTTCAGTGCCGTTGTAACTTTGAATGGTCACTAAATGAACTATTGTAAGTAGAGGACTACCTGTATTTAATTATAACAGTTTGTTAATATTTCCAAATGATTATGACAATCTTTCTACACATAATGACCCCTTCTTTCTCACATTTTGACTAGGAGAAAATAGAATTGTAATTCACAAATCTGGAGGGCATACAGATGTGGAAATCTGGATGGGACATAGGTTTTTAATTTCTTAACCTAGAAAATCCTTTCTCTTTGACTAAACTCTTTTTATCTCTTTATATATTTTTGTTCCCCTCAGCTTATATAAAAGGTGGGTGGATCCTTAGAAAAGCTTGGAAAATCTACAATAAGTGCTATACAGACATTAATACACTTCAGGAATTATATCAGAAGAAGATAACTCAGGAATCTTTGACTTCTGATGCTACAAATGATAATCATATTGCTGCAGAAGGTGTTACAGAGGATTCAATTAACAGACTGAAAGGTGCTGTTAGCTTTGGATATGGACTTTTTCATCTTTGCATATCCATGGTGCCCCCAAACCTGCTCAAAATCATCAATCTGCTGGGTTTTCCTGGAGACCGCCTGCAGGGGCTTTCTTCATTGATGTATGCAAGTGAAAGTAAGGACATGAAGGCCCCTTTAGCTACGTGAGTAGCTATATTGCAATGCTTTGGTTATAGCTTAGAACTGAAGTAAGTAAGTAAACTTCAAGCCAATGTAAGGTAGCAACATTGTCTTGTCTTTTTTTTTAAAAAAAAAAATGATAACATCACCTAGTTAAATTAGGAGCTGTATTTTGATATGCTTTAAGTTATAGAATTGAGCCTTTTAAGTCAGAAAAGAACCTTATTGTGTCTTCAAATTATTTTTACTCAGTGCAAATTGTTGCACTCAGAACAAATTCCAGTTAAACAATTCTTAAGCTCTTAGTCGTTTAAAATATTTTACTATCTTCAGTATGCATATTTAAACATTCTACTAAGAACTAATTTTTCTGTATTTGTATGCTTCTGTGTAAATCAGTAGTAGAATGCTTTTTTAAAAATGCAAATATTTGAGTTGGCACTCTTCTGTTCTTCAGCTGACAAGGAGCTTTTGTATCCGGGCTCCATTTCAATGAAAGGGTTTCCACACACAAGTCTTTCTTAGATATAGCCTTTCTTCTCAACTTAATGTCATAACTCAATGGAGAAGCCTCTTTAACAGATTCTGCAAGTTTAAGGTTATCTTGGATCTGGAACTGAAACTCCCTGAAATGGTCTGCAATCTGTTTAAGTTACCATAAGGTTCTAGTTCTGTGCTTCAACAATCTGGATAACTCCTAGGTGATTGCAATGAGACAATGAATATATAAACTTTGGTTCATATCTAGTAGCTGCCCTAACTAATAGAAGAAATATAATTAATTTAAGCACTTTATTTCCTCTTGTGAGAACCTTTAATTTTTTTGTTGGCAATGGTGGCAGTGTTTCTGATGTCTGAAGTAACAGAGTTTGTGAGTGACTTTGTTGTGCATTAAAATTATTGGGTACTGATTTGTATATATTTAGAAGGCTTATTTATAATTTGTATAATTGGTATGCTCAGTGGCATTTTCTAGGGAATTGCGTATCTCTTCTATCAGATTTCAGCTTCAGAAATTGAAGAATGGTTCTTTCATTCCACTTTTGTTGAGTAAAAGCTAACTTAATTTTTTTAATGTTTTGATAAAATATCTCTGGTAAAGTAATAATTTAGCGACTGGACACTGTTAAACCTTTTGAGAGATAAGATCTGTGTTGCAGAAAGCTATGCTTCAAAGAGAGTGATATCATTTTTATTTAAATAGGCAAAAGGAATATCTGAATGAGACTGATTTAGTACAGTTTTCATTTAGTGTCTATCTAAACATTATGAAACTATGCCACTTTTTAAAGGAGGCATAGGAAGACACCAGAAGTGTTTCAGGTGCTAAATGGGATCCTACGGCCACATATTCTTCATCCCTGCCATAACTCAATCAAATTCTAGACTGCTTCACACAAAATAGGTGTGGAAGTTTTTATTATAGCCATTCATGTAATTTACTTGCAAGCACGTTCCAAAGACAGATGTGAATGCTTGCTTGTTTCAGAGGGTGATTGGGAGCAGAAGATAATACTGTGTGCATGCTCTCACCCTGCCAGTCTTAAGTTGCTGAAGTTTTAAAAAGCAATTTGTTTAATGGACTGACTATTCCATATTACTGTATATTCTTTGATGCTTCTGAATTTCCAAAGTATGGAACTAGTTAAGTCAATATCTCTTATATTTTTAGGTTAGCCTTGCTGTGGTACCATACAGTGGTTCGCCCTTTCTTTGCTTTGGATGGCAGTGATACCAAAGCAGGATTGCAAGAGGCTGAGGAGATTCTTCAGAAAAAAGAAGCTGCTTATCCAAACTCATCTCTCTTTATGTTTTTCAAAGGCAGAATACAGCGTTTAGAGGTACTGAAAGCTTTGACCTTGGTGGTTCTTCAGATTCTTCTATGATGTAGTAGTTAAAAAAAAGAATGTCCAGATTCTGGCAGTACCTGTAGTAATATACTACTAGTAGTGGAAGTGCTATGGCATTGTTTTGTGTTCAGTAATATTGTGGCATGTGTTGAGTCCTTGTTATTCAAGTTCTTGGACTCAGAATTGAATGTGGACCTGCAGTAGGGGGTAGTTTGTGATAGATATTTCAGAATAGTGTGGGAATTTGTTGATTTGTTTTTCAACAAACAGTGAGAGATTTTCCTCAGGAGCACTGTTTCTTTTCCCAAATATAATCATATGTTCTTTATGACATTTCTCCTGGTTGTTGCTTTTTCTGTCATTAACACATATGAGCTGACAGTTTAGGAGAACATGAGTGCAAGGAAGTATAAGATTAGAGTGCTGAATTTTACATTGATTTCAATAACTAGTCCACGTTTTGTAATTCTTACAAGCATTTCACAAGACGATCATTGCAGTTAACTTTCTTTTCTACTGTTGTAGCATGATTTGAATTAACACTTGTAAAGTTGATATTTATGTACTTCCACAGTTTGATTGCAGCTTTTTTCTTCTTTTCTTAGTGTCAAATCAACAGTGCCTTGACCTCCTTCAATACTGCTTTGGAACTTGCAATTGATCAGAGAGAGATTCAGCATGTCTGCCTATATGAAATTGGTATATGATAACATTAATGTTTCCTTTCTGTATAGATATAATAAGTATCTGAATGAATCAGTCTCTAACAGATACATATTTATTTGTTTTCAAAATTTATAAGGCTGCCCAATTCAAACATTGTGATTCTGGATAACATATAGAGTAAACATACAATAGATCAAAAGGAAGCAAAACAAAATCTCATATAACAATGAACAGACAGCATATAAATATAAAATGTAAAATGGCAACCAGGCAGACAAGAAAACGACTACATGTCACACTCAACTAGCCACTAATGCCAAGACAAAGAGCCAGATCTCAAAGGCTTTCCTCAAGGCAAGAAGATTTGGGGCCTGTTATATGGGAGGAGGGGGGGAATTGTTGAAGAGAACAGAGGGAAGCGCAGAAAAGGCACACTTTCTAGGTCTCATAAGATGACAAGATTTCTAAAAGCAACCTGGAGCATACACTTTCTGTTGGTCCCTCAAGAAACTCAGTCTTGTGCCACGTAGGGCTTTAAAGGTAATACCTAGCACTTTGAATTGCATTCAGAAGCCTATTGGGAGCCAGCTTGCAGAGTATATTTTGCTATTTTAAAAATTATCTTCTTTTATTATGAATAATATATAGGACATACATAATTTCTGTGTTCAACAATTTTGGTTGTCCCTTTTAGGCTGGTGTAGCATGATAGAAATGAACTTCAAGGATGCATTCGAATCATTTCAACGTCTTAAAAATGAATCAAGATGGTCCCAGTGTTATTATGCCTACTTAACAGCAGGGAAGTATTGTTATATGATTCAGAAGTATGTGCAATTGGGGTGGAAATAATATAGTGTTTGTTCTTTGGTGTCAGCATATTTTATTAAGAAAATTACTCATATAAATAAATACAACAGTGTCGAAAAAAATACAGGTAGTCCTTGATTCATGATTGCAATTGGGACCAGAATTCCCATTGCTAAGCAAGATAGTTGTTACGTGAGTCACACCTGATTTTACCACCTTTTTTGCTATGGTTGTTAAGCAAATCACTGCAGATTTTAACTGAATTATGCAGTTGTTAAGTGAACCCAGCTTCTCCCATTGACTTTGCTTGTCAGAAGCCAGCTGGGAAAGTCAAATGGCAATCACGTGACCCTGGGATGCTGAAACTGTTGAAAATACATGACAGATCCCAGGCACCCGAATTTTGATCATGTTACCATGGGGATGTTGCAATGATTGTAAGTGTGAGGACCAGTTGTAAGCCTCTTTTTTCACTGCTGTTGTAACTTCAAATGGTCGCTAAATGAATGGTTGTAAATCAAGGACTACCTGTATTGGGCGCATTTCTGTCGTGTCACTTATAATGAGTTTTTGAACATACGTTGGTCTTGCATTATTTATTGGTAGGTCTATATCTACCTAATCAAAATGTGACCCTGGGTGCCTAATATTAAATGTAGCAATGATAGAAAACAACTAAAAGCAAACAAACAGATAAATGGAGCAAAACCCAACAAATAGCAATTATCTCACCCAAAAAATTGCAAATGCACCACATTCTGTATTTCAGTAACACTGAATCTGCCTGCAGATTTGCAGTTTAGTGGACGTGATTCAGAAAGGAAGGGTAAAGGAAAGCCAACAAATTAAGAATCAATGATTCATACAATTTTCTAAATGTTTAATGGGCATGTTGGATTCTCATTGAGGAGACAGGACCTTTTTTTAAAAATTAATGAAAGGAATTGCTTTTTATTACAGTGTGTCAAGGAGCTACTGGTGAAGTGAATGGTGCACAGACTGTTTTCAAGGAAGTCCAGAAGCTTTTCAAAAGGAAAAACAACCAAATTGAACAATTCTCAGTCAAAAAGGTCAGGTGAATGTAAATTGGACTGAATTGTACATGGGTGGGCAATCTACAACTAAAGGACCACATTTAAATCTCAAATTTCCCCCCTCTTCTGTGATCCTCAACAGCCCTTCTAACTGTGCTGCTAAACCTCAGTAGTATAACTCCCTGGAAAATGATAGGAAAGGCTCTAAGGTAGAACAAATGCAATTTAAAAAGAAGAAAGGAAACCCTAATTTGCTTCCTCCCCCAATTTGCATCAGCTACATATTCTGTCTTGATTCAGTTAAAGTGTGGGTACAGTGACAGGCAATAATCTAACTGTAGTTTGTTTATCTAGTTAAGGTATGAGAACCAGCTCTATTTGCATCAGGTGATTTTTTTGGGAGGAGAAATAAGATGTTAAGTGACGTCAAAGATGTAATAGATGATAGTTCAATAATTCCTTAAAAGTTCCTTCTCTATTTCCCTCAGGCTATAACCTAGTATTAATACATTTCTAAATAAAATTCAATCATTGTAAAAAGAATATCAATAGTAATTCACTTACATCAATCAAAATCCTGTTTTAAGTTTAACTATTTTACAATTACCATTTTCCACTTTAGCCTAAAATAAACACATAAGTTACATTTCGGGTCTCCCAATTTCCCATCAAACAATAATTATTTCTAAAATATACATATATCAACTATTATATTTTAATACTTCCCAACTATATTCTCTTTCCTGTACTCTATCAAGTATGTATTTTCTATTTCAAATATATATTTTATAAATCTGGCTTAAGAGGGTTTTTTTTAGAGAGAAATTATTGTGGAATTTCTCTAGCAAAAGAATGAACTTGGAATTTCAGACTGCTTCTGTTCAATCCTGCCTGAGGACTGGAGAAGGCCCTGGATGGAATGAGTCGTTTGGCAGGAATACAATCAGCACACACAGCAGTAATAGAGGTTTTGGATAGAATATTGCAATGTTTTTTTCCCTGTGGGGGAAAGACATCTCTGCCTCATCCAAATTATCATTCAAAATGAGATTAAAATATGCCAGATGTTTTAATTAGGATTATAAACAATGCAGCTATTTCACTTAGCATTCAGTAGTAAGCAATTGATGGCAATCTCTCCAGGAATAATTTGGACCCCTTGTGGTGAATTTTGGTAAAATGTGCATTTATTCAGTATTTCTGACAGGATTTTATGCTATGATTTATAATAACTGATAATATCTTAAACTATAACTTTTTAAAAATATTTATGAATTGTAACCCTACTTATTTATTCATTACTGTTTGGTTAATGTGGGTAGTTTGTACTTTCATGTGTATATTTAAAATTGCCTCCTCCAAAAATAATAATAAAAAAATCTTTATTTGGAGCCAAGGCTTCTAAGTTCAAGCTGAATGTCAGAGATCAAGCAGTCCTCTTGCTCTATGTTCCAATCCCTAGTTATACAACAATCAAAAGCTGAATCGTTATTCTCCCAATCTCTCTATCGATCTGTTTCAGGGCCAGCACAAAGCCTTCTCTATTCTTGTGACCTTTACTACTGTGTTAAAAAAAAAGATTAGGAACAGTACTCTTAGGTTCCTATCCTAGGCTGACTGGAGCCCTGAAAATTGAGTCATAGGGCTCTACATTCTGGGGACTGGAGGCTAAAACATAGGAAGAACGTTTGCAGGAATTGGGTATGTCTAGCTTAATGAAAGGAAGGACTAGGGATGGCATGATAGAAGTGTTCCAATATCTCAAAGGTTGCCACAAAGAAGAGGGAGTCAAACTGTTCTCCAAAGCACCTGAAGGCAGAACAATAAGCAATGGATGGAAACTAATCAAGGAGAGAAGCAACCTAGAATTAAGGAAAAACTTCCTGACAGTTAAAACAATCAGTCAAGTGGCTTGCCTTTGGAAGTTTTTGCTGCTGCATCATGGGAGGTTTTTAAGAAAAGATTGGGCTACTACTTATCTGAAATAATATAGGGTCTCCTGCTTGAGCAAAGGGCTGGACTAGAAGACCAAAATGCCTTCTAACTCTGTTATTCTATTATTCTATTCTGTTACATTCACTTCTGACGTTTCAGCATTCTGAAATTGTTGACCCTTATGTTGAACTTTCAATGCTTTTCATGTTTTCCCAGCGTAATCTAATTATATATATATATTTATTTGGAAAATAAAGCCAGTATCTGTTCTGTTTTGCAGGCAGATAGATTTAGAAAGCAAAAACCAACCAAACAGCTTTGTGTATTGGCATCCATTGAGGTACTATATTTGTGGAAAGCCCTTCCAAACTGTTCATTCACCAATCTACAGCACATGAGTCAAGGTACATGTATGAATTCTGCTTTATTTTTTGCATACAATCTTTCTTCTACAAGACAATATGTTCTCCTGTCCCTTTTTTCAATTCCTGCTAGCAAGCAGTTTGTACCACTTTGAAGCAAGAAGCTGATTTCCTGGTCTTATTCCTGTACCTTGACCTGATTAATTCTAGTGCATAAAATATTAAGAAATAAGTTGATAATACAGGTAGTCCTTAGGTTAAGACCACTTGTTCAGGGATCATTCAAAGTTAAGATGCCACCGAACCAGGTGATTAGTCTTTGAAATTGCAGCCATTGCAGTTTCCCCATGGTCATTTGGGCACTCAATAACTCGTAATTACAATGGTTGCAGCATCCTGTAAATTATGTGATTGCCATATGCAACCTTCCCTGCTAGCTTCCCACAAGGAAAATCATTGGGGAAGCTGGCAGGAAGTCACAAGGTGCTCCCACTCCTGCCACTTTTTCACCTGTCCATCCTTATACCTGTTCTTCCTTTCAGAGGGCCTGCTTGCCCACCTTCTGTAGCAGCCACCCACAGCACCTGCTGGGCCACCCACACTCCATAGCACTTGCCTGTGGCACTGCCCATCCCTCCAAACACCATAGTACCCGACCACAGCACCTGCCCACCTATTCCTACCTCTTGCCTTTCAAACTGCTTCCTGAATTTCTGCCTCTTTTCACCAGTCCTCACTTAATGATCCATACAGCCCTCACTTAATGACAGCAATGGGGACTGCCAGTAAGCAGTATGGTCACATAATGTTGCACTTTATTACCACATCACTTGTGATAGAAAGTTTGGTCTCAATTGCCGTTGTAACCCGAAGACTACCATTAACAATTTGATTTTAAAGTGTTGAATGTGTTTTAGTAAATGCCTTTTTTATTGTAGCTTGTTGTTTTGGTTGCTTGTACACCAGTCATTTTATATATATAAAAAACCTTTATTTCTATAACACTTTTTGTAGAATTGGTAGAGAAAATAGATGTATATGTATTGAGATAGGTTATTGCCAACTTTTTAAATTTATTTATTGTTTATTTGTTAAATTTATTTGCCGCCCATCTTGCCGTTGGAGCTACTTTGGGCAGCTTACAACAATAAAAAAGTGTACCGCATTAAATCATTAGTTCTGCATTGATAACTTAATCACTATTTTCTTTTGGGAGTTCCTTTCTTATCTTGAACTTTTATTTAATGCACATATTTACATTCTATGTAAATATTTATTAAGTAAAAATGTAATATTTTAAATTTTGGTTGCAATTTATTCAAGTCCAGACAAAATAAAATTGATTCCCAATGGGATAAAATAATAAAGAACATAAAACATAACATGTATCTCTCTTTGGTGATATTTTTAATATCAGTCTACATCTTGGTTTTATTTCTGTTTGATTTTTCTTTGCACTTAGTGATAGCTCATTTGATTGAGGAGCCAATCTTGTATTTGTTTCTGTAATAAATTTGTACAAGTGCTTAACTGTACTATTTAACTAGAAAAAAACATTCAAAAATTATTTTATCTGGCTTTAGAATGTTAGTAACCTATTTGAATGAACAAGGAATAATGCAGATGATAACGTTTTGTGAGTAGGATATACTCCAAAACTGGATAATTTCTTTTATTTGTAAAAACTATCCATCTGTGATTTCATCCTTCAAAATAACTTCTGACTCAGAAATACTTGAATCATTTAGTATCTTAATTCCTGAGCAGAAGAAAGAATTATTTCTGTTTGTTTTACTTCACAAAATCTAATCTAACAGAGGCTGTTGGAATACTGGAAGCTGGGGAGAAGGAGGAAGGCAATGGAATTTGCAGATTATCTTTATGTGAACAGAGGAATCCAATTTAAAAAAAAAAACTTCACAGAAATACATATGATGTCAAATTGTCAAATTAGCATTATGAAAATTAAATATTCAAGAAGGGGACACATACCTTGCTAAGAATAGATTAGCCCTTTTTGTCCAAATGTTACTAGAAGTAAAGGCTGGGTTAAAAACTTTCTTAGCAGCCTTTTAAATAGGCCTGCCTCTGAAGAATTTTGAATCTAGAGAATGATGGTTATGGAATGGAAGAATAGTATCATTGTAAAATGTATACTCTAATCATTGTGATTTATTCCTATCCTTTTGTCTTTCTAAAGCTTGCCAGGAAATTGACGATTCAACAGTTGTTGGTTTGAAGAACTTGCTACTTGGTGCCATACATAAATGCTTAGGAAATACTGAAGATGCTGTTCAGGTAACTAAGAATTGTGAAAATGTGCTAGTATATTTGAGCATGTAAGAAAAAAAAACAATTAGTTTACAAGAAAACATACCATTAATGGTAATAAAGCAAATGAAAATTGTAGTATGTAGTATTTAGGGGACTGGAGGCTAAAGCATATCAGGAACGTTTGCTGGAATTGGGTATGTCTAGTTTAATGAAAAGAAGGACTAGGGGTGACATGATAGCAGTATTCCAATATCTCAGGGGTTGCCACAAAGAAGAGGGAGTCAAGCTATTCTCCAAGGCGCCTGAGGGCAGGACAAGAAGTAATGGATGAAACTAGTCAAGGAGAGAAGCAACCTGGAACTGAGGAGAAACTTCCTGACAGTTAGAACAATTAACCAGTGGAACAACCTGCCTCCAGAAGCGGTGAATGCTCCAACACTGGAAGTTTTTAAGAAGAGACTGGACAGCCACATGTCCGAAATGGTATAGGGTTTCCTGCCTGAGCAGGGGGTTGGACTCGATGACCTCCAAGGTCCCTTCCAACTTTATTATTATTATTATTATTATTATTATTATTATAATACGTAGAGCTAAGAGTAACTTCACCTTATAGGCCAAATTCAAACTCTCAAATCATAATCCAACCCATAGAATTCTTCTACTCTTCCTCTTCATCTTTGTTTCCTCATTTATTTCCCATTCCCTCTTTTGCCTAGTTTTGTTTGCAGTAAATTAGTCAGTTTTTTTATTAATTGTTTGAAATCCAGGAGAATTTCAGAAATACTTTTAACAGTTTTTCTTTCCTTTTTTTTTTTTTTTTTAGAATGACATTTATTGATAGTGACTGCAGAGATTATGTGTATGTGTCAAGTCTTTTCTATTCAGCAGGTTTCAGATTTTGCAATTGTCACCTACTATTTATCCATAGCCACTAGCAATTATTTCCCCATCTGGTTTTGATTTGGTTCATTTATCAGTTTGAAATGATAATTGGCAAATGAAGAGATTTTGTGACTGGATAACTAATGAAAGTTTCTGAGTTGAGTGCAAAAATTCATTTTGTTCTTAGAAACAATGGGATAATTTTTCTTTTGCAGTTCTTTCAAAGAGCCCTTAAAGATGAAATCTGCCACCAGAACAACCTGTATGTTCAACCATATGCTTGCTATGAACTTGGCTGTCTTTTATTAGAAAACCCTCAGGTAAAGAGAGGGAGAGGGGGAAGGGGAGGGAGGGAGGGAGGGGAGAGAGAGAGAGAGAGAGAGAGAGAGAGAGAGAGAGAGAGAGAGAGAGAACCAATGTGAGTAAGGGCTAGAATAGATTAACATGACTCTTCTCTTACAATTCCCACATGGAGCACCTAAGAAAAAACACCCTTCTCTTTTAAGAAAAGAGTAGCAGAAAGTAACTGGAACTTATTTTTATGACTATGAGATTAATTAGTTTTATTTTCTACTTCGAGCTAAATATTGTATTGTTATTATTTTTGTTTTCTGTTTTTGGAAGGTGACATGGAAATTTCTAAAATGATATTTGCTTCTTCCTACAGTCTGTCCCGAGAGGTAAAGTGTTACTGCTTCAGGCAAAGGTAATATTCAGAATGCTTTTAAGTATTTTCTTTGTTGCATGCTGGGGTCTCTTTTTCCTTGCAATATAGCCAGTGGTGGGATTCAAATATGTGAACAACCGGTTCTCTGTGTGGATGCCGCTTCCAGAAGTCCATTCTGGGCCTGGGCAACAAAAAACTAGCTACCGGTTCTGCCAAAGTGGTGCAAACTAGCTGAATCCCACCACTGAGTATAGCCTGCAGGAAAGAGGCTTATTAACTAGGGTGAATGGAAAAAAAACCCTATATTCTTTTGTCTTTACTATTGTATTTGCCGTGGGGAATTAGAAAACATGTTTAACTTCCAAAAACTTACAATTAAAATAATACACTATCTTGTACATCCCTTTAAGTTATCATGCCTCTTTACTGCTATGGGTTTAATTTTTACCTTTATTTTCTATTACAGGAAGAATTCACAGGGTATGATTTTGAGAACAGGCTGCATGTTCGCATCCACGCAGCATTAGCCTCTCTGAGAGAAGTGGTCCCCCAGTGATGAACAGAAATGCTTTCATCTTTTCTTTTTCGACTTTTGCACTCTGAGGACAAAGTTGTCAGGAAGATGAGCTTTCCTCCAGAAAACCTTCCTGTGCAAGAGATGCTTTCCTAAAGATGCAAAGCTGGTGATGGAAAAATGTTAACAATCTCAACAATTAAGGACTCAGCCAAAAAGGTTAAGTGACCTTAGGCTCAAATAAATGGTGATTTCTCCTGCATAAGTCCTTTTTAAATTAGGGGAAGCTAGACTTTGTGTTCAAGCCCAGCCCCCAAGACAGGGGATGGTGCTGGAGAATTCCTTTGAATATTAAAGTCCTTTAGTTCCAATGCTTAGAGATGTCTTTTTTGTTGTTTTTTGTCAAGCTGGAGATCATAGTCAGTGGCTGTACAAATGAACCAACAATGACCACACTTTTATTTTCTGTATCAATATTGGCTTGGTTTCTAATATTTTCCCATTTCTGAATAGCTTATTCATTCTTCTGTAGAAAGGAACCCTTTCATGGAAACAATATTATAAAGTTGTTTCAGTATGGTATAGAAATGAATATAGTTATATTTAAAAGCCAACTGATATGGAGCTGGAAACTTGCCTGGCGCATTTACAGCACAACAAACTTGCCCACAGAACTTTTCTTGGTCATTCAGATATATGTAAATAATGAAACCTGCTCCCATATTTATTTTAAATTATGAAAATATATTTAGAAGCTTTATTTTTTAGCCAAATGTTTATTTTTTAAATCCTTAAGCATTGTGTTAAACATTTGATACCTATTTTAAATGGTAGTGTGGATAATTGGTTGTCAACAAGAGATTTGTGAATCACTCATGTTGCTAAAATGTAGGTTAAACATGAAAAACTTGCCTTCTGGCATTTTTAAACCTATAGTAACACTTCTTCTGGTTTTAGAACTTTTAAAACAATATAACACAGTAGAATTTTATTCAATTTTCTGACTTTTAAAGTTGTCACACATTATTTTAGTGTGTATGTATTTTTAAGGCAAATATTGGTTTTAAAAAAACAATTTTTAGCATAGTAGCTTTTCCTATATACTGTGAAACTTTTTTTTATGGCATTAAAGCCTTATTTTCAATTTCTGAAATTTCTCTTTCACAACTCTGGATTCTCACCAGAACTGCTAAATGCTTTATCCCGTTTGTAGTTCACTTGAACAAACAAGCCCCAAAGAGCATTAAGAGAGAAGAAATTTACAGACCACAATTTATAGCTCATATGGAGTTACATTCACAAGGGCTTCCCTGTTCACTTTCAGCATTGGCTATTACTGTCATGAGCACACATAGGATAGTTCCTGTCCTGTGTTATGAGCTCAGTGTTTAGATCATCAAATGTGAATTGGAACCAAATGACCAAGTACATCATGTAACTGCTAAATTGCATAGGCTGTTTCTTGCTACTCTCCCCAAAAGTACTTAATGGCTACTAAATCTGCAGTGCTCTTTTTTTAAAAAAAATATATTCTCTAAACAATTAATTATCTCAGACTTGATCGTCAAACATTCTTGATTTATTGCTCTGGGGAGATTTTGTTCTAAATGTTCAGTTTCCTATTTTGTATTTCAATATACAGACATTGATTGGTATTTGTTGTCACATTGCCATTTCAGTGGAAACAAGGTATGATTGTCCATACAATTTGCCCTTTACAAACCAGGAATTACCAGAGAGACTGTGTTCTTCAATATGGTGCCCATCCCATATCATCACCATCATCAGAATTACATCAGAACTGCTATTGCTTAGTCTGATTGTAATCCTGATTCTGGCCTTCTCTGTAGCAGCTCCAGACTTTTGGAACCTGCTCCCTACTGAGAGAGGAGGATTAACATAATTTGTGGCCTTTAATAAGGCTTTTACACTCACTGCCTTGTCCCTAGCTATTTTAATAGTGGCAATTTATTTATATTTTTATTTGTTTCAGTATTTTTACCCCAGCATTTTAAAATGACTCTAATTCGCTCACAATCATAAAATATCCAAATAAAACAAGATTAATTAAGTACTGTATAAATTCTAAACCAGTTGTATAATTCTAAACCAGTCAGGTAAATCATTGTTATGAGGGGAAAAAAACAAATAGGAAATTTGTAACAGAGATATAACTTCTGTCTTGCAAATAAGACATCCAAGCAAGCATTTTAAATCCAAAATATCTTGCAAAACCGTCTTCGCTAACTTTCTTAAAGATAAAATGTTCCAGGATATCGGGATTTCTGTGGAGACATTATTTCATAACGATGGCAGCCACTGAGACCATTTCTAGGCTGCTCCCACATCTCCTGAAATACATATTTTGAATGGACAGTTGGCAAGCAAAGCCTTTATAGGCCAGAAACAGCAATTTGAATTATCTTTTGAAATTAATTTGAAACAATACAGTACCTTGAAGTTACATGGCTGAAGTAGCTTTCACTAGTCAGCAGTTTTCTAGTAGTAGCCTCAAAGTGCATTGCCATTATCACATTTTGAGAGGATGAGGGCACAAACCACGCTTGTCAAAACCTTCTGCTCCAAAAAGGGCCTCAACTGGTGCATCAGTCAAAGTGGAGCAAAGGCCAAATCTTCCACCTGTGGATCATATTGTGGCTATGAGTTCAAAAGTCATGAACCTGCTTTTTAAGGTGGAATGCAACCCTATCTACAGCCAATATAGTAATCAACAAAGGACCAGATAGTTTCTGGACTAGCAGCACCTTACTCTTATTGGACTTAAGTTTCAGCTTGTTTCAACTGTTAATCCGATATAGACTACAGGCATCATATGAGGACTACCAGTGCATCAGTAGTTTGACCTGAGATTGAGCTACACCATGGAATATTAACATATTGATGGCACGTCATCCAGAAATGATGTCTCCTACTGGTTTCATACAAATGCTAAACACAGAGGCAAGAATGGCATGAAGTAAATGATCAAGGGCTACATTGCTGATCCTCAGCACTAATGACTGGAGCTACCCCTACAGAATGAAGTGGAACCATAGCAAAACAATGCAACATACCCCAAATCCTAGCAGATGGTCCAGAAGAAAAGCATGGAGGGTGTGAATGTTTTTGAGAGGTCTATGGGATCAGGAGAGGTGACCTTTCTGTCTGGGTCTTGACAAAGATAATCTACCAGAGTATCCTATACTGTTTTCATCTTCATTAAAAGGGAAGATGAATCTAGGTGGAAGTTATACAACATCACTTCATCTGTTTCATCTCCTAGAATTTTTGGTAAATGAATGGGCAATCAAAGCAGAGGGAAAGGCTCCTCAGGAGAGAGCACATCCAGCATTCTCATCTCTCAGTTTCAGAGCTTGACCAGTTCCATGGCAGAACTATCTACCAAAAATCCATAAGCGGCTACCGAAAACGATGCAGTGTTAAGTTTCAGGTAGCTCATTCTAATCAGTCCTTACCCTTTCAGATGTCACTGGTGCCAATAGGCAACATATTGACTGGGAAGTGATCTGATCATGACTGTTGCCATATTCTTCATAACTCAATCCATCTGCTCTGGCTTGAAGAAAATGGCAACATATGGACCTAACATTCATAGCAGTCCAAGGCCAAAGTATGCATCAATCTGGCCTCTTGAGCTCAGGGAAAGGGCATCTGAAGAAAAAGAGACAGACCAAGTGGACAACCCCCCCTTCTCTAGGAACAGCTTCTCCTTTCATAGTTCCCATTGCTCAACACTGTGGTAATTTGCCTCATCCTTACCCTCAGAGGGATCAAGGTCTTTAGGATCTTCCTAACAAGAAACTACTATTTCCTACCCCTCCATGAACTATCTGTCTGGCCAATGACATTACTGGATTATCCTACTTCAAAATCCCCACATCCAACTACGAAATGAATCTCGTAACTCTGAAGAAACTGTTGAGGCTGCCAGGTACCAACAACAGTTCACTCTCCCAGCTTAATTCACCAAAAGTTTACTTGCCTCCAATAATTGATGTCCCAAAGGTTCCTTACTTAGATATAGCATATCCTAGTCAGAATGCTAAACTTTCATCAGATTCGTGGACAGTCAAGTTTAATCAGCATTTTAAATCTAGTTTTAGCAGCAGCACTATCTCTACATATTTGTGACACAAGGGGCTTTTGAGTGCCCAAACCCAAAGGAACCCCAGCCATCCTGCATTTGGAAACTTAGGTAGCTAAAGAAGGGGAAAAATCATTTTAGGATGATGAGAATACAGGATGGGGGAATTCTGTGTAATTCTGAAAATAGGTTTTGATCAACTGCGATTTATAGTTATATCTCTGCATTATTTTGCTGTAACAGTTTCTTATTTGTACAAGCAATTTTTTCAACATGCAGTCTTTCACAAAACAACTTGCTAAATTGAAAGAGGCCCACACTATAGGTTGTAACAAAATTGCTTAAATGACTTGTGATTACATGCCAGCAGGGGTGTTTGCAGAATATGATGAAAATATTCAAGGTGGCAGCCACGATGGTGTGATCAAAGATCCACTTGTTTTTATGTGTGCTGGATGTGTATAAAAATGTATGAAACTTTGATTGCAGCATCATAGTTGCCCTTTTTGATTTTATTTTTTTTTAACCATACTCTGCGAATGTGCCTACATGCCAGGAAATGTGTGAACGAGATAAATTTGCAAAACTTGTATATTCTGATTTTGGAGTCATTGGCTGGTTCCTTCAAAAACCTCAGTTTTATAGAGCCCACAGTTACCTGGCCATGGATATGCTTCTGTCACCATGTCTGTTCTGAGATGCATTAATCTTGCAAGCAAAATGGCTGTCTGGTATATGAATAGTAGCTTTCTGCTCCAACCACCCATGTATTCCCACTCCCACTATTACTTTCTCCATATATACCTTCTAGAAGAAACCTCTTGTAAACATGAAAGGTATTTTTATATTAGATTATGCTGGTGATGAGAACAATCGCGACTGTATTTTATGTAATCAGAATGTTTTTATATTTTAAAGCTCGGAGGCATGATCTAATGGCAATAATAGACTAAGCATCTCATAGGTTAATATATATTTTAAGAATTTTACCAAGGCAGATATATTTTTGTTGTTGATACTTTTTACTGCATCGGTGAATAACTTGTCATGTCATTTTAGATTGTTTGCTATGATATACTATAAGTCTCATTTATTTAACATTTTTTTTAAAAAAATATTTCTGCTTAGTTAAATTAAAACTTGATATTTTCATGTTTCAATGTCTTGCAACCAGGATGAGTAACATGATTGTTGTTGTCTTCCAACTCCCATCAGCGATAGCTAAGAAGGGTAATTGTGAGGGATAATGGGAGTTGCAGTTGGGGAAAAAGAATGGGAGGGCCCAGGATAGACCATTCTGGCCTACAACCAGATAGTTTTCTGATTTCAAATACTGCATGTTTTTCAGGGATTAAATATTTATGAAGGAGAATTCTTACCTATGGCTCCAATTAATGTTGCACAGGATAAGCATAGAATGTATCTTAATACTGTAATAATCCTTGTTTAATGCAGCAGAAGAGGCTCTTTTCAGAACAAAGGAAAAGAAGGGAGAATATATTGGGAAAATATCTGCTTTTCCTGATACTTTTTTGACCACGGGAAACTATTTGAACATGATAATGCTCTCTCCTAACGTATTGGTTAAAAAAACAGCAGGGGGAGAGATTTGGATCTGGGGAAAAGCTCTCTCTCTCTCTCTCTCTCTCTCTCTCTCTCTCTCTCTCTCTCTCACACACACACACACACACACACACACACACACACACATTCTGTTAACATATAAATCTCAATTCTTCAGAACAGTGAGTAGACCCAAATTGCTTAGATTTCTGCTGAAGTGGTAAACTTAAGCCTAGCTGTTTAACTTTAATTCATATGTAGGGGATTTGTGTGATTGCATTATTCTTCTAGGTAGAAAATTATTTCACTATAAATGGTTTCTAACAATTAACATACTTCTTCTTAGTTTTTTATGTACAGCCAGGCACTAACTGATCATTTTCCTGAGAATTAAACCAAGTTTCTGTTATGGTTCTCTATGTTTAGTAGATATATTACGTATGCTTTATTCAATAGAGCTTACATATGACTATCACAGTACAAAATACATGTGGTATCAATTCAGAATAACTCATTTATTTAAATTGTTGGTTTTTTAAATACACAAAATTATTATCTTTTTCCTGTAACCAATATTGAGAATGATGTAGGAAATCCCAGCTACTTTTAATATACACATGCTGTTTTCAGTTGATATTCTGCAATACACTTGGGTACTGGATACTCAGTTCAAAGTTTCAGCTGTGATTTGGACAAGAGTAATTATACTTTGTTTGCTTCCCATGTAGAATCTGTATTTTTTTAATGTAGTTTTTCTGTTTCAGTTTTTATCTGGTGCAGACTTGGTTCTGCTATTTTCAATATTATATTTATTATTCTCTACATTTGTTTTTAAATAAAATCTGTAAGAACTCTTTTGCCTCTCCAGAAATGTATTTTAATTCGTGCATGTTGGTAGAACAGAAAGCAGTTTGTTTCTTTAAAAATGAAAAGTTACCTTCATGCTCTACAACCATAAATAATAGGCAATAGGGAAGAGGGCTTTAAATGTTAATGTTTCATAAGGATTCTACAGAAGGACAGTTAATGTGAACATTAACTAAATTTTATTATTTTGATTGCCAAAACCCAAAATATAATAAGAGGCTATTTGGAGACAAAAGGTATGTTGTATCTATTTATTTTATTTATTAAATGTATAAGGCCACCCACCTATAATATTAAAACAATTTAAAAATAGAAACAACAAGGGTCTGGAAATCTCTAACAGAGCCATATAATGTATCCCAGGAAAAGGCTGGGTTTTAAGGGCTCTTTTAAATAAGGCCAGGAGAATCCCTGGAGAAATGTTCCTGAGGACAGGCACTGCAACAGAGAAGATGTACTTCCTGGATCCCACCAGTAACATTGTTTACATGATAGGATTTGGAGCATGCCAACTTTTCCTGATAATAAGAATGGGCAGAAACTACAGAAGGCAAATTATCCCTCAGATGACAGCTTCTATGTCATTTATAACAGAATTGGATACAATTCATAAATCGTAGGCTCATTTGTGATGCTTGAAGTATGTTTGTTTCCCTTGCTCTTTCAGAGTGGAAGTACAACAATATCAAATAGGGTTTGAGTGATGTAAGTTGCATCTGTAATATAATATGGTCAATTATCTTTTGTAATATGGCTGCTGGTTTTATTTGACATTTGGAAGTATTTCTAATTAAGGGGTGTGGGTTGAATGGTTGGAGATCATGCCCTAAGTCTTATTTGTACTTGGCATATTGTATTGTGTAACTGGTTTGTCTTTATGGAATTAGTAAATTAAGTAGTTGTCTCTGTTTCAGCATTCCTATGGAATGTATGAGTTGACTTGTGAGAGTCTCATAAGCAACTTCTGTCTAAGATTTAATGCTGTTTATGTTGAATATGAAAACCTGTGATAGAATTGTAAGAAAATTTAATGGCATATATGTAGAACCCATTCTGATTTGGAATTCACAGCTATCAGAATTTTCATCTGGGAATTGTATACATGGACACCCCCATGTTTGCAGAATTCTGTTCAAGATTCTCCTGCTCAACACTCAAGAGACCTGTATCCAGCAAAGAAAGGAATGTGGATTGGGTTGCATATTTAACTTACTTTTGGTGCCTTGGTGAATCCCTTCCTATTAAAAGCAGGAACAAGTTGGCATACTAGACCTATGCCTTTCAAACTTCAAAAGCAGCTAATTGCATTTCAGTCTTCATAGTCAGAACTTGAGATGTTCATATCTTCTTGCTAAAATCCTCAAATAGAATATTCTTTT
Organism: Azemiops feae; assembly: GCA_023970755.1. Classification (NCBI taxonomy): domain Eukaryota; kingdom Metazoa; phylum Chordata; class Lepidosauria; order Squamata; family Viperidae; genus Azemiops; species Azemiops feae. The sequence goes on from JALGBA010004253.1 coordinate 3,177,668, forward strand.
TCTGCATTAATTCTGGCAAATGAAAATTAACAGATACAAGTTATTTCTATAAATAGATTATAATAATTCCAACCAAGTAAAATATACAAAGTATTGCTTAGAGAAATGTTAGTATTTTAATATATGCACACTCCGTTTACAGTTGTTTAATTATAATCCCCATGTTAACGTTGAACATGCAATTGGCAGCGGAAATCCCAGACTAACCTTTCACAATAGGACAGAGATGAGGAGATGAGACTATTCACAACAATATCCAATCTGATTACTTGTCAGTATCTGGTACTATAAAATGTACACAAGCTTAAATGTTCTCAGAGGCTCATGGGTTAGCTTAATTGCTAAGTTTACAGGGAATCATGTAAAGAGAACAAGTTCTGCTCTCAAGAAAACTGAAATATGAAGTACTTTTTTTAAAAAAATACATTTTTATTTAATAGTATGCTGTCTTCAGTTAAGAGAAATTGCAGCAGTTGCTCTAAAAACTGGGAGTTTTGAAGATCGTGCTGCCTGGAGATTAAGGGAACTAAAGTCCAAAACTCCCGAAATGCATCAAGGATGGACATTCCCATTATTTGTGCATAAGCATGTAAAAACATTGAGACGAAGTTAGATGTCTTTAACGCGGATCATTGGATCATTGGACTAGCAATAGCCGGACTTTGTGACCTCATAAATGCGTGCACTCTAGTCCCGCCCACTAAGAGCCTTTCCTTATAAAAGGTCCTCGGGGCTCTTCTCTAACTTCAGAGGAGGCTCCGGCAAGGGGCGTGAAAGGAGTAATCTCGTCGCTGACAAGCGCAAAAAAATTTAAGAAGGTTGGGGAATTTTCAGGTCAACCGCGGGACTGTAGTAAAAGGCTTCCTCGGCCTCTTACGCCTGGCACGGTATCGGAAGGGGGGAGGGCAAGTGTGAGAGTGAGGCACAAGCCGCGGGACCCTTTCGGGTGGTTGTGCATGAGCGGAACAGGGGAATGTGCAGCAGCAGACATAAGTGTCACCCGAGCCAGCAACATAGACAACGGCTTGGAAACGCACAGTTGCCAAGGCACGATGGCTTGGTCCGATAGACTACTTTGGTGACTTGGCTGATCGACGTCTATTGCAGGAGTTCCCGCCTTCGCAGTTTAGCAATTAAGTAACGTTGCGCGTTTTGTACATTTTCGAGGGCAAAGACCCGGAAACCGTAAATGTTCTTCCCTAAGCTGGCATTCTCTAGAGCCGCCGCACAATTCCCATCAATATTCTGGAGCCCATCACTGCTGAGATAAAAAGCCTTATATCTGAGGCAGAAAGCTTATTGTAGTTGCCGGATAAGCTCTATGTGTGTGTTTGTGTGAGAGAGAGACCTTTAAGAAGGAAGTACTCGCTGGAGTTAAAAGACAAAATTCCAGTGTTTTAGGAATACCTGAGTGGCAATTTCACTGCCCAGAGTCGTTGGATACAGGATGAGTGGCAAATACATTTTATATTTTCACATTTCTTGGAAGAGTTTTACCTAACATGAACACTAATGGCTCTAAAGCAGTGGTTCCCAACCTTTTCTATACCCCGCACCCCTAGAACGCTTCTGTTATATTCTTGTACCCCTTACATAATTCGTATATGCAACGAATTATGCATATACACCATAATTTTGAAAACCCAAGTTTTCGCACCCTCTGGAATATCATCTCACACCCCCAGGGGGTGCGAGCACCCCTGGTTGGGAACCCCTGCTATAAAGGGTACAAATATGGTCCTCTACTCCAAGTTTTTTTTTTTTATATATATATATATACCAGAGTTAGCAGTTCTAAGAGCAGAATCAGAATGGAAAAAGAACATTTAAACTACTGAGTTCAACTTTGCTCCAGGCAGAAATCCAAATGAAAAAATCCTGACAGATTGCTGTCTAGTCTCTGCTTAAATACTTTCAGTGAATAGGACCTCAAAACACTTTTGAGTGGTTCCATTGTCAAACTGTTCTTACAAGTAGGAAGTTTTTTTCCTACATTCAAAATCTTCCCTTGTGTAAATCAAATCTACTATTCCAGGTCTTATCATCAGGGATGAAAGAGTACAGATGTTGACATTCATATCCTTTCAGGTACTTGAAAATTTGCCATCATATCCCATCCACTTATTCCATCTTCTGAAGGCTAAACATAGGCCTGGGTGAATTTCAGTCATTCTGCTGCACTGAAATGCTTGGCCTCGTGCAGGTGTGCAACTCTCTCAATATGCAGAAGTAGAATTGGGCTGGTCTACCTTAAACATCTGTTCAACTTCAGGGGAAATAATTTCTGGGCATGCACTGTACGTAAACAGGAACTACTTTTCCTGAGCCAAGGACCTTTGCTGCTCTGCTCTGCTGCACTGGTTAGAAGCAGGACACTGAAGTGTTCGAGCAAAAAGGTTTAAATGAGTGCTTTGCTCAAATCTTCATCAAATCAAAGGACCTTTTCAACGATTTGTTCAGCCCTACTTAATGTTCCATGTTCCTTTAATCTGCCTTCATAGGATTTTCTTTCTAGTTTATCTTCCTCTTGCCTTTTTGGAAACTGTTCTAGTTTGTATGCATCCTTGTCAAAATGGAATAACTAGAATTTTGAGTCTCAGTGCAGAATAAAATGAAACTATTATTTTCTGTGATCTGTACTTCTTTTCATGTAATCTAAAAGTGCATTTGCTTTTTTTTTTTTTGCAGACACATCATTACTACTGACTCATATTTATTTTCTAATAAACTACAGTTTCAAGATACTATTCACTATTGTCAGGCCAATTGTTCCCTATCCTGTCTGTACCTGTGCATTTGTTTCCTGAATGAAAAGCTTTGCATTCATTCTCATTGAATGAATTCAATAATTATTTTGTTTACAGCCCGTTTCTTTAACAAACTAAGTTTATTTTGACATTTCTTTCTTCGAATATTAGCTGTCCTTCCCAATTTCCTACCATCTTGAAATTTGATAAGTATTTCTACCATTTCTTCTGTCGTGGTTTAGACTAGAGCACAGAGGCCCACACTTAACTAGCTTGCTATTGGAATATTGTGGAATATTTTGCCAAATGCTTTGCTGAAACCAAGAAAGTTTATGTCTGTAGTATTTCCTCACTCTACTAATGAAGTTATCCCATCAAAATGCTAACATTAATTTGGCAAAACTTGCCAAATCCAGACTAAACTCTCAAAATTACTGCATTATTTTCAAGGCGTTTATATAAAATTGCTGTATGGTTGCTTTAGAACCTACTGTACAATGGTGTCAGATTGAATACTTTAATTTTTTTAATCCTCTTTTTCTTAAAAGAGAAGCATTTGCCTTATTAATTCTTCAATTCTATGTCCTCATCCTGCTCTTTAAGATGCCTGATGAAATCTATAATATCTTGCTGGAGAAGACTGAGCCAAAATAAGAAGTAACTAATTCTGTCATTTCATTATTATCTTTTAGTATTTTTCCATCTTTGGTTTCTTTTCATTTTAAAGAGATCTGAGGTGATCTGTTTTGTTGTTTTAACATCCTTTGTCAAACTTCAACACTTTTTGAGTTAGTCATTCCTTTCAATCTCTACAATTTTACGCTCGCTTTGTACTCTCCTCCTTGATGGCCTGGCCCTCTTTTTATATCCTATGTGGTGTTTTTTTTGGGAGGGGGGGATTTCCAGTAATCTTTTTGTAGCCATAGTGGCTTCTGTTGTCTTTCATTTTCAGTACCTTTAACTGTTTGCAGCTGTACCTTTAGGAGTAAACTAGTATACTAATTTGTAGTTTCCCTAAAAACTCCAGCATTACATGATTGCTTTCCTCTAATGTAGCTGCTGTTTCATTTATCACAAACCTTTCCCTATCCCCATTGGATAGTATGAAATCAATGTTATTTGATGCTCTTATATCTTCAACTGCTCTTTAAAGGGAAAAAGTTTTCAACAAAACAAAGCAGGAATTTCCTGGAAAATCCATGCTTGACAGAATTTGTCTTTCAACAGATACTGAGGCATTACAATCCTCTGTCTATACAGTATTGTTCCATGTCTTATTGGAATATCTGCTGTTTCCTTTTAGAAGGCATAATCCACCTCTTCTCCTTGGTTAGGGAGGTAATAGTAGACTCCCAACAAGAATATTGTTTTTATTTATTCCTCTGTTTAAAATCTGGATACTCTACACAAGTTAATTAATTTGGGTTTCTGAGAACTTACAGAGCAACTTAACGGTGCAATTCCTCCTCATTCATTCTATTGCTTTTCCTCTCTAGAATACATTTGATTTCTGTATTCCAATAAGACTCATCTCACCAGGTCTGTGATTATTGTCATATTTTTCTTCTTATGATAAAAGTTCAAGCTTTTCCCATTCTTTATTTTTCATATTTTGCTTATTAGAACATAGGCCTTAAGTTTTACAAATATTTTCCTCTCATTTTTCAATTTGTGATTTAACAGGGCCAACTACAACATCACTCACAATTCCTTTTAAACTGTATACATTTATTTAATATCCTAACTTCACTGTTGTTGTTTTTCTGGATTCATTTAATGTCTTCCTGATCGAGTTCCATATGCTTCAGTTCCACATATTTTAATTGATTTATTTGCAATTAACAATTATTTGCCATTTATTTACTTGCAGTTTACTGCCATATTCAGTAAGCACTTATTCCTAAAACATGGGAATAAGATTGTACCAAAAGTAGTGAAACATTGATTTTAAAATTCTGATAGAGATTCCAGCCAAGCATACAAACTGAAAACTTAAGTACTAATGGAATACTTAGTACTTAATCCTTAGACATAGTAGAGGAATTCTAAAGCCATTGAAGTTGGTCCTGCTGAATTGTCTCTTTTGTTTAATATTATATACAGTTTCAAGAAGTATCATATTCAATTTAAATGTGATGTAACGTTTGTAAATAATGTTCTGACATATCGATCAGATCAATCTGAGCAAACAGATTGTCTGAGAGCTACCTTATACCTCATTATGACCTTTGAAATGATTTGTTGGATGATGACACAAAACAAATTTCCACCCAAAGTTGGTATGCACTAGGCTTTTTTTTTTCTATCAGTCAATTCAGCAGTCAGTAGAAGAGGTGCATATAAATGCACATGAAGACAACTTGACTGGATTTGATTCATAAATGCCCTTAGGATAAATCTTCAAGCTCTATAAAGGTGAATCCACAAATGCTACAAGGCTAGATTGATGTTTCCTGATTTGGAGCCTTCCAAATATGTTGGGCATTCAAGACCTGTAATCTTATAATCAACACCGGCAATGCTTACTCTAAGATTATAACAGTTAAAATCCAACACATCTGGTGCCATTGGCTTGGGAGAGGCTGAAGTTGGGGTGCCCCAATCCTTTTTCATCCCTTTTCTTTCCTTTCAGTTGTGAGTTTGCAGTTTCATGTTCAACTGGCAACAATGCATACTGCAAAGCCCAGGATGGTGGTCCCATATGGCCTGAAGACTCTACTTGAAGGAGTGAGCAGAGCAGTTCTCAAAGCTAGTCCCTCCAACATCACTGAGTTTGCTGCTGAGTATTTCAAAGAACTGATAGTTTTTCGAGAAGGTTTGTCTTTTTTGTTTTAAAAGGTTAAATATTCATCAATATAAGCAAACCAACAATCACTCAAACTAGTGTGTCCTTATATTAGCTCTGATAGGAAATGTGTTTCACATGTCAGTTTTGTACAAGCAGAGATTTAGGTCTATAAATTGATTGCCTTTCTCCGTCTTTTCTTTCCAGAACATCCTGATCTGGATATCAAAGAATTGGTGAGAGAATTTCATGTGACAAGAGGTATGAGATTAAAGTACTAAAAATGAATTGTTGCCAGGGTTGCACATTATTTAATGTAATGTTATTTAATGTAATGTAATGTTATTTAATTAAACATTATTTAATGTTTCTATTGAGGGGTGGTTTTAAAGAAAATTTAATTTCTGATGCTGCGAGTGAAAGTGGAAGACAAGGGTTTCCTCCCTGACATTGTTTTTACATTGAAAATCATCCATCCATTCATAACATCCATCCATAGATTATAAATCTGAAAAACCAAAGGTGACTTATATTTATGTGAATTAAATATAGCGGAAAAACACCTGATTTAAAAAAAACCAACTGGGCCGTTGTTTGAAATAGTAGTAATGTAAAATTCTTGATTCAATAGATTTGCGTATTTGCCAAAGCCTAATACTTTTGTTCATGGAAATGAGAGGTGAGAGACAGATTGGGTAAGCAGTGAACGTAATTTTAGTGCAGTCCAGGAATGTCCTGAAGATTGGAACAATTTATTGACAGAATGTGAAAGGGTTAATAAGCAAAAGGAAAGATTTCAAGTTTCTACCAGGGCTGAGATTGTACTGTATCAGTGTGGGAAATATGTGTTACCATATTCCTCATCAGTCCACAGTTATCTGGCTGGGACCTAGGGAGCTAGATGATTAAAACAGGGGAAGGATGATAGAGTGCTTTCATTTGGATTCTATCATTGTGCAGGGGATCAAACTTGATGGCCTTGCTAAGCACCCTGCAAATCTAGCACTCTGTGATTCTTCTATGTTTCCTGTCTTAAGTCCAAGCAGTTTTTGAAAGCCTCTTCTAGCTGTTCTGAATTTTTCATTTTGACTGCAACTCTGAGGTTGCCATGCAGGGATCCCACATTTTTTTTTAAAACTAGTATTTTTACTTTAAGTAAGATTAGATGAGTATCTGGCATGCTGTAAAATAGAGGCATTCTTCCCAAGAATGCCCCTGGATTCCATATGGGCCCCAGAAGCATTCATCTGAAACAAAAATGCTTTAGCCGCAATCATTTGTAAATATGGCTTCTATCACGCATAGTGAAAAAAGACATTTTGTTTAACAGACTACGATTAACACAAACTGGTTTATATTGGTGTATGAACTCAATCGGCCAAATATTTTTCTTCCTGTCCTTGCTTCTTGCATATGGTTTACTAGGGATGAGGCTTATACTAATTGGTTTTAGAATTAAATGATTTCAGCAATTTAGGTTAGTTAGATACCTGCATTTAATAAAGTAATGCTAGCTTCAGACTGGGTAAGATTGATAGATGGAGATAGGATCTCAGTAGCCTTAATATTGCTGTCCATGAAATGCTCAGCTCACGGGAAGACTGGTGTGATTGTGTTTGTGTATGAGGCAAAGGGAGAAAGAAAGAGTTGTTCATTTTGTATAGAACACAGTCCTGTAGTTTAGCCTTGGTGAAGACATCTGTTACCTCACTGTGTTCCATTGTTCTGCATCTTAGATATAGCAATGTTATAGTGTTTTTTTTAAAGAATCAGCATATTTGGTGAAAAGCAAAGGTATGTCTCTTTACATATTTCTCTTTTTTTAATTCAAATTTTTATTTTATCAAAAAAATGATTAAAATACAAAACTCCAAAAAATTTAAAGAATAGAAAAAAACAAAAACCTAGCAAAACACTAGAAAAGCGCATTGAATAAGAAAAGAAAAGAAAAATTAACAACCCCTTGTTGAATACTGATTAATACAATTACTACAAAATTAATTTCTCATCCCTTGCGAAACAGGCCCAAAAGAATTTAAACTACTAAATCCATTTGCAAAGTTAAAAGAAATTTTTTAAAAAATAAGCTCCAAACATTTTGCAAGTTAATAAAGTACAAAAACCCTGTGGGGAAAGCCTAATAATGATGTAAATCAAATAAAAGCACTTCCAAGGACACACCGTGTTTCCGTACAGAAAAGCAAAAATTATTCAAAACAACAACATAAATCAAAAGGAAGAGAAAAAAACTTAGATAAAATCCAGCAACGGGTTAAATTGGGTCAACATTCAACCAGCCAGTCAACTTTTAAAGACAAAAAGCAAAGTGAAGCAATAAATTCAAAAAGTGAAAGTTAATACCCAGGCATGCTTAGAAAACAAAATGCTGAAAGGAAATGGATGCCCTGACTTTCTGACCGCTCCCAAAGGGAACTGGAATCTTCAAGACTCCCCTTCCCAGATGGGTCCATGGCTGTCCAAAATTCATCTGGCTCTGGGATGACCCAGGGCCCCAAACGGAGGCAAGGCAGTTGGCTGGCAAGAGCTACAGTCCTGGAATCACTGCCAATGTTCACCCAAACGCTCCCCCATATGCTGGCAAGAGTTCAACCAAGATAGCCAGGAAAGTTTACAAAATTCTCAAGACAAGACAGATAACAACAAAACGTAAAAAGTCCTTTTACTCTCGGTTTGTCTGCGAACTGCAAACTGCAAACTGCCGACTGCAAGGAGAGATCAGGAATGTAAGCTGTGATCAGGAAGCAGGAAACAAACTGGTCCGGAATACAAAGCGTCCAGGTTACAAGAGCACAAGTCACGACAATAGCAAGATTCCACGTTTGTTCCCGGCAAATGCCCCACCCCACAGCATCTCCTTAAATGCTAATCCCCAGGTGTGCCTTGTGAAGTGGGGAGGGATGCTCTCCTCCCGAGCAAGTGAGCCTGCCTCCGTTGTTCTCTCCTCCTCTCTGCTCTCCTTGCTCTAGGATCCGGTGGGGGGGGGGCTTGCTCCTCGCCTGAACTCAGCCTTCCCTGTTCCAAACCAGAAGGGCCCTGGCCTGCCTCAGCCTGCTCCTCCCTACAGTCCTCCGAAGCTACAGACACCCCCTCCTGGGCCTCAACAGGGAACTCCATCTCTTCCTCGGAGTCAGGCTGGGATGGAGGCATGACAGGCTCATTCCTAAGTGCTCTCATTCAAATTCAAGGGAGCACCATTGCCAGACAACCAATTCTGGCAGCAAAATCAGCAGATCGTTGGCAGGAAAGGGAGTAATTCCTACCATGGGGTTTCTTTTTATCTCATTGCGCATTTCTCATTTCGCTTCTCAGCTCTGTACACTGCACATATTCTCTTTTCTTGACTACTGTACTGGTGACAGCTGCCTGGTTCCCACAACATGCCAGGCAAAAATACATTTGGCTCATTTGTGACTCAAGGTAGCTCTATTGGCACAGCATGCCTACTCACAACTTTTAGCCACGGTTTACCCAATCGAATATTTCTGATTTACACAACACACCAAGCATAAATGAACTAAAAATAGCATGGTGATATGACAAAACCAAGATCATGGCATCTGGCCCTCTCAATTCCTGGCAAATAGATGGGGAAGAAATGGAGGTAGTGACAGATTTTATCTTCCTGGCCTCCAAGATCACCACAGATGGGGATTGCAGCTAAGAAATTAAAAGACGCTTGCTCCTGTGGAGAAAAGCTATGGCAAATTTAGACAGCATACTAAAAAGCAGAGACATCACCCTGCCAACAAAAGTACGTATAGTCAAGGCCATGGTTTTCCCAGTTGCAATGTATGGCTGTGAAAGTTGGACCATAAGAAAGGCTGAGCGCAAAAGAATTGAGGCCTTTGAACTATGGTGCTGGAGAAGACTCCTGCGAGTCCCTTGGACCAAGGCGATCAAACCGGTCAGCTCTTTAGAAGGCCAGATCCTGAAGTTGAAACTCAAGTACTTTGGCCACTTAATGAGAAGGAAGGACTCACTGGAGAAGAGCCTAATGCTGGGAAAGATCGAGGGCAATAGAAGAAGGGGACGACAGAGAATGAGGTGGCTGGATGGAGTCACTGAAGCAGTAGGCGTGAGCTTAAATGGACTCCAGAAGATGGTAGAGGACAGGAAGGCCTGGAGGAACATTGTCCATGGGGTCACGATGGGTCGGACACGACTTCGCAACTAACAACAACAATGACAAATTAAACTAGTTTGTGGTCTATTGTGCCATGCAAAAATAGCACTTGTGATCTTGAATTTATCTTTTACTCTAGAAATTTCTGGATATTTTTACAGCACAGTCTGCATAATGCAGTAGCTTAAATCAAACATGTTTTATAATTCTTTGATTGGCTAACCTTCATGCCTGCCTGCTGCCTTCCCTCCCTTTGCCTTTTTCCCTCTTACTTCACAGTTTTTTCAAAAAACAAAACAAAAACAAAAACCCTCTCTCCCACCACCAGAGGGCCCTCAAGTTAAGTTGATCTCAGATGTTTTCTCCTTTATCTTGTTCTGCCCCATCATATTATAAAATCACTTTCTCCAATTTGTTGCTCTTCAAATAAGTTGAACTATAATTATAAATCTCTCCTAGTTCAATGGCTGGCAGTTATGAAAGTTGAACTCCAATACATGTGGGAAGGCAGCCAGTGGTAAAGGCTGTTTAAAATACACACACACACACACAAACACCCACCACACACACACACAAAACCCACTGAGAACTCTGAAATTTTAGGCATGGTTTTCCACTCTGAAATCTTGTTTATAAGATATTTATCTTTGCCATAACTAAGTACTCATACATGGGCTTAGACGTGGCAATACTTACGCTGGGTTAGATAGCAAGTCATTGATGTTTCTGTCTTAGCATGACGTAATTTGTAATAATCACTAATAATGGTTTAGCGACATTGTGAACTACTTCATTTTAAGTTGAAGCCTGATTAAAGAAAACATGACAGTCAGCAGTGTGAACCTGGTTTATAAGTTGACCCATAGAAATGAGCAGAGCTTAAATGAATTATAACAAACTTTCCTATTGATTTCAATATTTTTCCTTAGTAAGACTAAATCTGAACCATAATTGAGAATTATAGCAGGTGGAAGTACCTAACTAACTCTAGCTGACCTTGAAAAAGATAACTAGGGTTGGCTTTGGTTAATAGTTGGATGAGAGACCGTGATGGATTAATGCTATGACAGACCACATCCATAATATTGCCAAGAAAAAAACAGGCATATCCTTGTGCTCACCAAGAGTTAGGACTTTAAAAGAAGCAATTAATATAATTAAAATTGAATTCCTCAGATGTGATTATCTTCAGTGTCCAGAATTCCTGGTCAGAATACGTTATGGTGATGGTTGAGAATTCTGGAAAGTAAAGATCCACATAGTGGGATCACGCCTAGGTTGGCAAAAACTGTTTAGAATCAACTTTACATTTCCCTTGATTTAAAAAAAAACTTTTTGGACTTTCATTTCCCTTTTGCTGATAATATTAACACTTTCTCCTTTTGTCACACTATGTAGCATATTTTTTTCATATTTTTCTTTGTCATTTAATTTAGGAACATTTGAGTTGTTTCAGCAAATGCTTCCAGTATAGCTCGTTCTCCACTAACTTAGTGCCTTCTGAAAACATGTAGTAAAAAGTACCTTTCATCTTGGGGTATCACTCATTTGCTTCAATTGTTCCTTCCAACTCTAGGTGATTAACCAAGTCAGTTTCAGGCTGTAAGCACTAGATTAGGAAGAGTGATTTAATGAGTGGGGGAATGGAAGGACAGAAAATAATAAATTAAGGAGAGAGAAAATGTTGAGCAATTTTTGCAGGGCTACATTCATTGCTTATTTACCTTTTGGATTATCTAGTGGTTTCATTTTCCAGAAGGGTTTCCAAAATCCTTAACATCCTCGAAACGTGCAGTGTGGGTTTTGGGAATGATGCAGAAATAGGAAGGATCATTTATAAAGCATATAGCTGTGATTATTTTCTTCACATGAAAATAGCATTCAGTGCCTTTTCTTGGCAAGCGGGTTGTAAATTTTCTTCAGTTGCTGATTTCCCCAACCAGAAATGTATTATATTATAGCATATAAGTAGCTGTGATAGCCATCCTTAAATGTGAGGCATATGGAATGTGTGGCAAATCTAAACTCAGGGTCACAGGCCACAGACCATCATTGGTAAGAATTCAGCCTCTTCCAACTCAGTGAACTCAGTAGATGTTGGTCCTGCTAGCTGAGATTTTTGGAAGTTGTAGTCCCAGCAATCTGGGGATGGATAGACTCCAACTGCAAAAGCATTCTTGAGAGATTCCTGTAGTTCTGGAAGCAATAAACAAAAAAATATTTCAGATATTTTATTAGCTTATCACAATATAAAATACAGAAGTACAAAGAAAAATTAAAGTAATGGGAAAATAAGGGAGGAAAAGGAGAAGAGAAGAAAGTGTAGGCTAAGGAGGGGAAAAGAAAGAAAAGCATTCACTTCCGACTCCTTTTGATAGTAACCTTTTTACTTTTATATAATAATATATATTAGCCATTTCTATAACAACACTTATCTAATCAGCAAAACCCAAAATCAAAATTTCATTTTTTTTCCACCTCGAGCACACAGAAAAGCGGTTTCCACGTAGAAACAAAATTCTTTTCTTTAATCAAAGCAGTCAATTTTGCCATCACTGCTAACTCCATCAACTTTTGCAGCCATTGTGGGAATCAAAGTATCCTTCCATTTTTGTGCATAAAGTATTCTTGCTGCCATCAACATATATAACATCACAGTTCCAATTTTTTTTAAGTTCTTTATCCATTAAGCCTAAGAGTCTCTGGTTTTATCTTTATATTCGCTTTAAGAATCTTCTGTATTAAGACGTGAATCCTACTCCAATATTTCTTTGCTTTGTCCCATGTCCACCATAAATGGTAAAAAGTTCCTTCTTTACATTTACGTTTCCAAATTCATTTGAGGTCCCTTTATACATTCTTGACAATTTGTCCAGTGTTAGATACCAATGGTACATCACCTTATAAAAAATTTCTTTTAAATTATAATTTAATGTGAACTTTAGATCTTTCATCCATGTGTTCTGCCATTTTTCAAGCATGAGTATTATATCCAAAGTACTTTGCCCACTAAATAATATGATGCTTTACATACTCATTCTCCAAGTTCAATTTCAATAACAATTTATAAACCTTAGCAATAATATGTTCATCACTACCACACAATATTTCCAAATCCATAGCATTTTTAAATCTAATTTAAATATTTTTTTCAATTGTAAATATGTAAACCAATGGTAAACACATCCTTCTGATTCCAACTCCTCTTTAGACTTGAGAATAGGGTCACCATAGCTGAAAGATATTATTTGATCATAAGTCCACCAGTCTTGCATCACCATTTCTTTTCTTAAAAATGGTTCCTGGGCAACACCCAAAGAGGTATCTTCACAGAGAACCTTATTTTATATTTATTCCAAACTTTTAGGATAGTACGTATAACAAAGTGATTATTGAAACCAGCAATAGTAATATCTTTACTTTAACCTTATCATTTTTACTTTGACCTTATCATACTATAAATATCTGTGCCATCCAAATCTTAATTCATGTCCCTCCAGCTCAAGTAATCTCTTATTTTGAAAAGTCACCCACTCTTTTAGCCAGACCAAACAACAAGTATCAAAATATAATTTCAAATTTGGTAAACCCAAACCTCCACTTTCCTTAGCATCTTCCAATAATTTATGTCTAATTCTTGGTTTCCCCCCGTTGTCATATAAATATAGAGATATCCATCTGCCATTGTTTAAATGGAGTACAAGTTATAAGTATTGGTAGAGTCTGAAACAGAAAAAGTATCTTTGGTAAAACATTCATCTTAATTACAGAGATTCTACCCAATAATAATAATTGCAATTTATTCCATCTTTTTTAATATCATTCCAAAGAGGCACAATGTTATTTTGAAAGAATTTAGCATTTGTATTTGTCAATATAACCCCAGGTATTTCACTTTTTTTCTCCACCTTAAAACCCTATGTTTTAGTCAATATTTCATAATCCTGAGACGCCATATTCTTAACAAGCATTGTTGTTTTCTGTTTATTTATTATAAAGCCCACTAAAGCTCCAAACTCATTTAATTTCTTCATCAGATACTCTATACTGGGTTTTGGATCTTGCAAAAATATAACTAAATTGACAGCAAATGCTCTCATTTATAAACTTCCTTTTTGATATTTATACCTGTTATTTTCTCATCTTGCCTAATATCCCTATTTAAAACTTCCAACACCAGAAAAATGAAATAAAAGCTGAAAGGGTGTATTATCCAAAGCATAGCAAAGGAAAAACTAACTGTAAAGCATAATATACACAGGAACAGCAAAGTTCAACAGAGGACTGCAAATACAGGAGAAAATCTCAATCTTGTTCAGTAACTGAGGGCCCTTCTTCCTTAGCAAAGATATTCCTTGGATTATTCTGGCTATAGATGCTGGCTATAGCACCTTTCCCATATAGGTCTGTACTGGGCTCATCTCAGGTAGGTTTCCAAAACCCTATATAATATGCTATAGCAATTCCTCATCCTCCTATTAATACACATTTCTTATTTATACTTCTTGCCCAATAGTTACACATTTGTTTGTGGTAGCACCATCTTATTCATCTGCCTCCCTGCTAGGTATCAGGCCTTGGCAAAGCAGTTCTAGAAGAAGAAAAAAATCTTCTGGAAGTAAACTGCAGGAGAAAATAACCAGTAAAATGGGAAGAGTTTTAAAAGCCTTCATACTAAAGCTAAAATTACTGTGACCAACTGTCAGAAAGCACAAGGAAAACTGAAGTCCACCATTTCAACCTCCTCTTCTTTTGCAATAGCACAATGTTTGGTTGGTCCAATATGTAGGATCAATCTGTAACCTCTAATGACAGGACACAGTGAGTTGTTGTTTGTCAACATGGAAAAACTCTAAGGTTTCCAGGGCACATAGAATGTGGGGCTCCAAAGATGTTCCATAAGAACTTTAAGAGGTTTCCTTATGCCAAATCTGATGGAATATAAACAGTGTGGTGTTTTTCTTAACTGGCAATCTCTCTAGGTCAGTATTTCTCAACCTCAAGCAAGGTTGACAGGTGTGGACCTCAACTCCCAGAATTCCCCCAGCCAGCAAGTCAACACATCTCAAAATTGCTAAGGTTGAGAAACACTGCTCTAATTTTTAAAGAAGGTTTTTTTCCCAACCTACCTCTTAGTAATAGGCATTAAAAATCTTCTCTAGGGCAAAGCTTGCACTTGCAGCATCTTATTCTTCTGCTTACAGCTTTTCTATACAGCATTTGAACAGCTGGTGGTTAGATATCAAATCTCTTCCCATGTGTTTTTATGTATTTTGACTTCTTTTTAATGATGGAGGTTTAATTTTTGTTCGTGTTTACTTCTGTGCCATGCCACCCAGAGTCACCTTGCTTGAGTTGATTGGCTTTATAAGTGTATAAAAGGAATAATTAAACAAATATGCAAAATGAATATGGGAAATGGCCAGCCTTGCTTTGTGATGGATTATCACAACAGCCTGCAGATAATTTCTCATCTGCAACCATAGGCCAATGTGTGCAGTTAGATGAACCGAGTAACCTCTGGGTCCACCAATCATGTACAGCCTTGTATTAACCACTTATTACATGCTTTTCCTAATGGCAGATGAAATATAGATATTTCCAAAATTGACTTGGAAGTCAGTCACTTTCTTTGTGTTGATGAGGCTGTTTTTGACTCATTTCCTATTTCTCTTCCTGCAGTGGAGGGATGGGCAGAAGGACCAGGAGCAGCAACACAGATGCCCCGTTCTAAAAGGGCAGATGTTGGAGATGCATTTCGGTCAGATCTTGACACAATTCCAATTCATGATGAACCCAAACGGAAGGAGAAATCGACTGACACAGAAGAGGACCAGATAAGCGAAGAGTCTCATGAACTGAGCACCAAAACTACTCAATTCCCATCTATTATTGATGAATTTGTAGAAAAGTCTGGGGACGACAAGGGAGCAGGACTTGCCTATATCCCGGCTGATCCAGCTCAGCTAGCAGCACAAATGCTAGGTAATGTTGAAACGATGGGTACTGAGCCTGAGTTGAAGGATGTGGCCACCTCTGTGCAGACCCTTCCTACGTTGTCCCACACTGCCAGCGAGGCAATGGCCGCGATTGCACTTGGCCAACCAGCTGCTCCAGAACCTGCCCCTGAGCCTGCCCCTGAGCCTGCCCCAGAGCCTGCCCCAGCAGAAGTAGAACCTGCTGAAGAAGAAGCACCTGCTGAGGCAGAAGCAGGACCTGCTGAGGCAGAAGCAGGACCTGCTGAGGCAGAAGCAGAACCTGCTGAGGCAGAAGCAGAACCTGCTGAGGCAGAAGCAGAACCTGCTGAGGCAGAAGCAGAACCTGCTGAGGCAGAAGCAGAACCTGCCCCAGAGGAAGCAGAACCTGTCCCAGAGGAAGCAGAACCTGTCCCAGAGGAAGGGGAAGCTGCCCCAGAGGAAGGGGAAGTTGCCCCAGAGGAAATAGAAAACAGAACCTCTGCACCTTCTCTCAGGGCTGGATCAGTCACTCAAAGTCAGAGCTCCGTCCAGGAGGAAGTAGCTACCTCGGGCAGCCAGGGGGAGCAGCCACCTGCTGACCTAGTAGAACAAGCTTCCTCAGATCCCTTGCAGGAAGGAGAGCCACCCCCGCCGCTACCACCACCGCCTCCTGATAAAGACCTGTTGCAGGCAGAGGGTTGCCCAAGTGAAATTGAGCTCACATCAGACATACACATCACACCCATGGGTGATGATGACCCCAGCGCTGGTGGAGAGCCTGCACCACCACCTTATGTAGAGCAGTTTCCACAACAGATAGTCATTCCTTTCGTAGACACAGTAGCCTGTCTCTTAGATCCACTAACGGCTTCACTAAATTCAGGCCAGTTTACTAGTATTCTAGATCCATCTGCAGATGATGCAGAATGTGACCCTGACAGAATGGATACTACAGAGCAACTGAAATCAACTGACCCAGGTTTTATTATGTCAGGTAAGAAAGTCAAGATATTTCTGAATCCTTCCTATTCCGCATTGTAATATTTTAGCTCTGTAAGTAGTAATCATTTCCATCTCCTTGGGTGCATTTATGTTGGCAAGAGCTGACAATAAATTAGCAGGAAAGGGGTTAGTTCTCCAGCTATAGCTGAACTAGAAATGCCAACAGTCTCAGCCATTACAGTTAATACTGAGGGATGTTGGGTATTGCAATTCAGCAACATCTGGAAGGCTACAAGTTTCTCCACTCCTGCAATATAGCTTTGGCCAAGAAAGTGCCTCAAGGACTGGAACTTTACTTGTTTAAATGCAAATAACCATGCCAGTGCAGGGTTGAAGTAAATGATGGTTACTTTTGTTTTGGGGTGTTACAGGCCCACAGGACTTGTCAGGCAGAATGTGCATGTGTGAAATTTTTGCCTGTGGGATCCTTCCAGATGTGCAGTGGATTGTGAATAAGCCCTAAAGTTTTCTTTGCACAAGTTTGCCCTAGTTTCCTGTTCCTGTATTATATTCTTTTTGTACAGAGACGGAGAAGCAGCATGGGATGAAATTCAGCAAGGGAACACTGGTATAGAAGATGCTTGGCCTTTCATTTTCCTACCAGAAGACTTGCTCACAGTAAACTGCACAGCTTGAATCAAAATTGCATACATGCCCATGGCAGCTGAAGGAAAGTGAGGTGGTGACTGTGACTAATTTTGTTAAACATAGTAGACTCAACTGTGGCATTGACATGGTTTTTGCATTTAAAAGAAATGGTGGTGGTTGCCTTCGCTTGTCCCATTAGGTCCAATCTTCTCCAGATGCCTACAGAGGGTGGACTAGTTGCTTTTTACTTAGAAACATGGGATTGTTGCAACTGGAGGCCTAGCTTTCCTCCCTGGCCGGACCTCTTCCAAACATTTTCTTGCCTCTGTAATAAGTGTCTAAGCCACCACTGTTCCCAGCTGGAGAAAGATTAATGTTTTTTATCCATTGACCTCTGATTGCAAAATCTCCCAAGAATCACATTATGTTAGAGAGAGAGATAGGTAAGAAACAAAAACATGTTACAGAAGAGAGAATGCTGAAGGGTTAAAAGGATACTGAAGCTTGTCATGGATGGATTTTTCAATATTTTAAGCTGCCAATCATTTGAGTTGCAGTTTATCATCCAACAGCTTTTGCATTGACTCACTGGAGAGCTGATTAAAATGAATTCATACAGGACCCTAAGGCTTCACCTGTGGGGCAAGCCTGTAAAATCTAACTGACTGATGTTATGCTGACAAAGGACTCTCACACATGTTCAATATTGGCAATTTGGCAATTTCTTGTAATTAATGAATGACTTGAATTAAAAATGTGCTCTGTGCATCTTTTTAAGCTGAACTGCAGCTTCATCACCACAAGGCACATTGCTGTTGTCCATCTATTTTCAACATACCAAGGTGCAACTTTTTGCCTCTACAGACTCTCTTCTTTGTAACATGCTTCTTTGCGGCATAAAGTTGTTTGTAAAGATATGCATTATGACTGCAGTTCATACATCCTAGTAGATGGTCTTTCATGCCAGCAAATTTTTCTTTAAATTTTTATTTTATAGCCATGGCAACAAGCGAACCAGGACAGCCACCACCACATTCTAATGTGTGGACTCTCTATTGTCTAACTGATTTGAAACAACAAGGTCGTAAGTCACCACCACCTCCACCACCCCTTCCACCTGTTGGAACTGGTGCTACTGTTCCCCAAGCAACCCTATTCATATCTAGTGGTAAGGACCAACCGCAGTATCTACAGCCGCAGATGATACAACAAGGTCAACCACCACAAGTGTCCTCTCCAACTTATGTGATGATGGAAGATGGGAAGAAGGGAAATGCACCACCTTTCATTTTAGTGGGCTCTTCTGTTCAGAATAAACAGGACTGGAAACCTATCCCAGGCCATGCTGTTCTAACACAGCCGGACGCTAATGGTACTGTGAGGAGGTTCGCTACAATCCCCGTACCAGTCGCCAGGGCAGCAGATTCAAAAACGGCCAACCCCAATTTTAACCCTGCACAAGATAGTGGCAGGCCTCCAACTCCAGTTTTTCTTTCAGTTGCCATACCTTTGGAAGATGTGATGAATGGGAAGATGGGCTCAGGAGCTGGGGATAAAGCAGCTTTTGCAGGCAGTTATGGTATAGCAGGAGAAATCACATTTACGACTGCCTCTGTACGCAGGACAGAATAGCAAAACGGTGAGTGGATGTTCAGGGTTTGGTAGAGACCCTAAAGCTTGATAAAGCTTTAAACACACACCTTTCAAACCTGGTGTTTTTCAGATATGTAGCATTCAATCTCACTGGTCCCCAGTCAACATGGACAGTGAATATGGTTGGGATTAGATGAGAGATGAAATCTGACACATTTGCCTGAAGTGGGCTCATAAGATGTTCCTTGGTACACTTGCTCTTCTGCCCATATGACATTCTTGATGGTTTGTAGCAACCATTCCCAGATATCATTCTAAGGGCACAAGATCAGGGCCAGCGTTGAGCAGAGCAAGCAGCTTTTATTTTCTTTTGCAACTGAATGGTACTTTTTTTCTTTGAGGGGGAGCAGGGATGCACAAGATTTGACAGGGTGCCGACATGGTATCATGTCGAGTTCCTTCATTTTTCTCTTCTTAGGGCAGGGAATGAAGCAAGTGCAGCTGCTTGAAGATGAACAAATATCAAAATACAGTGAATTTAGAGATAATGCCCCTTTCCAGAAAGAAAGTTATAAAAATATTTCTAATTTTATTTATATCCCCACTTTGTGTAAAAGAGTGCAGGGCAGCATACATAATGCTCCCTCCTCCTATTTTTCTGACAAGAATCCTGTCAGGTAGGTTGGGCCAAGAGAGATGGTCTAAAACCACCTCAAGAGCATCCATTGGATCAGTGTTTCTCAACAACTTTTAAGATGTGTGGATTTCAACTCCCCAGCTGTATCTTAAAGTTGCCATGGTTGAGATTCCTGCAATAGATTAGTACTAAATTTCTTAAAATCTCCATCTTATATATATAATTCAGGGGAGCAAACAAACCTAATGCTCTTGCCTCCTAATTTTCCCGTAACTCTAACTTGGGTTAAGGAGAGACAAGAACCTGGGTTTCCCTGCTCCTTATCATTATTCTAATGGCTCACTAAAAACCCAGGGAGGAGCATATTAAATGTTAAGATATATTAAATAGCGCTATGCGGCTTTGGGTTTGAAGGTGCATCGGTCTGCAACCTATTCAAGCAGCCATACTGTTTTCCTGACATCATAGGCTGCCTTCTCCAGCTGTGCTCTGAATGCAGGAAATAAAATTTTGGTTGAGTTGCAGAAGAGTGCTCTATTTGGGCCTCTCTTCACAGCCTTTTAAAACTTTGGCTAAATCTGCCTTCTTTGAATTAAAAACATGATGTGAGCTAGCTTTCAACAGTAGCACTTACATACAAACCCTTTTGGTGCGTTTTTATCACGGCCTTCCTTTCCTTTCATGCATAGTGCTCTTTATCAGAATTAATGGCAGACCCCTGAAAACTTGCTTATTTCCAAGTTGTAATAATAAAGAAAGCTTGATTTTCCTGCCAGTATTACAGGTAAAAGAGAGAAGTAGGGTTGTTTGTAAAATTGACTGAAAGCCCCAGCTTATGGCATGTTTCTGTACCATATTGACGGCAATAGTGTTCTCACACATTTACAGGACATTGGGGTTAGGACCAACTGATGTATGTTTGCTGTATTCAAACCATTCAAGCCACACTTGTTCAGAATCAGTGCGTTTTCCCTGAAAATACTATTTGTGATGCTGATTTCAGGCTAACTATGAATCTTGTCATTCAGTAGCATATGTTTTATATATTAGACTGAAGATATGGTACACTGGCTAAAAAGATACAATGGAAATTTGATTATAAAGCAGTGGTTTTTGAAGTTCAAAGCATTCCAAAACCACAATTAAGGTTTAGTAGGTTGAAATGAATGTTAGATGGAACAAATGGTTTTTCATCAAGTGTTTCTTACTGTCACCAGCTAGACTGGTGGACCTACTTTTGCCTGTATAGTTCACCGAAACTGATAAATTTTTTAGACTATATAAAACTTAAATTTGTTCCTACCACAATGGTTGACAGCTGTAATGAGAAGATAGTGATTTACAAAAAAAAGTTACTACCTGAAGTAATTTGATTTTAATACAAGCTGAAAGGTTAGGTCTAAATGATAGATACCGGGATGAATGCAACTTTTGCATCTGGTTGGCTCATGTCACAGCCTGAATTTGGTTTTTGATGTAATCCTGCTTATCAGTTTTTGGTTGCTTCCTTCTACAAGTTTCTAGGACTTTTGTAGATCTCCTCCAGAGCATTGGAAGACCCATTTAAATTCATGAGTACTAATCATGGGCTGATTAAAAGGAAAAATGTGTCCTGATTTCACTTCTCTTCTGCTCCTATTAGTCTAATTTGCTGAGAAGCAAACCTTGGATCCAACCTATTATGTGCAACAAAAACATTTATTAATATCTTCATAAGGCATTTTTAAAAAGTCTGCAGCCTGTTCCCATCTTTTCCCCACTTGGAAGAAATGTCTCTAAGGAAGTTGCAAATAGTTATCTACACATGTGAATAAGACTCCACCAGGAGCGTGTGAGCCCCTGCAATTTATGTTCTACTGTGTACAATTACCGGCATTGTTATATCCATGACTAAACAGATCTTCTTGCAGCAATAATTCAGAACAGGCAGAGATTTGTTCCAAATCCCTCCTTGTATATGCATTTACCTATAGTAAAAAAAAACCTACTTAAAGCTTAGTGAAGTACATCCTTTCATTTCATCTATCAATAGATTTCCCACATTATAAAGTTGTGGATATCAGTGACTATTTTCACCCACTGTACTAAGTCATAGCTTGTTTCTACCATGGTTTGCAGAAAAGGCCATAATACCTGGATTCCCATAGTATTCTAAGCCAAAACCTGATAAGCTGAATTATGGCTTAGTACAATTGACAAACCCTGTATGGTAGGATAGGGTAACCTAAGAGCAGCTGTTGAAGTACAACTCTGTTTACTTTTGGAGGCTATCCAAATTTGAAGTACACACTCTTGTATGAAGGGTTTTGTCCTTTGTAAAATAAATTCATCCAAGCTTTTGAGCAGGATGAGAAAGCCTGAATGTTTCCAGGGGTTGTTGGATTCTAAATCCAATCACTATTATCTCAAGACCAAATCTAAAGATGGTGCCTTTTTATGTACTTTTGTGAGAGGTAAGTGACAGCCTATGCCAGTGGTGGCGAACCTATGGCATGCGGAGCCCTCTCTGTGGGCACGCGTGCCGCCGCTGCCAGCAGCTTGCGCAGGTCCATTAGGCTGCTGCTGCTGTCCGGGGCGGCAACCGCACCCAGCACAAAGGAGGCGAAGCGGCCAGATAGCGAGCTCGAGTAGAGATGGTAGAGCACACCCACACCCAGCAGGCCAAAGGCCACCACGAGCAGGGAAAGCCGGATCCCCATCGGCGCCATGGCCCCCCAGTCCCAGCTAGGATTGCATGCCTCCCCCCATCTATGCTGGGCTTTCTGCCCACCGTCCCACAGGATCTCCCCCAACCCTGCCCGGCCCCCACAGGAGTCCCCCCCATGAGCAGCATCGAGGTGGCCGTGCCCACCCCAGCCACGCCCACCCAGTCTACCATGACAATCGCAGCCACGCCCACCCAGTGGGCCACACCCCCATGCCCCCTGAGGGCACCACAATGCCCTTTGCGATAAGTGGGTTTGGAGTTGTGGTTTGGGCACTCGGCCTCTAAAAGGTTCGCCATCACTGGCCTATGCATTGATGCTTAATACTAGAAATGATTTATTTTTACAGTACTGTCCAGGAACCATTGCTAAATGTACTGAGCTGATGTTTTTTTCCTCCCAGATTGAGAAGAGGTGCTGTCCAACATTTCACCCCAGAATGGAAAGCTGCATCTTTAATTTAAAATTGATTAACTACTAGTACAAGCAATAAAAGCAGTACAAGGAATCTGAATCTAAAGACATTTTTTCCCTATGGCTTAAGACTGGTAGCCAAGTAGCATAAAATTAAAACCAGGAGTTTCCTTAAGTTGATTTTCTATATAAACTGAAAATTTAAAAATGATTGCTAGCAAAAACATGGAACTTCAGACACCTTCAGCAGAAATATATTATTAGATCATTTATTAGATTTGTGGAAAGATTTGAAGCCTTGTGTGTATATAATTTACCAGTAATACTTACAACAAATCTACTTTGAAGTAGCAAAATAGAAAACAGTGTTTCAGGAATGAGAAAAAAACCTAGGTGGAACCAGAACACCCTTGCAGGCTCCTGAGCCACTCTCAATGCCGTCCTTCCAACATTGGACCAAGAGACAAAAAAGAGAGTTTGCTTCTAATCTACTGAGAGCAAAGAATCAAACGGCACCTGTCACAGGATAGCGAAAGCCTTTATTTAATAGCAATAAAATATTCAGTTAACACTATTTCCAAACCATAGTTAAATTATACAAGAGCAGCAGTCCCTCTGGAATTTCTGTACCCCATATTATACAAATATATAATTTCATAAAGGTTAAAGCACCCCAAACGGGTAAATTTGCTCTGTACAATAGTCTCTCAAATGCTTTTGAAATGTACACACTTCCTTCTAGGGTTTGTTGTGGCACCATAGATCCAGGTGCTTCTCTTTTCTTTGTAATGTCCCAACTTAATCTCATAGAGCACTTCTTTGTGTGGATAAGGACTCCATGGCCTTCCAGAGGTTGAACCACAGTTCCCATCATTCTTGACTGCTCAACATGCTACCAGGGCTGAAGCCCAACAATATTCAGACAGCCTATATTAGTGCACTGCAGTTTGTTTTAAAAAAAAAATACTTATCTTAGTTCAAATTAAACTTTTAAAGATTTAAATGGCTCTTAATTCCTTAAAAGATAGCATGGTAATAAAACATGAAAGAGAAAATTCAAAATATCGCACTAAATAGGAAAAGACATTGCTAAGTGATTTTATGCATTAATCCAATTTTAATTAGTAGTTTGGTGCAGAGAGTAAAAAATAAAATTATAAATGAATTACCTATGAACCTGTATTTTATTAATTAATGGAATGCTGACTTCACGAAGTTGACTAATTCTTCTCCAAATTGTCATGCTTTAAGCCATGGAATATTGTAAGTTACAGATGATCATTTGTTACTGGGTTAAGAAGAAATGCCATGTTTTTCATTATATGCTATTATAATTATTATTCACCAAAGAGAAAGTCAAAATCAAAGGCATTTTTGTTTTCCATTTAACCTGTAATTGATCTTTAGTTCACAAATATGGGTAGCAGTCTCCCTGTCTCTCCCAAGTACACCACCAGTGATTAATCTATGTGCAAATACATCTTGCATTCTAGGGAGAACAGACTTGAGCTACACTGTGGCAGGAGCACCAGAACGTATTCAATTGCAACCTGTCCGGTTTTAATTTTTTTCTAAGAATACAGACATAAAGAAAACACTGAAAACTGATTTAAGACTTGTGTTAGCCTCAGAATTTCCAACGCATTTTAATAGATATCGGGCAAGTTGAAGTAGTTTCTGTCCCAGTAGTTGCCAGAATAAATCCAGTCATGTCCGCCAATGTGAGGATTGGGACCTTGATGAAACCACCTGAAAGAGAAAAACTGCTTACGGAAAGGAAACTGGTGTATATTCTGTTTATGAGGAAATTTAAACTGCCATAAGCCCTGAATAACCAGAAAATTCACTAAATAATCGTCATCCTGATCCTTAGAAAGGCTTCCTGAACTACTTATTGCTATTGATCTGTTGAAACAAAGGTAAGAGACAAAGGAAAGGAAAAGACAAAGGAAAGCTGAGTGGCATTTATTTTTAATGAAAATGTGTAAATGAACTAACTATGTATTGTGGTAAAGATAAAAAGCATTTGAGGTAGTCCTCATTTAGTAACTGCCTTGGATAGCAAATGATTGGAAATACAACAGTAATAAACTGTAATTAAAAAATTAATTTTCCAACCAAAGCAGGCATTTACAACAAAAGCTTTCAGTGTGAAACTGATTAAGGGCTGGTCAGTTTCAGGCACAGCAATGGCCAGAGGGTTCTAATGAACTAAGTCATTAGAACTGAGCTTGTTAACTTTGGGTTAATGCTTTTGTGGGAAGCCTGGACTGTGAAGAAAAGCAGCTCAGGAAAAGATAGCTTGTTTAAGTAAACTCTCTGCCTTGTGAGGAGGCAAGCAAGCAAGCAAGCAAGCAAGCAAGCAATAAATAAAAAAATGAAATAAAAATAGATAAAAAAGTAATTTAGGCACAGGACACTACCAGAAACTTAATCTAAATGAGACAATCTTTGCAGAGTCTCTCAGTCATATGTTCACTTGATGACCACTTTGCTTAATAACTGAGTTGTAGGATCCAACTGAAATCACTAAAGGAGGGCTCCCTGTATTTTATCAAGCTGGTAGGGAGTGTGGGAAGAAGGATAGTTTGGCAAAACGTCTGTTGTGGAAGAAGCTTTCCCTTAGGAATGCTGGTTTTACTTTTCCTTCTTATCCACACACTTACCCAAAGAGCTAGTAGGGCAGGGAAAAATGTCAGCTCTGAAGCCAGAAGAGAGGCCACAGAAGCTTTGGAAACTGACTTGAAAAAGCCCATCTCTTATCTTGGTCCCCCTTTAACCGTGGCATATATGGGACCAACTAGTGAATTTTAAGCTAGTAATTCAGTGGAAACCAAAGAAGTGGGTGTCTTCTCACATTTGTGAGAACAGAATCTGGTTTCAATAAAAAATGCATCCATTATTAAATAGAGAACCTGATAGGACAACAAAGATAATCCTCAGAAGAAATAGTAGAAGGACTAGTCAATCGACAAAGAAAAAAAAGCTTCACAATAATCTTGGCTGAATGGAAAACAACCAAATTTGATAAAAGGAACTTTATTCATACTTATGGCATCGCTTGTTATTTTTAGGCACCGCAAATAATCTTAAGTCTTCAATGCAAATCCAAACATGTCAGCATAGTAACAAAAATGCTATTAGAAGAGAGTGGGCCACTGGCTGGCGTTTAAAAAAAGCAAAACATAATACACTGAATTAACAAAGTATTAATAAACAGCTAAGAGTACAGCATGTCGAGAGAAATTCATGTCAACTTTTTAATATGGCAACATTTTTTTAATATGAAGGCAAAGTCAGAAAGGCACATAAAACTATTAAATTGAAATTAAGTTCTGACATGGAAATAAATAGAACAACATACAGAG
Organism: Azemiops feae; assembly: GCA_023970755.1. NCBI lineage: Eukaryota > Metazoa > Chordata > Lepidosauria > Squamata > Viperidae > Azemiops > Azemiops feae. The sequence continues at coordinate 3,203,608 of JALGBA010004253.1, forward strand.
GCAAAAAAATGTTCAAGAGTGTCTATAATAGATTCCTAGTATATAAATCAGCCCATATACTAGAAAATAAAAAGGAAGACATGCATTCAGCAACTGTATTCAAATTTAGATTCCTACCTTATTTCTTGATAAGCCTATTTAAACTTTCAGGATGAAAAGCTGACCTGCAAGGTTTCTTGGTGCCAAGGGAACTGAAGCACCGATGTCAACAACCACTGTGGTGGTTCTAACATGCTGCTTCAGCAATCATATTTTCTATTTTCAAGCCAGAGACCCATTTGCTCCAAGCAGCAGCACTGCATGTAATATACCCAGCATAATGTACAGTATTATGGAGTGAAAGAAAAGGGCCAATTTTCCAGGCTATTTCCAACATCTTTGTATAACGTCTGTAAACAGATACGTTCTGCAGCATTATGAAGGATAAAGAAATACCCTAAAAAAATCTTTTTAGAAGTCACAACTATGCACTTCATAACAATGAATAAGATACATTTATTTACTTATTAAATAAATTTATATGGCCACCCAACACATACATGGTGACTCTGAAGTTTGGAGTTTAATACGAAAAAGTAAAATTTGTATAAATATACATATACATATTAAGGAGTAAATGTGCAAGTGGAATAAGCAGGGCTTTTGGAAACCTTAAAATGATAAAGCCATTAAATTTCTTTGCAGATGAGGGCACGAACCTTGATTCCCGTTTTCCAGCCCAATTTCTCTAGAATGCTTGGCCCTTTGCTGGAGATGACAAGAGAAACCCACAGAACAATCAAGTAGTCATGTTTTTGTGGATATCAACAATGAATCATTGTTTTAGTTGCCCCCTGATTCATTGTAGTGACGGTGGACTTGTGTCCAAGCCTGAATTATATCATGCACTACTAAGAGTAGCACAAAGGCCACATTTTTGAAAATCATGATGAATGCTTCTCTTCACCAAAGTAAAAACCTAAGAGTATCTTCCACTGCAAAGGTAAAGGAAGGAAACTAATTTCAAAAGAAATGTTGAGTGCCAAGCGTGGCACTGAAATGCTAAAAAAGCATTTGCCATATGATGTTACTTTTGGTTGTTTTGCAGTTAAAACTATTCATCCCGTTGTTCTTTGTACACAGCCAGGATTATCCTGATACATCAGCACTGTTTGCAAGCAGTTAACAGGCTGCTAAAAGGATTGAAGGAACAGCAATATCACTTTCAAGTCCAAATTGAAGCCACTTAAAAAATGGAGCATAGGAAAGTATTTGGAAAAAAAAGATGAATGGCCCCTTTGGTTCCCTATAAATATACCTATTTTCCCTTATTTTATATGGATCAATATATTTCATACATGGCGGTTTACAAGACAACTCTATGACTTTATCCTTGTAGCATCTCTGCAGAAAGAGATTTTAAGTTTCTGATTTTAAACATCATGTGATCCTCCTAGATTTCTGGAGAAGATTCAGATACTGTTTTGTAACCCTTTCTATTCCTTACCGCACAGAGGAAACATTAAGAGCTATCAATCTGGCAACAACCCTAAACCAGATCTGAATAAAAATGCAATCTGACTGAAATATTTTATAATCTACTTTATCCATAACAGCAATATTAGAGCAAAGGCATGAGAAAATTGTGGTAACTGCATAAAAGAAATTTTAAACTTTTATTAATATTGTACCTTAAGCTTAATATTGTACCTTTCTAGTGAAAAATGTAGATAGTCCTTGCTTAAAGACTGCCTCATTCAGCAACTGCTTGAAGTTACAATAGTGATGAAAAAATAATTTTATGACTGATGCTCACATTTATGTCCCTTGCTGCATCCTCAGTCAAGTGATCAACATTACAGTCAATACACATTATCCTGTGATTGACTTGTTGCTTTTCTACTCCTCTCTTTGCAAAGAGGAGTGTAGGGACTGGAGAGGAAGGGATTATGAGAGAGTAAGTAGGCACACAATGGGGAATGCACTGGGCTGTTTGTGTAGTGTGCTGGTGGCTACCGATGCTACCACATTCCTTTCAATGTGTATTGTTTGTCTGCTTACTCTCTTCTAATCCTTCTTCAATGAATGCTAATGCAAACATTCTCTTCTTGCTAATTATCCCAGTGTAGGGAGTGGTTAGGGGGCACACAAAAGCCAAAAGTGTGAAACTAACTAGTCTTGTCAGTTTTGAGCCAGTATTGCTGGGTAAATATTCAAAGGGCAGTGGAATGGGGGAAAGGAAAGCATAGTCTGGTTGCTTAATATCCCACTTAGTGACTGATTCACTTAACGATAGGACTGCCGATCCAAATGTGGTTGCTTAATTTGGACTACCTGTACACGAGATGCTTAAATATACTGTTTAAATATAAAGAACATTACTGGAGTGGTACAGAGATTCAGAAGTGCCCCTTCCAAATACATCATGAACTGAATACAGAATAAGATAAGTTTCCCAACAGAAAACTCTTAAAGTGGTACCCAAATTTGTTATTTTAAGCAGTACATTATGTAAGCAGATAGTCTTGTTACCCCCATAACCACAAATCAATTATAAATTAAAATCCAAATTTTAATTTGTATGACTGTATACAATTACATAATCATACCAACTGTCCAAGCTCAATTTTAATTAATGGACTTCACAACTAAATAAGAGTGATTTTCTGATAAATGGCAATGAAATTCAAACTCTTCTCCGTAGAATCTGAAATCCATTAACCTGAGATCCAATAAATTTAGATTTTACATATTTTTGTAAGTTCATTTCACTAATAAGTGATTTCATATTGCTAACCAAAAAGCTAATTCTTTTCCTGAAAAATCAGAAGGTAATGCTAAATCAAACCTTTTGAAAGCTTTACATGAAGCAAGAGTTACTATATAAAGAAGCTCTGAATCAGATGAGCAGAATATTGACCAGCAATTGTACAATCTTCAATATACTGCAAGCGAGTATTGCCATTTTTTAGAATAATTCTAAGAACGCAGCACCTCACAAGCAATTTATCTCTCAATGGTAATATTAAGCAAATTTAAACAAGAGGCTATATTCAAAGCAATTTTGTCCATTATCATGAACTTAATTCTGTTTACTAACCTTGTCTTCCAGTCTTCCTCTGATTTAGACCTGTTTTTACGAGCAGTTCTTTGTTTTTCTTCAAGCCTTTTCTTTTCTTCACTGGCTACATCTACCAAAAGTTTTTTTTTTTAAAGTGGGGGTGAAACAGGATGTATCAAATTATAATATATTAGAATAATACTTGAGTGATAGCAATATATAAATTCAATGATAATTCATAAATAAATTTTTGATTAGTATAATTTATATAAGATTTCTGCATATTTCCACAAACTTTACTATGCAGCAGATTGATCAACAATAAATTAACCCTTTTATCTTCTATGCTCCAAATAAATGAGTTGCCTAATTTGCAATATTTGGTATGTATTCCTCTTTTCAAGATTAAATAACAGCTTTTTTCCTTTATACAATTACAATATTTTAGTATAATATAATATGCATATTTGTTTATATAAAACGAATAATTTTAACAGCATTATTGTTACAAAAAAATCAAACAATCCCCAATACAAAATTCTGTTTTTCTGTTTTCATGAGAAAGGCAAGCTAGGGCAATGTTTCTCAAAGTTGGTATCTTGACTAAAAAGCTGAATTCATCTTAAAATTGCAAAGTTTGAAAAAAAATACTGAAAATTTCACCAAGACAGACAACAATTTATCATTTATATAGAATAAAAACAGAAAAACAAGCTGCCTTATTGATTGTGGCCTGGAAAGATCCAATGCAAAATATTCTTAAACAAGGTTTCAGTTATTTCCTAATTAAAACTAGACATAGGGCTATTGCAAATTCTTTGCAGGAAATCTGTATAAGCATTTTTAAAAAAAATAATTAAAGCAGTTATGTTTTTTCCCAGGCTTATGTAACGACTTCAGAAGTTGCTTCCAGCTGCCTCTGCCAAATGCATGTATGGGGAAACACTTAGGAGCAGCTGTGTGAATTCAAAAAAGATGTGGCTGTTTCAATTATTTGAAAAGAAGTGCCTTGTGTTCCAAAGCACAATTTTATTGCACTACTTTTTTATTTACTAACGTATGTGTATCAACAAGCTTTCTGTAAAACATGATTGCAACAATAGACTTAAATATTTCAACATTCTTACGTCAAGAAACTTTAAACCGAGGCTATTGAGTTACCTATTTCACCATTTTCCATAGCTCTTATATCTGGCCTTAGCCTGCAGTCAGTTTTGGGAATAATACTTTCCATTTCCTGATCCAATTCATTCAACATCATAGCAAAGGTAGTAAAGTTGTACATCTAAAAAATAAAATAAATAGCTTTAGAATGTTCCTTTTTTGAAGAAATATTAGTTGTTAATATGTTTGCAGCCTCTAAAGAAAGTATCCAATCAAATTGTTGAGGAACTTTTTTCTATGTTTCATTACATTAAAGTGGGCTAGAGCAGGGGTCCCTAACCCGTGGCTCACTATCAGGCCATGAGCCATTTGGAACCAGGCCGCAGAAGCAGTGGGCAAGCTTGTGCACATCCCTACTTGCGTGAGCGAGCACATGCTCCATTTGTGTGAGTGGCGGGCACATGTGCCCGCCACTCATGCAAATGGAGTTGCGTGCACGCTTGCCCACCACTCGCGTAGAATCATCCCTTCCCCCCCACCAGCCCGCAAAACTGGAAAGACTGGGGAACACTGGGCTAGAGGAAGGAAGTGGGTCCTTGTTTGCTTGTTTATATTCTTTATTATTTTTACAAATAACTCAAAGTGGCAAACATAACCAACATACTCTTCCTCCTATTTTCCCTTCAACAACAACCCTGTGAGGTGAATTGGGCTGAGAAACAATGACCAGCCCAAGGTCACCCAGCTGGCTTTCATGGCTAAGGTGGGACTTGAATTCATCGTCTGTGGCTTTCTAGCCTGGTGACTTAACCATACCAAACTGGCTCTCTGTTTCTACAGTATGCAAAAAGTCAAAGTTATTGAAGAGGCACTTGAACCGTAGAAAAAGACAAATTTTAGATGAGTATTTAGACAAATATTAGATGAATCAGAAACTGGTAGCAGGCATTTATCAGAATGGGGGTGCCCTCTTAAAAGAAAAAGTGGGTGGGGTTTTAATTGCTTTCAATTTGGAGAAAGAGCTTTTTGTATGCATTAGAACCCAAACAAAATATCTTCCCCTCTGACCCCCAATTTTATTTATCTTTCAGGAAACTGCATCTTCATTGTTTTCACTCTGGAATTTGGCAACACAATTTTGGGAGCTCCAACAATAAGGTTCAAAAGTAACTCCTGGATGTCTCACAAGTAAAGAAGAATGGGCTTTCCTGCATAAGCTGCTGTTTCAATGTTAAAAAAGTAGAATCCTAACTAGTATTAAGAGGAAAGAAAAATAATTCAAGTGATAATCTTCAGGCAAGTAGGCTACTAATGCAACTCTACTAGTCACTGCTTCCATTAAATAAACTAATTATGTTTAGTTTTTTTTCACTTTCTTCACTGTGTAATTTCTGACAGTAAGACTGACAAAAATGTAGACCAATGTTTCTCAACTGTGGAAACTTAAGATGTGTGGACTTTATGTTCCAAAATTCCCTATCCAGCTTGCTGACTGGGGAATTCTGGGAGATGAAGTCCATATATAAATTGGCCAAGGTTGAAAAACACTGATGTATACCATTGAATGTAAGGCTCCTCTCACCTGTGTCGAGTTTGAAGGCCTTGGAGCTATTTTCCACAACTGCACACTTCCAGGGATCACACACATACTTTCACATTCTGGCAAGGGCATCTCATCTGGCTCATCAGAATTGCCTGTCTACAATGTAGTGTGAAAAACAGCACATTATACCCAGAAATAACATTTTAGTGCAGCTCTGTAAACATAATGCAGCTCTATGTACAACTATATAAAAAGGTAAAGGTTTCCCATGTTCGGTTGTGTCCGATTCTAAAGATTGGTGCTCATATCCGTTTCCTAACCGAAGAAGCTAGCATTGTCCGAAGATGCTTCTGTGCTCATGTGGCTGGCATGACTATATGCTGAGGCACACGGAACACTGTTACCCTCCCACCGATGTGGTATGTTTTTATCTATTTGCATGCTTTTGAACTGCTAGGTTGGCAGAAGCTGCGGCAAGAACGGGAGTTCACTGGTGCTTGGGTCTCCAACTGCCAATCTTCTGGTTGACAAGCCCAGCACCTTAACCGCTAGGCTACCGCACCCCTGTACAATTATATAAATAACTGCTAACAGAGCATCTAGAACTTGATGTCTTAAATTTTTTTATCGATATCATGTTTACAATGACAAACAAACCTTTAAGGCAAATGGGTAATAAAAATGAATAATTCTGAAGATTTGATAATAAGACCCCTATGAGGAGGCATGTCCAGGTTTAGAGATGTTTCACTGGTTTGGTTGCACTATTGGATTATTCACTTTGCCTCTACTGGCAAATACACAGGAAAACAAACAAGTTAGCAGAGAAGAAAAGGGCCCTCTTTTAATTAAGCAGGACTAACATCAAGGGGAGGCTAATGTCTAGTCCTTCCTATGGCCAGCAGAAAAAGGCAATGGACTGGCCATCAACTAGCTTCTGAAGAAGCCAGAGAAAGATAAGTCCCTGCCTTGGCAGTCAACTGAGAAATCAAGAGCAGATGACAACTTTAAAAAACCAGAACCTGTGACTGACCCCTTCATTTTTTTCTGCCCTCCTAGGCATGCCCTAAAAAGCACATTTACTTCAATAAATTAGATAGCTGGTATGCTCTAATTCCAAAGCTAAAATTCTCCAAAACATATTATTTTAAAGTACTCCAAAATGCTAGTGGGATATACTTGCCTAATCTGATAAAATGCAATTGAGAATAACCAACATATGTTTGTAAATTTCAACAAGTATTTTGTCATGTTCTTCTCCTACTTGAATTTTTTCTTTCACAATTCTTTCTTGCTTTCTAAACCATTTTGTTCTGCAGGTCCCAAACTAGAAATACCTGATCTGCTTCATTTGCTTTTGAAGTATTCCAGTTCCTCCCAGGTTTTAATAAACAGCTTAAAATACCTTTGCTTTAGTTTAATATATACTAGTTACTGGCTTTTCTACTTTTTTGGATAACAGAGTCATATTTATAAATAATTTAGAATAGCACCCAATTCTATTAAAATGTTACTAAACAAAATCAAGGCCTCGAATTTCAAACTATATTGGTTACTCTTTTCTTCATGGAACTTCATATAATGTGGTGAAAATTTTGGTATAATATAGCTTATAGAAGAGTTGGATATCTTTTTGCAATTACTCATTTATAAAAAATCAAGTACATCATTATACAATGCTTAATACTTCCCTTTCTCAAACAGCCAATTCCCATGGCAAATTATTGCAACTAAGAATTTCAAAAATGGTTTACGATACAAGCTATGAGCCAAATACATAAAATGCTTGTATGTACCTAAATATTTTGAGTTTATAATTTCTTTACAGTCTCCATGTATGGAAAAAACCAAACCTATACATTTATCATACTTCATTTATATGGAATATTCAAATTTAAATACCCTCAGTGATAATTTATATAGATCAAGTCATGGTACATTTAAGCCTTTGTAGTGGCAGATGAAACTAGAAAACTTCAAAAGTTTCTAAAAGAACCTCAACTTTAAATCTCTCACATAAATTGAGTTGTGATATTCTATATCTTTTCTGGCTACATAGTGCTTCAGGACCAAGCCAAAGCTTTTATTGCAGGTATTTTGCTTCAAAACTGTAGCAAGTTTTTATTTAACCATATTTGTCAAAGTAGGTAAGAAGAAAAGCATAGTATCCCTGTATGTGTTCTTATTCCCCTGAAATCAGCAGAAATACCATTTGAAGGTAACAATACATTTCTATAGTCTTTCTGTATTTCCTTAGAATATCATTGACATGTGACCGATGACACAGGTACCAAGTGAACTATTGAGGAGCATTTAAAATGAAAACACTCTGAATGGACATAAATAAATACCTGATTTGACTTGAAAACATACTGAAAACAGAATCAGCCAAAAGTGAAGTTTGCTCTTAAAAAGATACCATTGAAACTAAAAAGACTTAATGTTCAGCTTTTGGCTGGATTCTACCTTGGTAAATAAAAAATTACCTTTAGTTTGAATAATGAGTTGGGCTGAGTGTGTGTGATTGGTCCAAGGTCACCCAGTTGGCTTTCATGACCAAGGTGGGACTTGAACTCACAATCTCTTGCTTTATAGCCCAGTGCCTTAATCACTAGACCAAATTGGCTTTTTTCTGCATTATTTGACGAAACCCATAGCAGACATAGTCTGAGACATTAGAGTACTACAATCCCCTATCTTAAAAAGAAAAAAAAGAAACCCACAACTTTTAATGATAATCTATCTTGCAATAATTAATCTATGATCAAAAGCAAATAACATTATAAATGTAATGGAAATAAAGAACTATTGCCTATTTTAAAATATTTCCAAAGGTTTCTAAATGTATGCTTACTAGGTATTAAGCAAGCCATTCAAGCAACTAATTTGAATGACTAGCTGAAGTTTATTAATGTGAATACTAGCATTCCTCTTACTTTTTTTATCTGTTGTCTTTAGTCTCTTTTAATTTTATTATCTGAATTATTTAATAGAAAAAATGTAAGCCAAGCTCCATGTCTGTCTGTCTGTCTATCTTCTAATCTGTTTGTATTTTACTCTATTGCTCAAAAGTCTTCTTCCTGGCTACTGTGTCAAAAAGCCATCCATTCACCTAATTACAGTATTGGCACTGAATTTGCTGGCTTTCATGAAGAGTTCAAAACTAGTATTAAGTAGATTTTACAGTTATATCAAAAGTGGAAACTAGTCTGATGTTGGTTCATAAGTGAGAAATGTAAGTGAGATGAGAGGGAACTATGAAATCTCTAGTGATTATCTAGTGGCCCATAGTGTGTGCTAGTCATTGGAACCCCAGAAAAGAAAAGTTTTAACATATTTGGACCTTTTTGAGAAAGTATAGAGTTTACGGAATAATTTTCAAAATCATGCATATTTTCCAACAGTTAGTCTGGAACAGAATATTTATTCTTTCAATATTTAAAGAGAAATTACTGTTGCTACTCTATTTTTTAGTATTAATAATACCTGTTTATTGTTTTTCTTCTCTTCCGTGTTTTTCTTGTCATTCTTTTTGTAAGCTTCAAATGTAGTAAGATCGACATTGTACAAACACTCAGTCCATTTTCCGTAGAGTGCACAAAGTTTCTTTTTGCTGTCAAAATCCCCCCCCGAAAACAACTAAGTTTAGAAACATTAGAGTGTTTTGGATTAGCTATGTTACTATTTTGTACCAAAGTTACATAAAGCAGAAGCTACAGAATGTTCTCAATACTGTATGTGAACCACATTACCAAACAATTTAAACTTTTCAAATATTTCTCTCCATATATTTTAGTAATACATGGTTTTATTTACCTTTTATCTTGAATGTAGCCTTCAACTTTGTGTAGTTCTTTTCCAAAAAGGCCACAGGGCTTGAAGTTTAGCATGCATTTTTCACCGGTTCTATGAAAGAAATATTAAACCTCTTAAATATACTACATTATCCTTGAAGTGTACTACTAATAGGACTTTTAAAAAATAAAGAAAAAAGACCTCGACTTCGATTGTTCAGTATGGATACTGATTTTCTGATCTACTAGTGGTAACTATTTCTTTACAGTGACAACTTTACTTGCTTATTGTTGTCTTGAAATTAAATGTTAAATGTGAAGCAAACTTAGTTGTCAAACCAAATAGTAAATTTCCAACTTACTTGTGATTGGTTATTTCCATATTTCCATATTGCTCAATCCAAAGTTTGCCTACAATAATATTATGTACACAGCATGTAGGATTCGTCCATGTATATGCCTCATTATGTCTGAAAAGGAAAATAATAAAACCAATTAAGATTCATACAAGGCTTTTAAAATGACTGTATAATCTTAAAAAGTGCATAAATCAAGGTATTAATTTCTTTCCCATTAGCAATATAACAGCGAATGTGATATCACTCACACACAAATGTTGACATTATATTTCCCATAGCACAGATAATCCAGGAAAAAAAGATCTACTGATATGAGGAGGGTGTTTTCTTAATATAATAATATGAATTCCTAAAAACATGGCAATTTCAGCATAGTTCAGTTATTTTCAAGCTAAAAACATTACTCTATGTAGTTTCCTGCTTGTCAAATAACAATCATATATACTTTACTATTATTTGTGTTCATACAATGGATTAAATTCCATTCATTCTATGTCTGCATTGCTTGCAATTTCTAATCTAGCCCAAGGTTAATACTGACCAACTTACTCAAGAAGCTTTAGAGTTATTATTCCCTTTGGTTCTGCTTCAACACTCTTTCCCCAAAACTTGAGTTTAGGATAAATGGAACCATGAAATACGAAGTCATTATTCAGTCCTTCAGCATAAAAAGCACTGATTGGTGGGTGATGACTAACTTGTTCTGAGATGAGTCTGAATCCAAGATCCTCTCTATGCAGGAAAATAAAGTGATAATTAGCAATGTTTATCTACAAAATGGGATAAAACGTAAACATTTCCATATCAATTTTTATCACATAAAAATCAAAATTGTAATTATTACTGGAATATCTGACGGCAAGCTATGTTTTCTTAATATACCAATAGTACTGAACTACACAGAAAAGACATAAAAGATAATTCCCAAATGAAGACTTTAACTAATCTAGCTACTAAGTAGGGAGTCAATACTTTAACACTGCATAAACCACACGTGGGCTAATTTTGTCTTTCCACTTCATGCCCAAGAAATACTTGGAACAGTTTGAGAGTACATTTATTACCTGACAAGTTCATATGTCTCTCCAAGTAATGGATTGAATGGCTTTCCTGTACGCTCCCACTGAGAGGCTACAGCCGAGACAGCAAAAGCAGCTACACACTGTTGAAAAAGCAATTTTATAAGTTATTTCTACTGACTTTCACTAGAAAAATCTTATTTAGGCTGCAGCTTTTGAAGCATTAATTCTCATAAAGTGAAACCAGTCTCATTTGACTCATGCTCAGATTCTAATGACTAAACAGACACAATCTGGTTCTCTTCTCATATGAAAAAGGTAGTGAGAAACATTTAAAACATTAAAAAGATTAAATTATCACCATTGCTTTTTAAGAAGTTAAACAAATCTGCTTAAAGCTAAGTTGCAGGTCAGATATTCAGTAACTTCACTTTTTTAATATCACTGTAAAGATCCCATTATATTTTATTTCTTCAAATAGCCTTCACTTAAATTCATAAGATTTTCTAGAAATAAACAACCCAATTATTTTCCAACTCTTGAGATAGAAGTACCTTCATTCTTTCAATTGGGTCAGAAAGCAAGCTGGCTTTATGAATTAAGTATGTATGCTCCATGTATTCTGTCAATCGCTGTAGGAAACTCAGGGGCTCATTAAAAATTACTGGCATAGTGATCTTGGACAGCTCCTAGAAAAAAATTAAAAGAAATATTACAAAGTGTGTGTGGATGTTTATATAACTACTACATTATTAATGTGTGAATAGTTTCGGTTTCCAAATAAACGAAGTTAGATTATTAGCAAAAGAAGTAAACATGAACCTAGATATAAATTTATACCATTCATGTAAAGAAAAGCCAATATGGCTTGATGAGTATCATATTCAAGTCTAGAGAAAAGAATTGCATATCCATACTGAATCTGAAGATTGTGATTCTGGACCACTGTACTCTGAGTCTGATTTCTTTCACAGGGTTTTTGCAGTGATAAAATGGATAAGCAAGAGAAGAACTGTGCATAGCATGAAGGCAAGATAATATGTACACTATATTATTGTAAAACCAAAGTTACACAAGAATGGAAAGATCAAGTCCTTATTAGTCTCTGCTTTACAGTGTCTAACAACTACTTGAGCAAATATTTAGGACTCTTCAATATGCAATAGTGCAATGAGTCAATACTGACTAGGTGACTTCCCTTGTGAAGTACAGTACCTAATTAATAGGCACTATATACATTTTTAAAAAAATCCAAAATATTCTATTAACATGCATGTAGGATATTTAAGATATTCAAACAACGTCCTGGCTGACAGTACAAATCTACAGTTTCTCAGTGATCTTTCCTGAAACTAATGGAAAAATGGGAGAAAATATATAACTGACCATAATCTCACTCCATCTTTGCAGGAAAAAGCCACAGTGCCTAGTGGGTATATTAACTTTCGGAATAATTCTCTCTTTAGATCTCATTATGCTGCCAATTAGTTTTACTTCCAGCAAGTTGCAAGAAACTCAATGAAAGAATCTTATTTTTCCAGAATATGGGAACCATTATCACCCTTCTTATGAATGTTGATTCAACACTGCATTTCTTCTAAAGTGATGTTTTCTAAACATGGAAAGATCAGAATCTGTGGCCTAAATTTCTACAATGTTTCCTTGATAGTGGCATTTCCTCCACTCTATACCAAAGTGCCAAAATAAGTATACATTTTGTATTTCACAAAGTTATTTTGTTTTGGAAGAGTACACATACTAGAATTTTTCAATGATATCAGTGTTTTGGACATCTATATACATTCACAGAAGGTGAAAGGATTTGACAGTATGGTGGAATAGGCTAGAAACACTCTTTAATGCATTCTAATTTATTTCAGAAATTCTGTGATTAAAACATAATGAAATCATAAATAATATGAATTTGTAATTAAAATAAGGCTCTGTTAAAAATCATATTTACCTACCATTCCAATACACTTTCTCAAGATACTCCAAATACTGAAGTCATTTCTTGAAAACATTGGAGAGGGCAAGCTTGTCCTAGATTGGAGTGGAGGCAAGAAAGCTATTTAAGTCTTCAAAAATACGCTTCCAGATTAATTACACAGAATATACTTTATACTATTTAAAATAAATCCGGAACACAGGCCTATGTACCTTAGCAGTAGAAGTTTTAACAACTCTTTTTCTTCCACACCTACTCACTCATGAGGAATAAATTCTCAAACCACAGTTATGCATCCTATTGTAAAATTTCCAACTGTGTGAAGCAAAAATGCACCTTTAGTTTTGAGACAAGTGCAGATAACTGATTTGATGTGAGCCTTATTAGCTCTGGAGACCTCTTAACCTTCTTTATGTGTGTATCAACTCCCAGAATTCTCAGTCTCTCTTGCTACCTAGAATTCTAGAAGCTGGTTTACACTATAGGAAGTTGTTCAAGTTTAATTACTTGTTTATAAAGATTTCCATCCCACTCAGCTCTTAGGAGTCCCAATTGTTTACACATAAAAAGTATTCTAAAACTTGTGACAGATGCCAACATGTTTTTTTGTGCTACTGGAGCATCCCATGAATGAGTGAGCATGTGGCCAAACAACTTAACCTTTTGGTTCCCCCCCGCCCCAATTTTGGAAAGGTTATTAAGGGCTTCTTAAACTAAATGTTTTAAAAACTCTGAGCTCCTTCAAAGCACTAAAACAGTTCCTCACCCCGCCCAATTTTGGAATTCAACCTTTGACATAGTGTGCAAAGCTTTATAGAATATTTCAAAAAAGAAAATTGCCCACTCTGGAAGTAAACTGAGGATCACAGAGACCTATCTGAGCTTAATGTTGGTAAATAGGTTCCTCCAATGTAGTTAATAGTTTAGTAAACTGTAGGGTTGGGAAACTCTGTTAAATTCTTTGCAATCAAATCATTTCAGTGGTATTTACTCACAGTCAATAATAGTATTATTAACAGTCAATAATATGAACTGAATCCTATCAGCAGAAAAATCAATTACTTAGGGAACACCCGCTGCTGGGAGGGCAAATATAGTTCTGAATAGCCATCCCTGCATCCCAATTTGAGAAGACTATATATATACATATATATATATACACTTTTTTTCATACATGTACGTTTATAAAATCTCCAAAACTAATCTGAAATTGTACAAAAAAAGGGCACTCATGGTCACTGTTCAATTGTTTCTTGCAAAAGTCACTCCAGAATACAGATGAGCTTTGCAGCATAACTCGTCATGCCCCTGCAAGATAACTGTGACCTTCCCCAGTTATAGCTTGAAGCAGAGAAGCCCAGAAAACTAGTTTCATGGAGCCCATAATGGTCAGAAAAAATGAACATGCATATTGTGCAGGCTGTAAAAGTTCCTTTATGTCTCTAGCTCATTTTCAGAAAAGTTTCCTTTTTACATGTCTATACTGAGTGACTTGGACCCAAAAACCTTCAATTTTTCGCAAATCAGGAAACACTGATTTTTTTTATCACCAGAACTTCAAAAACCCATCACCATACTAATAAATCATTATTTTTTTAATCAGGGATATGGCTGTGTAATCCTATGTTCAAATGCTTCATTCATTCAATTCTTTAGATGGATTTGGATAAAACAACTATGAAGCTATCTTTCCAAGTGAAATTTATTTATTTATTTAATTTATATGCTGCCCATCTCACTAATAGGGCAACTTGAGGCGGCTTACAGAGCAAAAAAGATAAATAGAAAAGCAATTAAAAATTTAAATCTATGCATATTAAAATTTTTTAAAACTATGCAATTGAAGAATTGAGAAGAATTTGACCATAAGCCCTTATGATAGAGAAGACTACATCTGCAGAACTAATTTCAAAACACATTAAATACCAAAATAACAGAATCATAGAGTTGGAAGGGACCTTAGTTTTCTAGTCCAACCTTCTGCCGAGGAACAAACACTGAATGCTAAGAAAAACAAATAACCAATAATTGCATAAGCCAAGCACTCTTGAGTATATTAAAACAGAAGATAATCTTGAGGAACATGTATAGTTTTATTACTGTGTATGAAGAAATATCTCTAATTTAAAGGATAATTTATTCTATTTTTTTAGCTATTTGACTTCAGGAATTGTATATACCATATTAATTAAGGTAACATAAACGAATTGCCTCCACATAATTCAACTGATATTTTGTGTTTTGGGATACCACAGGAGAAATCTACTATTATTCTGGTTGAGTGATCAAGCAATGTTCAGTCCCAGCCATAATGGAAATATATCAAACTAGACTGATGCCTGCTTTAAACAAAATATTGTCTAAGCCACAATTATTCCAAATCTTTGATGGGACCACATTTTTACAGACATTATTTGAACTCCAGAATGGCATGCAAAGGGTCAAATTTTCTACCTCAAATAAGTCAGGGGGAAGAGGTACAGAAGATTTTCTATCATCTCTTTTAGAACTTCCACAACTATCTAAAACACAACTGTAATACTCTGTCCCCAAAATTTTCAATTTTTTGCCAAACCCTCCAATGATATTTTTCTAGACTTCTCAGCTGAGGTTAAGAAAAGCTTCAGAGAAAAAGTAACCTTTTATTCCCTCTGCTCCTTCAATTGCTTTTCTCTCTTGTAGGGTCCAGCAACTGCAGAAAATCTCCTTAGTCCCACTGACCCACTCCTAATATTTTTTACAAAAAGTAATTCCCGAGCCTCAAGTTCAATACTTCAGCCCCAACCCTCAGCAAATGTCTTCTTTTGGTTGGTTTTTATCCAATTACTAAAAGAATCCCACTTATATTTTACTGAGCAATTACAATGAACAACAGCTTACACTGTCACCTGCATCCTAGATGAGCACTAGGATCATTCTCAAACTACTCTTATCTCTATTAATTTCCTGCCTGCATGCTTCATTGCAGATGATGCATGTTCAAATTTTCATGTCACGTTTTGCATTGAGTAGCATAGGAGAAGCCAAGCTGCCAGAAGGAAAAAGCAAATGTGATGGAAAATGTAGGAAGAATAGTTAGTTCCTGCAACCTCTGATTAGCAAAATTGCTAAGACTTCATTAGACTGAATAAAGAGAAAACCAACATCATTCCAAAAGTGAAGATAGAATTGATCAGTGAATGGTCTCTTTTAAAATTGCACGGAAATACACAAATTGTTTTTGGCAAAATTTAATCATGGATTCTTAGGCATTATCATTAAAAAAAAAGCTTTTTATTTAATGTACCACATAAAATGTACAAGGCAGTCCCTTGTTACACTTGTGTTATTTGTGTCCAATCAAACTTTGTTCAAAGAATTTGACGGATACTGAAAAACGTTTGAGATGTTTAGCCCTTGAAAAACATAAACAGTTCCAGGCTATGTGGGTAGAAGTCATAAAACCTATATTTAAACTGTGGTGTATCTTATGAAAATGTCTTCCCCCTCTGGTTCTATCTTGAAAGAGTCTGTTAGCTAATTTATGAATACTATATCTGTGAAAAAAAAGCAGTGGTCCTTTCACAGGATAGACCTGCATCCAGTAAACATTTTGATCTACTTGAAGACAGACAGGAAGTCCCTTTTATAGGACAAGTCCTTGATCCAGGATATCTGAAAGAAAATTCACAAGTGAGAGAAATGTTCTCCATTTCAGAAATAAGCTGTATGAAGATGATCAAAAGGAAAATTCCTTGCATTTATTTCAAACTGTGGACCAGCAAAAATAATCTCTTATTTTTAGGATCAGGTTTTTAATGCTCCTTATTAGTATGGAGTACAGGACAATACCTTACAGATGGATCTTTTTTTCTTCACTTCACTATTAGAATTCATGAGAAGATATTATGAAAGGAGCAAAATACTAACAAAATAAATCATTTATAAATTTTAGCTGATAAAACACCTTTCATTTTATATTAATTGCTCATGTCTAGCTAGCACCAAAACAAATTTTGAGCTAAAGGTAGTTTGCTAAAACAGAAACCACATGTGCATTTAAGGTGACAGAAAATGAAGTGTTTTAACTTTTAATGCCTGTTTTAATATTTTTAATCTTATAGTTATTTTATACTGCTATTTATGACATTGTAAGGTGCCCAGATTCGCTTGATAATGAGGTAGATGGCATATAAATTTAATAAATAAATAAACTAACTATAAGATTATGGCTTTAATTTCAAGAAATACATTTTTTTCATAATTAGAGAAGACAACTGCCACAAATACAGTTGCAATACAGTAAAGGACACGTATTACTTTTTAATATCGAGAAACCAAGAAAAGTGACATGTTGTCCATTTAAAATTAATGCTTCAGAAGTGCTTCAAACTGAATTATTCCAAATATTTATGGCAGTTTCCCCATAACTGTTTGCAAAGCATTAAAAACAAGAATTGTGATAAAAATATTTCAAATTGGCTAGAATGTTTTGGCAAGCTAAATAATATGTTTAGACTATACTACATTGAACTGATCAATTTGAACAAAAAGATGGCCCAAAGATGCTTTTTCATGAGGCAACTGGACGTTCTTTTTTCTCTTTGAAGATGTTTTGCTTCTCATCCAAGAAGCTTCTTCAGCTCATCCAAGAAGCTTCTTGGATGAGAAGCGAAATGTCTTAGAAGAGAAAAAAGAAAATCCAGTTGCCTCATGAAGGGCCTCCTTCAATGTTTGGAAGGAGCACAGAGCCACGGAGCGTGGGCATTGGGTGTGGGACTGTAATCTGCAAATGGCTGGAAAATATTTTTTTGTTTTCATAGCTTTGGGGAAAGTTGTAAAGTATTCTTAAACTACTTCAGAATCATTTCATGGCTTACACTAAAGTTTTCATGTGCTTTCTGCCTCAAAATGGCAGTGACCCATATCATCAGCCATTGGAGTCAAAGGGATCCTGGGGGTAACAGAAAAAGGGACTCAAGATACCTCAGATGTTCTGGGATGAAAGGCTGTTTAATATGTGAAACAGAACTATTATTGTTTTCTCATTATTACTGAACAGAATCTACTACAAAATGTTGCAATATAGTGTTTTCAAACAAGTTGGTACCTGGTTATTTTTTTCAGGATATTTCATTTCATCCCTTTTTTTTTCTTCAACTGTCAGAATTTGTGGCCATGGCTGAGTTGCTTTTTTCCCCTTTTCTGCAACTTTGGAAATCTTCATATTCTTCTTTTTTGACTCATGCTCTTCAAACCTCAATGGTAGTAATACTCAGAGAATAAACCTCTTAGTGTATAGACATGCCAAAAAGGCAAACTTCTGGTCTGGATCAAAATTAGGAATTTTGAATGAAAATTCCCTTTTGAAATAGTGAAATTGGTAAGACATTGTTATCCATCAAGCGGAAAATACTGATTTTGTTCTTCAGGATGGACATTAGATGCAGAGCATTAGCCGTCCATGTTGATCATAATTTTGGTTTTGCAAATATTCCTGGTATTCTTAGCTTCTTCAACCATGTACTTTCAATATTATATATGTACAGAAAAATAGAACATGAAAACTATCTCAGTAGCTTAGTAATAATCCAAGATTATATCAGTGACTCAGGAGGGTAAAAAAAGCACAGCAAAGCAAATCCTTCTTATGTTAATTTAGTTTTAGCTCCACCGTTGTTCATATCCCAGTCCATCTCGATCACATATTCAGATAACACTTGCCGGATATCTTTTGTCTAATTGTGGTTTGTATGGCTATCTAACTCTGCTCAAAACAACAAAATATGCTTTTATTCTTGGTTGAGTATGCTTACAAATCCTGGTCTGCTTAACCATGGCTTGAAATATTTGAACCTAGAATCCTATCTTGATTTATTCCCCTCACCTCTTGCTTATCTACAAAGATACTCAAGCAAATGCAGTTTTAAAAACTGAAAACTTTATGTAGCTATTTCTTGCTTCTTCTTGAGTATAAGATTATCAGATCTCTCTTTCACCCTATAAAATATCAATTTTTATAGAACACAAACTAGTGATGCACAATTACAGATAAACATATAAAATACATATTGAGTTCCCATAAAAGAATGCCCACAAATAAATCCTCAAAAATATTCAGGCAAACACATACTACAAACTATTCCACACATACACACAAAATGGATACAAAAAGGCTAAAACCCCCAACAAAAAAGCCAAAGCCAAAACAATTTATATATATAATTTTTACCTCCCAAAACACATTTATCAAATAAATCTAATTTAAAGAACCCAAAGGCATACACCATACATAACACAATCATCAGCCATACACATACTAAAAAAAAAACACCCAGCTCCTCAAACTCTAAATTATTCAAAGACTAAATTGACTTTTCCAGCTTTGGGGTGTTTGGATATTAGTGGAACAAATGGATAGGAAGCTGTTGAAACCATTAAATTTGTTTGGTTTGTTGAGCAATCTGACTTGCTCAACATATACTTCTGTCAGTAGAAGTTTCAATTTATGGCATAAGATCAGTGTTCTTGCCCCTCTCTACGCTGTGCTGGTGCCAATAGAGCAGATTTTGAAGGTGCATAAAAATTGTCTTCCCTAACCAAAAATATCACAATTATTTGAATCCTATGTTGTGGCCAGGTCTCTCTTTTGTATGAAACATAAATAATACTACAGTTGTTGACATAATAGGTATTTATTACTTTCATCAAAATGTTTAGAATTAAAACAAAATAGCTGCACACGTGTGATAACATATCTTGCTTCCACCCAAGCACACAATTATAAATACCCCACCCCTATTACAAAACATTCAAATATTTATGCTACAAATGCAGCATAATTAGATGACAAGACAAGCAACCCGTATAAAAATCCCAAGATAACTAGAAACACTGAACAGCTTTATCTCCTTGGGGAAGTTTGTTGCAAAGCGAAATTTAGACTTGTTTTCCCACAGAGGCATGACAATTGACATCAATATGCATGCAGACATCAGTTCCCTGAGTGCTGTGGGATAGAGAGATCAAATACTGCAAATATAGTTTGGAAGAGGACATTCACCAGTAATTGAAATTTTACGGTTCAATTTTACTTCTCAAGAAATATCCTAGATCAGTGTTTTCAAAATGCTACAAGTCCATAAAAAACCAGTAATAATCTTTAAGCATTTATAAATACAGAAGAAAAAAAAGGAAATAAGTAAAATATGGGATAAGCTTAGAGATGTGAAAATGTAATGATCCAAAAGCATAATGAGAGACATCTGTAGTGGAAAGTAAAGAAACCTCAGAGGAATAGGAAACAAGAGCCTGGAGGCTCCAATCACCTCTTGTTTACAATTTTGGCAATTGCATTTTACAATGTTTTATGGATACTTGCCAAATTAGGGCTCGTTTCTTATGCTTAAAACAACATTGAAATTTGCTCGTTTGCGCAGAAAAAGCAGCCAACTGACTTAAGGATCCTAATAATTTATTTAGCATTTTGCAGGTCAGGGGATGCAGGCATTTTAGGGATATCATTGGGAGAAACAATACAGGAAACTAAGGATGCTACTGTTCAGTGAGAATTAAGTGAGATAAGAAAAATTCCTGGCTTCATAACCATTTCAACTTGCTTGGGTTTAGACATATTTATTCCTCCCTCTCCCCCAGCTCTATTCAAGATCGTTAATGAAGAGTCAAAGTTTCAGTAAATACTTGTCTTTCTTTGTAGTTATACTGTCCTCTGAACAGAACGCATTACTGAGGCCAGCCATAATTATTCAGTTGTTAATAGATATGAGACTTAAGGTTAACTTGATTACATATATTCTATTTTCATTATATAAGAAAAAATCATTATAAAAAGTAGAATAATGACAAGTATTCCTTTTAACTCTATGCAAATTGGAAGGGAAAAAGTACATGTATTGTCTCTATAGTGAAACCTGAGAAATTAGATATCTGTTACATGTAACTGAGGAACTTTTGTTCTTTGTTAGAGATAAAAACAACAGATGAAGGAGCAATACCTGAATGCAACTCCTCTACACACTTTTTGGCTCTTAATGTTTTTTTTTTAACATATATTGAAATTATTGGTTAGCTCTAATTGGTATAAACCTATGAAGGAGATCAAATAACTGAAAACTAAAGAAGCAGCAGAGACACATTAAAAAAACATGAAGAAATAAGAGACAGTATTGATTTTAATAAAGCTAATTTAAATGAATTAAAAACATGCATTGTTAAGAATTCCTCTATTTAGTTTGCGTTATGATAAAGTCATATTGTTCATTTAATATTTTTTTCCAATGTTCATAAAAAGAAAAATGTTCCTGTTAAGGTACAGTTGTTTTGTTCTTCTCTGTTCTCCAGAGAAGAGGCAGCAGTATCCCCAATTATCTGTTAGAGGTATTAGATGAGCTTTTGTCAGATAGCAATAAAGGCTACCTCTCAGGACACTAGGCAAAACCATACCTGTGTTTTTTTATGCCATTTG
Organism: Azemiops feae; assembly: GCA_023970755.1. Taxonomy (NCBI): domain Eukaryota; kingdom Metazoa; phylum Chordata; class Lepidosauria; order Squamata; family Viperidae; genus Azemiops; species Azemiops feae. The sequence continues at coordinate 3,224,879 of JALGBA010004253.1, forward strand.
ATAGAGTCTCTCGATTTTTATTTGCTTTTTCTTCAGACATGTTAGTTGTTATAGTGTCACTAGAGTCCTCGCTGTTTTCCAATGAGAAGCTAGTCACGGTTTCAAATCCAGTAAATGATTTTTCAGATTCTGAATCTACAAGATAGACAAGTGTGAATTTATTAAGCTTCAGGGTTAAGTCTTTCACAAACTAATTAACAGAATCGTCTTACATAGCAGTGGTTGTTGCAGTCCTTACATTGTATGTTGTAGATAACAACCACTATGTAGGACAGAAAGACTGGCAGAACACATCCACGAACACCAACTAGCAGTCAGAAGACGTGATGAAAATTCTTTAATTTCACAACATATAGACAGATTTAACCATAGTTTCAATTGGGAAAATGTGACCATCCTAGACCAAGCCAAGTTCAAAAACACCAGGGAATTTCTAGAAGCCTGGCACTCTGACAAATCAGGCATTAACAACATCTATAGCCCAAAAAGGAACAAAAAGACCCAGGCACCTCTCCACCAGCAATCAACACCCAGATCAGCATAGATTAATTCGAAGGTTAACATCAGTCCAACAATCAAGTAAATAATAACCCAATCAAGAAACTGCCAAAGAAGCTAACAGCAAACAGCCCAATTAAAGAATCTCTAAGATCACCCTAACACTGACAGGCAAGCCACTAGAATATAAACTGACAGCAAACTGCACTCCTTACAGCACTGATTATATTACCTAGTTTGGGTAATGAAATGTCTGTAAGAAAACAAGCTCAGAGAGCACCTTAACTACACTTATCAAACCAGGTATAAACTATATGGTATGAATATTTATTTAATTAAATATAGTTAGTGAAACTATTCTTCACTCATCTATTTAACAATGCCCCCCTTTTGTTACATTAAAAAAACACAACTTAAAAAAAGCTTTCTGGAAATCTCTGTGGGAATATATCAAGGTTTTCCAGGTTTCATAGTGGCCTAGATAATTTCATATTGCCATGTCTTTGTTCTGAGGTGTGAATTACTGGCAAAGTACTCAATATATTAAACACACCTTAACATACTCTTAGCATGTTAAATCTAAAAAACCCTTCTTTCAAATCTAACCAAAAAATAAGATTCTTTCATTCAAAAATTCATGAAGGTGCACATAATCAGTGTTTTCATTCCTCACCTTGTTCTCAAATACACTTTTTTCCACAGAACAAAAGGGTGCCTAAATGGGCATCCTAAACAGCCACCAAAATGATAATAAGCAAAGAATAAGCCAAAAGAGGCAAGATATTTGGATTTTTTGCAACAGCAGAAAGTAATAGCAAGAGCAACATTTGAATCTGATAAATGATTCTATGAGGGTTACACTGATAAATTGTAGTAATCTAATCTAATCTAGTAATCTAATCTAATAACAATATGCAACATGTTATAATCTGTTTTATAATTTCAGCCCCATTTCTTAATTTGGTGCCTAAGCCGGTACTTACCATACTTAGCTTTTGAATCTCTCATAAATTTCTTTTTCATTAAGCTCTTAATTTGCATTCAACAAATTGAAGGAGGAATACAGATTATATATTGGGGTGTGTGTATCCATTATTAATATCTATATATGTCTACCAATCATAAATACATTGGTGCAATATATTTTGACACACTTACCTGATATAGCATCATAGAACTGTTCCTCACTAAGAATGCTCAGGGGGGGTGAACCTTTGACTAGCGATTGCTCTAATTCATGGTGTTCAGTGGCTAGTGTTTCTAGAGCTTCAGATAAGATCTTATTTTTCTCTTGCTCATGCTCCAGTTTCAGATTCCTTACCTATAAGTAGAAACACATATGAATAAAATTTAATCACTCCCAAGAATGTGAGACTAAAAGTTATTTTAAGAATAGGCTCCAGTTTACAACCAAACCATGTCAACAAGCTTTTAAAAAGCAAATGAAAAGCTAATGAGCTTATTATGCAGTTGCGTTATGATTTTGTCACAATGTACTATTTCAGAACATTACAAAATAGAAATGTTTAAGAAAAAGACTTGACTAGGTGAAAACTGACAACTAAAGTTAAAGCAGTATGAAAAGTAATACATATTTGCAGAGTTTAATTATACATTTATTAACAGCTCTATGTAATGCATGGAACTACCATAATGAATTTTTGCCTCCCTCTGCCCGAGCATTTATCTCATGCTTTCATAAAGCAGACATTTTGCACATTACCAATCTGTAAAAAAAAGCACACCCACACTATTCTTCTAGTTTACAAACACAATTGTAAGCAATTGTTATTGGCCTTGAGTGAGTAACTCAATTCTAAATAATCTTTTCATCACTCTGAGCTTGGGTAACAATTTTACTTGAAGATCAATTTCATAGAATAGGCCTACCTACTGAATAGGCCTAACTTAGAATATACTACCCACAGGAAAATTTCCTGTCATTTAATATGGATACTAAGGATATGGCTGCTTTCATATTCATAGCAAAGTCATTTTCTATCTAAACCATTAACATCAAATAAATGGTATTATCACTGAACATGCTATATTTGGGGAAAAATCAATTTGTTTTTAATTCAGTTATCTAGTCTTTACTGACTTGAACCATATTATGCTAATATTGTAAATAAGCCTTATAACCTGGCAGTTAATTTCCATGCTCTATTCACAATGTTGGTACTGATTTTTAAAACTGTCAAAAGGTAGCCTAACATATCATAGATATTTTAGAAGCTTCCGCTGTGTGTGTCCTGTAGGGAAACCCTATTTTCAAATTCTTTTATACGCAGACCTAAAATAGCATTTTCCAAATGTAGGATCTTTTCTACAATAGTACCTTCTACTTCTGGAATTCCACAAGATCCACCTCTAACAGGCTTTGACAGTTTGGATTTACGCTGTTTCTACACATTTTAATAACACAAGAACAGGTTTATTCATGATAAAATTTAAACATGCTTTAAAGCACGGCTGTCAAACTCCCTGCATCACGTGACGTGTCGCGACCTATTGCAACTTTTTTTTCATTGCTGGAGCTGGAGTGGGCGTGGTCTCAGTATGATGCAACCGGCCTGTGGGCTGGCAGTTTGACACCCCTGCTTTAAAGCCTGGCTTGCTTAAGAAGCAAAAGCCCTTGCCTTTGTTTATATAAATTAGCCTCATGTAGTTAACTATACAAAACATTTTTTATAACACTGTACCAAGCTATTCATTAAAAACTCAGAAAAATCTAGGGAGAACCTAGTTTGATGCCTACATTTTAGCAACTAGATACACATTGCTGGAAAATAGTTATTTTAAAATTAAAATGCCTTCACAAAAAAGACCTTTTCTTTGTAGCCATTCATATTATGAAAACCATGATGAGAGACTGGAAGAATGAAAAGGAATTGAAACTCCACTGATGCTGATGAAGGAATTCAGAGTTGGAAAGACTGTCTTGAGTAAGACAATGAAAAGTTGGCTTATAGGTCCTGGATAGTACTAGTTACAGATTTTTAGTTTTTCTGTTCCAGGCTATTATATAAGATGGCAAAAGTCAACAGCTCTGAGCTCATAGCAAGGATTCAACTAGCACTTCGTAACAGCTTCATTCATTCTCCAAACTACGATTTGTAGAATAGTGTTTGCATACACCTTTTTAATTTTGTCCTCTTCCATAGTCCCAGTGTACTTCATTTTCTAAATTAATCAACCTATAATTCACCATCAGATCTAAACCAATAAACTACATTTTGAGTTCTAACTTTAAATCAGGCTTGTAAACAAGGTCCGATCCCAGTTTCAATTCAGAAAGAATAGAAAACTGCAGCTTGATTAAATTAAGAATTAAGCTTTGAATGTGTGAAGACAACACAAAATCCTCTTTACAATCCTTTTGATATAGCTACTGGAGTAACAGTTTTGTTTTCCTACTTATAGTACTATTCTAATAATTTCCAACTGCTGCCACTGTCAACCTATTCTATAAAGCACTGAGCAGAAATAAGTCTATTTTCTGGCCAACAGTATGATGTTCTAAATATAGCAAGCATCCACCTAGTTTTCTCCATATGATCATATACCTGAATATATGATTCACTAAGCAGAAAACATGATATCCTTTAGTCACTGCTGCAGAAAAAAGCTGATAACTAAGGTAAAGCAAATTCAAATTCAAACTCACACTATCTTTTGATTTTTTTAAAAAAACAATGGTTCTAATTTCTGCATAAAATAGTTACTAACTGTAGCAATTTCCCCTCCATTTCACTAAAGAGTGCAAGTAATATTAATTATACAATTACCAGCAAGAATAACAAACCAGACATTATGAATCCTGAATAAATTCTAGTACATTAGTGGTTAATCTGTTGATGTGCATCTCCCATAGTGGCCATGTTAAGAAAGGTTTCTGGCATAAGTTCAGAAACTTCCATAAGATCCCAAATTGGCCATATCTGCTCTAGTAAATATTTTATTTCCTATTAGATGAATCCTGACAAATAAGAACTTACAGTATTAAATATCCAATAAAATTCTGACAAATAGGAACCTACAGTACTAAATATTCGATACAATATCTAAAGAAAGAATCTGAGATTTTTTCTTTAGATATTGTATTAGATATTTAGTACTGTAGGTTACAAGAAGATGTAACATTTTACTGTATATCTGTCTTGCAAATGAATACCTTTTCATTTTTGTGTTGCTAAATGAAGGATTTCAAGTAGAAGTACTAAAAAGGGCAATCTGACCATGGGAAAGCGGCTGCTTATTGAAATAAACAAAGCTGGAACAGGTGCCCTATAATTTGATAATAACGTTTTGTATATCCATCCTGGGTGTGAAATATAAGATTAAAACAAAGCAATTTTCAAACAAACATGTCAGATAATCCCACAATTATCATTTTCTAGTAGAGGATTATGGCATCTGAAATAGGCTCAAGACAAGCACAACAAATTAAAATATTCCAAAGCAGATTTTTAAACATCCACATTTTCCAGATTATGACTTTCAATCTCATTCTGGAGACTACACTAACAAAGATTCATTAGTAAAGTTAATACAAAGTCCAGTGAATACAGCTGGATTTCCCGGCAGATTACCATGTGAGTAGCAAGCTTAGGGACCAGCAAGGTGTTATTCCTCTTTTCAGCCAACAGCTGAAATAGGATAAAATTAATTCAGTGGTATACTCATAAACCTGTAATATTAACCACTGCTGCACCACTAGTTGATTTTTATTTCTAGGAAAAGTTTAAACAATGCAACAAATATGTGATCAAACCTATATTTATGTATCAGTTTTATTATAAAACAAAACTTGTATGCAACTCATTCTACATGTTGCTAATGAAATACAAATTGGACAAAAATGAAATGAAAAAAATAAAGCGTGAGGTTATTCCTAGATACCTATATCCTTATGCCAGTATATCTTTTACAATCCGTGCTAAGTGTTGACAAAGATCCTTAAAGCATACAAAATTCATAGTTAGAATTTATTCTAGGTAATACAATAAACACAATCAATAACTCTACATACTACAATAAATCAGGATATTAAACATGCCTGGGATACCTTCATTTGGTTTTATAGCTCTGAAATATTTTTTCTGAGGTTTCTGAGAGTTCCCTTTTTAAATCCTTAGTGCTTTTATGGGACCTTTTAGTATATTCTAAACAATTATCCTAGAAGACAGGATTCTAAAAAGATTAATATATTAATTCTTTAAAAAGTTTAGAATGAGTGACACAAGAATATTGTATTTACATATTAGTACACTGAAACACCTTTACCACATGATCAGTTCTGCTTAGATTTCTATTCCATCTTTATTTTCTTAAATTTCAAGATGGTATGCATGTTTTTCCTATTTTTCCCTACAACTTAACTCTGTGAGGTGTGTTGGACTGAAAGGGAATGCCTAAGCATAGACTAGAATTCATGATCTCTTGGTTTCTACTACAAAATAAAACAAAATGGCCTTTGCTTCCTACAATTTGAAAACAGACTTTGGAATGCAAAGTATAAAAAAGCTGTAAAAGAAATAAAGAGAATGAATATAATATTGGTTAGTGCTGAGAGGCTTAAATGGCAAAGGCAATGACCTCATCAACAGTTTTAAAGCAGATCCCTTTGCTTCTAGGATCATTTTCTGGTAAGCACTAACTAAATTATGTTCAGAGGCACAGCATTTATGGTGAATGCAATCTGAAAGGGATATATGCACATAATGTGAGTGTTGCCAGCTGGGGCTTCCTATCATATGTGCATAATCCAGGGTATAATCAATCTATCTGGGAAAACTTCTCAAATGTCCCATCCCCCCCAAATGGTGAAAGAGAAGCATCTAGCCTTCACCAGGCTGTGGCTATTGAAAAAAAGGAGAGTAGAGGTTTACATGCTTAACCTTTTCTTACTACAGTAGAAAACCTGAACTGCACCTCCTTGGATAATCATCCAAGTATCGCCTCTTATTCTTCCATCCAGAACCACACACATGCACAGCAGTCCTGCATCTTTTCTCAAAAGACCATTCTTCCCATTCAGACGTCTTGACATCTATCTGAAGTGTACCCCATTTGGGTTGCAAAAGTCTGGATAACCATCAATTGGAAGTAAATATTTAGCATATCCCTCTGCTGGTCATCTGGATATCTGCAGCTTGGATATAGTAGCCCAGTACGAGGTTTATTGAAGGAATGGAACAGGGTGTGATCCCTATGTGACTGCCTTCCCTTCCTCTTGTATATTTACACCACTCCACATAATGTAAAGAAAGACATGCTACCATTAGCAGTGTAACAATAAGTATATCTATGTAAGACATTCTTTGTCAAAGAAATGGCTTTAAGACATCAGATTTACAAGAAACATACAATGAACATATTATATTACCTGATATTTTTTTTAGTGGCAAGAATACACTAACAGAACAGAACTGTGGAGATTGAATAATTTCCCCCCCCAAATAGGCTCTTGCCTTTTGTCCAATTAGTATCTCCCAAATAAATCTATTACCAAGAACTGTTATAACATTGAGAGCAGGAAGTTAAAGGTGAAAAGTCAATGCAGCAAGTGAAAAGAAACGCTAAAGCAAAATTTTGCAGATAAGTGATTACAGAAAACTAGAGTGGATTAAATTAAGCAGTAGCTTTTTAACAAGTAAAGCTGTCAGTACTTCTCATCCTTTGTTCAATTTTCCAATCTGAGAAAAATGTTATTTCTATGGAAAACTCTAGTAAACAGAAATTATAAAGATTAAGATTACAATTCTAAACACATTTACTTCTCCAAGACCCCAAAATTACAGAAAAATGCTTTTGAAAGTAGATGGGCTTGTTACTTGGTTTTTCCGCTATAATTAGAATGAAGTGAAACTGTCAGATTTCTAGCTTTCACTTCAGTACCCCTTTCAGACTTTAAAAAAAACCCGTGATAAACTCAATTTCTGGGACGATTGCATCTATATACAATTTTATACATGTACAGCTTTCAAAAACTAATTAGTATAGTTCAATTCTACAGCCCCAATACACCTGACAACCTATTTATCACTATCAATACATTCTTACAGTAAAATGACCAAATGATCAGTGCCAATATTGAATTTGTGTTTAATATATTATTCCGTTCTACTTGAAAGGAGATGAAGAATATGATCTTGTGTTAACCAACACCGCACATCATGAAGCAGCCAGCACCCTAAGTATCTCTTTGTTACAATTCTGAAGCTTTCTTTGCAGCCAATTACTTGATTTTACAGTAGCACATTTTGACTGTAAACCACGTGTTAAGACTATATACAATTTATGAAAACTGAGTCAGTTTTTTTTTTTTAAAAAAAGGATTATCACTCCAGTGAGAAGAGGAATTCCAATGTCAAAGAAGATCCAAGAAGGCAGCTACCGTATTAATTTTCAAGCAGTTATATGAAACCAAAACCAATAAAAGAAATTAGCCCCTCAATTTTAACACGACCTTCCAGGGTAGGAAAAACTTGATCAGAACTTTTCCAAATAAACATGGAAGGCTTCCGAATTAGATTAGTCCACAAGTCTATCGCTTCGTTTCCCCCCTCCCTGTCTTACCGCAAAGTATCAGAGAGACTCGTACCCGACGCCAAGGCGGACTTACCGTCCTTCCCCAGCACGCAAATAACCGCGTCACAACACCGACCCGGCCAGTATTCGCTCCTCCAACTCCGTCAGGACATTGCTGACCCTGTGCGCAGACCGGCGGGGTCTCTTTTTGCTCCCCGCCTCCGTCACTTTCTCCGTTCGCTTCTCCTCTCCAGCCGACCCTGCCGCTGCTCCCGGGACCGACACCTCTGCAGGGTGTATCGCGAGAGCAAAACCAGGCCGGTTCCCCGAGTCCAGTACGGATTCGCCGATCTCGGGCGGCAGGAGACGGAAGGGGTGGTGGTGGTTAAAAGGCTGAAGCAGGGTCCGGACGCGCGGTTTTGCCCTTAAGCGAGGAAGGGCGGTGTTGTTACAATTCTGAAGCTTTCAGAATTCTGGCGCCATTCCAGCTTAATTAGGATGCCTGCCGTTGTACCACACAGCCGGTAAAGCCCGGAGCCGGCACCGGCACTCAATTGCCGCTTGTGTGCTGCCAGGCGGTCCCTGCTCCTTCGAGAGTTGGCACGCGCGGGCCAGAGCTCGACGCTCTTAAGAACTTAACTCCCCAAGGACAATAAACAACGGCGGATGCATCGAAGAAATTGGATGCCTTAAGCCTCGTCACTCAGTAACCCAGTTCGGACAGAAATATTTCTGCCGGGTCCTAAAGGAAATAATATACAGACGTAGCAAACCGCATGGAAGCACCTGCGTTCTGAAGAAGAATTGCCCATGTCTCCCTTAAAGGGACCCGAAGAAATTTGTTTAGGAGCACCAGAGTTCTTCTCCCAATTGATTTGCAGCGGACAGTAAGCCGACTGGAACAACTTGTTTCTGAATATGGTTTATTTTAAGGTTATTTTAAGAGCTGGCCACATCAGCACCATATTGTGGAACTCTAGCATAATCACACACAGATATATGATATTTCCCAATGGTGGCAACTTTAAAATGCGTAGACTTCAATTCCCAGAATTCCCCAGCTAGGATTTTTAAAAAAATATTGCTATCTTAAAAAGTGAAAAAATACAACAGCATAAATAAAGTATGTCACTATGGTAAACAATTACAATTTTATGTATAATTATCTAATGCAAACATTTTACAAGAATGTGTATACATATATGGGAGATTTTATACACACACATACAGTGGGGCAAAAAAGTAGTTAGTCAGCCACCAATTGTGCAAGTTCTCCCACTTAAAAAGATGAGAGAGGCCTGTAATTGTCATCATAGGTAGACCTCAACTATGAGAGACAAAATGAGAAAACAAATCCAGACAATCACATTGTCTTGATTTGGAAAGAAGTTATTTGCAAATTATGGTGGAAAATAAGTATTTCGTCACCTACAAACAAGCAAGATTTCTGGCTCTCACAGACCTGTAACTTCTTCTTTAAGAGGCTCCTCTGTCCTCCACTCATTACCTGTATTAATGGCACCTGTTTGAACTTGTTATCAGTATAAAAGACACCTGTCCACAACCTCAAACAGTCACACTCCAAACTCCACTATGGTGAAGACCAAAGAGCTGTCAAAGGACACCAGAAACAAAATTGTAGACCTGCACCAGGCTGGGAAGACTGAATCTGCAATAGGCAAGCAGCTTGGTGTGAAGAAATCAACTGTGGGAGCAATAATTAGAAAATGGAAGACATACAAGACCACTGATAATCTCCCTCGATCTGGGGCTCCATGCAAGATCTCACCCCGTGGGGTCAAAATGATCACAAGAACGGTGAGCAAAAATCCCAGAACCACACGGGGGGACCTAGTGAATGACCTGCAGAGAGCTGGGACCAACGTAACAAAGGCTACCATCAGTAACACACTACGCCGCCAGGGACTCAGATCCTGCAGTGCCAGACGTGTCCCCCTGCTTAAGCCAGTACATGTCCGGGCCCGTCTGAAGTTTGCTAGAGAGCATTTGGATGATCCAGAAGAGGATTGGGAGAATGTCATATGATCAGATGAAACCAAAGTAGAACTGTTTGGTAGAAACACAACTCGTCGTGTTTGGAGGAGAGAGAATGCTGAGTTGCATCCAAAGAACACCATACCTACTGTGAAGCATGGGGGTGGCAACATCATGCTTTGGGGCTGTTTCTCTGCAAAGGGACCAGGACGACTGATCTGTGTACAGGAAAGAATGAATGGGGCCATGTATCGTGAGATTTTGAGTGCAAACCTCCTTCCATCAACAAGGGAATTGAAGATGAAACGTGGCTGGGTCTTTCAGCATGACAATGATCCCAAACACACCGCCCGGGCAACGAAGGAGTGGCTTCGTAAGAAGCATTTCAAGGTCCTGGAGTGGCCTAGCCAGTCTCCAGATCTCAACCCCATAGAAAACCTTTGGAGGGAGTTGAAAGTCCGTGTTGCCCAGCGACAGCCCCAAAACATCACTGCTCTAGAGGAGATGTGTATGGAGGAATGGGCCAACATACCAGCAACAGTGTGTGCCAACCTTGTGAAGACTTACAGAAAACGTTTGACCTCTGTCATTGCCAACAAAGGATATATAACAAAGTATTGAGATGAACGTTTGATATTGACCAAATACTTATTTTCCACCATAATTTGCAAATAACTTCTTTCCAAATCAGACAATGTGATTGTCTGGATTTGTTTTCTCATTTTGTCTCTCATAGTTGAGGTCTACCTATGATGACAATTACAGGCCTCTCTCATCTTTTTAAGTGGGAGAACTTGCACAATTGGTGGCTGACTAACTACTTTTTTGCCCCACTGTATATGTATGTGTGTGTGTATAAAACACACACACACACACATATACATATACACTGTATATATAAATGCAGGGCAACCTCTTCACACCTACTATGATGGATGCCCTGTGATCATCTGATCATCATTTGCAAACTTCTCTGCCAGCTGCTCCAGAAAGTCAATGTGATTGTGCACAGAAAGGAACTCCTGTCCTGGGGTAGAAAAATGAAGCAAAGATCTTGAAAAGCCAAACTTCATTTCTCTAGTCCACTGAAGGAATTCCCTTGTATGCCTGTGGGGTGGTGGGGCTGGTGGAAAGAACTCCAGTGCTGAGCTGGAGAAATGAAGCAGGAATCCTGGAGATCTGAGCTTCATTGTTCCAGCCCAGTGCAGGAGTTCTCTTCCCCACAGGGAGGGAAGAGGAAATCCTGCACCAGGCTGGAAAAAGGAAGCAGAGATTGTGAAGATCTAAGCTTCATTCCTCCAGCCTAGTGGAGGAATTCACTTCTATGCATGGAGAGAGGAGAGGAACTCCTGCACTGAGCTGGAGAAATGAAATGGGGATGCATCCCACCACAGGAGTCCCCTTCTGAGCATGGAGGGAAGCTGCTTGCCCTCCTTTGGCAGGCAGATGTTTCACTCTGTCCTCTTAACTATTGTAATTGGGAGACCTGGGCTCTGTCCACTTAAAGACGGCTTTATTCAAACCCAACATTCCAGTCCCAATTGTAGTCACAAGTGGACAACTACCTGTAATTCTTTATTCCATTCATCTCTTAGCTTTTGCATATTAAATTGATTTATCAATAACAAATATCTCTGAAAATGATTAGTAGATTTTTCAGTTTTAAGATTTAACTAGTTGTTCTAGTATCTTGGCTGTCAGAAGCTCAAAATGCTGCTGGTTCAAACAGTGTTGTTAATAAGTGTCTGCAATTGTTAGTGAATACACACACATTTTGTATTGGGAATTGCATAGAATAATTGACATTCATTCCCAGATAGATTCATTGCATTACATACCAAACCCAATGAATCTATGATATTGCTTGAAAAACTAATTAGTCTCGGATTTAGGAGTTGCTCAGCCCTCAAACAACACTTAAGATTGCTTAGGAAAACAGGCAAAACCTAGTTCTGCACACAATCCTAAATGCTTCAATAAATTCCATTAAATTCAACTGGTTTACTCCATAGTAAATTGTAATTGCTTACAAAACTCATTATTTTTGTTGCATGCTACTTTTTCTGTGGTATTTTTAAAATTCATTTTCTGAGATAAAATTTTATCTAGCATTCCCCCCCCCCTTTTTTAAAGGCACTAACATCAAGGCAAGGTCAACAATAAGGGCTATGCTACGGAAAGACATCAAGGAAAAGTGCCCATGTATATCCAATATATACATTAATGGGTACGAATAGTTGGCTTAATTACACATTTTAAAATGGATCTTAACCACATTTATATTTAGCATATGCAATCCTATGAAACATTATACAGAAATATGAACATGAGAATCTGCCCAATTTTTTTCACCTTAATGGTAGTAGAAAACCAAAGGCACTACAATTTAACAGATGGACATTTTCTTATAGCAGCTGGAGCTAAAGGCAGATACCTCTGATGTGATCAGGCTGACAGTGGCAAGGCTAATGCAAATCAAGGATCCAATATGCCACCAGGAATTCAAGATAAAAAATGACACCAGCAAATGGCTCAAGATGACAAAAATAGTGAGGCAGGACAATGTACAAGAGTAGGACAAACCTACATATGCAATACATTACATTTACACTATTGATCTTAGTTTACTGTGGAGGCACAGCATAACTGACTTCACTCATTTATGAATCCACAAGAAAAACAGAAAATAAACTGCATGCTGGGAGATATATCATCCCCACAGTCTTAAAACAGCCGACTTTACAAAATGATAGCATAATTACTCCCCTTTGGTACAGTAATTAACTCCCAACTCCACTGACAGGAGGATACCTACATTTTGTTCTCCATACATTCTACTTTCATTTTCATTTGCCTTCAGCAACTCTTCAGAACATATTTCCCCTCCTCTAACCCAGGGCTTTTCAACCTTTTTACCGATTGCACCACTTTTAGGATATGGCAATATTTGAGTACCACCTAGCAAGGTGTCAAAAACTTGGTGACAAAAAAAAAACCTGTTCAAAGTTGCAATTGCACTGAAATGACCATTGCAGCAACAGGGTCATGTATATTTGGATGCTTGGCAACTGATTCATATTTATGATGGTCACAGTGTCCCAGGGTCATGTGATCCCCTTCTGCAACCTTTTGACAAGCAAAGTCAATAGCAGAGCTGCTGGTGGCCAACTGCTAAGGCGGGACTTCCTTCCCTCCCTCCCTTCTTCTCATTCCCATCTCCTTCTAAAGGAAGAATTTGAACCCCCCCATATTTTCCCTCTTCCATATATTGATCAAACAAGGAAAGGCCTCCAGAGACAGAAAAGACAAGCTGCTGAGTGAAGTAGCTTAAAAAGGCACTTCCCCTTTAAGAATTAGCTATTGGCTAGAAAGGAAAGTAAGGAGCCCAGCTGGCACTTAAAGAAGAAAAAAAAAGTAAGTACCTTAGCCGGCAGCCTCCCCAAATGGCTCCATTCATAAGTAAAATCTGCAGCTCCAGAGGACTCTCTCACTGTAAGTCTTTGCCTGTGCTGGCTCTTTCCCTTCCCCATTACACTTGGCTAGGCAGGGCTGCGTACCACCTGCCACTCATTAATGTACCACAAGTGGTACGTGTACCACAGGTTGAAAAGCCCTGCTCTAACCCATACAGCCTTGACATAATCTATATAAAGACTTCATTAGTACAGTCTTAACATTTATTTCCAACAGCAGATACAAGCCTTAGAAGTATATGTATAATACCTAACTAAAAATATGCTTGCAGCAGTTTGATGACACATGATTTACACTGTAGACTTACCATACATATTTATATAGTATGTACTGTGCCTGCTCTATGGAACAGCCTCTGCCTTCTTAGCCTCTCAAAGGCTGCTAAACTCATTTTTTTTCTTAGGCATTAGGACCAGCAAGTTGGTTTTCTATTTTTTTTTCTTTTTGTACTGCATTATTTCAATAGGTTATGGAGGTTTTAATCCTGCTTTTGTATGGATTGTTTGCTGCCCAGAGTAATGTATTTAAGATGGGCAACTACATATTGTTATTTATTTGCAATTATGTATAAATTATTCTGGCTTATCACACACAAAGATTTCCCTAATTTGCTTTTAACAGGATATATAGTCATATTTTTCCTACTCCAGCTTTTATGAGCTCACAATGAATTCACTGTATAAACTGCATTGTCATGTAGTCAGCAGTGCAATTTGCAGTGAATGCAAGCTTTCTCATTTCCACATCCAAATTATTCAAATAAAATCAAAGCTGAACATGCATCTATTACAAGATGATGTTTCAGTTATTACTTTAAAATCAAACCATATCCACTGAAACTAAGCTTATTAAAAAAAAGCTTATAGGACTATGTACATTTTTATCATTGTATCTCAAAAAGTATATACTAGAGCAAGAAAAGTTCAGAAAAATCAACCAAAAGTATCAGTGAACTACTAATTTCCTACGAGGAACAGCAAGTATTTGGGACTATTAGAACAAGAAAAAAGCGCCTTCATTTGTAAGAAAATAAATATAATAGACATATTTAAAATTATGCATGGGGTGTGGAAAGTGGAGAAAGAACTTTGTATAGCTCTAAGACTATAAACCACAATTTTTCAATGAAATCAAATGAAATAAGATTGAAGACAAACAATACAGGTATTATTTCACACAGCATACTTCAAACTGTAGAATCACTAGAAGAATATGCAAGGGGAACCATTAACTTTTGTGGAGGATCATGAGCAGCGTAATTAATTTGCTCCAAAATGACCATAGAGCTTTTAGCTCTTAACGCTTTATCTTCAATTTCTAACTATGTACCATTCAATTTTATCAATTTTCTAGGAAGTCGTTTATCAATGAGTTATTATTATAAAATTGCTCTACTATGTTTCCAAACATTTGGGAGTTTCCCAGGCTATGATCTTGAAGAATTTCTATTTAATGCTTCCCATATGTTTTAGTCTACAGTCCCATTATCTAAATGGCTAATAATCAGTTCAAAACAGCAAAAGGGCACTGTTGGAAAAACTTAACTTATTACAGTACAACATTATTTAAAAACACAACAATAAGAAATAAGCTACCAGAGTGCAGAGCTGGAATGAAAGAAAAAGAGCTTGTGTAAATAATGCTTCTATTCTTGGTTTATAGATAACTGTGAATGTTCTGACCCATAAAAAGTATGGCATACCCCTTCTTGCCTAGCGAAGAGTTTGATACAGTTACTTAGAGTTTCACAAGTTTCTCTTGCTGTTTTAGAGATTTCTTCAGCTCTCTTGAGAATCAAAGTAGGTAGTCCTAAAAAAGAAGCATAAAGGTATTATGTTTTCCAACTGTTGTTGCACTTGTATTCTATATAAAATAGTACTTGGCTATCCCATAGAGGCAGAAGCTAGCAATGTACTGTACTGTCCCACTGAGAATTATAGAGAATATGCTTGAGAAAGGAGACGTTTTGAATAGATTAATTTTAGTCTAAATTAGGAGAAAATGTTTTATTAATAGGTAAAATCTGCAACTGTACAACAACTGAGTTCACAAGTTGTCTTGTATTGTGCTTTGCTTAACAAGGTTTATTGAATAAGTAGCAACTAATCAGGTGTATGCCACAAACACTAAACCAAGCACCAAATTAAACCACATCATGGTTTAGCACACGGGTATCAAACTTGCCACGTCACGTGATGTGTCGCAACATATCATGACTTTTTTTGCATTGCCGGAGCTGGGGTGGGCGCAGTCTCTGTATAATGCAACTGGCCTGCGGGCCGGCAGTTTGACACCCCGGTTTAGCATAACGTAGCCAATATCATAGTAACCAAGTACTTGTGACACCTTATTTGACTTTAGACTGATTTGTTTTGTTTATCCAGGAACAAATGTTTCTTTTTATTTATTCTTATTAATAAAAGTTCCTTTTTGAATAAAAAATATGTCTTAATAAAAATACGTTTCAATTAAGTCTACTGAAATATTAACTGATGCAATACAAGTATCAGTTTCAAACAGGGATTATTGAACATTTAAATCCATTTCAGCTCTGACTTGGGAATCAAGTTTTCCATTTATTTGTACAATATCTTGAATTTAGATTCTTTGGGCTGCAATCCATGTAACAAAAACACACTTTCCTGTTATTTATATCACCAAGATTCTCCCATACATTTTATTAAATAATAAATTTAATTGGGTATAGGTAAGATAGATGTGTCTCCTTGCTATCTATTTAATTCCATTTAGTTGCACATTTTATAAGCTATGAGATATGAAAAGCTGTAACTGTCATTTCCATAAGATGTTCTATTCTATGCAAAAATCTTGAGCCTTTGACAAGTGGCGTCTTTTATAATATATTTGAAACTTACATTCTCAGTGGTCCTCTTCTTTCTACATTATATTACATAATATTTTTAAGAGTTTATCATTCAAATCCTCACAGTAAATTAAAATCTCATGGAGTAGCACGAGATTCAGCAATATTATTTCTTGAAACAAATCTAGAACATTGTAGAATACTGAAGCAAATTTATCTATTCTGTCTTTTGTAAGTGGAAAGTTTAGGATCCTCCTGGATAGTAGCAGTAACAAACCTTTTCACATTCGTAATTTAGCCATGAATAAGCCATGTTGTGTTTAGCATTTGAAAAAGGCGTTTTGTAACCTGAAGGAACATTTATGAACAACTCCTTCAGAAGCAGCTTTCAGGTGCCTCTGCTGTGAGTCTTGCAAACACCACAACTACAATTTGGGGGGAAAAGATTATTATGAATTTTCATGATAAAGCACCTGTATTGAAAGTACTGCACAGCCTTATGAAAATGAAAAATGAAAACAATTATGTACACCTGCACTTTCCTGTTAATAGTTGTGGTTAACAAATTATGATTGGCTGTATTGTGAACCAGGAATTCTGACTGGTTCTAAATCATGATTTTTCTCTGGTTTGTTATTTTTGAAACATGTAGTCCCTAACTTATATGACTACATATAAGGCTCACAACTTGTTAGCTATAGTTAATTATAGACATTTGAATTTGATCATGCTTTATTTTATAGCTCAGTATGACATGTCAATGTGATTATAAAACTATATGAAAAATGATACTTATATTATCTATATGATTATGAGACTAAATAAAAAGACAGCGATACAGAAACTTCTCAATTAACTGTTTACCAATGATTATAGCCTAATCAAGATATTTTGGAGGGCAGAACAGTAGTGACTTATGTTTATCAACAAACAAGTTTGCCAACTGGATTTAAATATTTTTCAGATAATCTGTGTAGTTGCTTTTTGATTACAAAAGTTACCTTGGGGGTTATCAGATGGAGTAATCATAGATTGGAAGCTGGCTATTTCTTTATCTAGTCGTTGATGGCAAGACTGTGCAATCTGGAGAGGGAAGACAAAAAGGATTTAGCATATTACATAAAAGCTTCATATAATCATAATAAATAATGAATGAGGTGGGAGGACAGTTCCAGAAGCAGAGGAAACGACTCAAGATGGCATGCATTATAATAAATTTCTGCCAAACCAGGAAACACATTGAAGACTTTAAGTTTTAATTAATCAGCAAATAGCAATTAGGGATTATTCTTTTCCTTATGCTTCAATCCTGAATTATATTCCACTTTATTTTTTTATATTTGCTATAATCACCTTGAAGAATCAGAATATTTGATCACTGATTTCCAATAACCTTTTTAGACACTGTATTATCTGCCAACATCATCCAAAAGTTGATGGCATCTTGAAAACATTTGAATGTTGAGGGAAAAGCTTTTGTGCATAAATTTGTATATATGAAAGTTTTCCTGCTGCAAATGTCTGCACTGAATGTATCTAAGTATGTATGTCTCCGGAAACAGTAACACTGAAATGACATCATGCTGCAACTCTCATGCTAAGTGATCTGGCTAATATAATGCCAAAATTAGATTACAATTTCTTCTACTTTGGTCATTTTAGAGATACCCATATTGGAATTGCATAATTCCAGATGACCACTAGATGGCAGGAAAGCGATACGGAAAACTAACTCTTTCCAGGGAGTAAAAATTATACATGCTCTTAATTTCTGAATAAAATATCATTACTCATAAAAAAATGTCTACTACAGGTAGTCCTCAACTTACAACCGGTCACTTAGCAACCCATTTGAAGTTAAAACAGAGCCAAACAAAATTACCTATGACTTGGATTCAAAGATCAAATTGCAGGGCCACCTTATACTACGGTCACAAGATTCTCTTTTGGGTGCTTCGCAGTTGGCCTACTTTTATGGACGTTTTCAGTGTCCCACAATCAAATGATCACAATTTACAATGTTTTTTGCCTAAAATAAGTGTATTTCCAGTTTCTGGCAAAAAACAACAACAACAACCCACCCATTGCAGACAATGTGTTCATTTAACAACCATGGCTTTGCTTATTGACTGAAGATTTGCTTAATGGCCATGGTGATTTGCTTAATGATCACCATAAAAATGTCATAAAATTGGGTCAATGATGACCTGCTTAACAAATGGTATGACTTACACTGTAATTCCAGGCTCAGTTATAGTGTAAGTTGAGGACCAGCTGTAATTTCACAGAAATACAACAGTTACAAGGTGACATGGCTGCAATACCAATTCACCATCCAAACTATGTTCATGTGATGATGATTTGTTACTAGTTGTCCCATTCCAAAAGTTCTAGTATTTACATTAAAAAGTCAGTCCCTTCTTTGATCAAATACTCATTATTGAAGAATGGATAATACATGCAACTTTGTGTTATATTTTATTGCTAGGAGTACTGCAAGCTCAGCATATGCAACAGCTTTCAATTATTAAAGCTCCTGGTTCCACCTAGCCAAACATATCTGCATTGCTTGACAGAATTAGAAAACATGGGTGAGGAGACAGTATTCTATTCTTCAACCTTCCAAACAAACGACCTCAATCTTCTCTATATCATGGAAGAAAAACCTATATATTTTTCCTAAAGGTTGCTGCTATTAGGTATACAGTACCAACATACTTCCTCCCGTTTAAAAAAAAGGAGACAATTATTCTGAGCTAATTAAATTCATGGACAAAACTGGCATACAGGAATTAGGAAAGAGAATTCTATGGGAACCCAAGGAGAGACATACAGATACAATGAACTATAAGTAATTTCTCAGTTGTTATTTGGTTTCGTAAAGCCTGTGTATATTAATAAAAGAATAATTCTTAAAGTCTAGAAAATATTGGGGGTTGAACTATTGGTTTTGATCATAAAAGTCCCCCCCCCTCCAGAATAACAATGCAGACAGTAACAAATTACTGTCTTAGATAGTGGCTATTTTCTGAACAGCTGTTGATGATAGATTCTGACATGGAATAATCTAATTAACATATTAGAGTATGATAATGAACAACTTTATTAAGGTTCAAGATTTAAGCAGGATGGATGAGCTCCCTCTTCTGGCTAGAAGTAGCAAAAACAAAGCAAAACAAACAAAATAACCAATATAGGGTACCCGTCTTGTTTTCCATTGAATGCCAGAATTGTTTATTACCCGCCTTTATTATTTTTACAATAAATTGCAGTATCCCCCCCAATTATGTGGTTGTGATTCAGCACTTGACAACTAACTCACAGTTACAACAGTTGGCTGCCATCTGCAATCTTTCCTGCTGACTTCCAGCAAGCAAAGCCAATGGAGAAGCTGACAGGAGGTTGCAAATGGCGATCACATGACATTGAGCTTAATGACCACATGTGATTTGCTTAGTGACCACAACTGGAATTGCAGGAACTGCTGTTGTAAATTGGAGTGGTCACGTGATGTTGTGTTTTATGACCACACAGCTTTGTGGTGGAGTTTCCAGTTCCAATTATTGATGTTAACTAAGAATTACTTGTATGTAGTTTAGCTTTTTAGCCATATAAGACCAAGGGAAGAAATTCTACAATCTGGCCCTGCCACTGAAAATGTCCCTTCTGTAAATGCCTGATGATGTGCTAATGGACAGTACAGCCATATATTAAAGATCACAGTCTTAGAGCTGAAGCCAAGCCCTTTGAAGTCAGAGTATAATATTGAAAAAATATGTCCAGAATTTTCCCCTATATTCAACCTTTTCTTCAAAGCATTGGTGTATTAATCTAAAATGTCATTTTAGAGGTAACACTCACAACATTATTGGCTTTGCCAAACAACAGCTTCTACATCCACATCTGAAAAATTTACTCAGGACTTGAAAACTCATACTATAAAGCTATTTTGCACATAACTAGGTTTACTGTTTTATCTATGTGCATTATGTTCTACTACTACTATGCTGATATTTCATGGGGGAAGAAATCCAGAATTGTACACATATAATTCTATACATTGTCAGACTAGGCAAACCTGATGCTTGTCAAATATTTTGATCTATAGCTTTCACAGTATTTCACTAGGCTGCTTGAAATAAATAAAAAAGCTTCTTCTTTCTTACTTTTAGGGAGTCTTGTAACTCAGCAATAGATGTTGCATCAATTTCTTCCTCATCATCACTTTGTTGTTCTTGAGTACAGTAGTGTGTGCTATATGCTGAATGGTCTTCTATTGCATGTATCCAATTCTGAAATAAAGTGAGACACAAAAAATCAGTTTAGCTAGAACATACACATGTGATATATGATACCTTTTATAGACTGAAGGACACAACTGATCTCTGAGCATGTGCCAAATGCCTCATTCCAAGATGTGGAGGGTCTCAAGATAAAGACTGATTTTGAATTAATTTTTTTGCTCAATGATAATTTTCCCTGTATTTAATTTTTTTCCTTTTTTGTTCACTTAAAATTTTAGAGGCAACTTTTGCACGGCGCTGGAGGCTCCAGTGAGACTTAAATTCAGTTCAACTCTGGCCTAGAAGTTAAGTATCCATGATATTTACAAAACATAAACCATAATGGCTCTTGTCCATACCCACCTGCAGGCAACAAAGTATGAATGCAAAAATCAGATAGTTGCGATAAATGTATTGTGATGAATTTGAGTTATTGAAGATTGGTTACCCTTTTATGAAAGACTATACGCTATACTCTTGAGTTTTTAAAACAGGAAAAGTGCTAACATCATATGGGCCAGCATATTTTATGCTATTTTTTATTGCAGGTTTTACTTGGTCAATCAAAAAATTGAACACATATTCAATGGAACTTTATTTTACAAGTTAACTAGAATTAGTTGAAGAGGCACTTACCTCTCTTGTCTCTTGACTGGCCTTTGGAACTTTAAAACTGTGAACTGTATTATCAAAGCACTTGATGGAGAAAAGGCAGCCATCTGCATTTTTTACCTTCAGTAAAAACCAGACAGCAGATATATAGACTGAATAGATGCATCCTATGCTTATTTGCAAAAGTTGCAAAACAATTGCTTGGACAATTAACAAAGCATTATAGTTAAGTTTAGCTTTGTTTCAACATGCCTAGATTTTCTGTGTAGTTGCTTCAAGTAAAAAAAATGACCAGCGTATAAAACAAAAATGAAATTTTATAAAAACAAATTGTAATTTCTATTTATCTCCCACTTGACTGTGCATGCTAACAATTTCTGTTTGGAAAAATATGAAATAAAAATGGGTTAATACTTTAAACTTTTAAGATTCTTCTCTCCTGCACTAAAAAGTTACAACCAGAAATTCTAGTTCAACCTTTCCCTTCCGCCCACCAGATAGATTACAAATGCAAACTCCAGAACTCTACCCATGGACAGGATGCATTAAGTGAAACAACATGTATTTAGGGTTGTAAGTACAATTCAACAAAAGCTCACATATGTGGGTGTGTGCCTGCAGGAAAGGGAGGATTACAGAACAAGATATTAGAACTGAATATTCAGGATCCTGGGAATTTGAACATTAAAAAAGATAATAAGCATAACTGCAAAGGTTATCTGTATCTGTAGTCAGGAAACAATATATACAATTTCTGCTGGCCAAAAGCAAATGCTTCAGTTGTTCCCTTTCCATTATTTGCAAAAGCAAAATAGAAAAAATGGGCAATATGCTACTGGCATACTGTATTCGCATACTCTAATATACAAAAAAATATGCAGTACTCATTTGATTATACTGATTGCAATACTGGTGCTCCTGTTTCAACCTTCTGTGTCTGTATTGCAAGTTTTGATTTGATAAAGTATAAATAAATTCTAAAACGTACATTTTATACATTTAAAACATTATGACTGCTATAACATTGGGAATCATAATATTCATTACCAGATGATAATCCACCTGAAAACAACACTTTATCTAAAAAGCTGTACAGTCAATAAAAAATTATTCTCAAATACATTCTACATTTTCTTGTAAAGTTTAAGTCGATCACAAATAGAATAACAGTGTAAAACCAAACACCAGATTATAATATGCTTGGAAGGTAGCTCTGGCTAAAAATTAAATTGCTCTGCATGTATAGTTTAACTATTTGAACCTGACCTAAATCGACAACACTAATCCATTTTATTCGCACATAAAAAATATATTTCTAAGTTTGCTTACCGTGCAAATGGCTTGTGTTAAGTGCTTGCATCCTTGACGATAATTAGTGTTTCCAGCATCAGCCCTTCCAAAGGAACAAAAAATAGGGGGGCGGGAGGAAATAAGTAGTTGATCACAACAATTTTCAGTATTCCATTTTTTGAGATAAAATTTTACACTTACTGTTTTTGATACCAGGAGAGGACACCATGTTCTAGGACCACCCAATATGGCTTCCATCCAAAAAATCTTGAACTCTTCAAAAATAATTTTAAAAATCAACATAAAATTATCTATTTTTCATAGTTAGTAATGTTTGCAGTAATCAAAGCCCATCACACAATTTAGTTATAAGAGACAATAAGAAGAGCAAATAAGATCATACTAATGCAAGTATATTGCTACTTGATTTACATTTTCTCAAAGGATAGAAATTTTGCAACCACTTGCTTACTTGCAAAATTAAAATCTAGTCAAACTAAGGAGGCAATATGGGCTTCTGGGATCTAAACGGCAAGTTTTTTTTCTTAAGGAATAAAGTCTTTGGTCTCAATTATGCAATGATTGGCAATTCTGTGGGAATAATGCTTATCCTACTTCTAATTTTAGATACATTATTTTAACTCAGGAAAAATTGTTTGAAATATAAAAGGCTGGATCAGCCTATTTCTCAGGCAACTAGCCTGAAGGGACTACCAATAATGAAAGGCAATGCTAGAGTTTAAATCCATATAAAATCTGTAACTCCCCTCTTAAAGAAAGACAAAACTAGGTTGGAATGATCTGCCCTTGAGCTATTTTTTGCTTGTCCAATCGTAGAGGAACAAGTTATTCATTTGGAGTCTCTCAAGCTGCTACAATTAATGATTTGCCAGCCCGTGTGCCCTTTCGGTTAGGACAACGTTCGAGTTTTCAAATATTTCAAGTATGTCTTCTTTTCGAAGTTTTTGGTAGCAAATGCTAATAGTTAATTCTACTGTCATTTAGCTCTTACAGACACAAAGTTGATGATAAGACACTGGCTTCTGGAACAATAGCAAGTTCCGATTTTCATTCAATATAAAATTAAGAAGCAAAGTTTCAAATTGTGTGTATCACATACAATTGCTTCAACTGGTGATGATGCAAAAATAATTGTAGCAGCCTAGTTCAAACTTGCAGTAGTCAGTAGATTACTCAGATGTTTAGTTGAGTCCCACTTAGTGGGCTGGGAGGAAGGAAAATCTAGATTCAGGGAGAGATTCAACCACAAAGGTCACTGGTGAATTTAGTTGCTATCTCCCTGAATCATCTACTTAACAAGAATTGAACAGAAACCCTGAACTTCTTGAGGCAAATGCAATTATAAAACACATAGTGGGGGGGAAAAATATAAAGAACTCATCATGGATAATTTAACTATTAAGCCTGCTTCTGCATCTATGTCCTCTCTTAAAAGTGCTGCTTTAGCAAAGGCAAGTTGCCCAGGTTATTGATAAATATTCTATATTTCTTTTGACATTAACATAGAAAACCCATTGACTTTGTCTCAGCTTACAAGAAAGGTATGATATTAAAGTTTTAGAATAAATCTTGAATATTAAAACAACAGTGGAGGGAGAAAGCTAGGCACCTTCCAGAGTAGTCCTTCATATCGTTTCAGGATCTTGTTGGTCACCTATAAAAGAATAAAGATGTCAAGATTCATGTTTATAAAGAGTAATTGTAGTTTTAAAAGATGATCTGCGGTACCCACCTTCGCAATGCCCTCTCCAAGCACCTGTTTCATTTCTGCACCTTGGGCTAAAGCAAGAGGTGTCTGACCTGTTTAACAGAGTAGATTGATTTATCTTCACAGATCGGAATCAGAATCAATATGGCAACAACAGCACAGAAGCTGTTTAACAGAAAACAGCTTTTTAATAAAAACATAGGTTACTTGTAGGTGTCTCCAACAAGCCACAAGGATGTCAAAATGGCAATGCATCATGTCACGGTCACACAAATGATGCAATTACATACTTGTGTCATGATGTCTGCTACAGGTACATAAGTTGTATCACTGGCATGAAGATGTTGTGATATGTCATCACTGTCCCTCTTGCCCTTCTACAGATGGCTGCTCTTCTGCCTTGATGCAGAAGTTAAATGACATTTTATCTCAATCGCCTCTTAAATATCTCCAAAATATCACACAAACATAGCACTGTACAATTTTAGTATCTGAAAGGTTTCAGATATCAGATAAAGTAAACAGCAAAATTTGTTTCAGCAAGATCAAAATGTACTTAATAGAATGTAAACAATTAAAAGCCAGTTTGGTGTAGTGGTCAAGGTTCCAGGTCAGAAACTGGGAGACCGTGAATTCTAGTCCCACCTTAGGCCGAAAGCCAGCTGGGTGACCTTGAACTAGTCACTTTATTTCAGCCTTAGCAAGGAAAACAATGGCAAACTGCTTCTGAAAAAATCTTGCCAAGAAAACTGCAGGGACATATCCAGGCACTCTTGGAGAATCAGATACAATTGAATGGAAAGAAAACCCCTACTTAGTCCACAGGCATTGAGGTGGGGGATAAATTGCAGAAATAAAAACTGAGCACATGTGTGGAATCAAACACAGGCCCCAAACCAATAATAAAGCTCAGTGTAGTATTTATTGAATAGTGGGACTCTTGCAGACACAAGGATGCACTCATTATTTATATATTTCAGAAAGGAGGAGAAAATGATAGTCATGCTCGACTTACAACAGTTCACTTAGTGACCGTTCGGTTACAACGGCACTGAAAACAGTGATTTATGACCATTTTTCACATTTATGACCGTTGCAGCATCCCCATGGTCATGTGATCAAAATTTGGCCACTTGGCAATTGACTCATATTTATGACTGTTGCAATATCCTGGGGTCAAGTGATCCCTTTTAGAGACCTTCTGACAAGCAAAGTCATGGGAAAGACAGATTCACTTAACAACTGTGGCAAGAAAGGTCATAAAGTGGGGCAAAATTCACTTAACAAATGTCTCACTTAGCCACAGAAAATTTGGGCTCAATTGTAGTTGGAAGTTGAGAACTAGCTGTATAAGTAATACAATCATAATTAACAAACCTCAAATTACTTGCCCAACCTTCTACTGTTACTATCTTCAAGAAAGTATAGTTTTAATAAAAATAATCAATTACATTGCTTTACTTTTCAATTTATAGGGGAAAACTCATTAAATGAAGGCATGTTACGTACCATTTTTGTTCTTTATATTAGTATCTGCTCCACATTTTAGGAGCTTCAAAGCACAGTGCTTATGGGCACGATATGCTGCACAATGCAATGGTGTGTTTCCCATCTGATCAGTACAGTTGATGTCAGGAGGATTTGATCTGTTTAACTACAGAGAGTTATAAAAACATGATTTATTAAAGCGATACACTTTCAGAGTGCTATCTGTTGAGACACCCTAGGGACAGCCAACCAGGATTAGAAGCAAAAAAATCTCAATTAACCCTCTTGATCATTCCACTAGGTTTCACCTCTCATTCTAGTTTTCATTAAGCATTTAGCATTAAATTTCAAAGTAAGATGATGATGGCATTGTGTACAGTATACCAGTGCAGCAAGTTTTCCAGTTTCTCCTTCTCGTGCAGCTTGGAGGAGGAGTTCCTCGAGCTTTCTTTCTTGAGTCCTTTCCACAGCTAAATAAAAATAATCAATTGAAACAATATCAGAGTTTTGGATTGTTGGCTTTCAGAAAACAGTAATCCACTTCAATAGTGTCTATCATAGAAGCAGGCAGTTGGATTCTACTCTTAAAGTTTGTTTCCCTTGGTAATAGTAGCTGTAGGATCAGTACAATGATGAACTACATGATTTGCATACATGAACTCTCAAATACAAACAACTTATTAGCAGTGCTTGGGGAGCTCTGGATCAATTCTTATGTTGCACCTTGGGTTACTTGGATGCATATCCTGAGCTGATGTTTTTAAGTGCTTAGTTGACCACCAAGGAAACAACCTTGTATGCAATATATGCAAATTACTGCCACCACAACCTGACAAAACCACATGCTTCTCTTCTTGGTATCAGTCACATCATATTGTGAAACTCAATAGCAGTTTCAAACTATTAATGTTAATGACATATGAAATTCCAAACTACAAGGGAAAATGTAAAGGAAGGCAAAATTGAGCAGTCCCTGTCAGCAGTTGCCTGCAGAGAAATCTTAACTATAGGCAGTAATATTGAGTAGGAAGAGAATTAGCATCAATTAGACACTGTATTATAGTTCTGAAATTATTTAATCGGTTACCTGTTTTCCCACATTAGAATGTGATCTTTATGTGAATACATAACAGCAGTGCCACTAGACATGGTGTGATCCTAAGTCACATTTATTTATGAACCCCCTCCTGCCAATACAAAATTTGTGATTTTTTAGAGAACCACATCCCCATAAGGGTTTAAGCTACACTAATGTATATAAACAGGAAGCAAACCTTACACTCACACTGATGTTACCTAGTTAGATAATGAAATGTCTCAAGCCAACAACCAGGCTCAAAGAGCACCAAGAACTTCACCATTTTAGAATGACTGGAAGACAGTGTTAGCATCTCCAAATTTGATGCCCAAGGTCACTGCTTACTCAGTGTCAGCCTGAAGCTAGACCTACAGTTAGTGTTTGCTTTTCCTTTTTGTACATTTCTAACTCTTCAAACCTTCCCTGTGAAGTTAGAACTTCCTTTAGATTACAATACACTATCTACGTGTAGTTCATATTTTCAACCTCCATATTTCTCCTGGGGACCTGCATGCTTTTGGCCAGCAGGAAATCTGATAATGCAGGATTTGTCAGTTGATGGAAAAGCCTCCTATTAGGTATGTAAAACTAACTTGTGTAACAAGCCGAACAACTTCAGTTTCCTTTACATTCATGGTTTCCATGGATTCACCTACATTATTGCAACAGAACAAACAGATCCCTTTCCTAGCTAAGGGAAAGGATCCGAGTAAAGATGCCATATGCATAGAACGTATCTGCTATTATGCTTACATTTTGTTCCTTATACATCATACAATAAAGGCTAGAGGATTCTTAAGATAATTACAGACTGAAGAATCTCTGTACTTTCATACATTCTGACAGCAATCATCTAATCTTAGATCATGCTGCCAAGGGGTATTAGTTTTTTAATCACAAACACATGGAAACATGAATGACAGTGGACAGGAGCAGAGCACGTGGCTAATGTGTAGACATTTATCTGAATATATATTTTGGTGCTGAAAGGGAGAAGATTGTGCCACACATGATGATGTAATGCAAACTCCGTTTCCAATTACCTTTCAGTAACCAGTCCTCAGTCTTCTTACCCAATTATTATCTAAGGAAAAAAGCCCTTTTCTGTACTGAATGATGAGATTGAGTTAAATAGCTTTAACAAGCCCTACTAGAATTTTAGTTCCAATTATCTCAAATTCATACATGATACAGAATGGATACCTTCCAGCATCTCTCTTATTTCTCTATCATGGGTAACTTCTTTTGCAGTTTGTCCACTCCCGTTCACAATGAAAGTATCAGCATCACATTCTAAAAGCAGCATAACCACCTCCTGAAAGACAAGTTTAGCATCCAGTATCTTTTATCTTGCTTCACATATTTCTTTTCAAAGAATGAATCCCATTAGCAATTTAGAAGAGGCTAAACAGCAATAGAGTTTGTTTTCACTTAGTAGGCTATATAAATCCACACTGGTTTTTTATTTAACAAACCTGATTAATGATTCCATAATTTGAAACTGTGTGAATCAAGCCACATATTCACTTCTAAGTGCTACATGCTAGGTTTAAATCAGAAAGTTGATGAATGAAACATCTAATAAACAGGAAAGACTCAGGGTAAAATAGCAGAATTCTGAATTTTAGCTATATATGAGAATGAACTCATTCCTTTTACCTTGCGTCCTGTGAAGGATGCACGATGCAGTGGAGTGTCCCCCATATCATTTAGCACATTTACATCAGCACCAGCCTATTAAGAGAGATTGTTTTTCAGGAGCATCTGGCATTCAAGGTAGCTATCAATAAAAATCTGGCTTTTAGTGACATGATACAGATAGTCCATGATGTACAATCATAATGGGGCATGCCCACTATGTTTGTATATTTGCAATGGTTGTAAAATAGGTTGCAGGAGCCCTGGTGGTGCAGTGGTTAGAATGCAGTATTGCAGGCAAACTGCCCACAGCTTGGAGTTTGATCCTAATGGGGCTGAAGGTTGACTCAGCCTTCCATCCTTCCAAGGTCAATGAGGACCCAGATTGTTGAGGGCAATATGCTGACATTGTAAACAGTATATATATCTAAGTGCTATTGCTATTGTTCATGTAACCAACCTGATGTTATGAACCTTTTTGCAGCAGGCATTCAGTGAATCACCATGGTCCTTAAGCAAACAGCAAGCCAATCAACAGTTTGCTACAGATGTGATTTTGTTGAAAACTGGAAGTGCTGGTTTTTGGTAAAACCGTTGTAAAATGTGGTAATGTGATTGTGGGATGCTGCAAATAGCTATAAATGAGGATGTGTTGCTGAGTGCCCAAAGTTTGGTCATGTGACCACATAGAGGGTCATAAGTCCCCTTTCCAGTCAGTTATAAACTGCGAATGTCGCTAAGCAGCTGGTCATAAAGCAAGGATTATTGGTAGATCAACGCTCTTTGGAAAACCTTTCTTAAGGTAACAAATGACCTCAAACAGAGGTTTCATGTAGATGTTAAATTGGTAGTGGGGAGGGTGGTGAAGCTTCAGGCACTCCACCCAACTTTCTTCATAACATTATTATGCTTTGGGGGATATTAACTTTCTGAACGGTTTATCTTGAAAAAAACTTTTTAGGTTTTGGTTATCCATTCAAGGTACTTGGTATCTAATCAAATCTGCCACATTTGCATCTCCATTTTTACTGCATGTAGATATTAAATATTGGAGATAATAAGCTGTTATACCTCCAACAAATCCTTGACAACACTGGTATGTCCAAAATAGCATGCAAGATGAAGAGGTGTCCAGCCAAAGTTAGATTTGCTTCTTCCTGGGTAAACACAAGTGAAAAAACCTTGTTAGATCACCCTTTTTAGTAATATGCCACCAGGATTTGGATATTACTGTTTATATGCACTTTCACAAACAGGATGCAAAACTAGCAGTGAAGTCAACATTTACAACAAAATACTATTCAGCACCTGAAAATCAAAAGGAAATTGAAAGGATTTTTATGGTAATTGTCTCAAAATTAATCAACAACTGGACATTAGGAGGTAACAATAGCAAAAAGTTAAATAGATCAATACAAGGAAATAGCTGTCTGTACTGTTCAGTCTAAGATAAAATCAGTAACCTAGGTGGTCATGAGTCAAGTATTATGATATAAAAATTATTAATTGGCATACCTGATTAAAAGGAAATAATAACCAACCTGCCTCATAATGTGGTGAGACTAAAATTGAAGCAAGCAATATTTGGAATGTAAATTTTAGAAATATAAAGGAAGTACTTCTTTTCATAGTTAAACTGAACTTCCATCAGATGTGGTGGCGGTTACTAATTTAGACTAATTTAAAAGTAATTAGACAAACATATGACCAATCTGGCTATCACTACCTACCAATCTGGTTGGCTGCAGTATCATCTAAATTAAAGGTAACACGTCTTAAATAAAAGCTTTCAGTAAGCAGCAGCAGCAGGCTACATAGGTAGTCTTTGACACATGACTGTTCATTTAATAACAGTTCAAAACTATGATGGCCTTGGGAAAACGTATTTATGACCTGTCCTCACACTTAGGACCATCGTATCAGCCCTGTGGTCATTTAATCATAATTTAGGAGTTTGGTAACTGACTCCACATTACAGGACTGGTTGCAGCATCCTGTAGTCATGGGATCACAATTTGTCAACAGAAATTCCAATCCCAATTGTGACTGAAAGTCAAGGACTACCTGTACTCGCCTACTCATGTCTGTATGCTCCCTGAATGCATCTGGTTCGCTGCAGTGTTAAACAGAATACCAAATTACATGGCCTGCAGATTCAGCAGAGTTCTTCTTACACTCCCTTTTGCATACACAAGTTCTGGATACCAGATGGTGCTGTGGTGTTACATCCATTCTTGAATTGGAGGACTCTGGATAAAAGGAACCTCTGTGCTTAATTACACCTATGTATGAACAAGCCTCAAATATGTTGGAATAATATATCTTTCACTGGCCATGATGACAAGGAATTAAGGGAGCTAAGATTTAATGCATTTGGAAAGCAAAGAAAAGCTAATTACGTATTATGTTCTTGGATCTACAACTGTAATGGAGTCAACCCATTACGGTAGCAAGAAGTGATGCCAGTTAAGTGAGACAGCCTTCCTTAATGACCTCTGCTCTCCCTGATGTAGTTATTAAATAAAGGTTGTTTAGTGGAGCATGGGATGCTGCAGGGGTGGAAGGCCTAGCACAGACTCAGACCTGCCTGTCCTACCTGAGATACCCCGTGGTCTGCTTCCTGTCCCTTGGGGTGCTCACAGCCCTTGGGTCTGCTTGCCCCCACCAGGTCTCCATAGATGTTTCATCCTGACTTGGACCTCCTCCCCACCCCAACCCCACCATTCATCATGCATTAACTTTTTTTTTTTTTAAATATGTTTTATTATTTTTATCGGGATAGAAAGGGAAGGGTAGGTAAAGGTGTAACATAGGGTAAAAAACAAGGATTAAACCAAGGGTAAGGATAGATACAATAATGGGGTTACCCCCAACACTAAATCAACGCTTTAGCAAGCAGACTGTCGTCCGGGTATACATATTAAGTATGCATGATTAACATAATACTAAAAAGCTATATTAATAAATTTATCACTATTAATGGTAAAAACTTAACCCAATACATATCATTCATTCTATAAGTAACAATAATCAATATACTATTAGTGATGTATTATTAAGTTAATATAGTTACATATAAATATCAATATAACGCTTATTAATTATAATTAATTATAGTTAAATGTAAACATCTAACCAAAAAGTTAAAAAATAATATTCAAAAGAAAGTACATCATTTATCTTATTTAATTTCATCATCCTTTTTCATTCTGTCTTATTGCTAACCATTGATAAAAATTTTCCCATGTTTTAAAGAAAATTGTGTCTTCTTTCTCTTTAATTTCTAAAGTTAATCTATCCATTTCTGCACATTCCAATATTTTCATAATAATAATCTGGTCAGGTGGTATCTTTTCATTTTTCCAAAATTGGGCAAATGCTATTCTCGCGGCTGTTAATATATGTAAAATTAAATATTCATTCTCTTTTCCGTAATTAGATCTTAATATTCCTAATAAAAACAATTCCGGTTTGAATTCTATCTGTATCTTAGTCATCTTTTCTAACCATCTGTGAATTTTAAGCCAATATATCTTTGCATTTAGGGCATATCCACCAAATATGATAATAAGTTCCTGGTTTTTGTTTACATTTCCAACACATACAGTCAGCAAAGTCACCGGAAGCACTCCATCATGCATTAACTTTTGAAGATCTCCAGAGTATAGGGCTGCTGCAGCAGGCATAACTTCAAAACCGGGTCATAAGTAGGGGGTCTGTTATAACTTCAGATGGCTGCTTTGTTAACACTTAATACAGCTATTAAGTGAGGACTACCTGCACTATAACAAGATATCTGGCCTGCAACATTCAGATTTAGATTTGCTATGGACTTGTATAATTGTTCTACTTTCAATAAATAATAGGATATTATAGTAGGCTTCTTCCAAAAGTACAAAACATACATAATCCCCCCACTCCCCAGCCTTAATAACAGCACTTCTACATAAGCCAGGTAATCTTTTAAGGTAGTTTATACCAACCTTTGCAATTTATGTTAAAAATAATCTCTCCTTTTTTCATGTTTTCCAATAGCTGTCGAACTTCTTCACTTTTACCATTTCTAGCATCGTGCAGAAGCTGCTGCTCTGCTTCTGTGTTCATCTTTGCTAAAACACAAATACTACTTTATTTAATCTCTCAGATGTATAATGTCCCAAATGTTGTTTAAGGCTGCTAAGAATTACAAAGAACAACAGAAGAATTAAAACTTCAAATATAGAAAGAGCATACCTAATAATTAAAACATCAATTAGTCTAAAAGATAGCATGAACTAAAACAGGAAGGCTGTGAAAAGTCAGCCCAAACTGAATAGTCTTCACTTGGCACGGAAAACTACTATTCTCGTTTCTGTAGTCTAGAATTAACCAAAAATCATAACCCAAAGAATAATTTCTTACAGATAACAAACTGGGATCTAAAAAAAAAAAACCTTTGATGGCAAGCAGGTACTCGCAGATTCAGAAAATTATGTTCCTGTTCGCTTCCAGAGTGCTGTTCTAGATTTCATGAGTTTTTAAAAATGCTTTTTGTTATTTTATGAACACAGGATCATCTACTCGTTTATTGTGAATGCTGTTCATCAGATATCTAATATTAATTTTAAACAATTGTGTTAGTGTTATCACAGCATTTTAATTAGCTTCTCATTCAGCCAGCAGATCTAATCTTTTGAATAACTTGTAGTGTATCTGAGAGTAATACTGGTCATGAGAAAAGGCTCAGAGACTTCTTATGAGTTGTATTAGTAGGGCTTATATCCAAACATTCTCTAAAACATTGCTAATAAAAAGCTATTTATCAGCAATGCAATTTATCAGCAATTCATAAATTCTATCCAAATTAGTAAAAGGCTAATTCAAATTCTACAGAGTCTGACACAGAACTGGCAAGCTAATGATATTGATCGCAAATCAATATAAAAAACACAGGATAGCTCTTTTTAGCCCTTTAAACATTTTCAGAGAACAGTATGGCATGAATTCTCATTGGTTAGGTTAACAAAAAAGTGCCATAAAAGGTTTCAAAGTTGACAACCAACATCATGAATTGTATCTAGATGTTTATTAGGATGCAGGGCAGCTTATGAATACCAAGCTATGCCATAACTACTTCTGAACCAACTCTGGTTTCTGGATAATTTTCAATGGTAGGACCATGGTTGCCATCTGCAATTCCAGAAAGACCCAAATCCAAGGGATCCCCCAAATTGCACTCTAGTTGTACATGGGGAGTGCAACCTTTGTTGTTGTTAGTTACGAAGTCGTGTCCGACCCATCGCGACCCCATGGACAACGTTCCTCCAGGCCTTCCTGTCCTCTACCATCTTCTGGAGTCCATTTAAGCTCACGCCTACTGCTTCAGTGACTCCATCCAGCCACTTCATTCTCTGTCGTCCCCTTCTTCTATTGCCCTCAATCTTTCCCAGCATTAGGCTCTTCTCCCGTGAGTCCTTCCTTCTTATTAGGTGGCCAAAGTATTTGAGTTTCAACTTCAGGATCTGGCCTTCTAAAGAGCAGTCAGGGTTGATCTCCTCTAGGACTGACTGGTTTGATCGCCTTGCAGTCCAGGGGACTCGCAGGAGTCTTCTCCAGCACCATAGTTCAAAGGCCTCAATTCTTTGGCGCTCAGCCTTTCTTATGGTCCAACTTTCACAGCCATACATTGCAACTAGGAAAACCATGGCCTTGACTATACATAAAATCCCCAGAATCAGGCATCCCAAATTCCAAGCCACTTGTACTTGCTAGGATTGAGCTAAAGGCCAAACATTGTATAGATCCAGTTGGGTATCTGTAGCATCTGGGTTTTCCTAGCAACATGGTGGGCAATTCCACCATTAGCTTCATCAAGCTCTGGGATTCAAAGACAAGACCATTTGGCAGTTATTGCTCCCAAGAGGCCTGTACACTGATCTGGGGAAGGGAGGGTGGCAGAATCTCAAGGAGCTCTGGGATATGAAATGGCAGAAACTTAAGAGTGTCAGTGGCAATAATGAGAAATTATTAAATTAAATGAAGGCATGAGTCCCGGTCCAGCTAACGCTGTGATAATAAAGACAGCAGCTCTCTGTTCTTATTGATAAAGCGAAAGATTACATTTCAACAAAATATCTTCAGCCAGGGGAAAAGGCCCCTTTTTTAATTCTTATTGCAAATGCAAAATATTGCACATATCACAACAAGCAGCATTTAGTAGGAAACCATCAGAAAACATCAAACATCCAGCTTATCTTATATATGAATTTGTCATAATTGCAAAACATTAAAACCCTGTTCCTTTGGCAGAACTTGGAAGGTCTGTCAATTAACTGTCATGCCAGCAGATGATGTCACTGTTTTTCCAAATGCTTAAAATCTATTGTAGTTTTATATTTTCTATGCTAGAAGGTTAATCTTTTGCTAGTTTTAAAATGGGGTGGTGGTGGTAAATAACTTTCTGAATTTCAGGAGAATTAAAATTCTTACATGAATTCAAGTGAAATTGAATGAATTCTATAACCTGTATTTTCTGTTCCCTGACCTACCATTAAACATTGCCTTTTATTTCAAAACATGCCTTGGGGCATACTTGTAAACTCCCAAATCAGCACTAAAGAAGATAACATAGGCCACAGGAAATGTCTTACAAACTCAGTGGCATAATGAATATCTCATTGTTATTCATTTGTCTACTTCACATTGTACCTGCTCTACATTTTTTAAGTAACCCCTTTTGTCTGGACATACTAACAAAACAGCTTTTGCTTTATACTACCCTCCTATAAGGAGCAGCATTTTGTTTACCCTCCAAATTCAATTTGGAAAGTTAAGAGTGGGTAATACCCCATCTGCTGTAAACAAAACAAATTTCTGGTAAAAGCAATCCGCTAGAAGTCTAACAGCTTCTGTATGTTGCAAGAGAATTTTGCAACTTTAAGATACATGGACTTCAATTCCCAGAATTCCATTGTAAGAGAATTATTTTGTGTGTTGAAAGCAGGGCTACTAGCTTTATCTTCCGTCAGTGTGGGAAGTTTCATCACTTGTCTAATCCCATGAATTCTTGAGTCTTCACAATGAAGAAACATTGAATATAAAAAGAGGGTGACTCCACTTGCAAATGCTGAATCCTAATACTATCTGCTAAGCAGTTAGAGAGCGGTTCTGTCGAAATCTGTTCATGTCTACTTAACATTTTGCTTGTAATATCATCCAGCACAAATACAAAATAGATGGAATTCAATTAGCTTGTACTTAATGCTGCTTTGATGTCAGCACGGGACTTAACAAGGATACTTTCCCCCATAAAAGAATGCATTTTATTATCGTGTAAATTATATCAATACAATGTCAGGTCAAAATATTTAATTTCATCTAAAGTAATTTCAGGGAAGGAAACTAGATGATTGAAATCACATTTTATTCTAAAACTGAAATATGTTAATTCAATCAACTTGTGATATATCACTTACGTCAGCGTATGCAGCGTCAGCGTATGCAGCGTTCGTAGGGAATACGAAAGACATATGGTTTTCTAAGATGATGGCATTTTCAGTGTAAAAGTATCCGAACTCGTTCTTTGACGCATCTACATCCAGAAGCAAGAGACACGCATAGGACAGATGTAGGGGGAACAACGCCTACCGACAATTCTTGCGCTCGAAGTTTAGCTAAAAGGGAAAGGGGGGGGGGGGAGAACTAGTTATTTTAAGCTAAACTTTACTAACTGTACTATGGCCCTAGAAGTTTTCACGAAGTAGACGGCCTGAGCAATTTGCGAAGCAACTGAGACGGTTTAGACCAGAAATTATAACAGGAGCGCTCTCCGGTTTTGGAAAAACTGTCAGGCTACCTTCCCCCACGCACAGAGTCCCCCAAAAGCCGCTGGGTTGGTGTATACGCAATCCGAAGCCGGGAAGCAAATTACCGCTTGCACGCAGCGAAAGTCAAGCCTCTCACTTGGCTTATGCAAAACCGCTAAGAAGACGCGAGGTCTGTCAGCTGTGGAAGGGGGGGGGTAAGGGTTGAGCCTTATTTGTCCCAGGCAAATAGCAGGATGCAAACAAAAAACTATCCCGTTCCAGCAAGAAGCGCTCGCCACTGCAAACACGAACCTTTGCAAAGCTTCATGTTTGGGGCGCAGCCCACCCAGCCACTAGGCTCGAGGCATTTGGGGCTGCCCGACCATGCGCGCAAATATTCCCCACGCCCCCTTTGCAAAGCTTCAAAGCCACTAGGCTCGAGGCATTTGGGGCTGCCCGACCATGCGCGCAAATATTCCCCACGCCCCCTGCCCAGTCTTAATACGTTTTTATTACAGTCCTGCTCTTCTAAGACGAGTAGGCCGCCCCAATCAAACACGATTCCCGCTCACCGCTTCGGGCAGCGTCAGGCCCCCAGCAATTCTGCCGGGCCAACCAAGGATTCGTCCGCCGGGACTCCGCTACTCGCTTTGGGCACCCTCCCCTTTGTCCCGCCCCCTCCCGGGCTTTTATAGTTTACCCTCCGCTGCACGTGACTTCGTGCCCCGGAGGATTCCCGGCCACTCCTTCCCCGGCCGCTGAAGGGAGCCGGCAGAGAAAGCGGCGAGGGCCAAGCTCCACCTAGCGGCAAGCCAAGTAAGGCAATTCGCCCTGTTGCCCAACTTCTCACGTGGGAATCACCAACTTTTTCACAGGAAATAGCCCACTTTCGGTAAGTTCAGTAGAAGTAGCCCTCGACTTACAACAGTTCACTTAATGACAGTTCGAAGTTACAAGGCACTGAAAAAAGTGACTTATGACTGTTTTTCACATTTACCACTGTTGTAGCATCCGTATTGGTCATGTAATCAAGTTAGATGCTTGGGAACTGATTCACATTGATGACAGTTGCAGTGTCCTGGAGTCATGTGATCACCTTTTACAACCCTCTAACAAGCAAAGTCAATGGGAAAACCAGATTCACTTAACAACTGCAGTGATTCACTTAACAACTGTGGCAAGAAAGGTTGTAAAATGGGGCAAAATTCACTTAACTAATGTTTCACTTAGCAACAAAAAATGTTGGTCTCAATTGTGGTCGAGGATTACCTATAGTCTAATTTATAAGTTGGATTCTGCCAATCTCTTTAAGATCAAGATGTCTTGAGGTACAAACAGCATAGAAAATGGCTGGTTTATATGTAAGGATATAAATGATGCCTTCATTTCCCTAAAAATCACTTTCTTGTTCAATAACATAAAAATGGGAATAATTTAGTGAAAAGACTACACCAGTATTAAAAATGGGATAATGAATGATAATACATTATTAATAAATGTTTAATGGGTCTTACAGAGCTTTGGGGGAGAGCAAATTGCTGCTATGGTTAGGAATAAATGGAAATTTGATTGCATAACCTTGCTCATAACTGGTCTGTGTAGTTTCAGCACTGGAATCAGTCTGCCAAATATTGAGACTTAAACTACAAGGGAGATAATTTTGCAACAATTCCATGATAAGGCTGGGACTCAGCTGAAGGATTAATGTATTAAAAAGGGTTGTTGATAACTTTGTCATAGAATCATGTCAGGATGTTGAAACGAAGTAATTTTAATTTTTCATCAGCCTTGCAAAGTAGGTTCAAGCTTAGACTAGCATATCTCATATTTAATCTATGACAACTATTTGCAAATTAAAATGATGCATAAAAGAGTAATGCATTTAATTTTTTAATAAGTGATGCTTGAGTTATGTCATATTTATATCATTTATATCAATTCATAAATGATTTTAATAGCACATACATTTTAACTGAATTATTTTAACTGAAATAGTTAAAATAATGGCAGCCTTTGTTTAAATTACAATTTCCACAATCCCTGACAATTTGGACAGAATAACTGGCTGATAGGTGGATAGATGGAGCCCAACCAACTTTTAAGAGCAAGATTCCACGTGGATGAACTATAAGGATTATATTTGCAGCTTTGAATAGGTCTTTGTAAATATTGGGAGTAAAAATAGTTGTGTACTGCAGGCAGCTTATACAACCTGCATGTTTCATATTGCCTTTTATGTTAATTCCTATCTTATCCCAAAATCAAGTACAACTTATTTATATTATTTCTTCTATATTTATGCTTATTGCTGGCTTTTGCAACATATACCTTTTTTCTTATTTATTGTTTTTTCTTGGCTTTGATCAGATGCAGGAAAAAAAAGTCTGATCATAAAGACATTCCAATTGGTCTCATAGGCTGCTTGCATTCTGACAACCTGGTTTCCCTGCAATCCCCAGAAGTATTTTTTTCCCTCATGAGCCTTGGCATCAGTGTGAATTTGTTGTCAGAAAGCCTCATGGAAGGTCAAACTGGAGTTTACATTCACCCATACTATTATTCTGGGCACCCGCATCCTCTTGTTCCGAATGGGATCTGCTGGTCCTGGACTTGAACAGCAGATAACAGTTGTGCCTCAGATGGCCTTTGCACAGCTTTGTATTGTGCACCAGTTGTGTCTGTTCCTGGACCAGGAGGTCCTCCTTAGTCACTGGTATCTTAACTACCTGCCTATTGGATTACTGCAATATGTACATGGAGCTATCCTTGAATATTTGAAAGCTTCAGCTGGTGCAAAATGCAGCTGTGGAGGTAGTCATGGGTGCCGATTGCTCAGCACATGCAACACCTCTGTTCTCTGAACTACACTGATTACCAGTATGCTTCTAGGTGAAATTCTGGTAGCTGCATTTAAAGTTCTTCATGGTTGGGGGCTGGGTTATGTGCAGACCATCTCTCCTCAGAGGTGTCTACCCATCCTGTTAGATCTGGCAGGAAAGGCATGCCTTGGGTCCTGTCTGTTAAGAGTTACATCTGGCAAAACTCAGGAAGAAAAGTGTGTTTTTGGCTCTAATGTCCACCTTTTGGAATATCAAACCCCCTGAGATTAGATTTGCCCTGACTTTGCTGGTCTTTTTCAAGGCATTAAAAATTTGGCTTTGCCATCTAGCCTAGGACCCTGACAGTATGGATGAACCTGTTTCCTGGTTAATTTCAATCCAGGACACCATGAATGTCCTAGAATGTCCATTATGAGATTTTATGCTACAAAATTGATTTTAATTTTTTTTGTTGTGTTACTGTTTTTATTGTTTTTAATTATTAGCAGACCAGTCATGTATATAAGATGGGTGACAATATACATTTAATAAATATTTAGAGCAATTTAGTTTTGGCTTATCACATTAAACCAAAAATATGGTTTATTTAATAAGACGGATTTAAATTGACTATATGTTAATCACCTATGGTTTCTATTTTCTACAGGTAGTCCTTGGGTTACTGGAATCAGAATGGTAACTGGAATCAGAATTTCTGTCCCCACGCATTGTAGTTGTAAAATGTGACATCATGTGACTAAATCACTTAGCATCAATCCCTGCAGTCCTCATTGCCATCTTTAAGCAGGGATCATGGATTTTTAAATGAGGCTCTCATTGCAATTTCCAATTTCCCACTGGCTTCTAAGAAGCAATCAATGGGGAAGCTGGTTGGATATTGCAAGTCCCAGGCAGCTTTCATGTAGGTTGACAATTAAGTGTCATGGAGGGTGGCCAGGTGGGGGAAATGGTCTGTAGCACTGTGGGCAAGGGTTCTGAGGCATTGTGTAAGATAGATGGGGTAGCAAAGGTGCCATGAAGGCAGGGAAAAGGATTGCCAGTTCAAATAGTTGCTGAATGAGCAGTCATTAACCAAGAACTAACTGTACATTCTTCCGTTACATTAATCTAGACTAAATCTTTTGTAGACTCTTGTACGGAGAGGTATGTGGATTTTGAGGAAAGAGTTCTATTTCAACATAGATAATAAAACTGTATTTTAAATGTAGTGAAATATAAAGAACAGGAAATGTTCCTCTGAGAATAAGATGAGTGATCCTAAATTTGATAAATTAATAAATAATAATCTTTCAAACTTTTGGAAGAGCAATTCCACCAGTGGAAAAATAGTGTGTGAATGTGACTATGTAAAAGATGAACACATGTCAGGAAGATCAACACATATCTATTATGTAGAATGCTGTACTTCTCGCCTAAAATTTTAACAAGCTCTTTCCATTGGAAAATAACTAATTCATATCAAAAGTCAGCTAAATACTTGGATATTATTTCAGATATCTGAATAACTAATTCCACCATCTAGATCTAAGAAAAGTAAAAATAAAAAAAATCCCTGTGCATAAATAAATTGTGGAAGCTGCATTTCACATGCACTGTAATATTTAGGTACATTTATGATCAATGGCCATTTATTCAGGTGCTATATTATCAGGTATGTATGAATGAACAAATGTATATAATTTAACATTGAAGAATATAAATGCTCATTTAGGCAAATATTTATCAACAACACATGGAGAAGACCACAGAATTTCTACACAATTCTACAGTCAATTATTCTATATTCTGGCAATCAGATTTGATTATATGGCTAGTTCCACATAACAATAGAGGAAGTGTCTGTACCATTTATTTATTACAAAGAATATCACTTAAGCTTTGTATCAGGCAAAGTTGTTTTCATTCACATACAGATGTGACTCCTCAGTGTTATTTATTTGTAAAGGCATATGCATGCAGGCAGAAAGACAGTTTGTTACTTCTGGTTCTATTGCATAGCTTAAAGATGTTTTTTCTACTTAGCACATTTTAAAAAATTGCCCCTTACTGCAGTGAAATAAGTGGATAAAAAAAATAAATAAGATGGTATATCTTTTTTAATGAAAGCAAAAACAATACCCCTTGAAAAGTAAAATAAAAACAAAACATGAAAGAAACCAGTATATTCTGCCAATTCAGAGTGACCCTTACTCTGAACTGTTTAGTTTCCCAACTTTCATAATCACCAACTAGAGCAGGGGTAGGCAACCTTGGCTCTTTTATGACTTGTGGATTTCAATACCCAGAATTCCTGAACCAGCCATGCTGACTGAGGAATTCTGGGAGTTGAAATCCACAAGTCATAAAAGAGCCAAGGTTGCCTACCCCTGAACTAGAGTATTCCAAACCAATGGGGGGAGGGGGGAGGGGGGGAACGACGTCGACTCTCCTTTAACCATTAGTACAAATAGCAATATAGAAAGAATCTAGGGATTTATTTTTTATTATAACATGCATTGCATTTTCATTTCCGTCTATTTTCACTGCCTGTAAACTGCGTAGGGTCGATATTTGTCCTGAGAATAAGTAACTCTAATACTTAGGTTTAGCAAGAGTATATGTTTAAAATCAAGTTATATCAGTTTATTAAATTCTTTTCATGCGGTTTGGTCTATTAGTTCTATCTATACTATCTGACTTAAGAGTTCTTTGCCATTGAATTTTTATTTTTTTTGTAGAAAAGTTTTCATAACTGGTTCTAGAAAAGTATACCCTCTTCTTTCGGCATTTTTAAATTTTTTGTGTTCCCGTTATATTTCCTTCTTACTCAAGCCAACTGCAAACTCACGTCCATATTCTTGCTCAGAAAACTACATTTACCTTATGCACATGATGTCGCCCATCATCCCTAGTTAAGTGAACCATGGACCCCCACCAGGGCTGCCGGGTGTTTTTCTATAAAAGGCAAGAATTGATGTTCAAATAAACCCAGATGCTACATACCCTCCCCCAATAAATCAGTTTTAAACTATGTTATTCTTATCGATTTGATATATACAATATAATGTAACGTATAGAAAAATAGATTAATTAAAAACCTGGAAACCCAGATAGGCATCCAAACTCTAGATCTGGGTTTAAAAACCCAGCACCGGCAACCTTACACCCCACTTTGTGCCACCAACTAGCCGACCTCGATTTACGAACGCAGTCCCTTTCGCACAATCATCCGCCCCAAGCCCGACGACCCCAAAGCGTGTCGGAAGCTTCCCAGACGCTCTCCTCCGCTTTGCTCTCAGGGGTTTCCTCAATTGAAATGAGGGAGAAAGCGAAGAGCCTCAATCGCACCACTGCGCGTGCGTGGAGTGCAAACACAACTCCTCCGGCCTTGCTCTTCCGAGCATCTGTGGAGTTCCGTAGGACTACGAGACCCACCTTTCGTCAGAGGAATGGCGGCGGCGGCGGCGGCGAGCGACCCGGAAACAACGCAAAAACAAGTAAGTACGGTAGTACTCGGCTTCATGTGATAGGAAAGTGGTGGTGAGGTTCTAGGAAGTTGGTAAGTGGGGAATTGAAGCAATAGGCACTTACTGTCCGTGTTCTGAAGCACACTGCCTTGGAACATGGAAGTTATAATTAGCTATATCATCGTTATTAGTTTTCAAAACATCTATCCTTATTAAACATAGGTAATCCATTGAATGTATGGAATCTGTCAGCTTATTCATTAACTGGTGAATTCTTTGTGTGAATGTGGGCTAATCATAATTTACTTGTGGAGAAATTGATAACCTAAATACATGGATACACTGTATAAATGTTTCATGAAGAAAAAAATCCTATCTAATGTATACTGTTCTGCTACAGCAATTCTTTCCGGCATGACTTATTATATTATTTGCTGCAGATGGTTTACACCAGGGGTCTTCAAACTTGGCCCTTTTATGTCTTGTGGACTTCAACTCCCAGAATTCCTCAGCCAGGCATGCTGGCTGAGGAATTCTGGGAGTTGAAGTCCACAAGTCATAAAAGGGCCAAGTTTGAAGACCCCTGGTTTATACACTATTCCATTAAATCAAA
Organism: Azemiops feae; assembly: GCA_023970755.1. NCBI lineage: Eukaryota > Metazoa > Chordata > Lepidosauria > Squamata > Viperidae > Azemiops > Azemiops feae. The sequence continues at coordinate 3,268,004 of JALGBA010004253.1, forward strand.
TAAACCAATACCAAATGGTAATAATAAAACACTTTGTACAGTTCTTCACCATGGTGTCCACAGTGTAATGTCATCTTAGATAATAAAAGCTCTATGAAACAGTTCTTCTTAATATGCCTGATATATTGAAGGAATAAAGCTGCAAACATACTCTCTTCCCAAGAAAAAGTACTGTCCCTCTGTCGGCAGAAGATCATCCCATCACAGAATTTACTGTCTGTGTTATTGATCCCTATTGTGCATCTATTCCCTCTGTTTTGATTCATGGCTGAATGATGACATTCAGATTTCAATAGTGTAAAGCAATTGGTTAAACTCTCTAATTTGGCTGCTCTCTCCCTTTGTGAAGATCACTGCCCAGAAGGAATAGAATCGAGTAGGAGTAGGAGTAGGAATAGAATAGAATAGAATAGAATAGAATTGGAAGGGACCTTGGAGATCTTCTAGTCCAGCCCCCTGCTCAAGCAGGAGAACCTATACCATCTCAGACAAGTGACCGTCTAGCCTATTTTTAAAAATCTCCAGTGATGGAGCGCCCATGATTTCTGGGGGCAAGCTATTCCACTGGTTAATTGTTCTCATTGTCAGGAAGTTTCTCCTTAATTCCAAGTTGCTTCTCTCTTTGATCAGTTTCCAACCATTGTTTCTTGTCCTGCCCTCTGGTGCTTTGGTGAATAACGTGACCCCCTTCTTCTTTGTGGCAGCCCCTCAAATACTGGAATACTGCTATCATGTTTCCCCTATTTCTTCTTTTCTTTAGCCAAACCCAAGTCCTACAGCCTTTCTTCGTATGTTTTAGTCTCCAGGCCTTTGATCATCTTAGTTGCTCTTCTCTGAATTTTTTCCAAACTCTCAACATCTTTTTTGTGATATGGTGACCAAAATTGGCTGCAGTATTCCAGTGTGGTCTTATTAGGGTTTTATAAAGCGGTACTAATATCTTGCGTGATCTTGATTCTATGCCTCTGTTTATACAACCCAGGATTATATTAGCTTTTTTGGCTGCTGCACACTGCTGGCTCATGGTCAGGTGATCGTCCATTAGGACTCACAGTTACTGTTTTTAAGCCAGATCTTGCCCAATCTGTACTTGTACATTTGATTTTTCCTGCCTAAATGTAAAACTTTGTTTTTATCCACATTGAAACTCATTTTGTTGGATAGGTCCCATTGTTCAAGTTTGTCAAGATCTTTTTGGATCCTGAGTTTGTCTTCTGGGGTGTTAGCTACTCCTGCCAGTTTGGTGTCATCTGCAAATTTGATGAGTTCCCCTTCAATTCCTTCATCTAAGTCAGGGGTTCCCAACCGTGGATGCTTGCACCCCCTGGGGGTGCGAGACGATATTCCAGGGGGTGCAAAAACTTGGGTTTAGAAGTTTCAAAATTATAGTGTATATGCATAATTCGTTATTTTGAACTTTTGTAAGGGGTGTGAGAATATATCAGAAGCGTTCTAGGGATGCGGGGTATAGAAAGGATTGGGAGCGGCTGATCTAAGTCATTGATGAAGATATTGAAGAGTACTGGGCCTAAGACAGAACCTTGTGGTACCCCACTGCTTCTCTCCATGTGGATGTAGTGCCGATGAGGACTACTCATTGAGTACGGTTCAGTAAAGAGATGCAAGGAGGACTCAAGTTTTGAGAAATGGTTTACTACCTCTCCTGCTTTACTATTAATGTCAGAAGAGAAGGGTGTAATTGTCAAAGCTTGTAAATTTCACAAGTCCAAGAAGACTTGGGAAAGTGTCAAAACCTCCAAACAGATATACAGCAAGCTTTGGGTGCAATGGATTCCAGCAAGCCTATAGGTTTTAATCGCTGAGGTGTTTTGAAAGAATGCTTAAAATCTGTCTTCAAAATCCATCATACCCCTTCTCTTTGATCCACTCTTTGGCAAGCTTGAAATATCAGGAAAAGTGGGAGAGTGGGACTACTAAAACCCAGCACCTTGTAGAGTTGTGTGTATTGTTGTTCTTGGTCTCCTTTTTTGAAGTTCAAGGAACATATTTACTTCATGCAACTTTCATTTCCCTTAAAATTAGAAAGCATTAATAATTTATTTCCCCAGTGTTCCTATTATTTTGATTTCCTCAACTATATCTTTCCTACTGACATGTTAGGTCAAGGCAGCCGATGCTCTTTTTCATACATACACACAGTTGCTATGTGTTTTCTCCACTCTTTGAATACATAATATAATAAAAATTAGACTTAAAAAAAGCAGAAATAGATAATACTTTGTGCTGGCATGTATAAAAATTATACACAACAGGAAGTAAAAAAATAACTTAAAATGTGCATATTCTTCTTACTCAGTATTTGAAACTGAAGATAACATCAAATATTTAAATTCTGAGTCTGATTTATATATGGCTGGATTGCTAAATCCTGTTGTAGCTGATCTTTATGTTGGGAGCTTTTTCATATTTCTAATAAAAGCAAATTATATATCTGAGCTTTTTACTCTTCCACTGCAATTCAGAGTTTCTAGAGAGATATTTATTTCCATTCTCTGTAAGCTATAATGGTAAACCATTTCTGAAAAATCTTGCCAAGAAAACTGGAGGGACTTGTCTTAGAGAATTGTACATGATTGAACAGAAGGGAAAAAAAGGGGTTCAAAGTAAAATAAATTAAATATATAACATCATTTTTTGCAGACCGAAGAAATTGAAGCTCTGTCAGCTATCTATGGTGATGAATGGTGCATTGTTGATGAAGATGAGAAAATTTTTTGTATTAAGATTAGTGATTGCTCAGCACAGCCAAAGTGGACTCTCAATTTGCAGGTAAGTTTATAGTTATATAATTAGGTCTATAGTTTGAAAGTAGACGTCATCAGAGTAGAAAGTTTTTCTTTGTAGGTTTTTCTTTTTCTTTCTCCAGAACAGTTTTAATGTTGGGTAAAGTTATTTCTTTTAAAAATTGCTAATAATGCATACAGTTCTCCAGAGAATTGGGAAGGAGGAGAATTAAATGTCCTTTATGCTGCTGGAGCACCATTTTGTTGATATTAAGAAAGTTGATGAACCCTGAGATCTGTGCCTGTTTATACAAAAACAAGTTGCCCTTTCTTTATTGTATAGGACTGTATGGTCTAAGACTACATCTTTTTGTGTACTTTTATAATGTTACAGAATTTCAGAATTGATCTTATGGATATTTCCCCAGCTCTTTTTAAAGAAGATACTACTGCTGGTTGATTATTACAATCTTGCAGGTGATTCTACCTCCTGAATATCCAACTTCAGCACCACCTATTTATCAGCTTAAGTAAGTACATGCTTTCCAGAAATATATCATTTTAATAATAGACAAATCTTAACTATAACCCTCCCCAAATAATTTTGTTATGTTGTAACAGAAAAACTAAAATATTTTCATTTTTTAGCTTTTCTACATAACAGCCATGGCTGTTTTATTGCCAGACGTCAGTAGTTGATACTATGAGTCTTATATATAGCTTTAATTTCTGTTTGAGGCATTTTTTTTTATAATTGCCATTTTGTTTTGCTTTCAATTTGTTTGTATTTTATTTTGTGCTACTTTTATTTTGGATTGTATTATTTGTTGGTTCTGTTGTTAATTTCTGCTTGCCAGTCTGTAGGTTGTGAATATAGGGCATATAAAGGAACACAATGAATGAATAAGGAAATTCATATTGTTTAAAGAGTTGGGAGAAAAAGAAAATAAAGACAAAGGATGCACTTACGTAGAATTGACATAAAAAAGACCCAAATAAACAGAAAGATTTTAAACAATTGTTCAAAAAACATTCCAAAGTGCAGATACCAACCGAGAAGATATGCACCTATATCTCCAGTGTCTTATTATCAGGGTTCTTAATTATCAGATTGATTTCTTAAGAGAAAGAGAAGTTATGCGATCCCCTTATGAAATAGATTATCCGGATTAATTTCAGTCTGGAAATGGTATTGATCACTCTAGTGCAGTGATGGCGAACCTTTTAGAGACCGAGTGCCCAAACTGCAACCCAAAACCCACTTATTTATCGCCGGGTGCCAGGTGGGCATGGCCCACTGGGTGGGCGTGGCCCACTGGGTGGGCGTGGCTGTGGTGGTCATGGCAGAATGGGTGGGTGTGGCCAAGGTGGGTGTGGTCACCTCAATGTTCCTCCTGTGGGGGCAGGACAGGGTTGGGGGAGATCCAGGGGGTCTCTGGCAGGTGGGGCGGTGGGCAGGAGGTTCGTCCTGCGGGGCGAGGCGAGGCAGGGCGGGGGTGCCATTGTCGCAGGGCAAGGCGATGCAGGGGCCAGGGCGGCTGCTGCCTGACGCCATTGGCCCCCGCACACAGAGGCCAGTGAGTGCATGGGGGCCAACGGTGTCTGTCAGCAGCCACAGCCTGCTGGTCCCTCAACCGGCGCACTTTAGGGCTCCGCAGCCCGCTGCCAGCAGTTCAGAGAAGCCGCCTCTGAGCTTGACGGCCAGCCAACAGCTGAGGAGGCGATGCAGTGGGTCGTGCCCGGGAAAAGGAGAGCATGCGAGGCCAGGAGGGATGGGATGGGGGGGAGGGAAACCAGCTGTGCTGGGATGCATCTGGCCATGTGGGACCTCGGCGAGTTACTGGGCGGCTGCTTGAAGAGGGATGGTTGCCATCTCCGGGGCATGGCGCGAGTGCCCACAGAGAGGGCTCTGAGTGCCGCCTCTGGCACCCGTGCCATAGGTTCGCCACCACTGCTCTAGTGGATGTTTGCTAGCAAGATTTAGATGGAGAATGTGCATCCTCTTCTTAACCTTTCAGTGACATTAAATATCATCGACCATGGTATTTGGGGGGGGTTGCTTGTGAGTGTAGAGGATTGGAGACATGTTAGTGCATGGTTCTTTTATTTTCTGAGTGGGCAGTCCTAATCAATTGTGGATAGAAGGGGTCAAACCCTTGTATAGTCCAGGGTGGGGTACTCAGGAATTGGCTTTTCTGTGTTTACATATGTGTGAAATTGCAGGGAGAGGTCATCCAATAACTCAGGATGTCGAATAATGAGTAGGTAATATAATCAAGCTTACCTCTCATACTGGGCATGCAGTGGAAGATATGTCAAGGAGTGAGCCTTTGCTCAGCTTCAACTAGTGTGCCAGTTTGGCCTTTCCAGGATCGGCTGATAATGGTGACAATAGTTTATGCCCCTAATGTCTTGGTTAGATTACTGCAAATCACACTTCATGGGGGTTTCCTTGAAGGCAAGTTGGAAGGAGCGTGGCACTGAATGTAGCTACCTGCATGATGATTAGAAATTATTGATTTAGTAGAATTATATCAATTTTGTTGGGAGTGCACTGATAGCCAGTAAGCATTCAGATGCAGTTTAAAGTGTTGGTTACCCTTTATGGCTTGGCTTCTCATTACCTTTACTACTATCTTATCTGGATAAATTCTGTCTGCCGAACACATTTAGACCAGGTGGGATCTTGTAGGTTCCTTTCCCTGGAGACGTGAAGGTGGTGGAAACTCCCAAGCAGGTTTTCTCGGTCATAACCTCCTTGCTCTGAAATAGCATACTTCCCATGGTCAAGTTGGCCCCCTCCTTACTGTCATTTTACAAGAATGCTAAAACAGTGTTTTCCCAAAGAGCCTTTGGTAGAGGGGTGTTATCTGACCGGAAGCAGCTGCTGATGGGGCACTGACAGTTTAGGTCAGAGTTTCTGAACTTCAACCACTTTAAGATATATGGATCATCTCCCAGAATTTCCCAGCCTTCAGCTCTGTGAGTTGAAGTCCACACATCTTAAAGTTGCTGAAGTTGAGAACCACTGATTCATGCTAAGGTGAGGCTAGATGTGGGATTGTTCTTATTCTGTATTTTACTCTGTTAACGTTAGGCTACTTAGAAACCTAATTTTTACTTAAACATACATGCTCTCCAATTCATTGTATAACTTAGAATGAATTGGGGAGCACACGTGTTTATGTAATAATTATGCTCCATACAATATAAACTAAAAATTTAAGCATACATGTTTATACTGTAACTATACTTATTAATAACTTGCAATTTTATGGTACATAAATAGGATATGGTTTAGAAAATGCTATCAATAGAAACTGGCATGTTCATTATGTTCCAGTGCTCCTTGGATTTTACAAAAGGAATATGCAGAACTGGCAAATCATCTAGAAGAAATCTATGTGTAAGTAGTACATATTTCTATCCTGTTTTAATGTACAGTTTAAAAAATGTACAGTATTTGTATTTTTAAAAATCTAAATACTCATTATTCCAGCAGATGGCAGTACAATGCAAAAAGTATAGTAAAACAGATCTATTTCCTGAAAATTTAGATAACTAGATTTTATACAGGGAGAATGGGCCTCTTTTCTTTCATGATCAGGATTACTTTAAAAAAAAATGTTTGGGATTCAGAGATCTACATGATCAAAATGTATGTCAGTTAAATTTCATACATTTCTACAACAAATTGCTTTTGCAAGCCCTCTTAATGTTACATAGTGATAATTGCATGTAATAAACAGATATAATAGAAACTCTTATATTTGGTGCAGCACAGCTGTGCCTTCCAAAGCTTCTAGTTAGTTAAACCCATGTTGAGAATTCTGAATAGTCTCATTTTGGGAAAGATCCTGTGGTTGAATGACATAGGTGCTGATTGGTGTTCCCCATTTGGATCATTACTGCACATAAAAGTGATTATCTGGGAGAAAGTTTAGAGAAAACAAAATTGGAATTTTGCATGAGGTGAATTTAACTGATGCTTTGAGGGCATTATTCTGTGATATTAAAATATAGGATTTTCTGCATGCAGTTCTTATTTTTAAAGTAAGAGGTTCTTGATATATCGTCTGTAATTGGCTTATTTCAGACAGAACATTGGTGAAAGCATTCTTTATTTGTGGGTGGAGAAGATACGTGAGGTTTTGATAGAAAAATCCCAGTCATCTGAATCAGGTAATATATGATGGCCTCCTTGTATAATAGGAAATTGGCATGTAGTTGAAAATAAGTAGAAGATATTTATGGACAAAATGAAATGTAGTACTATGAGGGGCATTATGGCAGCATAGTAAATGGGCCAAACTCTTTCGCTTTGAAATTTTTGCTATCTTGCCTGTCCACTTACCTATATTTTAGTTTCTATATATGATTTGCATAGTGTCATTTTAGTACTGACATAGGGTCATGTTTATGTGCATGTTGTCAGTGTTGCAGCTTTATATTTCAGTGAGTGAGCAGGTGAAATATGCAAGCTTTATGAATTGGATAGATAGAGAAAGACAGATGAAGCGTTGCATATTTCAGGTTTGATAGAAAACATAGAAGGAAAATAGTACAAACACCCTGTAAATCTTTAAATATAAAAATTACATAAATATATATTTGGCAAAATAGCATAGAAATAGAATTTTTAATATTGATTTCTTTAGAGCTCTTGCCACTGAAATACTGTAAGTATTAACAAGTATTGATTTTTTACCGGTAGGCCCAGATTATAAAAAGATTACAGAAGAAACAGATGTGGACTATGAAGAAGAATTTGCACTGGAATATCAACCTCTTCCAGATTGTACAGCTATAATGTTGAATTTTGATCTGTCTGAAAAAAAAGGTAATATTGCTATTGCTATTTCAGTTAAGCTTATATAACAATAAAGAGCAAAAGCAACTCAAGGGAATTGATAACATGAAGCTCTTATGAAGAGAATGAGATCATAACAACATAGAAGTTGCTCTATATTAAGATAGTCACTGGTTCATCTAGCTTTGTAAGGTTAACACAGATTGCCTTGATCATTAGGTAATGAGAGTGCTTTTTTCTTTTTCAATAATGGGATGGATATGGACCTCCTACTTGTCAAACATATGTTTTATCATTGTACAAAAGTGTGACTGGGCCATGCAGTTTCCTCTGGCCCTCTTCCCTATATTCATATGTCAGATATGAATATCTGAATTGGGGAAAGTGTTGAAATAAATACTGCTTCGGGTTTCTGCAGCCTTGACTGCATAGGATTCCAACATACATATGCATATACTGTACATATACAGTTGCTTATATTTCCATATCTCAAATATTTGTTAAGACTGCAATGCTTTGGATTTGATTTCTAGAAGATGCACAGAGCTCTAAGCAAATATGTCAGTTTCTGGGGTCCCAGTTGAAATGAGAAAGGAACAAATAACAGAATTCTTAAGATGAAGGAATCTTAGTTCCTTAATCTAGTTATCTTGGTTCTTTGTAAATAGTACAGTGAGATAATGATTAGATTCGATTATATGAATTAAGTGTGAATTTTTACTTTGACAGTCTGTCTCTCTGCATTCTTCTGTCTTGTTTCCTAGTTTGAGGCAACCCATGCTTTGCATCTGGCTGAAAAACAGGATTAAAGTCTTGAAAGCAATAAGCATAGAAAAAAGGAATTTTTTAAAAAATTGATGAACATGACTAGAAATAATTATTTATTGTTAAGATTTAAAGAGCCCAGAGATAATATTTGTGAAGAGGAAAAACAGGTTAACCAGAAACATTCAAAATTCTATTTGAAATAGGTAGAAAATTCAGTAAGCCATCCTTGCACAAAATCTGAATTTTTCAATTTTCAGATGAAGAGTTAACTCCAATTTATCATGGGAACCCAATTACAGACCGAAGAAGCACATTTCAGGCACATTTAGCACCTGTTGTGTGCCTCAAACAGGTTAGTAAACCCTGCTTTCAAACAATCATATAATTATGTTTTCCAATAGTTTATACATATGGGTTGAGCATATTCATATCTATAAATTAATTGAAAGAACATAAAACTGCTTGATAACTTTCTTAATTTGCAGACCTCACTAAGCCATTCAGTGGAATGTAATTGATTCATCTAGAAGTTTACATACGGTAGAGATTCTGATTTTATTTTTTGACTTTAATGTCTGTAAACAGTAGTATGTTACAGTAGCTGCTTTTCTCAGGTTGAGTGATCTTATGGGTAAGTTATGAAGAAGGATTTTCTGATCTTGTGGATTTGGAAACAGGGCCATGCTGCTGCAGAAAAATAAGTATTTTATCATTGCATTATGTTGACTGATGAACAACTGGAAGTGAAAATAGCACTTGGGTATTTTACTTATACCTATGCAAATGTGTGGGAAATGTGGTATCAAGAAAGGACATCTTGGTGCATTATAAATTTAGCTTACTCTCTGGCAACTTGCACTATCTATAGCACTTTTTTATGAACAGGCCCATTAGTATGTGAATGGAAAATGAACGAAAGATTTGATATAGGCTGAAACAAGATCAGAATGAGGCTGGAGAAGGCTGAAAGCATGCTAAGACATGGATCAAAGAGAAGAATGATGGATAAGAAATGAGAGAGGAGAAAATAATTGGGATATTAAGAGGCTTGATACTACTGAAACAAATACTAAATTCCTGGACTAACTCATGGACAAGCAAAGGAAACCAGTAAGAAACTTCTATTGTCTTATAAAAGATATCAGCCTGTGGAATGGTAGGATAATAAGACTGAATGAAGGAATGGGAATAAAGAACTGTTTCTGAATGCTATGGGAGACACAACAACGTGGCAAAGTATTCATGAAGGTAGAGTATGACATCTACTTTAGTGTGCACCAATTAAGATAGAACTTGTTTCCAAGTGTATAAGATGACATATCAAAAATAAACATTTAGGCACTGCCTGCTAATTAGAGAATATTATTTTGAGACAGCTCACAAACACCATGACTATCCATCTGCTTTTTCTCCAAAACTCATCTTGGTTGCATAAGTGTAGCATCCACACTAAATCTATGGAAAACCAACTTCTAACTAAATCTGGGCTACATTTGTATTACAGTAACCACTCTTTAATATTAAGCAATTTTTGTCTGTTCTGTAAAAATAGAGTTGTATTATTTTTAGTGCTGGTCTGGTATCTGGACTGCATCATTATCTGTTGGTATCTAAGTTAGTTTTTATGGAAAATAATTTTTTATTTGATGAGTCATAATTTTCCTGGTGTGTTTTTATTCAAAAAATCAATGTTCTAATTAAAAGTGTCATTTAAAAAGGCAGGATATAATTTTAATTAAAAACACTTATAATAATCTGTCTTGTCTCAGATCCTTATATTGGCAAAACATACAAAAATACAGTAGCTATGACAGTAGGTAATTGGGTGGGACCAACTATATTAATAGGCAGTGTTGCAAGTTATAATTCAAAGATTTTGACAATGCCAATTTATCTACTTCTACTATCAAGTCTTTGTGACTAAAGGATCCATAACATCTCACTTGTGGTTATGCAATAGTCACACAGATCAGAGAACAGCATGAGTGGGCAGATAAAATATACATATGAAGCTCCTATTGATTAGAAATGAGTGGTCCCTGGTTCTCCTCAAGTTGTTGGACCTCAGTGCCCATTATCCATAACTATTGTGATTATTGATTGGACTCTACCAATATCTGGAAGACTATGGATTACCTACTTGTGGGGCCTATTTGTTTTGGGATAAGTTCCATTACACTCAATGTTTTTCATACACTGTGCTTTTCTTCATGCATGTGTCTCATGATGTTCCAGTTTTATGTGTGTTGTGGAACATTTTTGTTATGTACAAATGAATCACTAGGCAATCATAGCACTGTTTATTTAGCCACTTTGTTCTCCTTTGTCGCTTGTCTTGGCCTTTTAGCTAAGATCAAGTGTACGAAGAGGGATATACTGTATATAGGAAATATGAGATACACTTCAGCAGTGTTCTCACTGACATAGTAAGAGACTTTGCTTTTAAATAATAGAAATGCAACAAAAATAAACATTGAATATGTATTTTGATAACTCTAGAGGAATGACTTTTTTCTTTTGAATTAAATGCTGTTTGCTTGCCAGACATGTTTTCTCAAGCTCGTAGAGCTTTAATATTGTTTTGCTTAAAGTGGTATTAATTATGCATTGTTTATTAAAATAGTTTCTTTACACAGCCTTTATTATATAGGGAAATGTAATCTCTCTGATACAGTTGTTACTATATTTGAAGGGAGACAGGAAAAAGATAACTTAAAAATTACAGCCTAATTATTTACTGAAATCTTTTGTGACTGTAATGCTGACAATTGAAACAAATGTGTTAGAGAAGACATATTTATTACTACAAGCTAACTCAATGGATTCTGTAATTTATTAGGCAGGATGCAAGCAAAATTAAAATATTTCAGTCCTATACATTTTGATTTCTTAGAAGAAAGGCACTGCAAATATAGTGATTTAAGTATCACTAATCAGATTTAAAGCAGACTTACTGATTTTTTAAAGTGTATTCTTAATTTAGCCTAAATCTAGACCCAACCCAACAATTTGAAATATGAATGTTGAATACCAAAGATCACATATTGATTAAAGCTGCTAATTTAATTAGTGCTGTTTCATATTTATGTTCAAGGACCATTTGACTTTCTATAAATTGAGTAGTGATTTTTTGCAGCATCTGATGAGAATTGATTTTATTATTTTTATGGCAACATTGGTAATTTTATTTTCTACCATTTAATGTGGAATCTGAAAGTTGCTCTATTTTTTATGTATATGATCACCATAAATTTATGTTTTGTTTTTACAACTCTTTCCACAATTTTTTGTTCTACATTTTTGCCTGCTTGATTTCTTTATCCCTAATGCTTATTTAATATAATAATAAATGCCTTGCATCCTAAATTCCTACTGAGTTCAGTTAAGGAGGAAAGTTACTTCTGGGCATTTGCCAGCTCCCTGTTGCCTATTGTATCATCTGTTCCTAAGGATTTACCAAATCTTAAAAGCAGAGTTCCCTAAAGGAGTAATTCTGTGATATCTTTTCTATTGAAGGAAAAAAAGTTAGAATTCAAGTTTATGTTTCTGCCCCAATTGTCAGCCATGACTGATTCTCAAAACAGCTAGAAAGTACAATCTATTTTAAGAGAAAGAAAGTGTGCTGGTTAAAATATGCCTTCTATATTCTCCAGTCAAAGTTGCACTTAATTGTATTCAAATATGCAAGAATTAAGCATCAATAAGGAGTTTGCAAGAGCTCCAAGTAAAGCATATACATCGTAATTATTGTCTGAAACTTTTTTCCCAAGGTGAAAATTGTTCTTGCTGAGTTGTACAAAAATAAGAAAATAGCCAGTGCTACTCACAACATATATGCTTACAGGTGAGTAGCTAAGGTTTGATACTAATTACTGCAAAATAATGAAGAGGATAAAAATCTACTAATGAATGTTCTGTCTCTTGGATCTATAGGTTCAGACCCAGTAGAATTGCATGTGATTATTCATGGATTATTCGTGGATTTTAGAGAATTTTATAAAAGCAGTAGATTGATAAACAAGCAAACATGTTGTGATATAGAAGTAAGATACATATTTGCATTGTGATGTAGAATTGTTTTTATTTTAAGAATATACTGTGAAGACAAGCAGACTTTTTTACAAGATTGTGAAGATGATGGTGAAACAGCAGCAGGGGGCCGTCTTCTCCATCTTATGCAGGTGAAAGGAATCAGTTGGTAACAAGATATTTTTCATTCTTTGTAGCCATAACGTTATAATCAGGAGATTCATAGCCATAGCATTATAATCGGACAAACCTTTGTCAATGGATACATACAAATACAGCATATTTGAGATTATTATTTGTCATTTAGAATAGTTTGACCAATGATCAAATGGTGAAAATACGGACAAGAGATCAATAATATTTGATATATTGAATGAAAATATTACTAACTTCCAGAGTCATAAAGTGGCAATTGATGTTTAAAGTTTTATCTTTAACTTTTTCTTGCCTATGATTCATATCACTGCCTTGTCAGGATGAATAATTTTATAATGAAGTAATATCCAGCTTTTTGAATCATTTCTTTGTGAAATATAAATCCATCATCCAGAACAAAGTGGTAGATTACAATATCTGAAAAAAACTTAGGTCAGATAGGCTATGCTAAATTGTAAGTAAGATCTAGGTTTGCTTTGCCTTGGTGGAAGAGTACAGCAAATACGAAGCATCTAACCATCTTTTCAGTCGTTGCTGATGGTCTGATAGGATAAACAGAAGTTTAAAATTACAGGAAAGAACATTGAACTTATCAACTTTCTCCTTCTTTTACCTATTAGAAAGCAGAAGCTCTGCTTTCAGAAGTTTTTGTCTAGAACTAATATCAAATTTGTATGGTACCTGAAAATGGATATCTAGTTAAACTGTGATTTAATGGCATCAACCACAATTATGAAAATGGCTTGCTTCAAGTCGTGGGTCGATGCTGCAAATGTATATTTTTCTAGAATTATATTTTGCAGGTAGTATGGGTTGAGTTGACAATTAAGAAATGCTTATTGTATGTAACAAAGTGAATCACATGGTTGTAAATCATCTTCTAAATATGAATATGTAAAATTTTTTTAATATAGATCCTGAATGTCCATAATGTTTTGGTAGTGGTGTCCCGCTGGTATGGTGGTATCCTTCTAGGACCAGATCGTTTCAAACACATCAACAATTGTGCCAGAAATATACTTGTGGAGCAGAATTACACTAACCCATCTGTAAGTTTTTAGTAAAATATCTATAGCAGTAGCTTTCTTCTCATATGTTTCTTTTGGTATGGGTAGGGTAGAGCAGAAATGAATGCCTAACATCGTTGATGATGAATGTTATCTACAATAGTATCCTGTAAATGAATTTATTAAAGTGTTTTTATTTAAGAAAAAAATATGCAAATTTCTTTGTAAGTTTTTCTCATTTAAACAATTATAAACCCTTTATTACTTTTATAACCAATTTTTACCCAATACAAATAATTTTAAATAATTTATATGAATAAAACTTTCTCCAAAGCATTCATGAAAGAGGGATAAAGTAAGTGTAATAGAATATTAATTTTAGGTAATTAACCCTGTCTATATGCTAGTAGTGTTCAGAAAAGCATGTGATCTGTGTAAAAAAGTAAGTTAATTAGATATGTTTATCTGATTTTTCTTTTTTTTTATAATTCTCTAGCAAAATTCATCTAAGCCTCTTGGAAAGAAGAAAGGAATGAAAAAAGACAAGAAGAAAGCAGAACATTGATGTATTTTGCAGAATTACATATCCGTATTTCAGCTTTCAACTGTCACCACTCAATGATTCTATATTCTAAACCTTTTGTTCCAAAAGTGTAGAAACACTTTGCAGTAATAAAAAACATTCGTCTTCGTAAGAAAACTCAGCCATTGAAGCAGTAGCAGCAGACCCAGAAAACACCTTCAATTTGTTCACTGTTTCAGCCGCTCAAGAATCAAAGTCTCTCAATATAAAAGCTTCCCTCTGAATTTAGTCTTTGATTTGTTAAAAAAGCAATAAACGAGAAAGACAGAACTTCACTATCTTCTCTTTGTCATTCTGGGGTAAACATTTTAATAATGTATGGTACTAAGAATCTGTTGTACCAAGCAATCTTGAATGTCTTTGATACTCCTCTCTTATGCCAAGGGTCAATTTTGCTTCA